>CM062815.1:1066263176-1067463176 GCA_031772625.1 Pinus tabuliformis
GAGCAACCTCTGTCCTCTCGTATGGGTGACGGGCTACGACTGCAACCCCATCGCATCAGTTTGGGCTCTCGAGAAGCCCAACTCCAACAGTAAGTGTTGCTGGGATCAGCATAGGAACCCTCTCCATGCCAAAACTCACGACCAAAGCCCCATAACCAAAGTCTTTAGTCATCCGCTCTTGGCCCTCGTCAGTTGGCCTTTCACATTGGCCAGCACAACATTGCACCATTGAAGATGGTGCCTCGAAAGCAATCAACTGCCATAACGCATCTGGATCCGGTGGCAATATGTAATGCGGCAGCTCCGCAAAGTCTGGTGACAGTAAATGCAATCACCATGAGTTCAGGACGGGATATGTCTTTATGTCTATCCCTTTGTCTCTAGCCTGGCTGTTGCAGTACTCTAGCCGGTAGCTATCGACAGACTGGCCACTTGGCCTAGTCCCGTGCAGAGTCAAGTCTTCGCCTCTCTTAGGCAAACCAGTCAAGAAATAAATGTCCGCCGGCTCGATTCGAGCCGGTGGCCGCCAATGAAAAAGCATTGGTCCTGTATGCTCCATCTGTCAACACCACTGTAAGAAATCCACCTGAGCCCTCATGCTAGGAATGGTCCAGAATTTGTACAGTCCGCACGCCCTCAAAGCATCAAGTGAAGGCTGATGATTCCATGCGGCAACATCCACGTCCTCATGCTCTCGTTCAACCAATCTATCATGATGTACTCTCTGCATCAAGTATAAAGATTAATTAAATTGCTAGAAAACATTTTGATTGGTCCATTTTTGAGAATTTTTGGGTTCAAAACCCTTGCGCGGGGTACCACACCCTCCGAGTTAGACACAGTGCGTGGGTCCGCACTTTGTCTACACGGAAGGTGCGGACCTCGAGCTTTTTCCAATGGAGAAAAATTTGGGGTCCGCAAGTCCGCAATGGTAAACCTGCGGACCCCCGCGCGTGGGTTTGCGCCTAAAAACCCTCCCAAAAAATGAAATGAAGGACTAAAACAAAAAACTAAACGGGTTGGAAATGAAGAGTAGGATGATGGGATTACCTGGAGAAGACGACGCTCGATTCCGACGGTTTGGATTTTCCACAATCTTCACGGGAAGTTTCTAAGCAAAAGCACTATTTTCTCACCCAAACTCAAACGGTAAAAATGAATCAACAAAGGCCCTTTTTATAAGTTTTTGAGTAAATAAATCGCAAATTTGTTTATGTTTTCACTTTGAAAAGGTATTTTTGCGACGCTTTTATCTATTTCAAAACAGGTATGGGTAATGTTTGTGTTTTTGTGCAGAATAAAGGATATATTCAGGCGAAATCTATCATTTTCGACAGAAAAACATGTAGAGTCATCTTTAAGCTCTTTTTCTGACTCCTAAAACATGAAAAGATTGCCGAGTGTTTTCTTTTAAACTCGTTAAAACGGAATTAAAAGATGGTCCACTTACAGCTCTTTTTTCCGACCGTAAAAACGTGAAAAGATTGCCGATTTTTGTCGTTTAGAATTCGATATTGGTTATAAAACGACGTGTCATTGATCGCTTTTTTACTTTTTCGGTCAAGGGCACTAAATAACGAAAAGTACTCGGTCGTAAAAGATCAAGCGGTTCTCTCAAGTATTATTTTATACTTTTTCGTCGCTTGGGAGACACAAATTTACGAAAAAGGTCAACCCTGAAGTCTTCTTAAGTTTTTTCAGACTCTCTAAAATTGAAAAACGCCGAGTTTCTCCTATACTGGACTCGTTAAAATTTCACAGTAAAGGACCTGTTCAATTACAAACAGGAAGAACCACTCCTTCTTAGGGTTCGAATTTAAACTAAGTTGGACTCATCCAAGGATGAGCTTATAATCAAGCAAATGTTATCCTCCTCAAGCTTGTCAAAAATAAAGAGGTACTTGCCAGAAATGGTGGGAAAAGAGAGAAAAAATGAATCTGTTTGTCATACTTTGTAACCACCCTTGAACACGACACTTTTATTCACTTGGTTGGGAAATCCTTTGCCTAACATTTGATCAAACCACATTGAAAGTCTTCACCGTTGGGGTATTAACTTTGAGTCAATTGTCACCAAGCCATCTGTCGTGTCGTTTTGTTCAAGGGTCACTGCCAATAAGCCATTCATCTGCAAAATATCTGTCATCCATCTTGACCATCCCTGAGTCAGTCCTTGCAACTAAATTTCTTCAACTTGATCTATGATTTCGTGTTGTGGGCTTGCCTACGACGGATCACTTTCCCATCGACATCAGCTCATTATCTAGAAAGATGATCTAGGAATCGTCAGTACCCTTGAGATTTGCATGCCTCAATGGCGGTTTCTCGCTTTGACGACAATTTACATCATTGACTTTCGATCGAAGGATTCCGATATGTTCGACATCAACACATTTATTCACATCTCATGGATTGTACTGGGTACTTTGAGAGCCATTGACATCACTGGTGGTTTCTCTCACACTTGTTAACAGTTTACATCATTGACTGGTAATCAAGTGGTTTCTACCATGTTCGACATCAACACGTTTATTCGCATGGATAGAATCGTACTATTTCGGGAAGTAGAAATGAAGACCCTGATCTAGTTTCCACCATCCAGGTTGCGAGAATTTTGTATTCATTATGTTGTGGACTATTCATAAACAGATGGCTGCGCCCATACTGTGTTCACATGAGTCTATACTTGTGATGTTTTACAAGATCATTCCTACATCAGAGCAGTAGATAGTTTTCTAGTTAGTTTTGGTCTGAGTATGGGAATGCCTACCTCAGCGATGATATGATCTCATATATATATCTTGCATTGAATGTTTTTAACAGGTTCCGACTGGGCTCTCCACAAGATGATCCTCGAAATGATAAAGTACTTCACTCTTCCTATATGATAAATGAAATCCTCATCTTCTACAGACTTCGCACTTTAGGGGGCAATCTGTTACACAAAAATATCATCACCATGATTATTTGCAGTCAGTATGGGTCCATCATCACTTGTACTGTCCTCCTGAGTAAGTCTAAGACCTCAGGTCTTCAAATCAAGCTTTGAAATGAGAAGGCATTAAAAATCAATGTAACTCTGGTTCCCGCACTTTCTCTCATGGTCACCTGCGGTCCTCGCACCTTCTGTGTACAAAAGCTGCGTACCTACCCGCACTGTCCTCTAACGGTGTAGGTGCGGACCCCTGTGAAAGTCAAAAGCGCAAGTTTTATCTTAAAAAACTCACTTTGGGTTAATTCTAGAGTTTTCTAGAAGGAATTTTTGACGTGGATTGTTCGCTCTGAGGTGGTTCATGCATCCCAAAAGAGAAGGAGCTAATCCCTTGACTAAAGAGCTATCCCTTAAGGAGGGCTTATCCCTTTGAAGGAGGACCTAGTAACTTCCCTCCATTGCACTATAATAACAGCATTGGGGTGAGACTAGAGAGGTTAGAAGCTGAACATTTTGAGGGTAAATGCTGGTGAAATTAAGACTTCTTAGTGAGTTTAAGAGGAGAGTCACATACCTTTTTGGCTTCATTGGGAGTGAGTGAAACTTGTCAAAGTAGAGGAGACTTCTTGTTGGACCCTGGGAGGAGCTTGTACAATGTCAAGGCAAAGGTTGTAAGGTTCTTCTTCTTTTGAATGAATACATTCAAACTCATTTTTCTCAACAAGTATCTTATGTTTATTTGTTTCATGGACTCCTTGACTTTCATGTTAAATATGTTTTATGCAATTGGTTTTTTCAGGTGCTATTTAATTTGTTTTCCTTGTTTGTGTTTGCAGATTCGCGAAAAGGAACACATTGGAATCAAAGAGCGAATCCACAAGCTTGCATTGGACCAAAGGTAGGCCCTAAAAACACTTTTGTTTGCTATTGTTTATTAAAGCATATTTAGGGAAAAATAGTGCTGGGTTGGTTTGCTGTCATTAGGTCTTCTTTAGATTCTAAGAAGGTCTATCTTGTTTGCAAGATCGACTCATTCCCGTGTGACACAAGGGATTGGCAATTTTGTTGGGATGGGGTCCCCTGGGTCAGTTTTGGGGTTAAAATAACCAAGTTTTGATGTAATTTTTGTAAGTAATGTAAAGTCTCTGCGATTTGTGGATGCGGAGAGCATAGATGGTTAGGAGTCAAAGGGGTTTTAGCCCCTTTTTTAGGTAAAATTTGAGTCGATTTTGAGACCCACCCATGGTCCGCGGACCATGGGATTGTATGTAAAATGCTATAAGTAGGTGTCTCTTAGAGAGTCTAAGGCAGAGATTTAATGTCATGATGGATAACAAATGAAGTCTTGAAAGTCTTAGCGCAGAGAAGTGGGTCAGATAGGAGAGAAAGGCTATATAGCTGAGTGCGCAAAGGCCTAGGTAGAGTCTGCAACTAAGTGCGTGGACCCCTGCAGCTGAGTGCACAGGGTAGTTTCAAGTCTGTAAACTTGAACTGAAGATCAATAAAAAAGATTATTGAAGGAATTATGTGTATATCTGTTTATATCTATTTGTTTCCGCTACAATATATGTTGTGAATGAAGGTTGTGTTTATGAGATATTGATCTAATGATGCGCGGTTCTATTAAATCACTGTTAAATGATGTACGCAAGCATGTTTATGTAATTCTGCGAGGACTGTGTTGAATTTTGTTATGTTTATTGAACAACTTAAGTAGATCTACGTGAACACTAACTAAGTGTTGTTCTCTGATGTGCGTAAGTGGGTAAATCAACTGATAAGGGTCCGCAAAAGCCGATTGCAGATCTTCACGAAGGTCTGGAGGCTGTTTCAGTAGAATTGCAGTACCGATCCTAAGGGCTTATTGATCTGCGCGAAGGCAAATCTCAGATGCTAAAAGACATCATACTCATCTTTGGATGTAGAAACTTGGTTCTTGCATCCCCCCATACTGCTTCGGGTGAGATTATAGCCTACGCTATGCAGGTTATTGTCGAAAGGGCTAATAGTGTAGGGTTTTGTTGGTTGGCACATCTAACTCTGAACCTGGGTCAGGACCCCCTAATCCAACAAATGGTTCCGTTGTCGAGACCAGGATCTTCTTGAAGGAGATGTGTGATGTCGCATCACTGGAACCTGACAAAGAAAGAAGTTGAAAAGTGGCTGGACAAAAAAATTCATGAATTCACGGTGCAGGAAAACAGGAATCTGCGCCTGACAAAGGAGCAGTGGTTGGATAGGTATTAGTATACGGAGATACACAAAATTTTTTTATGCACCTTCCCGAATTATACGAGTGGTTAGCTAAGTTGGCAGACAGTTAAGGGAGGTGAAAGCTTGACGGTCCAATAGTGTGGACTCCAAAATTGGTACGACGATTAGAAGCCTCTGAAGACAAAATCTTGTGGGTTGTCAATCACTGGCTTGATCGAATTATAGGAGGATTTGTTACAAAATTTGTAGTTGATACCTCAGTAAGCTACAGCGAGGTGGAGCAAAGGTTTTTCAAAGGACCACGAGGTAAGTATTTAAGATCTTTGAATACCAGGATTAAAATGTTGTTGTGTGAAAAACGAGTGATGCCATTGCCTTGATCTTCGGATCTATGCGAAGTGGACGAATTTTTAGAAACTGTGAAGGATCAGGAATGGAGTATAGTCCTCTGATTGGACCCCTTGTGAGTGACGATGAGGAGGTAGAACAGACTCCACCGTGAAGCATTGTCCAGCTAATCACTCATGGGTTTCCTCGAATAAATCATCCATCCACTCCACCTCCGCCTCCACCTCCATCGCATACACCTTCTCCCACACCTCCACCTCCACCACCACCATTTTCCATGGCAAACACGATGAAGATGTTGATCTTCAAAGGAACTGGGAGTGAGGGTACAAATCAATTTTGGTTTGTTGTGAATGTTGTGTGGATAGCACAACAGATTACAGATGACAATGTAAAGAAGGCACAGTTGGTTATCTCTCTACAGGATCACGCGCTAACTTGGTATATTAAGTATTGTTCTGATAATCCACTAGCTTCGCTAACAGATACTAAGGCTGCTTTAAACAAAAAGTTCAGTAAGCCTAAGTCTGACTCACATTCGCTAGTTGGATTTAAGGAAATCACAATGAGGGTTGATGAGATGCCTTGGGAGTTAGATCAAAGGTTGAGATGTGTAATTCGAGAAGCTAACATGCATCTCACAGATAGACAACATCGCAAATGGTTTAGATCTTCACTTCTGCCTCACCTGACAATTGCTTTGTCACAACAGAAGATAGGAACTCAGGCAGAATCCATAGAAATCACGATGAGATTACATGAAATTCCCACTCAAGACGTGACCTTGGGGGTACATCAAATTCACTTCCAATTGTAGAGCCTCTTCTTAGAATTACAGAGCTTGAAGAAAGAGAAGGAGACTAAACCAGAGGTGTGCATAGAAGTCTGTTGTCTGAAGTGCAAGAGTCAGGGGCACGATAAAGAACATTGCCCTGTCTTCGTGAATTACATTACAGGAGGGGGACTAATTCCCCTGAAGTCATAAGCCTGAGTGGGACTGAGCATGGGGGCTGCTCTATGGTGCGTTATTTTTCAGGTTGCTGGAAAACATGCAACAAATAATTGTCATTTGCTTCAAAATTTCGTTCAAACACCACAACAGTTGTTCTGTGACTTCTATAAATCTATGGGCCATGATGAGCGCCACTGTCGTAGCTATGAACTAATGATGGAAAGAATGCCTATGTACCAGATGCAAGCAGAAACTCAGCCTCCATATCAGGGCGTAGGAGGAGTGCGTGGAGGTTATCAAGGAAGAGGATGGGGCCACAGAGGAGGAGGACCTGGTAGAGGTCGCGGATAGGTTATTTTCTATAACTGTGGAACGCCAGGGCACTACGTGTGGGAGTGTTAGAATCAAACACACCCATCATGTCAATACTGTAGCCAGTTTTACCACACTATAGAAGAATGCCCTGTGTTGATAGCTAAGATGTAGGAAAAGAAGGTGCAACCTCAGCAACCTACACAAAACTTACAAATGATGAGAGCTGAGCCCCGCGAAGAAGATCAAAATGTGAATATAGTGCTGAGGAGTGGAATAACGACTGGCGATGATAAGGGAAAACAACCTGAAGAGGATGGATGGGTTCGCAAGGCCCCATAAAAGGAAGTTGGTTTTGATCTGGAGTGCACGAAGGAAACATTTATGGAGGCCAAGAAAAGCTTCGCTGAGGCATCCACCTCAGGAATTCAGGACAAGATGCGAGACACCAGCGTGCTTACAAAGGTTGATCCCTCTGTCTTTACCACTTTCTTAGAGACCTGCATGAAACTGTTGTGTGATAGAAAAGCTATGAAAGGCCTGCAGGAGTTAATAAACAAGTGTGCCAACAAAGAGAACGTCCTTGATGGACATTGTGTGGTTAGAAAAATTGGTAAACATAAGGCAAGATCATGGCGTGAGATGAGGCTCACTGTGCAGATAAGAGACTACGAGATGGACCAGGTCATTTTGGATCTAGGATCTAATGTGAATGTTTTTCCTATACAAACATGGGAAAGAATGGGGAGACCTGCGCTGCAGTGGTCTCCAATCCAGCTCAGAATGGCAACCAACAGAAGATCATCCCTATGGGATGATTATACAGAGTAACTGTTGATATCGAAGGTGCAAGCGCGATGGCTAACTTTGAAGTGATAGAGATCATTGATGACAACAATCCATACCCTTCACTCCTAGGAATTGACTGGGCCATTGACATGAATGGAGTTATCAACTTGAAGAAGAGTACAATGTCATTTGAACGGAAATCACTTCGATTTGTAGTGTCGTTGGACCCCGCAGAAGGAGCGTGCGACATTGGAACGGTTCGCAACTATGAAGAGAGTGAGGATGAGCTAGATCAGATCTACAAAATAACATCGTGAGACCAGGAATGGATCAATCCAATGGAAAATAGACGAATTACATGGGACCGGGAGAGTTCTTGTACCTCTGATTCAAATGAAGAGTTGGAGCACTGGCTGAATCGTTTGCATGAAGTATCTACAATGCGCTGCAACATGATGACCAAATCATTGCGTTGCGTTTCATAAGAGGTAAGGAACTTACCTTATTATGATGGTTTAAATGATGTGGAAATTTTTTTGGATGTGTTTGAGCGTGAATTCCCCTAGCAGCACTGCTTCCAAGTGTTAGATTTGGCACTGTGCACTACGCCCGCACGATGGTGGGGTACGCACAAGGATAGCTTTGATGGATGGCGAGATTACAGAAGGATGATGAGGATATGGTTTGGGCACCCTAACATTAGATTGGCTGAGAAATATGATGGAAAAGATGATCCACGTGATCACCTAGCGAAATGGACTAAAGCTTATGGAACGGAGCCACAACCAGAATGGGTACATTTATTCTGCCATACTTTGGACACAATCCCTATGAATTGGTATTTGGAAACAAAGCTCTGCCATGGCACCGCAAAGTGGGATATATTGAGAGAATGATTCTTATTGACCTTCAACTTTGAGGACGACTTCGTGAGCATTGATGAAGCGCTGCAAGAAATCAAGGCGATTATCTTTAGAACACCACAAGAACCTTTGGAATGGGTTCAACTAGACTGGAGCACCTAGCTACGCCATGCACTGGAATGTTATAATGTGACCGCTAAAGAGGAGGATGATGATCCAAGAAATATTAATATTCCAGAGGCCGAGGGGCATCGTGAAGTCGAGGGTTCGCAAATAGACAACTCGGACATCATCGTGCTGTTGAAAACAAAGCAAGTAAACATTGGGACTGAAGTAGAACCGAAGTTTGCAAAGATTGGAGATTATTGGGACGATGCCACTGTGGATAAAGTCACTGAGTTACTCTGCGAATACCAGGATCTTTTTCCTACCAAGTTTTCAGACCTGAAGGGCATAATAGGTGACTTGGGCGTTATGAAGATTACTCTTAAGCTAGACATGAAGCCTATTAAGTAGAGGTCGTATTGTCTTAATCCCAAATACAAGGAAAAGGTTCGTCAGGAGTTGGATAAGATGTTGGAGGTGGGCATCATTGAACCTGTGGAGGAATCTGATTGGGTAAGCCCGATGGTGGTTGAGGAGAAGAAACAGAAGGGAGAATAAGGATTTGCATGGATCTGTGAAAGCTTAACGATGCGTGTGTCCATGATCCATTTCCAACACCGTTTACTGATGAGGTATTAGACAATGTTGGAGGGAAGGAGGCCTACTCATTCAATGATGGGTTTTCAGGATATCACCAGATTAAGATTGCGCCCGAGGATAGGAGAAAATGACCTTCGCGACGGAATGGGGATGTTTTCAATACACTGTGATGTCGTTTGGACTCAAGAATGCACCTGCGATATTCTCTCGCGTAGTTATAACAACATTTAAGGAATTCATTCATAAGTTCTTGGAAGTATACTCTGATGACTGGATAGTGTTTGGGTTAGTGAAGCGCCATGTAACAAGTCTGTGCTTAATGTTGGATACGTGTCGCAGGTACCAGATCGCGCTGAATCTGAAGAAGTGCTTATTATGTGTTCCCTTTGGGATTTTGCTGGGTCACGTGGTATGCAAACAAGGATTGATGGTGGACCCTGCAAAGATTGCAGTGATAGTAAATTTGGAGGCCCAAGGAGCATTAAGCAACTACGCGCGACGTTGGGACATACTAGATATTACAGGAAGTTCATCAAGGCTTATGCTCCAATTATCGTGCCCATGGAGATACTGTTGAAGAAGGATGCTACATTCTGTTGGGATGAAGAATGTCAGTGCAATTTGGATGTATTGAAAGAGAAGATGGTCACCGCACCGATCTTGGTCTTCCTTGATTGGAAAAAGGAATTGCACATACATATTGATGCCTCGTGCATTGCATTGGGTGCAGTGTTAACATAGGTCGGTGAGGGAGAAATGGACCATCCTATAGCCTTCACGAGTAGGAAATTATCAAAGGCCGAGAAGAATTACTCAATGATGGAGTGCAAAGGGTTGGCTATGGCGTACGTGCTTCAAAAGTTCAGGCACTATTTGTTGGGAGGACATTTCAAAATGTACATAGATCATTCTGCCTTGAAATACCTGGTCAATAAGCCTGTGTTTGGGGGGGGATGTGCAGATGGCTGCTACTATTCTAGGATTATGACTTTGAGATAATTGTGAAGCCAGGGAGGTTAAATGCAGGACTTGATCATCTGTCGCGAACCAAAACCGAAGGGGAGCCTACTAATTTGGAGGAAGGGTTTCCAGATGTGCAACTCTTCACGGTGTGCTTAGCAAATAATCATTTTGCAAATATTATCCACTTTTTTATTACGGGGATGGCATCGAAAGGATATACAAGTCAGCGAAATAAGGAACTAGTAGTGTGTGCGATAGACTTCTCAGTGATTGCGAGACACCTGTATAAGATGGGTGTAGATGAGATATTGCAACGATGTGCCAGATTTTGAGAGAGATAGCATCCTCATTGAATCTCATAGGGGGGCTGCGGGAGGACATTATGTAGGAAAGGCGATTGCGTAGAAGATTTTGCGCATCTGTCTATGGTGGCCAACGCTGCATAAAGATTCCAAGGTGTATTGTTGGGCATGTGATGCGTGTCAAAGAACTGGCAGACCATCGCGGAGGGGCAAGTTGCCACTGAATCCTCAAGTATATTTGCAGCCTTTTGAAAAATGGGTGATTGATTTCATTGGGCCAATTTAGCCCCCAGGGAAGAAAACTGGTGCATGCTATATCATCACCGCGACAGAATATCTAACCAGATGGGTAGAGGCATAATCGGTTAAGGATTGTATAGGGGCTACAACATCAAAGTTTTTGTTTGAGTATGTCTTAACCAAATTTGGCTGCCCGAAAGTATTGATGAGCGACAGGGGTATGCACTTTCTGAATGAAACAATCAACGCGTTAACAGAGGAATTCCAGGTCTACCATCAAAAGAGTACACCGTATCACTCGCAGGTGAATGGAACTGTTGAGGCCTTCAACAAGATTTTGGAGAACACACTGACGAAGGACCCCCTAGGCCAACAAGTTTGATTCACTAGGTTCCTGGTTGAATTCTCACTCCAACATCCAGGTCTCTTGTAGTCTTTGGCTTTGTATGCTCATCTTTCCAATGACCTGCCTTTCTCAATGATAGATGGGGAGTGTATGAGCTCCGTTTGTGCTCCATCTCCTAAATTGTTTGTGCTCTTCTCCATTGATTTTTGCTTTCTGGTGTTCTTGTATTCCCTGGACCCTTTATTGATCAACGCTCCCTATGCACCTATACCTTATTTTCAGGGGGTTGCACTGTAAATCCGACTCCCTCTTCGTTGTTTGGTTTAGCGGTCTAGAGATGGCTACAAATTCGTTGTTTGGTTTAGCAGTCTGGAGATGGCTACAAATATAATTTTTGATACAAGTTGTATAAATTTACGTGTCTGGACTCTACAATACTTTATGAATCCGTGGCTAGCTGGGGATTGATGGTGGAATTGATGAGATTGGTTGCTTTGTGCTTGCTGAAACTTTGGAAGAGCTGCAACACACATTGGGATTAGATTGACCTGTAAATTCCTTCCTAGACTTTATGGTTTTACTTTGTACTTGGGTAATATTGAATTGAATTATCAACTATGTTTTTTATTTTAAAATTCCATTGGAATTTATACAATATATTTTACTGAAATAACTTGTCTCTGTAGTTTATATATATAAGAAAAACCTAGCACAGGAAGCATTCTAATATAGCTCAATGGTTAGGTGATTGTTGGGTTCTTGAAATGGGCCCGATGAAATGGTTATTGTTTTTAGCTGTTGGCTACGTGATGAGGCACCTAAGGAAACAATGTGAATATCGAAGGCTTCTTTTGATGGTTGAGACCAACTGCAACATTATTGGATATCGAGAGACTATAGGAGTGGAGTTTTGCTACGATTACATGCTCTATTCTCTCGTTACAAGGGGAGTTATGTGTTCTGCTATGATTCCATGCTCTAATTTCTAGTTACGAGTGGAGTTCTGAGTTCTCCTACGATTCCTTGCATTAATCCCTCATTATGAGTGGAATCTTGAGTTCTGTTGCGATTCCATGCTCTAATCTCGTTATTATTTATTTATTTTTCTGTGTGAGAGGGTGTGAATTCTAGTGTTCCAATCCAATCTCTATTCTATAAACACGAACCCCATCGAGGATGGATTGATTGTGATTTTCAACTAATTACAATATAAAGTTAAAATGGGCCCGGTGTAATGGTTACTATTTTTACAATCGAAAAACTGTTATGTAAACCCAGAATCGTTCTCTGTGTCTAGCGTACTGGCCTCCATACTTACCTATCTTCTCATAACTAGTCTGATGCTGAGTATGAAGGGTTATTAGTGTCTTAGAGATGAGATTCCTGGTCCTATACATGGGAGGGTCCCTTGGACTTAGTCTCACTCACTTTGTACACTCCAACCTAGTTTAAGATTTGTTTGGTTGATTACAACTTTCTTTCCTGCACTCCTAGTAGACACTACATTAATGTTCAAATATCTGAGAGCTTCGTAGGTCTTACATGCTTAGCCAACAAGTTACCTATGGACATGTCACCTCATATCTCAAGACAACTCACATCACACTAATAGTTAGAAGACCTCATCTAGCTCTTGGTTGTGGGTTGCAACAACTTGATAGAAAGACATATCTCAGAGCATATCTTCCTAATCTTCTAGATCCTCCCACCAACAATATATTAAGAGTTTCTTTCTTATAGAATCTAATGATAGAAGAGATAGCATCAGAATGTTGATTCCCCCCAAGTGAGCATTTGCAACCAACACTTCCACTTCCAACAATGTTGGAAGTGCATTCAAATGTATTTTTTAATCTGTAATTAGATATGGTCATATGGTGGCCTGGGTGCAGGGAATATGGACAACCTCGCAAATATGTCTTAAATTTCTTCAATATCAAGCCAAAACTCTCCCTCTACTTCCCCATGTGTATCAGTCATTTACTGTTAAACTGACAGCCTCATGGGTTCTCCCATGATCACCCAATCCTTGTTATCGGCGCAATTTATAAACACAGAGCCCTTATTCTCTATCGGAACTATAATGCCAAAGGAATTACATTAAAACACTATCAACTCTTTAAAAATGAGGAAACTGTGCTTTCCATGCAAAATACACAATCGCGGAGATTTTGTTCCAAAGGAACAAAATACACTATCGATGCTTTATATCACTGTCGCGGCTTATAAATAGTCTTGTGTTAATTCCGAAGAATCAACACTATCGGTGCTTAAAATTCAAATAATCGCATATTACACCAATAACACTATTGGTGCTTAAAAACGACCCTTCTAACTTTCTTCCTCTGATGCGATAATACGTGGCTATCGACAATCGCTATCGACGATTTTGAAAGACCACATGATAGACTCCTCCCACTTCAACTGTGCGATGCGACAGTCCTTGCCGACCCGAAAATTTATCCAACCCGCTATATAATATTTCGGGTCCAATCTTATCGAGGTTTCGGACCTTGGTAGTTCCACAACTCTTTCCAATCCACTTGCGATTAGGCGATGTGATAAAGGTTCAGACCCAATACGGGTATGAACCAGAATCGATAAAATTTCAAGTCCATAGCTACGTCCAAACTAAGGTTTTTCACGAATTCTCTGTGTAAAACAGAGTTTGCCCGCGGAACTCTATGTAACGATCTAAGAGCCTGCGCTCGCCGATATGAAGGAAAAGCAATCTTAAAGGATCTAGACTAAACATTCATGGGAAAATAAGACCAATTCATCCATATTCAAACTTAGAAGAAGCACTTGAATTGATACACGCATATAATCATCAATTAACAAAGAACTATCAATGTAGATACACAGAGAGAGGTTTCTTCAAAGGCTAATACTTCTGGCACCACTCTAACTATGAGCCTCCCGTCATTTTATTTATAATCAATAGATAAAGCCTTTCTTGGCCATTATCCTTTATAAAAGCATGTTTTTACATAGAGTGATTTAAAGCATAAAGCTTTGTTACAACTATCCATAAGCGATGATTTTAGCATGATTTATTCTTAATTCTATTCTTATCCTAAACTAGGAAAGCATGGAAATTGCTGGCTAAAGGACCCCACTCCCTTGCCTGTAGATTTTTTTGGATTTTTGGAATATGTTTGAAGACTTTTTCCCTCTAAGTCACATGCTCCTGCATCAGACTCCTGAGGACAAAATTCTTCATGGGCTCCTGTCCATGAGTTCATCTACAAAACTGCCCAGTTTCTATAGCATGTCTTCTGTAACCCAAGTAGCTTCAGCGGTCGGCTGATCCTTCCACTTTACCAAATACTAGAAGTACTCTTGTCCCCTTGTTTTCTTAAACACCTTCTTGTCCAGAATTCTTTCTGGTTGCAAATTCTTTGCTGTGGGTAATTGTTTTACCCAGTCAATCTCTTGGGTCTCTTGATCTTGTGCTGTATCATCTGCATTTTCACCTTCATACTTGTACAGGTCTGCAACATTAAAAATTAGTGATATTCCAACATCAGGGGGTAACTCAATCTCATATGAATTTGCAGAAAAATTTCTTAACACTCTGCATGGTCCAATTTTCTTGAACTTCAATTTATTATACTCCCTCTTTGGAAATCTCTCCTTTCTGAGATGTGCTAAAACCAAATCCCCAACTTCAAAGTTCACCTCTCTTCTCCTCATATCTGCTCTGGTTTTGTACTTGATGTTGCTATCTTGCAACTGTTGTTTCACTTTTTCATGTGTTGCTTGCATTTCTGAAGCAAAATCTTCATCCTCTGCACTTCTCATTTCTTCTTTTCCCAAATTTCTTAATTCAGATACTCCTCTTGGATGCATTCCATAAACAATATGGAATGGACTCTGTCTTGTGCTCCATTTAGGTGAGTCATTATATGCATACTCAACTTGTGCTAACACTTGATCCCATTGCTTTGTGTTAGAAAATTATATATTATGGAGCAATGGAACACATAAAATATTGCAAAAATATAAGCACAGAAAGCACATAAAACAAGAGAGACACAGATATACGTGGTTCACCCAGTTTGGGCTATGTCCACCCCGAACAACCAGTCCTTCCTTTCTATTATCCAGCAAAATGAAGAGACACAACCTACAGCAGATCCGCTGTAATATCCTCTGTTTTCTCTCACAGTCTCACCTCTCTATTTCCCGTTCACAGAATACACATCTATCACACAGCCTCAAATACAATACCCTCATAGAAAGAGAGGGGGTTGCCTTCTAGGGCAAAAAACCCTAAACTAAACATAAGTTCTACCGTCAGATCATCCGCCTAATGAACGACCCAGATTGACTAGAAATTACTATACTTTTACAAGGCAATTTTACAGCTGTTTTTAGCTTCAGGGGCGCTGCCCCCGAAACCCCCCGCCAGGGGGGGGGGCTCCCAAAGGTCGCAGCCGCCCCCCCTTGGACCCCCCCTGCAACGAATATTTTACGGGTGACGTTGCCGCCCCCATTTCGAACTGGGGTCCAATGTGGCGATACCTTTGAATATAGAAGATAATCAGGCTCCACACCCAACAGTTTGGACGTTCTGCAGTAACGCTCCTTAAAAGATTGCCTAAACTCCTGTTCACCGCTTCAGTCTATCCATCAATTTGTGGATGATAGGCAGAACTGAAACTTAATTTAGTTCCCAGATTCTTCCATAGTGTCCTCCAGAAATGTCCAACAAATTTAGAATCCCTGTCTGAGACAATACTTTTGGGCAACCCGTGCAATCTTACAATCTCCTTAAAAAACAAATTAGCAATGTGAGAAGCATCACTAGTTTTATAACATGGAATAAAGTGTGCCATTTTTGAAACTCTATCCACTACAACAAAAATTGAATCATTACCTCTTTGAGATTTTGGTAAGCCCAACACAAAATCCATACTTACCATATCCCAAGGCCTGTCTGAAATTGTAATGGAATATACAAACCTTTGTTTTGGCTCCTTCCCTTTGCATATTGACAGATTTTGCAAGTTTTCACATACTTCTCCACTTCAGATTTCATTTTTGGCCAGAAATAAAATCTGTGCAACTATTCAAAGGTCTTCTCTATGCCAAAATGTCCTGCAAGTCCTCCACTATGCTTTTCTTTGATTAAATTCCCCCTCATTGAACAGTTTGGTATGCACAACTGATTTTTCTTAAACAACAATCCATCTTGTAAGAAGTAATCCAACCATCTACTCCTATCCGTCAAAACAGGATTTTTACAAGCCTCAAATGCCTCTTTAAAATCTAAATCAGTCTCATATAACTCTTTAAGAAAATCAAAACCCAACACTTGGATTTGACTCTCTTGAAATAATACATTCCTCCTACTTAAGGCATCTGCAACTTTGTTTGATTGTCCATTTATATGCTTCAAAACAAAATGGAAACCTTGAAGATACTCTACCTATTTGGCATGTTTCTGGCTGAGCTTTAGCTGCTGCATTATAAACTGTAGTGCATGGTTATCCGAATAAAGGATAAATTCCTTTGACATTAAATAATGCCTCCATTTCTTCAATGACTGCACAACTGCGTAGAACTCCTTATCATAAGAAGAATACTTCTTTTTGGAATCATTTAGCTTTTCACTAAAATAAGCTATTGGTCTATCTTCTTGGCTTAAAGCACCTCCAATTGCTTCTCCGCTGGCATCACACTTTACTTGAAAGGTTTTGTTAAAATCAAGCAAAACCAAAATAGGCTTTTCAGTGATTTTTTTCTTTAACAGCCGAAAATTTTTCTCTGCTTCAGCAGTCCATCTAAATGGTTGTTTATCCTTCTTTATGGTCTCAATAATAGGTGCATTTATCTTTCTAAAATTCTTGATAAATTTTCTATAAAAGCTAGCAAGACCATGAAAACTTACCTCAAGAACACTCTTGGGTGAAGGCCACTCCATAATTGCCTTGATCTTCTCTGGATCCATCTTCAGCCCTTCAATGGAAATAAAAAAACCCAAGTACACTAGCTCTTCTTTCATGAATGAACACTTCTTCAAATTCAACAATAATTTCTCTTGCTACAGCCTTTGTTAGACATAATTTAAATGCCTCACGTGCTCCTCCTTAGACTTGATGTAGACTAATATATCGTCCAGATATACTATTACAAACTTGCCAATGAACTCTTTAAGAACTGCATTCATGAGTCTCATAAATGTACTTGGTGCATTTGACAACCCAAAAGGCATTACTCTCCACTCATACAGTCCCTCATTTGTCTTAAAAGCGGTTTTCCACTCATCCCCTTCTCTTATCCTTATCTAATGATACCCACTTTTAAGATCTAGTTTTGAAAAATACTTTGCTCCACTCAAGCAATCCATTAAATCTTCAATTCTAGGCAAAGGAAATCTGTACCTGATTATGATTTTATTGATGGCTCTTGAATATGTACACATTCTCCAGCCTCCATATTTCTTTGGACTCAGCACTGTTGGTACTACACAAGGACTCAAGCTTTCTCTGATCAGCCCTTTGTCAAGCAATTCTTGCACCTGCTTCCTAACCTCTTCATTTTCTGTAGGAGTCATTATGTAAGCTGCTTTGTTAGGTAGACTTGCTAAAGGAATCAAATATATATGGTGGTTGATTCTTCTAATGGGTGGTAATTCATTAGGCAAATCATCAACAATAATATCACAACATTTCTCCAACATTTCTTGAATTTCAATGGGTAAATCAACTTCTTTAGTAGAAGTCATTATTACCTTGGGCTTGCAAATTACAGCAAAATTTACCTCATTTTCTTCAATATGCTTCAAGTATTCTTTCCTCCAAGTAACAGAGTTTTTGGATTAGTCTTCTTTCTTGGTACATCTTCTTCTTGTAGAGGCAACAACGTATGATTGACACCATCCTTCCCAAACTTATAGGTGTTTCTTTTCCCATCATGCATGGCTCCTCTGACATATTGTCAAGGTCTTCCAAGCAATATGTGACACACATCCATTAGCATCACATCACATGTAATTTTATCTTTATACTTGCCCACCTAAAATTCCACTTCACACTATTCATTTACTAACAGTTGATGTCCCTTTTGCAGCCATGACACCTTGTAAGGTGTTGGATGTTTCATTGTTTTCAACTTCAATTTCTCCACCACTTCTGTAGAGACCAAATTATCAGTGCTGCGACTATCAATGATCATCTGGCAACATTTCCCTTGGACTTTACACACTGTCCTGAATAAAGTCTTCCTTTATGATGGTTTAGCCATCTCCTTTGTTGGCTTGAGCATAACTTTATTAACTACCAAAGATTCTCCTCTCTCTGGTATATTTTCTTCTTCTACCACTGCTACCACTGGTGCTTCTCCCTTAACTGGAGCAACAATTGCATTCCTCTGATTTGTTTATGAATTCTCTGGGCACTCAAAAGCTGTGTGTCCCAGCTTGTTACATCTATAACATCTTATTTCTCTGCCTCTTCCTCTGCCTCCTCTTCCTCTAGAAAAAATCCCTCTGCCTCTTGCATCACCTTCTGTGGGTGCATGCTAGGTTGAGCTGCTGCTAGCTCCATCTTTAGGTGCTGTAGATTTTCCTCTACCACCTTGACTTCCCCTTCCTCGGAAAGTACCTCTCCCTCTGGCAGACTGCTTCCTCATGAGTTTTTCTTCAGCTTTCAGTGCTATATGATAAGATTCCTCTACTGTTTTAGGAGACAGTAGACTTATCTCATCTTGAATGTCCATCCTGAGACCATTCATATATCTAGCCACCTTTTCATCTATATCTTAGGCTTCTCCAGCTCTTATGCTTACCTTGTAGAACTCCTTTGTGTATTCTTTCACTGTCAAAGATCTCTGTCTAAGATTTTGCATTTGTCTAAACAAAGTTTGCTGATAATTACTTGGTAGAAACTTACCTCTTAGCTTTGCTACCATCCTGCTCCAATTCTTGATTGGTTTCTTGCCAAGTCTCTTCCTTTCTACCTGCAAACCATTCCACCAAAGCGTTGCATGACCTTTTAACTTGGTGACATCAAACTTGACTTTCTTCTCATCTTCTGTTTCTTCATAATCGAAGAATTTCTTCATGCCATTAATCTAGTCTATTAATTCTTCTAGATTCAGTCCTCCTTCATATATTGATACCTCGGTCTTTGGCCTGGCCGTGGATCTCAACACTGACTGAAAGAACCTCATCTCAGGAGTAACTGCTACAGCTTCCTCCTCTGCAGCTTCAATCTCAGGTTCACTAACATCTCCATCATCTATGTTCCTACCTGTTGTTAATGCATCCAATCTAGCTTGCATCTATTGCACAGCTTCCATTACTTCAGTGTTTGCAACAGGCCGTCCTCTTCCACCACGTCCTCATCCTCTTCCAAATTTGAAAGCCACAGTAACTTTCCTTCTCCTTCTTCTGAGATTCAATCCAATGTTAGCTGGCTACTCTGATACCACTAATGGTGGCCTGGGTGCAGGCAATATGGACAGCCTCGCAAATCTGTCTGAAATTTCTTCAATATCAGGCCAAATTTCTCCCTCTACTTCTCCAGGCATATCAGTCATTTACTGTTAAACTGACAGCCTCATGGGTTCTCCCCTGATCACCCCAATCCTTGTTATCGGCGCAATTTATAAACACAAAGCCCTTATTCTCTATCGGAACTGTAATTCCAAAGGAATTACATTAAAACACTATCAGCTCTTTAAAAATGAGGAAACTGCATTTTCCACGCAAAATACACAATCGCGGAGATTTTGTTCCAAAGGAACAAAATACACTATTGGTGCTTTATATCACTGTCGCGGCTTATAAATAGTCTTGTGTTAATTCGAAGAATCAACATTATCGACGCTTAAAATTCAAAGAATCACATATTACGCCAATAACACTATCGGTGCTTAAAAACGACCCTTCTAACTTTCTTCCTCCGATGCGATAATACGTGGCTATCAGCAATCACTATCGGCGATTTCAAAAGACCACATAATAAACTCCTCCCACTTCAACTGTGCGATGCGACAGTCCTTGTGGACCCGAAAATTTATCCAACCCGCTATATAATATTTCGGGTCCAAGCTTATCAGGGTTTCAGACCTCGGTAGTTCCACAGCTTTTTCCAATCCACTTGCGATTAGGTGATGCAATAAAGGTTTGGACCCGATACGGGTATGAACCAGAATCGATAAAATTTCAAGTCCAGAGCTACGTCCAGACTAAGGTTTTTCGCGAATTCTCTGTGTAAAACAGAGTTTGCCCGCAGAACTCTATGTAACGATCTAAGAGCCTGCGCTTGCCGATATGAAGGAAAAGCAATCTTAAAGGCTCCAGACTAAACATTCATGGGAAAATAAGACCAATTCATCCATATTCAAACTCAGAAGAAGCACTTGAACCGATACATGCATATAATCATCAATTAACAGAGAACTGTCAATGTAGATACATAGAGAGAGGTTTCTTCAAAGGATAATACTTCCGGCACCACTCTAACTATGAGCCTCCCGTCATTTTATTTATAATCAATAGATAAAGCCTTTCTCGACCATTATCCTTTATAAAAGCATGCTTTTACATAGCGTGATTTAAAGCATAAAGCTTTGTTACAGCTATCCATAAGCGATGATTTTAGCATGATTTATTCTTAATTCTATTCTTATCCTAAACTAGGAAAGCATGGAAATTGCCGGCTAAAGGACCCCACTCCCTTGCCTGTAGATTTTTTTTGATTTTTGGAATATGTTTGAAGGATTTTTCCCTCTAAGTCAAATGCTCCTGCATCATCATATTATTGCTTCTAAAACACATTGTTGAAAAAAGAAAAGCAGTAATCTAACATAACCTATCGCAAGTCCACAATTCTTTTCTCAAGCACAGGTCTTGGGCTTTTCACTTTTGAAACCTTCTGACAACTCCCTATTCCTCATAGAAGCCTTGTCATCCATCAATAGGCCCTAGAAGGTTTTATTAATGTGCCACATGTTAAGTTTTCAGTGCATGGTAAGCAGATTTTGCACTCAGAAAATTACTGCTATAACTAGCTAATTGAAAATTGTAATCTTAAATAAAAATTGTAACTTATGAATGCTTTAATATTCAAAGAAAATATATTGAAAACACAAACAAAAAATACAAAAAAGGAATACACTTAGCACTGAGACTCAGATTCACATCTCTGTTTCTAATCAACTCTGAAAATAGTAAGCTAATGTACTCTTGAACTACTGATTGGGCCACCATCCAACCTTTTTATAGGCAAGGAGAAATAGAAGGTACAATGAATATGGTCACATGCACAATATTATGCCACTTTAAAATATCAAATTGTAGCTATAATGCACAAACACTTTCCTTGCATAGATAGACAACACAAGTGAAGTGTGCCTCTATTGGAGATGAACTGAGACATGCATCCTCCTAAAGACTTGTACCCTAACTAACACTAATAATCCACATGCATGACCACCTAGTTTATCTAGGGAATTGTACCTTCTAACTAACTGTGCATGGAAACTACTAACTAATGAAAACTAAGAAATAACACTGACTGCTAAACATGGAAAAACATCTAAACTGGAAATGAATTGAGGATGCTTCATGTATGCTTTTTCCATGCATGCACCATTTCTCTCTCCATAAATGACTTCCGCTCTCATTTATCATTGTACAAAACTACTGAAGGAGGGTTTACTATTGCTACTGGAAGAGAAAGGTACCATCGTTGGAACATAGTCCTGGCTACACATAGAAAAAATATTAACAAAAATAAGGCTAATCTATGATCATAGAATGAAGTGTCAATATTATAGCATCATTGATTTGTACCCCTGTAAATATAGTCCATCCATTTTTGGTTGTAGTCCAAACATAAATCTCATAGCCAAAGAACGAGAAATTGGCTATTGCTAGACCTTGCAAATACCACAACAATATCATCCAATGGTTAGTTTGCATCTTCCAATGCTTCTTCTTCGTTGCAATAAAATATCTTAGTAATAAGGCTATCTTTGGTGGCTTTAAGATAAATCTGCAAACAAGCTGGCTCTTTTTCCACCATCAAGAAAACCTGTAAGGATTAAGGACAAAGAAAAACCAAATCTAAAACTGTGTAACACACTTCATTTTAAGGTGTGTTGTCCTTGTTTTAATTGTTGTAATCTGCTAACCATACACTGAAAAACCATTATGTTTCCATGCCGCAATTATGGTTGCCTCTAATATCATTGCTTTTTTTACCATCATAAGTAGATTATGCACTCAAAAGGTAACTTTAAATCTTGAAACCTATGAAAACAACAGTCTTCAAATACCAAAATCTACAAATCTGTAGACACATAATGCAGAAAAATAAAAATAGTGAGTGCATAGATATGAGCTCTGAATCACATCTATCTTCTATTGAATACAAAAAGACAAAAATAAATAGAAATAACTCAAAACAAAAAATTTGCTAATCTTCACTGAAGCCGTAACCATAGTCTAATTACCAAGCGTTATCCAACTACATGGATAAGTGTGCAAGGTAAGTGCATCTCAACTGGAAGATGAATTGGAGCATGCAGGAATACATCCCATTCCCTGAGAATTGGTCCCTCTACCTAAGCTTGAACTTTATTACGTGCAATCCTTTTGGTTAACTAGTGATCTAATTTCACCTAATAATAGATTATGCACACAGAACTAAACTGAACTGAATCTGAAATCAAAATTGAACTCAAGCAAAACTGAAATGGCTAAATATGGAACAATGTGCAAAATATAATTCACTGAAGGTGGAAAACCTGGAAATATACTAAGATAGGTGCATGGATCCTGCCTCTCCACACTACTGTGCATTGGATAACAAAACATACTTATGTTATATGGGCCTGCAATAGGTATGGCCTTCTTGTTGTTGTATGAATCTGTTGTTATACATGCTTATTAAGTGTGCCTAGGTACTGTGGAGAAAACCATTGCAGATAAAAGAGGTAAAAATTCAAACACTCCCTTTAGTGTGGAAATTTTTCTCCACCAAACCTAGTGTCTTCTTGAACATGTTGTTCAACTTCCCCTTTTCCAGGGGCTTAGTCAAGATATCTGCAGCCTGCTAACTTGTTTGATAATACTCTAGTGCCACTACTCTCTTTTGAACTTTGTTGTGAAGAAAATGGTACTTGATGTCAATATTCTTGGAGTAGTCATGGAATACTGGATTTTAAGAGAGTCTGATACGACACTGGTTGTCAAGATATTTGTAACCTGCTAACTTGTTTGATAATAATCCAGAGCCACTACTCTCTTTTGAACTCCGTTATGAAGAAACAAAATGGTACTTGATGTCAATATTCTTGTAGTCGTGGAATACTAGATTTTAAGAGAGTCTGATACAACACTGATTGTCTCATAGACCATAGTAGGATTCAAGATCTCACCTGTCAGCTTTGTTATCAACTTGTTAAGTCGGATGAATTCATAACTAACATTCTTTGTTGCCATGTACTTTGCCCTAGATGAACTCAATGTGACTGATGCTTGCTTCTTTCTAAACCAAGATATCGCTCTTGAACCCAAACCAAAGCAACAACTTGAAGAACTCTTCATGTCACTATAATCCCTTCCCAGTGAGAATCAACAACCCCATATGGCATCAACTTACCATAATGTACTATGTCCTTTAAGTAACATAGCACATGTTTTGTGGCTACTTAATGACTCTGCCTTAACTTAACCATATGTTGGCTCAAAGTGCTTACTGCAAAACATATTAGATCTGTTATTGACCACATACATCAAAGATCCAATTCATTTGTGCATCCTCTAGAGGACTAAAAAGGATATACTATTCACGCCAAATGAAAAAGGGTGGAAGAGGGGCAGACCTTTTGGGAAGGAAAGACAGTAACTAACCGTCAACCTATTCTTTCTAGTCTTTTAGCACTGAATTTACTCTAACAACATCCAGGCTTGTCTGCTTGGGTTGGGTTGGTTTAAAGCCAAAGAAAGAAAATCCCAATCCTTAAGACATTTATTAAGACTTCCAATGGAAGTGTCTCCATAACCCACAGTCTCCTACAACAAAATAATCACAGGCTTATCATTATGGGGAAAGAAAATTGTGGGGTTTGCCAATGATGGAAGGAAAAATTCTCTATTACGGGGTAGGAAGAAAAAGAGCCTCTCAAGGCCTTAATCTATTAATAGAATAACATCCAACCCAACCCTTCATGAATGGTCCC
The DNA here is from genome assembly GCA_031772625.1 of Pinus tabuliformis. NCBI lineage: Eukaryota > Viridiplantae > Streptophyta > Pinopsida > Pinales > Pinaceae > Pinus > Pinus tabuliformis. Next base: position 1,066,287,343 of record CM062815.1, read on the forward strand.
TTGCAAATACCTTGGTCTTCTGTTGTATCTTTTACCGATCACTCCCCCTCGGATTCCCTTAAGGACAGGTGCTGCAACCTCTCTAGGTCATCATCTTCTTCTAAGTCCCTCTCCACGCTCATCTATTTTCCACCATGATATTATACCATTTGGGTGTTTTCCCAACCTATCATTCCATGTACCATTTCAAATATCTGTAAGTGGAATTAATCAATGTTGTACATGTACATAAGGAAACAACCATTAAGATGTATGCTTATGATTCGACCCGTAATAAAGATCTCTTTTCTTGGATGTAGTCGGCACCTAATAATGGTGCAAGGCTCAATCCCCCAGCCTGCAACTATATATTAAAGGGTTTTACATTGAAATAGCATATAAGGAAACACAACTAATGTGAATGCAATTTGAATAACTACTGAGGGGTTATTCAATTCATGGTGAAATACTTCTCTATTCTAGGCAAACCATATTTTGAAACATAAACAGTTTGGCAATGCTAACCTGACTTTTGAAAACTGGTTGGTCTTTTAGGGTTCCATTAGTTTTATTCCATTGATCAAACATAGTTTTCCACAAATCTAACATTCTCATTCTATTATTTAAGCCAGTGAAAGTTGATTGCCATACTTTGATTGTAAATTTTCACTCAAATATGTAATGAATCGATTTCAAATTTGAGACATAAAACACATCTCGAGGGGACTTCATTTAGAATGTGAGAAGGAAAAGAGAATTCTATCTTTCACAGTGGAGACCGATAGATATTGATTGTCTCTAAATGATTATATTTTAACATGAATATCACAAGACCCAAGTTTGAAGAGCTCAACACTGATTTGTTTAGAAACTCCATGCAAATAGTGAAGAAATTTTTGGAAGGCACCAAGTTAAGCATATACAAAATTAATGAAGTTATATTGGAACACGGGGGTATTCTTTTTGGATATTTTTTGGGCTACCTTTGTGGTTTTTTTCCATAAGGTGGTTGTGTTGTGACAGGAACTACAAATGATGGAAGTGCCCTTACTCTGACATTTGATCCAAAATAATTGTCTGGGAGTTCTTTGCTGAGGTCTAGTTCAATGCTTAAATTGGCATAGGTGAATACTCTAGTTTTCCTGTTCTTTTTGCTTGAGTTAATATATTTTCCAAAGGGATTACCAATTATTTCATAGACTTCTTTTCAAAGATGGAGTGGAAGATTTTGGAAGCCTCACCCACACTAGTGTGGTGGTGACAAACATTTGCTGGAATGTATTATGGAGACCACGACTTCAAGAAGAATCATACTCTTTCCCAAAACCAAGATCTTCTTGTTAGGACTATGTCTCTCTCCTTTGAAGTTTTGAGACAAAACAGAAAGAAAACATTTGGCACATAAATTAATGTAATAATTCTAGCTTAGTTTTTGGCTATTTTTTTATTACAATTTCTCCGTTTGGCTAGATTTTGTTGATTTTGTAGATGTATGTGCATTCTATGTAATGATGGAGCTTGTTTTTAGCTTTGTTCTAAGGCGATTATAAGTATTTTAATTTTCCAATTTATCTATGCTATATAGTGAGGCATAAATCTTGACCACAAAAATGTAGTACACCAACCTTAGATGAAAACTGTCAGAGTTGAAATTGTTGTTATATTGGCTAGGAAATCTAGAACAAAAACCATGGTTTCAAAAATTGGTGCAATCAATCATCTGTCTAGGAATTTAAGGAAAAGACTTTAGGCCACAATGGAGGTTGTGGGTCCAATGGAGGCTAGCTGGAACATGTCTCTCCAAAATTCCTTAAGGCATGTTGGGCCTTTGGCCTTGATAAGGAAACATCTTACTCATGGGTAACAATGTGGTAGCATGAAAGAATTGGAATTATTTTTGACGATAAGGAAAACAAAAGCACTCCTTCCATGTTTGCTTTCACCCCATTAGAAAGATTAGTTGGACCTCCCACAAAAAATTAGGTGTCAAATAATCCCCAAAAATTTGTCTTCATTTCCAAAAGACTCATCTAAGGGTGATACAATGATCCTAGTGCATAGAGTGACACAATACACTGCCCCTTCATTGTTGATGCATGAAACAATGGTCAACCCATCATCTAAGTGGAGTACAAAGGTGAGACAAAATAGTTTGTAGCTGAGGGGATATCTTCTATGATTTTAATGAAAATGAAAAAGATAGTCGAAGGTTTCCTGGGTTGTGATGAAATTGGTGCAATCAATGATCTGTCTAGCCATTTAAGGAAAATAATTTAGGCCACAATGGAGGTTGTGGCTCCACTGGAGGCTGGCTAGAACATGTCTCTCCAAAATTATTTAAGGCATGCTAGGCCTTTGGCCTTGATAAGGAGACATCTTACTCATGGGTAACAATGTGGTAGCATGAAATAATTGAAATTGTTTTTAATGATGATAAGGGAAACAGAACCACTCCTTCCATGTTTTCTTTCACCCCATTATAAAGAGTAGTTGGAGCTCCCACAAAAAATTAGGTGTCAACTAATCCCCAAAACTCTGTCTTCATTTCCAAAAGACTCATCTAAGGGTGATACAATGATCCTAGTGTACAAAGTGACACAATACACTACCCATTCACTTTTGATGCAAGAAACAATGGTCAACCCATCATCCAAGTGGAGTATAAAGGAGAGACAAAATAGTTTGTAGTTGAGGAGATATCTTCTATGATTTTAACGAAAATGAAAAAGATAGCTGAAGGTTTCCTGGGTTGTGATGTGAAAAATGTGGGGCTTACTATGCCTACTTATTTTAACGTTTTCCAAAGGAGGGCTGCCAAATATACGACAATTTTGTTAGTATTAGTGCAATGAAAATTATTAACGAACCCACTACTACAACTATAGCCTATGGATTTCACACAAATGTTTATTCTTCCAATAAAAATAAGACAATCCTGGTTTTTAACTTAGGTGGAGGCACCTTCGACATCTCCATTCTTAAATGTTCATGGTGGTAAATTTTAGGTGAAGGCAAATTGATTGTTTAGTCATTCTGTTCGACAATTTGAAAGAAAAATCAAGAAGTAGTTGAGCACGAGTGCCATAACTCTTTGGAGATTTCATTCAGAGTGTGAGAAGGAAAAGATAATTCTATCTTTTGCAGTGGAGACTGATAGATATTGATTATCTCTACAAAGTATTAGATTTTAACATGAAGATCACAAGACCCAAGTTTGAAGAGCTCAACACTGATTTGTTTGGAAATTCCATGCAAATAGTGAAGAAATGTCTAGAAGGCACCAAGATAAACATAGAGAAAATTGACGAAGTTGTATTGGAACAAGGGGGTATTCTTTTTGGATATTGTTTGGGCTACCTTTTGTGGTTGTCTTCCATAAGGTGGTCGTGTTGTGACAGGCACTACAGCTGATGGAAGTGTCCTTACTCCAACATTTGATCCAAAATAATTGTTTGGCAGTTATTTGTTGAGGTCTAGTTATGTGCTTAATTTGCCATAGGTGAATACTCTAGTTTTCATATTCTTGTTGCTTGAGTTAATATATTTTCCAAAGGGATTCCCAATTATTTCACAGACTTCTTCTTTTCAAAGATGGAGTGGAAGATTTTGGAAGCCTTGCCCACATTGGTGTGGTGGTGACAAACATTTGCTGGAATGGATTATGGAGGCCATGGATTCAAGAAGAATTCTACTCTTTCCCAAAACCAAGATCTTCTTGTTAAGGCTCGGTCTCTCTCCTTTGAAGTTTGAGATAAAACAGAGAAAACATTTGGCACAGAAATTAATGTAATAATTCTAGCTCAATTTTTGGCTATTTTTTTATTATAATTTCTCTATTTGGCTAGATTTTGTTGGATTTGTAGATGTATGTGCATTCTATTTAATGATGGAGCTTGGTTTTAGATTTGTTCTAAGGTGATTATAAGTATTTTAATTTTCCAATTTATCTATGTTATATAGTGAGGCATAAATCTTGATCACAAAAATGTAGTACACCAACCTCAGATGAAAACTGACAGAGTTGAAATTGTTGTTATCTTGGCTAGGCAATCTAGACCAAAAGCCATGGTTTCAAAAATTGGTGCAATCAATGATCTATCTAGGAATTTAAGGAAATGACTTTAGGCCACAATGGAGGTTGTGGGTCCACTAGAGGCTGGCTGGAACATGTCTCTCCAAAATTCCTTAAGGCATGTTGGGCCTTTGGCCTTGATAAGGAAACATCTTACTCATGGGTAACAATGTGGTAGCATGAAAGAATTGAAATTATTTTTAATGATGATAAGGGAAACAAAACCACTCCTTCCATGTTTGCTTTCACCCCATTAGAAAGATTAGTTGGAGCTCCCACCAAAAATTAGGTGTCAACTAATCCCCAAAACTCCGTCTTCATTGCCAAAAGACTCATCTAAGGGTGATACAATGATCCTAGGGAATAGAATGACACAATACACTGCCCCTTCACTGTTGATGCATGAAACAATGGTCAGCCCATCATCCAAGTGGAGTACAAAGGTGATACAAAGTAGTTTGTAGCTGAGGAGATATATTCTGTTGTACCTTAAGAAACCAATTTCCTGGCTGTGGAGAAATTGTGCTTAAGACATTAATGATTATTGTTTGTTGTCACTTATTTGTCACTTTATTGTTTGTTGTGTTCTCAAATGAAGGACCTGGAAAACTTGGTCTTTAACCCTTAATACATGTGCGATCGAAAATCTCAGAATGCCATTTGTTGCTAGATATAAATGATGAATGAAGAAAGCTTGAAGGAGAAGTTAAACATAATATGTTACTTAAAAAGAACCTACTATCCATCACTTAGAAGAATTATGAAAATGAGAACTGAATCATAGACAATATGCTGCTTGACACAGAAACTATTATTTGCGACCCTTGGAGAAGTTAAATATAATATGCTGCCTTACACAGAAACTATTATCTATAACTTAGAAAGGAAGATGAAAACTTCAAGTATAGGAGCACTCTTTTAAGGGATTTTAACTTTATCTACATAAGAAAATAAAGACCTGCAGCGTCATTACTATACTTGAAAGAAGAAAACATAAGATGACACATGACAGAGAAGTTACTAAATTATACTCAACAATTCATGGAAACTTCTGATTCTTTCATTAATCAACAGCTATATCAGGAATACAGTGGCTTAGTCTCAAGGTTCTCCAAAATTCCAACAACCCCCTCTTTGTAAATTTTCCTCTTTTTATACATTGTGAAACAGTCGTTGATCTCTGAAACTGTAAAACTACTAAAATTGTTTCTCTAACTATCTGAAGTAAGAATTATTACAAAATATTACGTAGAGGGTAAAGACATCTCAAAGAACATAAAACAACAGAAAATAACTAATCATGACAATGACTGATGGCTTTTTGGCTCTGTTAATCGGCTCTTGAATTCTTCTGTAGATGCTTTAATAATGATTAATCCGCTTTAATCATAATAAACAGTGTTTGACTTTGACTTGTGCATAAATTTGGGCTTACGCATGTATTGGGCGCGCTTTAATTGGCCAAAACGCAATTGAACCGCACTAATTACCTTCCTTTGAATTTGCCTCTAACATTGATTTTTCCCCTTTACACAACGAAATCAACGCAACCTTTGATTATTATGGAACTCAAAAAGAATTAATTCTGCTTCATAAATCCATTGGATCCGCCCGTTCAATACTGCATTGACTTTGTATCGCAAATCGCAATCGGCGCCTTCAATTGATATATCAATACAAAACTTAACGATATGCGACATAACGGACGTGTCGGAAGAATTAAACATAATATATACCATATTGGGTCCAGCCATCGCATATCGCAATTGGCGGGACCATGACATATGCATTCGGCGCTTTACAGACCCGCTGACATTATAAAACGTAACATAAAGTTTTTCGGGTCCGGCCCATCACATATCGCAATCGGCATAGCCATATACACATATATAAAGTGTTATGCGATATCACGGACCCTCCGGGGCTTTAAAACATAATATATATGTGTTTCAGGTCTGGCTATCGCGAATCGCAATCGACCAAAGCTGAGGTGCTATGTTATAACTACCCACTGTGATTTGCGATTGCAATTTAATTGCATCGCTAACATATATATATCTATATATATTGGTTATGGCTACATATAACCATTTATATTATGATTTGATTTGATCCTTGGCTATACCGGGGCCGATTCTTTTATTCTTACTTGTTCCTTTAGCGATTTCTGATATACCATTATCACTTCTTCCTCTTGCTTTTATCTTTTTTGAAATATTTTCAAGTTCTTGAAAGAAAAATGAATACTACAAGCAACAAAAATGCATGTTACAACATTTGGCTCCACCTAGGGATAATGCTTTTTCCGCAGAAGCACTAAGAACTGTAGATTAGTGCCTTCACCTTGGGCATGGAGTCATATATTTCTTCACATAAATTTAAATTCTATGACATTTGTACACTGATTTCACTCTGGTATTTACAATGAAAGACTATTATTCTTTAGAATTGGAAGTAATGCTTGAGGTACTGCCCATTGATAGGCAGCTGTAGAATTTCACCATCAAGATTCTCAAGAATGAAAGTGTTATTGGATCTTGCTTCAACAATTCTAAAAGGACCATACCAAAGAGGATCAAACTTCCCATGCTTACCCTTATCTTCCCTTCTGGTATCCCATATTAATACTAAATCTAAAACTTTAAACTCAATTTCCTTGGCTTTCTCGTCAAAAATACTTTTCATCTTGGACTGATACATAATCAAGTTGTCTCTTACCTTGTCCCTGTTCTCGCTTAGCTCCACTACTTTATTCATTCTTGTTATCAAAGCATTTGGTTCTTCTTTTGCCTCCTAAATCATTGCAATCACCGGCTTCACAAGTTGACTTGGAAACAGAGCTTGAGTCCCATATACGAATTCAAAAGGTGATTTCCTTGCAGATCTTCTTGAAGTTACTCTAGCAGCGCATAGTGCAAACTTTTACTTAGAATCCCAGTCTCTTTGATATTCTGCAATGGTTTTCTTAAGGATCTTCATCAAAGTTTTGTTAGTAGATTCAGCTAATCCATTTACCCACGGATGGTAAGCTATTGAATGGGACAAAATAACATTATACTTGTGACAAAAAGCAATGAACTTACTTGAATTGAAGACTTGAGCACTATCTGTTATAATTTTGATGGGGCATCCAAATCTGCTGAAAATATTCTCCTCCAAGAACTTCATTACTATCTGATCATTTGCTTGCTTAGTAGGTATAGTCTCTACCCATTTGGTGAAGTAATCAGTTTTTGTGAGAACCCACTTGTGTTGTCCACTTGAAGGTGGATTGATCTCTCTGACAAAGTCCAATCCCCATTGTCTGAATGGTTCCTCTATGAAGACTGGGATCAAAGGTAAAGGGGCTAATCTCTTCTTTTCAGCAAAAAGCTGACACTTCTGACAACTTCTAACAAACTTATATGTATCACCAAATAAAGTAGGCCAATAAAATCCTGCCTGAAGGATTTTATGTGCAGTCATTTTCCAACTATAATGTCCTCCACATAACCCTTCATGATAATCTTTGATTGTTCCTTTAAACTCATCCTCTGTTAAACATAGTAATAAAATTCCAACAAGATCCTTCCAATATAAACTGCCTTCCACAATCATATATGGTTGTGATTTGATCTTTAGTGCTCTATACTTTGTTCTATCTAGAGATTGGGGGTAGGAAAGAAAGCACAAATAATGAATTATATGCTTATACCATTCTGAACACAAAAACTTATGCCTGATCTTCATACCTGGGTCTTGCTTTCCTTCATTTTCTTTAGCTACTCCTTCATCCACAGGTGTCAACAGGTTGATTCCCAATGCCTGAAAGTTTGATTCTGTCAACATTTTTGCCAATCCTTTCCCTTTCACCAACTTTGTGGGTTTTATGTCCAAATCATATTCTTGGATCTTGGCTATCCATTTTCCTCTTCTGCCTTCAACGTCAGCCTGTACTAACACATCTTTTACTGCAGCATTTGGAACATAAGCAATGATTTGTGAATGCAGCACATAAATTCTAAAAGCTTTCAGGGCTTTTACCAAAGCATATACCTGTTTCTCAAGAATATTATATTTAAGCTCAGCATCCCTGAGAATCTTACTGAAGAATGCAACTGGCTGTTCTTTCTCTTCATCATTTTTCTGCAATAAGACAACGGCTATTGAATTTGATGACGCAAATGAAAAAACTTGGAAAGGCTTTTGATAATCAGGGCTGATTAGGACTGGAGCTGCCTGCAATGCTTCTTTAATCCTGGAAAATGATTCTCTAGCTTCTTTGGTCCAATGCACTTCATTCTCCTTCTTCAGCATATCAGTAACTTCTTTTACGATTTCCACATAGTTGGACACAAATCATCTTAGGAAGTTTATCTTTCCCAAAAAAAATTGGATATCCTTTTTACTTCTAGGCAATGGTATTTTTTGCATGGCTTGTACTCTGGCTGGATCTATCTTTACTCCATCTTTGGAAACAATGTGCCCCAATAATTTTCCTTCTTCCAGAGAAAAAATGGATTTCTTGGGATTCAGGGAAAGCCCAAATCTTCTACATTTATCAAAAGTCTTTTTCAAATGGTCCAAATGTTCTTCATCAGACTTTGAGAAAACAATAATATCATCCAAATATATTACTACAAATTTATCTCCCACAAAAGCAATGTCCATAGCCCTCTGAAATGTAGCACCTGCGTTCATCAATTCAAAAGGCATTCTGGCATACATAAAGGTTCCCCAGGGAGTTGTGAACGCTGTTTTCTTCTGATCCTCCTTATCCACAGCCACTTGGTTATAACCAGAAAATCCATCTAACATTGACATTCTAAAAGATCATGTTACCTTTTGCAGTACATGATCCATTTTAGGCAATGGATAGTTATCTTTTAAAGAAGCCCGGTTGAGATTTCTAAAGTCCACGCATAACCTTATTTCTCCATTTTTCTTTCTCACGGGCACTAAATTAGCCACCAAATTAGAACACCTTAGTGGAACTATTATTTTGGCATCAAGCAACTTTTTGACCTCCTTTTCAATTGCTAGTAGAAGCAATGGATTTATCTATCTAAGCTTCTGTTTGAAGGGTTTAATTCCCTCCTTCAAAGAAATTTTATGCTGAATAATATTTACGTCATAAGTTTTGAGACCTTCATAGGACCATGCAAAGACATCAACATAATTCTTGAAAAGTTTAATATATCTCTCTTGAAAATTAGGTGAAACTCCACCGTATAATTTTACTAACCTGGGTTTCTCCTTAGTTCCAATGTTGTGATCCTGAATATGTTCATCTTCTGAAATTTTCCCTGAGTCAACAACCACATCAGTGGGATTAAAAGTCTTTCAAGGGGAACAAGTCCCTTTGGCATAATATTATCTTTCAATTGAAAGATTTTATGATTAGCTATTGAATCTTTTAAACCACTGACTTCTGCAACTTCTGTTGTTTCTTCTTCATCCTGATCAATTTTTGTGCCCTAAAACTCTTCAACCATAGTCAAAAACTCCTTAATCTGCTGATCATCCTCAAAAAATTACAATTCTTAACATTATCAGGAACAGAGGGTCTGTGTCTCATCTCTATCTCGTATCTTAGTCTTGGATTAATAGGAGGCTTGAAAGTACTAGCAGCCACAACGAATGAATCTGTTAATCTATTCTCATCTCTTGGAATGAATTGAATGTTAAAAGCTTCAAAAAAGTTCTCAATCAAATCCCACACCTCATTTCTGTATGCCCTAAGCCTAGGGTGCTTTGTTTGGCAGTGATATTTTATTTTCTTAATAATCAGCTCTAAATCTCAAAAAGAAGAAATTGACTTAACTCCCATTTGTTTAGCTGTTTATAAAGCAATAATCAAGGACTCATATTCCGCCACATTCTTTGTTGCCTCGAACTCTAATTTGAAAGAAAAAGGGAACATATTACCTACAGGCGCAATTAGAAGAAAACCAACACCTGTTCCTTCCTTGGAATAAGCTCCATCAAAGAAACATTTCCACACTCCTTCGGTTTGCAGCTCTGTAATTACATTGGCTGGAGTAAGCTGCTTCTGATTGTCTTCAACTAGCTCTGCATTATCATGTAGTGTGAAACAAGCAAAATCATCCTTCTCCTGGCTATATACAGGTGAATTACTTGCTCCACTTTTTGTAATTGTTTTTAAAAATCTAGTTTCTCTGTACAATCTCCTTTCTTCCCCACCAAAAATCGGTATAACAGCATATGTAAAATCTAGTCTCAAAACACCACCCAATTTAGCCCCTGAGGACCTAGATAGAAGCATTCCAAATCTAGCAGGAATATCTGCTACTACTACATCCATGACCAAGCTTCTAGCTGGAATTTGGGTCAGTGACACTGCCAGATCCTTAATAACCCCCAGACACTGGAATTTGTTCGAATCAACAGAATACAAGTCCCTATAAGGTTTGGTATCTTGTAGATTTAGTTGCTTCATCACTGACAAAGGCATAAGATTATGTGAAGCTCCCGAATCAAACATACAATTATGTAGGAGGAAATCATGGACCAATAAGGAAATATAAAAAGGAGGTATTGAAGAATCTACTTCCTCTACATGTGGACCAAAAACCACTACTGGTTTATCTTCTTGCAAATTTACAGTGTCATTTATACTCTCATTTTCTTTTAAATTAATAAACTCAACAATCTCCTTTTGATAAATAGGTGTTTTTGCCAACTTTGTAATGGGAACTTGTATTCTTACCTTTTCCAACTCCTTATTAAGACTAGACAAGTGACCCTATTTAGTAGTCCTTTCGTTCTCATCTTCACCTTTCTCCATGACTGGAATTATTGAGGAATTGAAACAAGTTTCTCCAAAGGAAATTTTTCATTTTGATCTTGAGAAGAATCACCTTGAAGTATCCGTGTCTTGCCATTTGCATTCTGTTGCTGCTTTCCTTTATTTACTTATTTTGTAGGCTGAGATCCTTGTGGAGTCTCCTTTGGTGAGGAAGTTGAAATTTGTTGCTCACTTTCCTTTTCTTGATTTCTTGATCTTTTCCTCGATCTCAAGTCATACTTCTTATGTAGTTCAGCCTGCATAAAATCAGAAAATTGTTTCCAATATTCATCAATTTCATTTTCATCATGAATGGTATCTGTTTTATCATATACATATTCTTCTCATTCGATACCAAGTTCATCTTCATCTACTGCATATAATGTATAAATTTGATCTTCAGGTTGTTCTTCACCAGGATCTGCTTCTATATATAATGGTGCTTGAATTTGATTTTGACATTTTCTTTCCTTCTGCAAGATTTGCAAAGGTTGTCTTCTGTATTGGGGATTAAAGTTCTTATTATACTGTGTTTGCTTCTGAAAATTTCTATTTTCTAACTCTAATTTATTTAACTTACCTGACAAAGTTTTAATTATGTTACACATATCCTCCAATGCTTGATTTTGAGAGGATTCCATCTTTGCCTTTCCCTTGTCTTGGATAGGCTGTGTCTCTATTGCTTTTCTTGCAGCCACCAAATTTGCTTCTATCTCTAATGCATCTGTTTGGATTTAATCAAGGGTTGGAGATCTTCTTTCCCTTAATGTGAATCCAAAATTTGATTCAAAAGCCCCTACAAAAGTTATTTTTGCACTAGCAGGAGGAGGCTTAATCTCCACTGGAAGACTATAGTACAATTTGTTAAACCTTTTGACAAATTCGACCACAGTTTCATCAAACTTCTTCTTTAAGGCATTAAACTTTGTTAATGAATACCCATGGTCTCCTTTTTCTCCCCATTTCTGAATGAATAAACATTCCATCTATTCCCAATAAGGAATAGAATTATTAGGAATTCCTTTAAACCATTTCCTTGCTTCTCCATCCAAGGATTGAACAAAAAGTCTTAGAACAACATCTACATGTTCAACATTTTTGTTTTTAGAAAAATTGCAAAATACTAACACATGATTCTCTGCAGTTTGTTCATCTTCCCCTGTAAAACGAGGAAGAATATTGAGGTATTCCTGTGGCATTTGATTTAATGGTTGTGGCAATTGAAGAGGTGCATACCTATTCATCAAGAATGCAGGTACTGCCATGTTTATTGAACCTTGATTACCAACAAATGCAAAACCTAACTTAGAAGTAAATGGAGTGTGCAGAGGTGGTAATGTGGATATTGGTTCAGGTTGAATAATTATAGCAGGTAAATGAAAAGTAACGAACTCTAAAGATTTCTCTTGATAGTTAGGTTCCTGAAATGAAGATGATGAAAAATATGACTCTTTATCAGATGAATGTTCGGATAAGTTACTGCATGATGCATACAATGTTGGCATTATGGCAATGATGTAGAGCTATGGCACATATGTTGTCCTTGATGGCAACTCTCTTTGGTGACAGATCTCAGTTCCAGATCTCAGTTCAGGCTTTCAGAATGAAGAAAAAGATATATACGCAGGTTTACCTAGACAAAGGCGCATATACACGCGGGGTAGATGTTACAAAGGCGCGTATGCGTATACACACACTTTCATGCAAGGAAAAGCGCGTATATATTGGAGAACTCACTTTTTGTCCGTGGTAGTTAATCCTTGGTATTTGAACCTATGGTTTTGGACCATGGTATCTCGTCAGAAGTGTTGATCCCAAGTATTGGGTCCATGATATTGTTTTATTATGGTTTTGGACCATGGTATTGTGAAAGGCCTAAGACTATAAAAGAGGAAGGAGATCATTTGGCAAAGGATCATCTGAATTAATTGAATATCTAATAAGTGCTAGATCTGAAATATTGGTGATTGGGGTTATGATGCAGATCTGGATCTGAATGAAGGAGGACCTTAGCGCAAAGAGAAAGATAAGTTCTATTGATGGGTCATAATCTGAAGGCTTGAATGATAGTATCTTTGTATGATTTTGATTTGTTATATGTGGCACAGGCTTGATCTATAAATCTGATAATCTGGGTTAATTACTGTCTGAATATTTGAAAGAGTGAATTATCCTTTATAGATTTGTACGCAGGTTCAGTGAAGCGAAGGCGCGTATACACGTTGGTTCAGTGAATAAAAACAACGTATACGCAGGTTTCTCCAAACACAGAAGCGTATGCACGCAGGATTCAGGTTATTGAAGTAGCGTATATCTTTTGAGTTGTGATCTAGCTGCTTCTGTTTATTGCTGTAGTGTTCTGAGTTCAGAATTTGGTGTGTGGTTACTGTTACTGTGTTTTGGGTACAGTCGTCAAAGAAGTATCTACTTGATTCAGTTCTAATTGGTGAAAAGGAGATTATTTGATTTTTGATGATTGATTGATGTTTATGGATCCAGTCTGAAAATTTATGAAATGTGGTCCTTGGAAGAAAGAGAAGGTTGTAGCCTTCTGTAGGCCAGCACCTACGTACTAGTATCTTGGCTAGTGCAAGAGATAAGGGGGTTGTGGCTCCCTTCCAGGAGAAGCTGGAGAATGAGAGAGGGTTGTAGCTCTCTGTAGGTTGCAGCCTGTGTACTGGTAAAGGACTGCACCAGTACATTGTAAAAAGAAGTTTCTAATTAAAAGAAGATAGAGACGAATTGCAGCAGGTGGTTCTCACCCACATTGGGTTTCCACCTTATATATTGTGTTCTTGTGTGTGATTGTCTTCTGCTCTGTTTTACTGTTTCTGGTTACTGGTTATTTGATTCTGATACACAGATTAACAATCAACATCTGAAAGATAAAGTAAATTATAAGTTTACATTGTATACGCGGGTTTACTTCTTCATAGTTGCGTATATACACGGGTTTAATTAACTGAAGTAGCGTATATTATCTGGATTTGAAAAAGGGAATATTTGACTTGATAATACTCATTCACCCCTCCTCTCAGTATTATTTCCAACAATTGGTATCAGAGCAGGTCCTTCTGAAGAAGCTTGATCGCTTGAAGGAAGATCCATCATCATGAGCAACTACGAGAGAGAAGCATCTATCAGGCCACCAATTTTTGATGGGACCAACTTCGTCTATTGGAAGGTAAGAGTCACAACCTATCTGCAATCTCTTGGTACAGAAGTCTGGGATCTCATAGATATAGGGTACACTTTTCCATCAGCAACTCCTACAGATCCGGTTGAGAAGAAGAAATATGAAACAAATGAAAAGGTTGTCAATAATGTATTAGGATGTCTATCTCAATCAGAATTCGTGAATGTTATGCAGTATAAATCCGCAAAAGAAATATGGGACAAGATTGTTCTGAGCTATGAAGGAGATGAATAGGTAAAACGAGCAAAAATTCAAACCCTCAGGATTCAGTATGAAAATCCCAGAATGCACAATGATGAAAGTGTGGCTAACTATTTCCTTCGTGTAGATGAGATTGTTAATTGTATGAAAAATTTGGGTGAAGAAATAAAAGAGGCTGTTGTGATAGAAAAGGTTCTAAGATCTTTGTCCCCTAGGTTAGAATCTAAAGTTTCTGCAATAGAAGAAAAAGAGAATCTACGAAATCTTACCATGTCACAGTTGCACAAAATTCTGACTGCTTATGAAATGAGGAAGGGAGGACCATCAGACAGGAGAGAAGCTGCTTTCAAGGCTTCAGGCAAAGGGGACTACTATGAGTCAGGAAACGTGTCAGAAGAAGAGGAAGAATCAAATTTTGTCAAGAACCTTCAACGGGGTGCTGGAAGATTCAGAGGTAAGTTACCTTTCAAATGCTTTGCTTGTGGAAGAGTCGGTCACTATGCTGCCAAATGTCCTCATAAAGATAAGCTTGACAAAGGAAAGGAACCTGTTAGATGGAACAAGAAACAAAATGTAAATAAGAAAAGCTATTACACTCATGAAGACAGTGATGGACTCTCAAATAGTGATGAAGATGAACGAGGTAATAATTATAAACTTTTAATGGCTTTTGAAGATGATGATTACATGGATGCTATAGATGAAGAAGGTATTTATGAAGAGATTTCTAAACTTAAAATTTGTTTAGAAGAGAAAAATGTGATTATTGATTCTCTGCAATGTCAACTGGCTGAAAGGGAAAAACATCATGAAAAATTGGAATGTGAAATTGTGGGACTTAGAAAAGAGATTGAGAAAACTAAAGCTCTTAATCTTAGATTTGTTAAAGGATCTGAAACTCTAGATGATATTATCAATGTGCAACATTCCCCACTAATCAAGACAGGTCTGGGATATAATGAAGAAGCATCTCAAGCGCAGAAACCATCCACCTCAAAAAGTTATCTTGATGCAGTAAGGAGGAATGAGCAAAAGCCCAATGGAGATCACCAGTTAAAACAGGGACGATTTACATCAAGAATAAACAAAGACTACCAGGTAAATCGGGGGCAATCCACCTTAAGGATGAACAAAGCTACAACCATCCACAGGTAAAATCTTCTCAATTTGCCTCAAGAATGGATGACAATAGAAACTACAATCATTTGGCTAGTAGATTTGATAATCGCAGGAGTTTCTTCAATGGCCAATGTTTCTCTTGCCATAACTTTGGCCATAAAGCAGCTCAATGTGTTGCCTATAAGACAATCATGACTAGAGAAGCTCAAAAACAAAGAAGTATGACTGGAATTACGAAAAGGACCTATAACAACTTTTCCGCCCTTGAAAATGAAATTGAATGTTCTATTTGTAATAACTTCGGTCATGAAGATTCTGAATGCAGGAGCGGGTTTCGGAAGACAACTCAGAAGGAACACACCTCAAGTGCCAGAACATGGAGAATGAAGGAACCGCAACCAGAAAGATGTGGGATAGCTTTATATGCAAAAGGACAAGAAAATCAATGGTACATCGACAGTGGATGTTCGAAGCATATGACAGGTGATAAAGAAAAACTTCAATCATATAGTGCTTTAGAAAAAGGAAAGAAAGTTTCATTTGGAAATGATACCCCTGCAGTCATAAAAAGAAAGGCACTGTTCAATTGAAAGAAAAAGTCAAAGCTAGAAATGTTTTGTATGTTGATGGCTTGAATCATAATCTACTGAGTGTCAGTCAGATGTGCGATCAAGGAACTGAGGTAATATTTCGATCAAATGGATGTAGTGTTCGTGATCTTGATACAGGAAAAACAGTGATCAAAGGCATAAGAACTCCAACTAATTTATACATATTTGAAGAAGGACAACAACAATGCTATTTGAGCAAGAATGATGAACACTGGTTATGACATCGGAGGTTGGGGCATCTAAGCTTTTCACAGATAAGGAAAGCATGCAAATACCAGGCAGTTCGTGGTCTTCCAGACATCAAAATTCCAGACAATACAATATGCAAATCATGTCAGTTTGGTAAGCAAACCAGAACTAACTTCCCTGAGAAGGAAGGATCAGCTAGCAGGCCTCTTGAACTAGTCCATACAGATGTATGTGGTCCATCTAAGAACGGTCACCTCGAGGAGAAGAATACTTTATATTATTCACAGACAACTTCTCCAGGATGGTTTGGATAGGACTTATGAAGCACAAAGACGAAGCCTTCGAAAAATTCAAATTTTTCAAAGCCTTGGTTGAAAATGAATCAGATCACAAAATTAAGTGCCTCAGGTCTGATAAAGGTGGGGAGTTTACCTCAGATGAATTTTTCGAATTTTGTGAAGAACATGGAATAAGAAGGGAATTCTCTACAGCTAGGAATCCTCAGCAAAATGGGGTAGTGGAAAGGATGAACAAAACGGTTCAACAAATGGCTCATGCTATGCTTGATGAGTTTGGAACTCCCGCAACCTTCTGGGGTGAAGCTACATTTGCTGCGGTTGTTATTCTCAACAAAACAAATGTCCGGGTGAACAACACTCAAAATCCTCATGAGCTCTAGTATGGTGAGACTCCTTCCGTAAAACATTTCAAAATTTTTGGAAGCAAATGCTATATTAAGAATAATGATGAACATCTTGGCAAGTTTGAACCTAGAGCAGATGAAGGCATTCTCCTTGGTTATTCTCCCCACATCAAAGCATATAAGTGTGACAATAAAAGACTTGGAAGAATTGTTGACAACATTGATGTAGTGGTTGATGAAGAAGGAAACATTCATAGGCAAGTAAATTATGAAAATATCGAAGAGGATGAAGAACATCCTTCAAATCAGACTGATGATGAAGAAGAACCTCAAGAGGCACCAGAGGAACAGATAAGGATAGAAGAGAAGACTCCATCCAGGTACGTTCAGAAGAATCATCCAGAATCTCAAATTTTGGGGCAGAAAGAGGCAGGTATACATACAAGAAGAACAATTGTAGAAGCCTCAAGCTATTTGGCATTGCTCTCCTCCACTGAACCACAAAATGTAAAAGAGGCATGCAAAGATGAATGCTGGGTCAAGGCAATGGATGAAGAACTTGAGCAGATCGAAAAGAATAACAGTTGGGAGTTGGTTCCTAGACCAAAAGATAAGAATGTCATAGGGACAAAATGGATTTTTAAAAACAAGTTGAATGAAAATGGGGAAGTGATTAGAAACAAGGCCAGACTTGTTTGTAAAGGGTATGCTCAACAAGAAGGAATAGACTTTGAAGAAACTTTTGCTCCTATTGCTAGACTTGAGGCCATTCGAATGTTCCTTTCTCTCTCAAGATTTCAGAAGTTCAAAGTATTTCAAATGGACGTGAAATCAGCCTTTCTGAATGGAGACTTAGAAGAAGAAGTGTACATTGAGCAACCAGATGGTTTCATTCTTGGGAATGATCCAAATCTTGTATGCAGACTAAAGAAGGCTCTCTATGGTCTTAAACAGGCTCCAAGGGCTTGGTACTACTGTTTGGACAAATATCTTCATCAACGAGGTTTTTCAAAAGGATCAACAGATAGCAATCTTTATATAAAAATTGAAAATGACAAATTGCTAATACTTGTTGTGTATGTAGATGATATTATCTTTGGGAGAAATGAAGAAGATATGAGTCAAAGCTTTGCCTTGGTGATGCAGAAAGAATTCGAGATGTCTTTGCTTGGAGAACTGACATATTTTCTTGGATTGCAAATCCAACAAAATGAAGGCGGTATCTTTTTGTCTCAAACCAAGTATCTCAAGCAGATCTTGAAGAAATATGGCATGGAAGATGCAAAACCTGTATGTACCCCTATGGTTACAGGATGCAGCCTCAGTGCAAATGATGAATCAACAGCAGTGCATCAACCAACCTATAGATCCATGATCGGAAGTCTTATTTATTTAACAGGCACTCGACCAGACATCATGCATGCAGTGGGAATAGTTGGAAGATTTCAGGCAAATCCTAAGGAAACTCATCTTCAGGTAGTGAAGAGAATTTTCAAGTATTTCAAGGAACTCAAAACGATGGCTTATGGTATCCTAGAGATACAGATCTCACTCTTCATGCTTATATAGATGCAGCTTGGGCTGGAAGCGTGGATGACAGAAAGAGCACAAGTGGTGGTGCATTCGTTATGGGTTCAAGATTAGTATCTTGGTTCATCAAGAAATAGAGTTCGAGTGCTTTATCTAAAGCTGAAGCGGAATATGTGGCTGCTGCATCTTACTGCACTCAACTCCTTTGGATGATGCAAACCTTGCAGGATTTTCAGATCACTTGTACACCACCTATCTCCATCTTATGTGATAATACAAGTGCAATTAGCATTTCAAAGAACCCAGTCATGCATTCAAAGACCAAGCACATACCGTTCAAGTATCACTTTCTCCGGGAACAAGTGTTGGAACAAAAGGTCAAATTGGAGTATGTTCCTTCTAAGGAACAAGTTGCTGATATTCTCACCAAACCACTGCCCAGGGAAACTTTTGAATACCTCAGACAGAATCTGGGAGTAGTTGATGCATCATCTTGCTGTTAAATCTTATCTGTTTTAGAGAAAAATGGGTGTACGCGAGTTCCTTGAGGAGGATCCGCGTACATACGCCGGTTTGTGCAGAGACAGTCGCATATATGGAGGCTTGATGGATATCAGTAGGGACAGGCTCTGGTTGAAGATAGTCTAATATGGGTACGACAGAGACCATCTGGCACAGGTTCAGGGGGAGCAGATAAACTTCTAATGATGCATTGTTGGCATTATCTTAGAAGCTTTTGGTTCTAGTACACAACTGTTGTTGGTTTCAGGTGGAATAAAGGTAGAGGGAGAACATAAGGAAATCTTGGTTACTGATCTGAATGGTGATTGACAGATGCTGCTGCTATCAATTATTGGTGACTTTCATAAGTCTTGCTCTAGATATTTCGTCTCTATGTCATGTATCTCTTTTATGGTGTCAATGTCATGTAACAGCCTATTTTGGTTTCCCCACTATGCCTGGGATGAAGATGTAATGTACCTGGTTGTCATATGTAAATTTCTGATGTATCCCCACTTGGTTGGGTGATGGATGAATGTATTGAGTCTTTTGGTGATAGGAAGGTTTTTTATGATGTATAAGTCATGGTTCTTCTTGAAGAATATCTTTTTGCAGATCTTGCCTACAGTCAGGGGGAGCATGGTCAGAACAACATGGCAGAGATTTTAGCATGTACTCAGGGGGAGCACAACCCCTTTGCCCTTGATGACAAAGGGGGAGAATGAATTTTAGGATCTTGGGGTTTCCATCAAGTCCAAAGGGGGAGATTGTTGGCATTATGACACTGATTTAGAGCTATGGCACATATGTTGTCCTTGATGGCAACTCTCTCTGGTGACAGATCTCAGTTCAGGCTTTCAGAATGAAGAAAAAGATATATACGTAGGTTCACCTAGACAAAGGCGCGTATACACGCGGGTTAGACGTTACAAAGGCGCGTATGCGTATACACGCACTTTCATGCAAGGAAAAGCGCGTATATGTTGGAGAACTCACTTTTGGTCCGTGGTAGTTAATCCTTGGTATTTGAACCTATGGTTTTGGACCATGGTATCTCGTCAGAAGTGTTGATCCCAAGTATTGGGTCCATGGTATTGTTTTATTATGGTTTTGGACCGTGGTATTGTGAAAGGCCTAAGACTATAAAAGAGGAAGGAGATCATTTGGCAAAGGATCATCTGAATTAATTGAATATCTAATAAGTGCTAGATCTGAAATATTGGTGATTGGGGTTATGGTGCAGATCTGGATCTGAATGAAGGAGGAACCTTAGCGCAAAGAGAAAGATAAGTTCTATTGATGGGTCATAATCTTAAGGCTTGAATGATAGTATCTTTGTATGATTTTGATATGTTATATGTGGCGCAGGCTTGATCTATAAATCTGATAATCTGGGTTAATTACTGTCTGAATATTTGAAAGAGTGAATTATCCTTTATAGATTTGTACGCAGGTTCAGTGAAGCGAAGGCGCGTATATACGCTGGTTCAGTAAATAAAAACAGCGTATACGCAGGTTTCTCCAAACACAGAAGCGTATGCACTTAGGATTCAGGTTATTGAAGTAGCGTATATCTTTTGAGTTGTGATCTAGCTGCTTCTGTTTATTGCTGTAGTGTTCTGAGTTCAGAATTTGGTGTGTGGTTACTGTTACTGTGTTTTGGGTACAGGCATCAGAGAAGTATCTACTTGATTCAGTTCTAATTGGTGAAAAGGAGATTGTTTGATTTTTGATGATTGATTGATGTTTATGGATCCAGTCTGAAAATTTATGAAACGTGGTCCCTGGAAGAAAGAGAAGGTTGTAGCCTTCTGTAGGCCAACACCTACGTACTAGTATCTTGGCTAGTGCAAGAGATAAGGGGGTTGTGGCTCCCTTCCAGGAGAAGCTGGAGAGAGGGTTGTAGCTCTCTGCAGGTTGCAACCTGCGTACTGGTAAAGGATTGCACCAGTACATTGTAAAAAGAAGTTTCTAATTAAAAGAAGATAGAGATGAATTGCAGCAGGTGGTTTTCACCCACATTGGGTTTCCACCTTATATATTGTGTTCTTGTGTGTGATTGTCTTCTGCTTTGTTTTACTATTTCTGGTTACTGGTTATTTGATTCTGATACACAGATTAACAATCAACATCTGAAAGATAAAGTAAATTATAAGTTTACATTGTATACGGGGGTTTCCTTCTACATAGTTGCGTATATATGCGGGTTTAATTAATTGAAGTAGCGTATATTATCTGGATTTGAAAAAGGGAATATTTGACTTGATAATACTGATTCACCCCCCTCTCAGTATTATTTCCAATAGACAATGTAGGGATGGGTGTAATTGGGATCTTAGACTTTCCAGCCCTCCTAGAAACTAGCTTTTTAGGATCTGAAAGAGCTTGAACCTTCTGTGAAGTGTCTAATCTTGTATGGGGTCTCCTTGAAGCCAGAGTTATTGCTTTGATTCAAAACAACCAAATATTTCCTCCTCACTGAACAACCAGAGGAAAATATTGAAAAACCCAGGGAAAAGTGTTCTTATCTTCTCTCCTCGGCAGTAGCGCCAATTAATGTTATACCTTAAGAAACCAATTTCATGGCCGTGGAGAAATTGTGCTTAAGACATTAATGATTATTGTTTGTTGTCACTTATTTGTCACTTTATTGTTTTTTGTGTTCTCAAATGAAGGACCTGGAAAACTTGGTCTTTAACCCTTAATACATGTGTGACTGGAAAATCTCAAAATGCCATTTGTTGCTAGATATAAATGATGAATGAAGAAAGCTTGAAGGAGAAGTTAAAGATAATATGCCGCTTAACGCAGAACCTACTATCTGTCACTTAGAAGAATTATGAAAATGAGAACTGAATCATAGACAATATGCTGCTTGACACAGAAACTATTATCTGCAACCCTTAGAGAAGTTAAAGATAATATGCTGCCTTACACATAAACTATTGT
The DNA here is from genome assembly GCA_031772625.1 of Pinus tabuliformis. Classification (NCBI taxonomy): domain Eukaryota; kingdom Viridiplantae; phylum Streptophyta; class Pinopsida; order Pinales; family Pinaceae; genus Pinus; species Pinus tabuliformis. Next base: position 1,066,309,120 of record CM062815.1, read on the forward strand.
GTATAACTTAGAAAGGAAGATGAAAACTTCAAGTATAGGAGCGCTCTTTTAAGGGATTTTAACTTCATCTACATAAGCAAATAAAGACCTGCAACTTCATTACTATACTTAAAGAAGAAAACATAAGATGACACATGACAGAGAAGTTACTAAATTATACCCAACAATTCATGGAAACTTTTGATTCTTTCATTAATCAACAACTATATTAGGAATACAGTGGCTTAGTCTCCAGGTTCTCCAAAATTCCAACAACCCCCTCTCTTTAAATTTTCCTCTTATTATACATTGTGAAACAATAACTGAACTTTGAAACTGTCAAACTACTAAAACTGCTTCTCTAACTATTTGAAGTAAGAATTATTACAAAATATTACATAGAGGGTAAAGACATCTCAAAGAACATAAAATAATAGAAAATAACTGATCATGACAATGACTGTTGGATTTTCGGCTCTGTTAATCGGCTCTTGAATTCTTCTGTAGATGCTCTAATAATGATTAATCTGCTTTAACCACAATAAACAATGTTTGACTTTGACTTGTGCATAAATATGGGCTTACGCATGTATTGGGCGCAGTTTAATTGCCCAAAATGCAATTGAACCGCACTAATTACCTTCCTTTGAATTTTCCTCTAACACTGATTTTCCCCCTTTACACAACGAAATCAACGCAACCTTTGATTATTATGGAACTCAAAAAGAATTAATTCTGCTTCATAAATCCATCGGATCCGCCCGTTCAATACTCCATTGACTTCGTATTACAAATCGCAATCGGCGCCTTCAATTGATATATCAATACAAAACTTAACGATATGCAACATAATGGACGCGTCGAAAGAATTAAACACAATATATACCATATCGGGTCCGCCCATCGCATATCGCAATCAGCGGGACCATGACATGTGCATTCGGCGCTTTACGAACCCGTCGACATTATAAAACGTAACATTAAGTTTTTCGGGTCCGGCCCATCACATATCGCAATCGGCATAGCCATATACACATATATAAAGTTTTATGCGATATCACGGACCCTCCAGGGCTTTAAAACATAATATATATGTGTTTCGGGTCTGGCTATCGCGAATCGTAATTTGCGAAAGTTGAGGTGCTATGTTATAACTGCCCACTGTGATTTGTGATTGTGATTTAATCGCATCGCTAACATATATATATATATATATATATATATATATATATATATATATGTTATGGATACATATAACCATTTATATTATGATTTGATTTGATCCTTGGCTATATCGGGGCCGATTCTTTTATTCTTACTTGTTCTTTTAGCGATTTCCGATATACCATTATCACTTCTTCCTCTTGCTTTTATCTTTTTTGAAATATTTTCAAGTTCTTGAATGAAAAATGAATACTACAAGCAACAAAAATGCATGTTACAACATCTTCTATGATTTTAATGAAAATGAAAAAGATAGTTGAAGGTTTCCTGGGTTGTGATGAAATTGGTGCAATCAATGATTTGTCTAGGAATTTAAGGAAAATACTTTAGGCCATAATGGAGGTTGTGGGTCCACTGGAGTCTAGATGGAACATGTCTCTCCAAAATTCCTTAAGGCATGCTGGGCCTTTGGCCTTGATAAGGAAAAATCTTACTCATGGGTAACAATGTTTGAAATTATTTTTAATGATGATAAGGGAAACAGAACCACTCCTTCCATGTTTGCTTTCACCCCATTAGAAAGATTAGTTGGAGCTCCCACCAAAAATTAGGTGTCAACTAATCCCCAAAACTGTCTTCATTGCCAAAAGACTCATCTAAGGGTGATACAATGATCCTAGTGTACAGAGTGACACAATACACTGCCCCTTCACTATTGATGCAAGAAAAATGGTCAGCCCATCATCCAAGTGGAGTACAAAGGTGAGACAAAATAGTTTGTAGCTGAGGAGATATCTTCTATGATTTTAATGAAAATGAAAAAGATAGCTGAAGGTTTCCTAGGTTGTGATGTGAAAAATGTGGGGCTCACTATGCCTACCTATTTTAACATTTCCCAGAGGAGGGCTACCAAATATGCAACAAATGTTGTTAGTCTTAGTGTAATGAAAATTATTAACAAACCCACCACTACAACTATAGCCTATGGATTTCACACAAATGTTTATTCTTCCAATAAAAATAAGACAATCCTAGTTTTTAACTTAGGTGGAGGCACCTTCGACATTTCAATTCTGAAATGTTCATGGTGGTAAATTTTAGGTGAAGGAAAACAGATTGTTTGGTCATTGTGTTTGACACTTCGAAAAAAAAACTCAAGAAGCAGTTGAGCATGAGTGCCATAACTTTTCAGAGATTTCATTCAAAATGTGAGAAGGAAAAGAGAATTCTATCTTTTGCAGTGGAGACTGATAGATATTGATGGTCTCTATAGTATTATATTAACATGAAGATCACAAGACCCAAGTTTGAAGAGCCCAACACTGATTTGTTTGGAAATTACATGCAAATAGTGAAGAAATGTCTGGAAGGCGCCAAGATAAACATAGAGAAAATTGACGAAGTTGTATTGGAACAGGGGGGTTTTCTTTTTGGATATTGTTTGGGCTACCTTTTGTGTTTGTTTGCAATATGGTGGTCGAGTTGTGACGGGCAGTACAACTGATGGAAGTGTCTTTACTCCAAAATTTGATCCAAAATAATTGTCTGGCAGTTATTTGTTGAGATCTAGTTATGTGCTTAATTTGGCATAGGTGAATACTCTAGTTTTCCTGTTCTTGTTGCTTGAGTTAATATATTTTCCAAAGGGATTCCCAATTATTTCACAGACTTCTTCTTTTCAAATATAGAGTGGAAGATTTTGGAAGCCTCACCCACACTAGTGTGGTGGTGACAAACATTTGCTAGAATGGATTCTGGAGGCCATGGCTTAAAGAAGAATCCTGCTCTTTCCCAAATCAAGATCTTATAGTTAAGACTCTAACTCTCTCCTTTGAACTTTTGAGATAAAATAGAAAAGCATCTGGCACAAAGATTAATGTGATTATTCTAGCCTATTTTTTGGATATTTTTTAATACATTTTCTCCATTTTGCCAGATTCTGTTGAATTTGTAGATGTATATGCAATCTATGTAATCATGGAGCTTGTTTCTAGATTTGTTCTAAGGTGATTATAAGGATTGTTATTTTCCAATTTATCTATACTATATAGTGAGGCTAATCTGTTATACAAGGTGTTTCTTTGATTTGATGTCCAGTACATGTGTTCCTACTTTGACTGCTTATAAAGGAAGAAGGGGGTTGTTTCCCATGGAGGCTTGACCTTTTCCTACTCAAAGGATGGCTATATTCGTGTTGTTGTTTTGTAGGCAATGCTTGAGGTTTGTTGGAAAAAACTTGAAGGGTAGAGTGTTGTTGTTGGAGAAGGTGCCATGGTTTTTGGATTACAGATAGTGGAGCAACTGCCAATATAGGTGGTATTTTGTAGATAGAGGGGAATGGATGAGGGGTCATGGATGAGTTCCATAGGAGCTACTCTGTGATCCATGGATGTGTGCTTCTTTTGTAAGCTCTGGTGGTGTCTTTATGAATCTATATAGGTTCAGCAGGAACCCTATGAACAATTAGAGTGGATTAGCTTGCTTCCTTCCCATCTTGTCATCTACATAGAACAAAAGAATCATTAGGAAAAACCAACATATATCAATGACTTAGTAACTAGTGCAATACAATCTATAATATATTTGTCATATTGTTGGTAATAAAAGTTCAAACCTAAAAAACATTTAAAGGATCTCTCTCTCTCTCTCTCTCTCTCTCTCTCGTACACACACACACACAAACCCATAATAAGTATTTTCAAGTAGTATACTTGAAAATATGACATTGTTGCTTTTGAAGGACCAAATCAAATATGATTTTCCTAGAGGGAGAGAAAAGCCATGACGACAAAAAAATTCAATAAGACTAAGAAAAAACTACTAAAATACTCATTGAAAATATAAAATAGATCATAGTAAGGTGGTGATGTAAAAGCACTCCATTAAACTAGCTATGCAAAAGAATCAAAGAAACAAAAATGATGGCAAAGGAGAAGGTTCCATTGTACAATCCACAACCTCTTTCCATTGAAGAAAATAAAATTTCCAGAATGGGAACCATAGGATTAGATCTACTCATGCATTATGGAAGTATTGTTGGTAAGGAATAACACAAACTTAAGGAAGTTGATCAGGAAAGAAATAATGTACATAGTGTGTTCGGTTAGATTGACTAAAAATTGTCTCCAAAACCTAGAAAAACCAATGTCCAAGACTAAATGCCCTTAGGTCACACAACCATATATTTCATAATTTGAGGCTAATGCTAGACAATGGGATTGGAATTGTTACTTTATTGAGTCCATGATGCTCCAAAATTTTTGCGGTTACACAAATAGAATAACTACTGAACCAAATTCTAGGTATATGTCTTTGGTCACTTTTGTGTTGTTTGCATGTAACATTTAGTTTGGTCAAACTGGCAAGGCTAGAAGCTTCTTGGGATTTTTAAATCCATGGTGAAATTTTATGTTTTGTTATAACAACTTGCAGCTTGCAACTTAACTTGTTGAGATTCAATTTTTCCATAGCTATAGATTACACTGAAAAAACATGCATGGGACATAATTCTGAGTTATGGGAAGCATGGTTACTAGACTCGGTGCTAGTCTACGTAGACTCATGAGTGTAGAAGCTTCTCTTGGGATTATTAAATCCATGATGAAATTTTATGTTTTGTCATAACAACTTGTAGCTTTCAACTTAACACGTTGGGAAACAAGTTTTGCATAACTACAATTTACATTGAAATAACATGCATGGGGAACCAAAAGTACTTAAAAAATACATAATTATGAGTTATGGGAAGCATGTTTATTGGATTCAGTCCCAGTTTTCCTGGACTCATGAGTCTAATTCAATTGAAGTCCACATTTGGTTGAGATGGACCTGGCCTGGCAGACCTGGTCAATGATTCCATGAATTGGTTAGAACAGGAAAAGTTTGGCATAAACTCAGTTGTGCAGCTGTGCCTGCAGAGTTGAGTTTCCAACAATTGGGGAGTTAATTCAATCAATGTTTACAGAAGGGAAGAAACTACCCATAAGGTCATTTATGCATCTTCCTTTTGCAATTTTTGAGATCCTATGTGGTATTTATCCAACACACTCAGGCCATGTTTGACATGCAACCCTGGCACACCAACAATGTTCTTTCTTTGCATATTTTGCACCACTTTTACCTTCAAAATTTCCTCAAACTTTCACAGTGTTAGCTAGGGCACATGAACAAGAAATTTTCAGCTAATTTTCTGAGTTGATTTTCAACAAGAAGGGGATTATCTTCAACTGAAACATTTGGGAATCATATTTTCAGAGCTAGGGAAACATTTTTGTAGAATTTCTTAGTATTCTCCCAAATTATTTAAGTAGAAACTATAGTTTTTCTAAGCACTTTTCTAGATTTTTGTTAGCTTCTTTTACTTGCAAAATGCCAATTGAAAGGGATTTTTCTCAGAGCTATTGCACACCAATCAAATGGGTCAAGTGAAATTGATATTTTGTAAAAAAGAAACTAACATGCCCATCAACATATTCAAGCTTCAAATGTCATATCGCCCAAGCCCCTAAAGGTGAAGTGGGAAATTGTACAGATTTGATTCATGGTGTTCAACATCAATCTAATCTAGCCTAGAAGCCATTAAGGTGGAAGAAAGTTAGAGGCAAAAAGTCTCATTGGTGGGTCAAACAATATAGTGAATGGCTCTGTGCCCATAGTGTTTTCTAAAGAGCATTCTTTCATCATTCTTAAACAGTATCAGAATTATGCTTTCATCATAGATGGTTCTATAGTCATGTTTGTGAGAGAGATTTTTTGAAGCCTAAGAATCCAAGTGGGGAAAAACAATGTAGTGTGTGGCACTGTGATAATGCTTTCTGATCTTGATGAGAATCAGAATTATGCTTTCATCATTGAAGGTTCTATGTTTGTGTTTGTGAGAGAAAGTTAAAAACAGTATGTGAGTGGCATTCCACCCACAATATTTTCTAAAGAGCATGCTTTCATCATTCTTAAAACAGAATCATAATTATGCTTTCATAATATATGCTTTTATGTTTGTGTCTGTGAGAATATTTTTATCCAAAAGATAGAGAATGATATAAACTTTTTCTCCTCAATTTCTCATTGTCCATCTTATTTTTTGTTTTGTATCTTTACAAAATATTTTCAAACATTCAAGGCATCTTGTAAGCAAGCATGGTATATGGTTGGCATAGGTATCATGTTGTCATGAATGATTGATTAACAGTTTGGAGGCTTTGAGACTATCTTTTGGATTTTCTGTAAAGGATAGTCAAGTGGATTCCACCTTCATGTTGTCTTTGTCCTGTCATATAACTTAGCCTATTTAAATTGATTTGAAACAATTGGCTACTGTAGATGTATTTGGAACAATGATTGAGTAGTGTTTAGTATTATAAACTGCTCAAACTGTATGTAAGGAAATGGGGGGGTTCGATATTATTTTTGTATTTTATTTCATATAGCCAAGTAGATGCCACCTTGTTTGGTGGATGTCTATCTAAATTGAGTTGAAACAATTGGCAATGTTTGGTATTACAAACTTCTCAAATAGGATGTAAGAAATTGGGTTTAATGAAGTTATTGTATATCTTACATTGCATCTTTCATCTTTTGTGTTGATTCCTGACATTTACTCTTGCATCTATTAGGTTTTATTAGATCCTTTGGATCCAATCATCTACCTTCAGGATTAGTGTTAAATTTATACATTACCCAACACATGAAAATTGCATACTCTTGTGTAGGAAGTTATGTGATATGAGCTAGACTGGAGATCCTCTTGCATAGGAAGTCAAATTTGTGAGAGTTTCCTTGTGTGGAAATTAGATAGAGAAAAGAAAAAGGTTTTAGTGTGAAACAACTTTTTTAGAAGGATCTCACAAAAATTGTATGTGCAGTGCAGTGAGCTACTTAGGCTGATTCTATTATTAATTTTTTTTGTTTGGTTACCCAAATGACCTATGGTTAGGATTCTGGTCTACACCTCCCTGAATGTATTCATTTCAAGGTCCCTGTTCAACCCATATTATAATAATTAACTACAAAGGTAATCATGAGAAGTTTAGTGAGTAATGTACCTTTAGTCTTTCTTTTAAGTCTTGAGTATTGTAATTTTAAAAATTGCTAAGAAAATCAAGCCTGAGCTGTAGCATTTGAAATTGGTTTTACCCATTTTAGTTTACAGGTAAAAGTCTCTTTGTGATGGTGTGAATGCTTCAGTTATTCCTATGTACGCTTGTGACAATTTTGATTTAATCTTTTGTTCTAATTTAATTAATTTCTAGTTGTGATAACCATTTAGTATTTGATGGTGTGGATTATAAGAGTTAAACTACATTTTCAATAGAATCTTTGTTTGTGGAGTGTTGGTGTGGGTTTTGAAGCCAATTGCCAGTGAGTTGGATTGCTAAGCACAAGAATTGTTATGTGTGGTGTCATTTACATATGGCAGATTTCAATTGTGCTTTATCCATTCACAATTCAATTACCCATAGCTCTTTACCTTTTTCTTTGACTTGTGGATTCACTAGATGGTGGTTGAGTACAGCGTTAGGTTTCCCACAACGTCCATAGACTTCGTCTCACATAACGATTTCTCTTTCACTAGATCACGGGCTTAGTAATCGATGTTTATTCTTAATTTACATACATCTTTATTCATTGGTTAATTATAATGCTTGAGCACAATCCCACGTTGTTTTATTGAGGACAATTACCTTCTTTTTTGTTGTTCTTGTTGGTCTCTGTTCGAATAAATTTGTCAGAGATGCACTTTTTGGGTTTGCTCCCACCATTGTGGCAACCTTCAATGAGAGGAAAATTGCATCAATCAGTGCACAACATGATATCATGGATGTAGCCAAAATAAGAGGGATAGTTGAGAATGCCAAACACATTCTTGAGGTAACTCTTACCTCTAGCTCTAGATTGTTTCTGGCTTTTGAAAAGAGAGAAGTCAGTGTTGTAGGGTTATTAAGGTATTGCAATTAGCAATGTATGTCCATATTATAAAGCTTTGATAGTTTCTTACATATTTAGGGGAATAGAATTAGATATCATCTTTGCATTGTTTTACTTATTTTCCTATAAACTTCCATCTACATTAGCCTTCCATGGTTTTTTATATATTTTCAAAACTGGCATTTAGATATCCCCTTTATGTTGTTTGTCTTTTTTTCCATATAAACTTTCATTTTTCTCTCCCTCCTTAAAGAGTTTGCATTCAAAAATATATTTTCTTCTTCTTATTGATTTTGTTTTGTTTCTTAAACAATGTTTCCTAAGGTTCAACTTTCTCTGAGTTCTGCAGTTTGACATGTTTTCTTTTGGCTCTATTTAGATTGAACAAGAATTCAACTCATTTGACAGATACACATGGGACTTCGTGAATTTCAAGCCCATTGTGAACAAACACAAGTATGCAAGGACCATTCCTGTGAAGTCATCCAAAGCAGAAACTATTAGCAAGGGTCTGGTGAAGCGAAATTTCTGATTTATTGGCCTGAAAATCATGTACTCCTTCATGCAAGTTGCAGGCTTGACTAATGATCATCTTGTAAATTGATTTAGACATGAAGAATGCCTTAGACTATCCCAGCAAGGGAGTTGCAACTAGAGTGAATTCCAGTAAGCAATGTTACAAATTCAGCTAACTGTAATGTTTTTAACTAGGCTATTGTGATGCTTATGACAAAGGTTTCTCTTAGTGAAGATCCATCTCCATATTTGAACAAATGTGAGTGGAAACCTAGTGACATAAGAAGTAGTTGGTGTGCATTCTTTGATTGAATTCTTTGTATATATTAAGTGTTGTACTCTATACAAAAGTAAAAACATATATCCATATAGATTGCAGTAGAAGCTTCGAAGAAATACAATAGTTTCAACTATGTTTCTTTTTGTTATTTTAATATTTTTACAACTTTACATTCTCTTTAGACCACCATATGTTGGGAGAGGATCTTCAGTTTCTCCCGTGTGTCGTAATGGTGGTGATGTAGTAGTGCTCTTTACCACTAAGGAAATGGCCTTGTACTTAGTTGATGACAGAATTGGTTAATCTTATTTCTATGAATGGTTTTTACCATAATGAATAAGGCTTTAATTTTTTTTCATGTGTCTTCTGTTCCATAAAAGATAGTAGATTTCTAATATGTTTTATTAGATACTAAATTGTTGCCAATGTACCAACTATACAAAACTGTGAATGCAAAAAGGAAAATTTCTGATATGTTTTATTAGCCTTGAATTTGTGAGGTATCCGTCAAAGTCCCTAAATGCAACCTTCAGTTGTACCTATAATATCACTTGAACTCTCCTTCCCCATAAACACCAAATGATTCAATCATCACTTCTATAATTGTAGAAAGAGGATTTATTATCATATACTGAAAAATGCCAAATTTAACCACTTGGAAGAACCACTGCCTAAGCCTCCATGGATTAAAGAAATAATTCAAAGGGAAGGGTTGCTTTACAAATCCCTTTTCACAAAAAGGTTCCAGTAGGGGTGTTGTGGCATTTGAATGATCGTGCCTCTTCATGAACTCAATAGTTCTTTCCTCCCCACCCAAGCAAGCTATGAGATATCTTCCAAAACAATACATGGCAAAGGACTCATAGTAGTCTTGTTGGATTTCAACATCAACATCAATTGCAAGTTTCACTAATGAGGAAAACGATTCAACTCAGGATTCTTGTAAGCTAACAGATGCTCAAAGAGAAGAAACATTGAAATGTAAAGCGAAATAAGCACATAAGTGCCAGTAACAATGGTTTCCCATGTGTGGAATGTATTCCCTTATCTACTGTTCAAAAGAAAAAAAAGAAAAAAAGAAGAAAAAAAAAAGCAAAAACAAACAAACAAACAAACAAACAAACAGACAAACAAAAAAAACTTCAACGAATTTGTATATTTTGAAATACTTCCCTTGATTCTGTAAAATTTCCATTCCCCCCTCCTTCCCATTGAATCAATTGTTCACAAGTCAATCTATTTAGATGCACAACTCAATTTCATCATTGACCATAAATATTTGAGTTGCCTTAACCCAAATTGTACACTGAATATTAAAAGGGGTCACCACAGATTTTTTTATTTTTGATTAGAAAAGTTAGCTTATATTTCAAAATACTTGCAGTAATACTTGATAATTTATATTCAATCCATCAAAACAAACTAGTTGGATTTTGTTTTCGCCAACCATAAATCTATAATAACCCCCAAAAAATTAAGAAAATATGGCTACTTCTACAGTAATCTTCTTGTGTATATAGGTTTAATTTGGTTTTTGATTGTCACCATAGTAGGAAGGAAAACAATACAAATCACCTATAAAAAGAGGCCACGAATCCACATCTATATGACTAAGGGAAATGGTATTACACATATAAGAGAGGGAACAACAATCAATTGTTTTGGAGATATATATTTCCTTCTTTTTTTTTTACTTGGAATTAAAGCATGACAAACCCTAGAGTACTTCCACGAATCCACATATATATGACCAAGGGAAATGGTATTATACATATAAGAAAGAGAACAATAATCAATTGCTTTGGACACACACACACATATATATTTTAAACTTGGAATGAAAGCATGGAAACCCTGGAGTACTTCCCCACATTTCATGGATTATAAACTAGGAAAAACATTGGTCCTGATCATGGTGTCTCACCCCAAGGGAATCGAAGAGAGTAAAATCAACAATAGTAAAGAACTTCACGTGACATGTTTGAATCTACTCTAGACCACCAAGCCAACCCTTGGGGTTAATCTTTTGGAGATATATCTATATAGAAATCCTTGCCATCACCATGCATATTGTGCCCTTTAATTATGGTAGTCCATGATGTCACATTCGTGTGTAACTATTTTTCAAACAATTATCGGTGTACACATTTCATATTCCCATCTTTAACATTTATGTCAATGAGTGTATTCTCAGCGAAAACATTTAGCTTGATCCTATTATTTAAGCTGATTTGAGAGGCCACATGCCCCTGTAATATGGCATACCCCATGCAGGGTATTTGATAGCTTTCCAATATTTGAACATGGTGTGTCATCTATTTGTTGAATCCTGGCTTTTTTACTGTGGGGTAGGAGGGCATTGAAGTATTCTTTCCAAGTAGGGTGTGCTTAGGAAGATATAGAGGGTAAACCCTGAGATCTGAGCAAGGACTAGTGGTATTAGCTAGGTCAATGCAAATTATGTATTAATTGCTTGCAAGCTACAACAAGGCAACAACAATTCTTGGTACAAATTGTTCTTTCCAAGCAGTCTAAGTTCAGGCAGATATGAAAGGTAAACTATAAGATTCGAGCTAGGACTAGTGGTAGTAGGCAACAGGAAAAATTTTAATAACCCCCCTAAATTTATATGTATAACAAATGGGCAAATCCCCTTGATACATGGAAAAATGAAAGCGATTTTAATAATAATATAATATGTATATATAATTTTTTGGCGGATTTCTCACCAGATTATATTATCTTGTAAAATCATGGCGAATCTTTCATGAAATTATAAAATCTCGCAAGATATTGGCAAATCTTTCACTAAATAATAAAGACTTTGTAAAGGGCTAACAAAGTTCATAATGAGTATTTCTTGTAATGGCTTCATGACCTGTTAAGCAATCCATCAAGAACCAAACAAGTATATTCCTTATATGGAATATAAAGATATTTCCCATGGAAAGTCAATTAGGTTTAGCACAGGTGGTAGGGAGAAATCCTACATGTGACAATGTGTTGAACTCATAATGAGTATTTCTTGTAATGGTTATGAGGCTTGTTGTCTAAGCAATCCCTTAAGGACTGAAATATGTATATTCCTCATATGGAATATAAAGATATTTCTCATGTATTGAAAAAAGGGAGGATATGAGATGAATGATATAATTACAAAGCCATGTGATGGTGTAATTAACATTGACTAGTCACAATGGTTGAGAGGTTAGTCATGTACTTTAGTTAATATGTGTCAATTCATTTATTGTTTTAATTGTTATATTATAATTATTGTGTGTTTATTACAACTTGGTACCAACACACATAATTTTGGTAAGGCAATGTGTGGTCTAGTTCCAAGTTAGAGTGTTTTTCATTTCGCCCATGGGCTAAGATTCACCCCTAAAATTTTCTATGGATATAGACTATCAATCCAATAAACACAACAGGTTCAAGTATTGGCAAGCTATCAACTACCCTGCATGGGGTTTTCCATATTACAGGGGCATGTGGCCTCTCATATGTAGCCACAATTTGTGCCTAGCATTATTGTTGCCTTGTTATAGCATGCAAACAATTAATACATAATTTGCATTGACCTACCTAGTACCACTAGTCCTTTCTTGGATCTCAGGGTTTACCTTTCATATCTTCCTAAAATCTGACTGTTGGGAAAGAACAATTTGTACCAAGAATTGTTGTTGCCTTGATGTAGCATGCAAGTAATAAATACATAATTTACGTTGACCTACCTCGTACCACTAGACCTTGCTCAAATCTCAGGGTTTACCCTTTATATCTTCCTGAACTCACACTACTTGGAAACATTACTTCAATGCCCTCCTCTCCCCCACAATTGAAGGGCTATGGTTCAACAGATATACAACAAAATAGGTTCAAATATTGGTAAGCTATCAACTACCTTGCATGGGTTTTGCCATATTACAGGGGCACATGGCATCTCATATGTAGCCACAATTTTTTCCAAGCATTATTGTTGCCTTGCTATAGCTTGCAGGAAATTAATACATAATTTGCATTGACCTACCTAGTCAAGTTAGTCAACCTATTTAGAGCATGCCACAGGTACAAACTAGTAAGCCTAGTCTAGGAATGATGTAATTTCCATCTAGACAACCTTTACAAGGTATACCACAAATTCTTGTTGGCCAAACAACAACCATACAACAAATACCTTATCAGGCTCAATATGTCCAACATCAACCTTTCCAATCTTATCAAGGTTTTCCTAGAACTAGAAAACTTGGTATGGGCTATTTTGCTTTTCAAACTCTTCCTTACCGTTGTGGAAAGCAAATGGCAATCACTCAACCCATTCCATCTTATCTAGGATACCCCTCACCAGTGGTTAACCTTTATCCACAAGGTTACCATCCCCCTAAAAAAGACTTTAATAGGCAATTGTCTTTTATTGCAATGTTAGACTTACCAGATCTCTCTCGGCTTGCCAATGATCCAATTTATCATTCTCCTTGGTGGTTGACTATTCTAACATAATTTCTGAGTGATATTCCTAATTTTAATGGAAATTTTAAAGAATATTCATCAAACCATAGTATGAATTATCATTTATGGTGTTCTTCCAACTCCTTAAATGATGATTCTATTTGTTTACATATTTTCCAACAAACTACTGGTGCGACAATAAAATGGTATGTTAAATTACCCAAAGCTTCATTTAACAATTTCAATGCATTCGTAACAATGTTTCTAACTCATTTTCTGTTACGAATCCATTATGAAACCGGTATCGAACTTTTGACCTCCCTAAAACAATCCAACTCTAATCACATATCTGATCACATACATGAGTGGAGGCTTCGTCGTCGATTGGTAAAAACCTTTATTCCAGATTAGTTGTTGGAAGAATGGTTTATTAAGTCATTGTTGCCTTCTATAAATGAGTATGTTTCCAAAGGCGGTTTGTCACCGAAGATCAAGTTATTTCTCATGCCTAATATTTGGATTTAATTTACTCTCAATCCGACACACTTTATGATAAAATACCCAATGCTCGTCAATCATCTCATACTGTTCCACCTCCCCCATCAAAGGAATCACATGTTGCTGCTAGTGTGATTGGATTTTTCAATCGACAGTAATCGAACAAGTCTTCTGGTCAATCCAACCCAAAGTCTTCTCCTACTGTGACCAATCAAAGTGGCTCTCCTACTTCTTATGAAAAGATTAATATTGTTCAAGCTACCAAAGGGAAATCTCAACAACCAGGAAGTAAAAATATGGGCAGAGGTAAGGCCAACCAAGAAAACCCTCCATAGGATAAACAAAAAACTCAGTCTTCTAATGAGAAACGAAAGTTGTGCTACCCTTGTCTCATCTAAAATGACGAGCAATTTGCCAAGGACTTTCCACCTTGAGCAGAAATCAATCAATTCTTGAAAGATGCATCTACTGCACCTGCCATGTTGACAAACCCTTTCCCAAACCAAGAGATGAAAATGGTTGCACAAAACACATCCTCCTCTTCCCAAAATACTGCCAACATACTAATGTGTCAGAAACATGTCTCGATGGCTACACAAAATAATGAATATGGCACCACGAATCATTGAAATGGTAAGGCTACTGATCAACCTTCCAGTTCTACTCCACTACCTCTGGTCCTGTACAAATTTAAAAACCTCCTACTCAACTGACAATTAAACCTCCTCCCAAGGGAATTATTTGTAAATCATTGTTTAACCCTCATACGATAGCTACACATAATTATAACATAGTTGAAGATATGGCTCAAGCTCCTTCGCCTATGCTGACTCTTGAAGGTTTGAAAAACTGTCTTGCACAAATGATATCTTTGTTAGCAACAATAAGAGGAGTACATCCTTCAGATTCAGGCCTTTTTGTGTTTAATCATGAAAACCATATGCACATTTCCACCTCAACTTGCATTCATGATTCAAGTTGTTGTTAGAGGCAAAAACATCTTCCACACAATAGTGGATGAAGGTGCCTCTACTTGTATCATGTCACAATCATGTTGGAAAGACTTAGGTTCTCCATCACTTAAACAATCACCAATGACCCTTAAAGCCTTTGATAGAAGAGGTTTAAATCTTATGGGATCTTAAACTCATTACTAATGGAATTAGCAAATAAAACAAGCTTAGTAGAAGGAGAAGTCCTTGATGGACCTTTACATTACAACCTTTTACTGGGATGTACTTGGATTTATGATATGGAAGCGATGGTCTCGTCCTATTTTCAAATGATTACTTTCCCTTTTCAAGGGGGCATTGTGGCCATTGATCAACTTGCCTATTTTTCTATTGATTCCCAGACTACTGGTAACATAGCCCTTGTGGGTAATACCCCATATCCTTATGTTCATGTTGGGATAGGATTGTTAAAAAACTCATCTTTAATGGGAATTTTCAAGCTCCCTCCTCCCAACATTCCCACTATGGTTTCCCAGATTAATATGAGTTTGTCTAGTACTATTCCATATGATCCTTGGATAGCACCCGACAATTACAATACCAAATCTTTCGGTGACCACATGCTAATCAATCCCGTTGAGGTAGCTTATGAGGCTATTCACCTGGCCTGTCTCTCAGTTACTGAAACAAATAACTTGGTGAACTTGGTTGATCAACATTCTCAAGATTCAGGATTAGTTTTTCATTTTGACCCTTCTATGATATCTTTCCTATCAACGAAATCATCATGGAGATTATGTCGTCAGATGAGAAACCCTAGGGTGATTACCATCATTGTTCCTCTTTTCTACCCCAACCGTAATTCCTTGAGAGTAATTTTAAAGACTTCTTTTCACCCAATATTACTAAAAATTCTCAGAATCGTGTCTCCATTCATGAGGTTATTTCTGAGAAAATCTGGCGAATATTAAGGAAATAATTTCCCTCGATATCTCAGTCAAACCCATAATTGTTGAGAACGTTCACATAGGTGCCTCTTGTTCTTTGGATGAGATTAAAAATTACAAGGCCCTATTTCAAGAATTTCATGATGTGTTTGCTTGGTCATATGAAGATATGCCAGGCATCAACCTCAGTATAATAGGGCATGAAATCAAAATGTACCCAAATGCCAAACTTGTTAGACAACGTCTACATTCGATACACCCTAAGAAAGCTACCGCAATTAAAGCAGAAGTTGAAAAGATTCCACGAGGCAATCTCATTTATTCTATTCCATTAATCGATTGGGTTTCAAATATTGTTCCTGTAATGAAGAAACATGGTACAGTTCGAGTGTGTGTCAATTATAGGGACACTAATCGTGTTTGTCCAAAGGACAATTATCCAACACCCTTTATCGACCAAATTGTTGACAATTGTGCCAGAAGTGAGGTTTTCTCGTTCGTGGACGAAGTTTCTGGCTATAATAAGATAAACATACTTCCTTCTGACCAACATAAAACGATGTTCATCTGTCCATGGGGCACATTTGCTTATCATAAAGTCCCTTTTGGTCTTAAGAATGCAGGGGAAACTTTCCAATGAGCTATGAATTATGCTTTTCATGAAATTAAGCATATCATGCAACCATATATTGATGATTGACCTGCTCATTCTAAATATCATCAAGATCACCCCATGCATCTCAGAGTAATTTTCTTGTGATGTCAACACAACAAGATATGACTGAATCCACACAAACATGTCTTTTGTTTTAGATATGGTCAACTCTTGGGTTTCATTGTGTCCAAGCAAGGGATTTGTATTGATCCATTAAAAGTCCAGGAAATTCTTGATTTTCCTGCTGTTGGGATGGAGTCCCTGGGGTTAAATTTTGTGAAATTTTGTAAGTCCTTTTTGTAAAGATGTAAAGTATCCACTATTTGTGGAAGTGGAGTACGAAGATAGCAAGAGTTAAAGGGGCTTTAGTACCTTAGGTGGTTAGGTGATGAGAAGGTTTTGATACCCGCCCATGGTCTGTGGACCATGGTATTGTAAAAGAAAAGGCTATAAATAGAAGAGTCATAGCGAGTCTAGGAGGTAACTAATGGATAGAAATCATTGTAAGGGCAAGTAAGTTAAGGCAGGAAAAGTATGTTTCCTATACTTAGGTGAAGGGGAAGGCTCCTGTGGCTAAGTGTGCAGAGACCTTGGTAAGTCCGCAGGCAGAGTGTGTGGGCCCTTGCATCTGAGTGCGCAAGGAAAAAGAGTCTGTACTTGAACGAATATATCTAATAAAGACAATTTTGATCCAACAATTGTGCATCTATGTATTTATTTTTACTTCTGCATTTTTCTGTATTTTCGCTTTGTATCACAATTTATATGAATGAATATCTTATGCACGAAAGTGGTAGATCAATATAATTTATACATGTTATGAATAATTAAAGGTCTTCGTGAAGGTATAGATGATGTTTAAGTAAGTGTTGTAGCAGCTACAACCACCCTCCAAAATTTTGGCCTGCATCCAATTTCAGAGC
This sequence comes from Pinus tabuliformis, assembly GCA_031772625.1. Lineage (NCBI taxonomy): Eukaryota > Viridiplantae > Streptophyta > Pinopsida > Pinales > Pinaceae > Pinus > Pinus tabuliformis. The sequence continues at coordinate 1,066,326,408 of CM062815.1, forward strand.
CTCCTTTGAGAGTTTTAATTGATGACTGCACGCACTCGGGTTCACTCCGTGAGCTCGTGTGAGTCCTCGCACCCACCTTGCTTGATCATTCCACTATTAGCTTTTGCATGTTGATGTCAATGTCACGCTTGATACCATGTTCTGGTCATACTCAAGGTCTGCGCTTTGTGTGTACTTGCTGTGTTCGCTATGTAAACATTTGTCGCACTCACACATGGAGTCACATACACCGTCACAAAAGCGTCATCACGGTTGACCAATGATTAATCACAAGTGTCGGGCTTGTCACTTACAACGTCGGTCGATCATGTTGAGCATGTGTGTCTGGATGGTTTGATTCGTCTTGTCATCAAGGCATGTAAGTGTGTGTTTTCAAGATTACGTATGCATCTTTCGCTCGTTCACACACTTAGTCACTTTGTGTTGAAAAGTGTGCAACAAGAAATGCTTGTTGAGAGTGCAACAAGATGATGGAGCTTAGTGAAAAGAGTCGCCTTCACTAAGTGGGCCCGCAGGCTATTTTTGGCGCAAGTCTATTTTTAGACTATGTCTATTTTTTAAACATATGGATCATGTCTATGGATTGCAGGTTGCTGTTTATGGATGATTGGTCAACTTGGGAAAAATAGATGGACTTCTATTTTTGATTAAAGTGTGAGTGATCACAGTGTGAGTGATCAAAGTCTATTTTTAGACTGGCTGTCAAAAATAGAAAAGTCAAATATTATTGTCTCATAATAATATTTGGACTATAAACTTGATCTTATTCTCTTGGAGCACTTCAGGATGAGCTACGGATGTGGTACATGCAGATCCCAGAGGGAAATACGTGGTTACCTATGGGATGACTAATATTTGCATGCAGGACTTCAGTTAGAACTCAAGTGAGTTGAGTTTAGTGGACTGGAGGTACAGTTGATGGAGTTGTGTTCAGTTTAGCCTTGTTAAACTAGTTGTAGTTAGTCTAACTGTAGATAGACTAATGATGAGTTGTTAAACTAATTATTAACTCATAATACAACTATAGAATACATCAGTTAACTCAGTTGCATGTCAATGCATGTTCAGTTCAACAGGGACAGGTGGTAGAGAATCAGATTGCTATCAGTTGTGCCCCAGATCTTGCACAATCAAGGGATTGAGTATGCCAATGAGTTTGCTCACGTATTTGCCCAATATTGTAGCCTTTGCTCACGTCCAACAAAGTGTGAGTGATTATTTTGAGGTGAAATACGAGTTTGGGAAGTCATTCTCATCAGTTCTTGAGCAGGTATTGAGCAGTGGAGGCAGGCAAGCAGTGGAATAGATTTGGAGATCAGATCTGAGCTGTATTGTGTGTAACAGGTGGAGCTGGTACTGGATTGCTTGTGATAAGAATTGTACTTTGTAATGTTACATGATTCAATCAATATAATATACAGATAGTTGGGGTTTTTAGTGAGATGCTTTCCCCGGGATACATACTGTGTTAATGAGTTTGATTGATGCTTCTATGTGTGCCTGTGAATGTTTCTGCTTCTGTAAATTGATGATCAACGTAGAGGAGATTATGTATTATACATGTTCCGCTTATAATTGTATGATCAGGATAATCTCTGTGAATATGTGTTAAATTATTCAAAATTTCTACACTTTGCTGAACTGACGACCGGATTCCCCTCTGACAACTGAACCATCACCCTGCCATTGACTCGATCGACTATCACCCAGAACAAAACAGAAACCCCAAGAAATCCATTTCAAGTTGCGTTATCCGCAAGCAAATCAATCAACCTTCATGCTGTTCAACCAGAGAGTTTGACCCAACAACCACGCTGGGACTGATTCCCTAAAAAATTGCGTAGAGGCTGCAGACCTTGCCCGCTCCACTGACTGAGAAAGTTGCGCAGACAAGCTAGATAGACACCAAGTTCCTGTCCCTGTCTCCTTAAAAAAATTTCACAGTTTTTCTAGCCATCCCTCCTGACAGTCGACCGATTGCTCACCAAGAAAATTGCGCAGCTTTCATGAGCAAGTCCTCTACTGCCTAATAGTCCACTCAACTCAGAAACTGCGCAGAGGTGACCAGTAGGCCAGTCTCCCAGCATCAACATAGTTTTTCCCGCCAGTAGCTCCAGACAGCTGACTGACAGTTCCCCTAAGGAATTGCGCAGTTTTTGTTGGCAAGATCCAACAGCTGATTGCCAGTTCCCTCCAGGAATTGTGCAGTTTTTGTTGCCAAGCTCCCATCAATGGATTTCTAATTCCCCTCAGGAATTACACAGTTTTTGCTTCTAGTGACCCAGCAACTAATTGCCAGTTCCCTCCAGGAATTGCGCAATTTTTTCTATCAAGCTCCCGGTAGCAGACTGTAAGTTCCCCTCAGGAATTCCGTAGTTTTTGCTACTAGTGACCCAACATCTAACTACCAGTTCCCCTCAGGAATTGCGCAGTTTTTGTTGCCAAGCTCCCATTGCCCGCTCTTTCCAGAAATTGCACAGATCTTGCCTGCCCAGCCTTTCTGCAGCCCATATTGTTCCTCTCAAAATCTATGCAGTTTTGTCTTCCAGCTGAGACAGACCCCGTGGATAGTCACTGTCGATCCGGATTGCCCATATTCATCACCCAGTGACTCCTTTGTACTTTTCATCAGCAGTGCCTGAAGCCTCCATCCCAGCTCACAACCTTGTCTCCTCTCCTGGTCACCTTCATTTGAAACGATCATGTATCATGGTAGACTAGGAGGTTTTTTGATTTGATGTCATCTCATCATGAGTGACTGTAGATATAGGTACACAAAAAAACATGCAGTGACGATGGATGGGATGAACGAAAGGAGCACATGTAGAAGGACAGGTTCGCCAACAAACGAACAAACAATGCATGCAAAGATATGTGCTCGTGAACGGACGATCATGCAAAGATGTGTTCACGGACGGACGTAAGAGAAAACATGCAAAATGTGTTCATGGACGGTCAGACAGAGGGACGAACATGCACTTTTTCGTGAATGGACGAACCTGTCAAGCTTAAAAAAATACAAGCAAGGAGCAATGTGTGAATATAACATCAAGAAAACCAATGACCATTGAAGACTCCACACACTTTGCCATGTGGAGGTGAAGTTGTGACACACCATGAGGACATCCATCACCCAGCAATAGTGCAGCTTGACATGCACACCAATAGTAACACGAATGCACCAACACTGTCATGTCGAGTCATATCATGAGTCATGTCATCCACATCTCTACTGTGGGCCATACGATCAATCAATGTAATGTAACGTGGAAGTCTAAGAGACCCACTTTTTGTATGAAGATTCATGTAAAGTTGAAAATTCATGGAAGACAAACAGTCATGAGGGTAGTCGAACAATCACAAGGGTCAATTTCACCCTTTTCTATAAATACCCCCTCATTTGTACATGTAAAGGACTTTTTCACCTCAACTTCTCTCGCATAGCATTGAGAGTCTATAATATTTTCTTTGAGGAGTAAGTAGTGGTTCCAACGCCCCGCACATGGGGTTAGTGATGTATGGTGTAATGATGTGTGTTGGAAATTTCTCTTAATTCAGAAGCCTGCTAATAGGCCACATTTACACACATGTATTGTAACTGTTGTAAGACTAATTTTTAACACTTGTAATGCATGTTGCTTTAACCTGTGTTTAACACTTGAACTAATTCACTTGTTGTAATACATATATGTTAATGAAAATGTGTTGTATATGCTGTTAATGCTGTCTCACCCATGTAGACTACTGTCCCAGACATCAGACAAACCTTTCACATAAAACTTGCTATAACAACCTTTGTACTCGCGCGGACTAATTCGCTGAGTGTTATCTTCCCTTGTGTGTTGTGACTTCTGCATCCGTGTGGTCTGTTCCGCCAAAAGCTATGCATGTCCTGTTGTGTTGTACTAGCAGAGTTGGGACTTCTCCCAACTGACTTGGGACTCGCTCCCACCCTCTTCCTCTACGGTGAAAGAACCATTGACACTAGAGACACTTACAATCACCAGGTATGCAAACCTCACTTCTCGCATGACAAAGCAAACCACTCTCCTGCACTGACAAGCAAGATTTGAGGCAAATCTTTAAGATAATGGCAACCGGGCCATCATATTGGATGGGACTCCCACACAAAACGGTGTGAGGTCTAGTTGGGACTTCATACCAGGGTGATCTCTTGAATGTTGGTGGGTCCAGCATCGTCAACATTTTGGCGCTAGAAGGAGGGCCTGATGAAAAGTTGAGCCCGTACATTTGGGTTGAATATATTACCCAATGGATAATACACAATTTGTGCTCCCGAGGTGTTTCTCTCATTTCTCCCTTAATTAGCTTTTAATCCCTGATGAGATTCTCGATCACTTGTCCTTGTTAAAGTTTGGCGGTGAGGACAGAACATCTGTAACCGAGCACATTTATGATTTTATTCATTTATGTGAATCTCATGAAATTGATAGTGATGAACTTGTTTGTGTATTCTTCTTCCTCACCTTGAAGGTCGTGCTAATCGGTGGTGTCATACCATGTCACCTACTTCCGTCCTTTCCCTTCTCACTTTCCTCAAGGAGCTCCATCAAGCCTTCGATGAGTGTGACCACCAAGATGTCTATGAAAGAATCTCTCGTGTAAGAATGAAGCCTGGCGAATCAGTTGAGGGCTTTTCTACCCGTTTCCTTCACCTATGTCACAAAATTCATGAACGATTTGTGGACCTTGACTTCATGAGCCAAGAGCTGAAACACTTGGTTCATGTCTCCTGAAATGGTGAACCTCCTGATTTTCCTCCTTCCTCGACTCTTGCAGATCATGAGAAACCTCATGTATTGAAGAGGGTGCACCCTCACAACAACTGCTTCTGTGCAATAGGTACCCCGTCGCAGCGGTTGCAAAGCTAAGAAATCTGTGCAACATGTTCCCAATCCATCAATTCGGCTGTCTCCCGCCCCAACAAAGGAAATTCTAGAATGGTTCAGAAAGCCTATGGCGAAAACTCATCCCTCCATTCCACTAGAGGACATCACTGTTCATAACCCAAGTCTTGAGTCTAATATGCATCCTCGCCATCCTCCATCATCTACAAGCCATGACTCCTTGCACCATGACTCGCTTGAGCGATCTACTTCACAAGCTAGCTGCACGCACTCTCTTGATTCTCGAGCTACTGGCTCAAGTTGTAATCATGTGCAAGGAATTCTCATCATACAAATGTAGGAGCAGGACGATGAAGACTAATCAATTCCTTTCTAAGCATTGAGCCTCCATTCTTGATCAATTCTCGATCTGCGAATCTTGGGGAAACATCACACACAATCAATTCTTTCGATCAACCTCCAACCTTGGGTTGTCATCACTCCCACACTTCTGTATGTTGTGATGAACACCCAAGCACATCATATGATCTATTGTCATCTCAAGCACACTCTAACTTAGATTAGAATGCGCACTAGTCAAAGCAAACATCCATGTCGAAGCTTCCTCTACACCTCACTTACCTCTGTGTCCTATCATTCACAACGCATCAACATGCATCAACGATATTACACGTTATCTTACTTATTCATCGCATGAGTTATCTCCTCAATTGACATAAGGCAATGAGGTTGTCCACGATAAAAATAGTCTCAATACACAGGACCCTTTCCACTTATCATCATCTTGTGTGTTACATGAAGACATCTCGTCAAGTCGGCTTGCTGAAAATTTTGATGAAGCCTCTGACAGAGATGGCTGTCATCCTGAGAGCAATTTTGAAATCAGTAACAACAACCATCCTCAAGCCATGCATGATTTGGTTCACATCTCAAAATACAATTTTTCAGCTCTGGAAAGTTTTGGGAAGTGCTAGGGAGTCGAGGCACTTCAACATCCGTTGATGGTTATGTCAAGACCTTGCGACTCTGGTAAGTTCACCAAACCAAATCATATCTCATTTCTCACACATAATCCATATATCTACATGGTTACACTCAACGTGGATCCCCGTGTAAAGAATATTTACTATTTTGGGTGTGATACTTCAAAATTTCAGATTTTCGCTAATGATCGAATCCACGAGTCCATTATAGCATGTCTGTCTTCATGCACCTCTCTTACATCAAATTCAGGTTGGGAGCATTTGTCCCTCATTCAATCATGGGACAATGAAGTTGATCATCTCAAAGACTATCTTTATCTAGAATCATACTTATTGGATGTTGTCTCTCATAATCAGCTCCTTTATCTTTTTGTAAATTTCGCACGTCAAATCTACCTACTCATCACACCAAAAATCTCCATGTGTGATGACGAGCGCACAACCTATTGTGCGAATCAAGCTACTCTCATTTCACCACACCCTAACTGGTTTCACACATTCACAGTGCTGGCTTCCTTTCTACATTTCTGTGACTAACATGATGCCTGTGAACTTTTTCACCAGTTGCAGGTGGGTGTTCTATCATGTCTAGCGGACAACGAACTTGGTTCCCTCCTTCAGAATGTTCACACGATTGTTCGAAAATTTTCTTTGTTCGTGTCAAACTGGGAATCTACCATCTCGATCGACTGGTCTGATTTTTCTTCTACCTTGGGCGATTGTCATGCAGTTTATAATTTTTGCAACATTACATTCAATGAAAGTGGCTTTGCACACTATGATTTTCACTGTGTAACATCTTTATTCTTAGATTTCTGTCAAGAAAGTGAGGCGCCTCGGCCTGCACTGATGGCTATGACAGGCCCTCACTGTCTTGACATGATTGATGAGAATGACCAGATCTATCTATCTGTATCAGATTCCCATCGTGATCCCCTCTCTTGAATCAAGAATCCATCTTCTCAAAGATCACGAATATTTCAAAACATCCATCACGAATTTTATGATCCAATTGTTGAATGGCTGGAACAATCTCACTTGGTGAGTCATGTTGTAGGTAACAAACTTAAGTCCTTCCTCACACTCGCTAAGAAAATTGGTGCAGAACAACACACACTAGCAAGAGGCCTTCGAGGTTTGTTGGAAAATGGTAGTCACAGAAGCGGTAAGCATGTGTGTTGGGTGGTTGTTACACATTCTTCTGCCCACAGGTGAGACCTTCTCTCTCGTGTGCAAGTTTTTCAAGTTTTTTCATTTTCTGTTACACACTATTTTTTATCTGTTTTAATTGCTCATATCTTTGTGACTACAGGTCGGGTACACCTACGGTGGCTTCAATGGAAATTTCATTTCATGTAACCCCGACCGTTTAACGTAGGAGTAGGAGTAGTGTTTGCCTTTTTGCTTGTCTTTGCTTTCCAGTTTGCATGTTTGTTTGCTTGCTGACTTGGTTGCTTTGCTTGCGTGTTGTTGTTTTCACTTTGTTTGCTTTGCTTACTATTTTTGTTTTCGTTTGTTTGGTTTTCTTAATACCTTGCTATTTTTTTTTTTTTTTTTTTTGGAAATAAGTGCTGCCAATTACTGCGTTCTGACTTTTGAGTAGAGTATGTGGCTGAGATTTGAAGAAACTTGTGACACTGTAGCACTTGGCCAATCTTGTGTCCATCTTCTCTTTGCTTGGTTATAACCTTCGACTAATGAAGTCTTGAGGGAAAATACGAGCTATCTGCAAGGGAAGTTTTGGTCCAACCATGAACCTATGTCCACACTAGGAAGCCTCATGCTTGTACTCAATTTCTGCTTTGTGTGTTCAAGCTCATCCAACTAGTAGAAATGGAGAAGGGGAATATCTAAATGAGAAAACCTATGTCAGAGGTCTTACATGCTTCTCTGAAGGAACAACCTCTTCTGCTCTGAATAAGTTGGGATCCATATTCCACCCCCAAAAATAAATAAGTGCCTATGCATAGTCCTCTTTAAAAAATACAAAGGCGAAAGAAGAGAAAGGCTTCCTGCGCAGAGAGGTGAAGCATGCAACTCCACCGGGGTACTGAATAGGCTCGTTGGTAGTGGAACAATGCATGTGTTCCTATGTTACTCCGTCGAGGGTACTGTCCAGGCCTGCTGGCAGTGGAGCAACACCATAGATGAAAACTTATACTATGAAAATGTTCAACTTGTGAGCTAAATTACCCTTCCCGATTTCAAAACACCGTGATCAAGCTAAAATTTTGATTGTGTTTGACTGAGTTAGCAAAAGGTGAACCATCTATGTCCATGGGGTAAGTGGGGAAGCTGAAGTAACCCGCACAGTGATTCAATACTCCCTGAGAGACCAAGGCCCTGTGCTATCAATGAACTGAAACAGATAAGCTGGAGTTCTACTAGTGTGTTGCTAAGTGTTGTAGCGGCTACAACCACCCTCCAAAAATTTGGCCTGCATCCAATTTTGGAGCCTCCTTTGAGAGTTTTACTTGATGACTGCATGCACCTGGGTTCACTTCATGAGATCGTGTGAGTCCTCGCACCCACCTTGCTTGATAATTCCACTGTTAGCTTTTGCATGTTGATGTCAATGTCATGCTTGCGACCATGTTCTGGTCATACTCAAGGTCTTCACTTCGTATGTACTTATTGTGTTCGCTATGTAAATATCTGTCGCACTCACACATGGAGTCACATACACTGTTGCGCAAGCATCATCACGGTCAACCAATGATGAATCACAAGTTTCACGCTTGTCGCTTACACCGTCGGTCAATCATGTTGAGTATGTGTGTCTGGATGGTTTGAGTCATCTCGTCGTCAAGGCATGTAAGTGTGTGTTTGCAAGATTACGTATGCATCTTTCGCTCGTTCATACAATTAGTCACTTTGATGAAGTTCTGACAACCGGATTCCCCTCTGATAGTAGGACCATTAGCTCGTATTTGACTCGATCAACTGTTACACAAAACAACACAGAAGCCCCAAGAAAGCCATTTCATTTTGTGTTGTCCGCAAGCAAATCAATCAACCTTCATGCGGGTCAACCAGAGAGTTTGACCCGACAACAGCCCTGGGACTGACTCCCCTAAAAAATTGAGCAGAGACTGCATACCTTGCCTGCTCCACTGACTGAGAGAGTTGTGCAAACAGGCCAAACAGACAGCAAGTGCCCATCCCTGTCTCCCTCAGAAAATTGAGCAGTTTTTCCATCCAGCCCTCTCGACAGTCGACCAACTGCTCACCAAGAAAATTGTGCAGTTTTCATGAGAAAGTCCTCTGCTGCCCAACAGTCCGCTCAGCTCAGAAACTGCGCAGAGGTGACCAGCAAGCCAGCCTCCCAACATCAATGCAGTTTTTCCCACCAGCATCTCCTGGCAGTCGATTGACAGTTCCCCTAAGGAATTGCGCAATTTTTTCTGCCAAGCCCCAACAGCTGACTACTAATTCCCTCCAGGAATTGCACAGTTTTTGTTGCCAAGATCTTGACAGAAGATCGCCAATTCCCCTTAGGAATTGCACAATTTTTGCTGTTAGTGACCCAACAACTGACTGCTAGTTCCCCCCAGGAATTGCGTAGTTTTTGCTACCAAGATCCCGACAACGGACTACCAGTTCCCCTTAGGAATTGCACAGTTTTTACTACCAATGACCCAATAGCTGACTACCAGTTCCCCTCAGGAATTGTGCAGTCTTTGCTGCCAAGATCCCATTGCCTACTCATTCTGGAAATTCCACAGATCTTGCCTGCCCAGCCTTTCTGTAGCCCAGACTGTTCCTGTAAAAAACTGCGGAGTTTTGTCCTCTAGCTGAACCAGACCCCATGGATAGTCACTGTCGATCTGGATTGCCCATCTTCATCACCTAGTGACTCCTCCATGGTTTTCATCAGCAGTGCCCAAAGCCTCCATCACAGCTCACAAATTTTTCTCCTCTCCTGGTCACCTGCATCTGAAACGATCATGTATCATGGTAGACTAGGAGGTTTTTGGATTTGATGTCGTCTCGTCATAAGTGACTGCATATACAGGTACACAAACAAACATGGCGCGACGACGGATGGGATGAATGAAGGGAGCACATGCAGAAGGATAGGTTCACCAACGAACGAACAAACAATGCATGCAAAGAGATGTGCTCGCGAACGGACGATCATCCAAAGACATGTTTGCAGATGGATGAATAAGCAAACATGAAAAATGTGTTGACGGATAGATGGACGGATGAACATGCACTTTTCGCGAATGGATGAACATGTCAAGCTTACCAACATACAAGAAAGGAGCAATGTATGAATGCAACATCAAGCAAACCAACAAACATTGAAGACTCCACGCACTTTGCCATGCGGAGGTGAAGCTGTGACACACCATGAGGACATCCATCACCCAGCAGTAGTGCAACTCAACATGCACACCAGTAGCAGGATGAATGTACCAACACTGTCATGTCAAGTCATGTCATGAGTAATGTCGTCCACATCTCTACTGTGGGCTATACAGTCAATCAATGTAATGTAATGTGGAAGTCCAAGAGACCCACTTGTTGTTATAAGAGTCATGTAAATTTGAAAAGTCATGGAAGACAAACAATCATGAGGGTAGTCGAACAACCACAAGGGTTAGTTTCACCCTTAGCTATAAATACCCCCTCATTTGTACATGCAAATGACTTTTTCACCTCATCTCCTCCTGCATAGCCTTGAGAGTCTGTAATCTTTTCTTTGAGGAGTAAGTAGTGGCTCCAATGCCCCGCACGTGGGGTTAGTGATGTATGGGGTAGCGATGTGTCTTGGAACTTTTGCTTAATTCAGAAGCCTGCTGATAGGCCAACATGTTTTCACACATGTATTGTAACTGTTGTAAGACTAATCTTTAACACTTGTAATGCATGTTGCTTTAACCTGTGTTTAACAATTGAACTAATTCACTTGTTGTAATACATATATGTTAATGAAAATGTGTTTTATATGCTGTTAACGCTGTCTCGCCCATGTAGACTACTCTCCCAGACATCAGACAAACCTTTCACATAAAAATTGCTATAACAACTGTTGTACTCGCGTGGACTAATCCGCTGAGTGTTAGTCCGTGTGCACTGTTCCACCGGAAGCTATGCATGTCCTGTTGTGTTGTCCTAGAAGAGTTGGGACTTCTCCCAACCGACTTGGGACTCACTCCCACCCTCTACCTCTATGGTGAAAGAACCATTGACAAATGAGACACTTACAATCACTAAGCACACAGACCTTAATTCTTTAAAGACAAAGCATACCACTCTCCTGCGCTGACAAGCAAGAGTTGAGGCAAATCTTTAAGATGATGGCAACCAGGCCATCATACCGGATGGGACTCCCACACCAAACAGTGTGAGGTCTAGTTGGGACTTCATACCGGGGTGATCCCCTGAATGTTGGTGGGTCCAACATCGTCAATAGTAAGTTACTGTAATTATCTGTTTCTGAAGGGTTAGCGTTCGCAAAGACAAAACTAAACCCTAGGAACCTATCACACAGGCCTTTGGATGTAGAAACCTGGTTCTGTCATCCCCCAACACTGCTTCAGGTGAGACTGCAGCCTGCGCTACGCAGGTTGTTGCCGAAAGGTCCAATAGTTAGGGTTTTGTTGGTTGGCATAACTAACTTTGAGCCTGGGTCAGGCCCCAACAAGCCAACAAATGGTTTTGTTGGTGGGATTGAGATCTTGTTAAGGGATGTGTGATAAGTGGTTCCCCACTAAGAAAGAGATTGAAAAGTGGATCGATCAGAAACTGTACTCATTTGCAGCTCAGGAGAAAATAAATCTGCGTTTATCGAAGGAAGAGTAGCTGAATAAATACCTTTCACACAAAAACATGAAATGTTCTTCTGGTCCGTCCCCTGTGAATTGCATGAGTGGCTGTCCAAATTGGCAGTAGTCAGGGTACGTGGAAACTTGATGACCCTATTGGGCGGACCCTAGAACTGGTAAAGTGCTTGGAGGCTTCAGAAAATAACATCGCATGGGCCGTCGACCATTGAATCGATAATATTCTGGGAGGATTCATTACTGAGTTCGCGATCGATACGTCTACCAGCTACAATGAAGCAGAGTGCAGGTTCTTCAAAGGACGAAGGGGTAAGTACCTGAAATCTCTGAAGACTTGGATTAAGATGCTATTGCGTGAAAAGAGGGTTGTGCCTTTAAATCGATGTTTAGGACTACGTGAAGTGGGAGAGCATTCAAAAGAAATGAAGAATCAGGCTCTGAATATAGTTTGTTGTTACGATCTTCTGATAGCGACGACGAGGGTAATATTCTGAAAACACCGCGAAGCACTACATATCGTAAGTCAGGGTATCATGAGGATACCTCATCCATCCACTCCACCTCCGCCTCACAAATCTACACCTCCACCTCCACCTCCATCATTTAACATGGTGAATACGATGAAGATGCCTGTGTTTAAGGGTGTGGGAATTGAAGACCCCGAACAATTTTGGTTCGTCACAGATACCATATGGAAGGCACAACAGATCACTGATGACAACATGAAGAAAGAACAACTAGTCACAGCATTGCAGGATAGAGCGCTGAGATGGTACATCAAATTCTGCATAGATAAGCCCAACGCGGCTATGCTAGAGACCTAACCAGCGTTGAATAGTGAGTTCAAGAAGCCCAAATGTTAGGCCTAGTCTATAACAAAGCTCAAGGAAATCCATCATAGGGTAAACGAGTTTGCGTGGGACTTTGATCAAAGATTAAAATGTCTGATTTAGCAAGCTAATATGACCATTACAGATAATCAACATAGAGACTGGTACATTGCTTTGCTCCTACCGCATCTGAGATTACCATTGTCGCAACAAAAAATAGAAACCCAAGCAGAAGTAGTGGAGATCACCATGAGACTAGAAGCTTTGCCATTGCAGGATATGAATATAGGGGTACAACAGATTCAATCGCAGCTGGAAAGCTTGCATATGGAATTGCAGAGCTTGAAGAAGGGAAAGGAAGTCCAACCCGAGGTATGCGCAGAAGTGTGGTGCCTAAAGTGTAAAGGCCAGGGTCATGACAAGGAGCATTGTGTTGTTTATCAGAACTACCTCATTTGTGGGGGGGGTGTACCTTTAAAACCCGAAAACATCATTGGAACAAGCGCGGGGTAGCCTTGTGGTGTGCTATCTGTCAGATAGCTCGGAAACACGCAACTGATAACTGTCATCTCCTACAAAAGTTTGTGCAGACACCACAACAATTATTTTGTACTTTCTGTAAGTCAGTTGGGCATGATGAGCACAATTGCCAGAGCTATGAACTAATGATGGAGCAGACCCCTACGTATAGAATGCAGAAGAAAAATTAGCCTCAATATTGGGGCACAGGTGCAACGCGCGGAGGATTCTAAGGCCGAGGAAGATGATGAGGAGGAGGGGATGGAAGGGGTCACGGACAAATCATTTGTTATAATTCTGGAGAAGCCAACCATTTTGTGCACGACTATCAAAACCCGACGCATCCATCCTGTTAGTATTGCCGACAATTTGATCATGTTATAAAATATTTCCCAGTACTAGTAGCCAAGATACAGGAGAAGAAGGCTCAAACACCTACGTAGTATATTCAGATGATGAGAGTGGAGCCTTGCGAAGAAGATCCTAGTGTTAATTTCATAACGTGAAGATAAAGGAAAGCAGTCGGAAACTGATAGATGGATACACAAGGCTGCTGAGAAGGAAATTTGATTTAATCTAAACTGGGCTAAGGAAACCTTTATGGAAGTAAAAAAGAGCTTCGCTGGGGCCTCTACCTCTGAAAGTCAGGAGAAGGGCAGAACCAACGAAGCACAAGACGTAGATCCTTCGCTATTAGCTACCTTTCTAAAGACTTGTATGAAGCTGTTATGGGGTAGAAAGGTGGTAGAAGGGCTCCAAGAGTTGATTGATAATTTTACAGGTAAGTTCAAGACTCCTCCAGAACAACGCATTGTACGAAAAGTGGGTAAAAGCAAGAAACGAACAGGTCACAAAATGAGGCTAACTACGCAGATTAGAGAATACGAAATGGATTAGGTAACTATTGATCTAGGATCTAATGCAAATGTACTACCAAAGCAAACTTGGGAAAGAATGGGGAGACCTGTGCTGCAGTGGTTTCCTATCCATGGGGTTATGGTGGATATTGAAGGAGAAAGCGCCTTGGCCGATTTTGAAGTAATCGAGATAGTGGACAATAGTAATCCTTACCCTGCGTTATTAGGCATTGATTTGGCCTTCGACATGGATGCGATCATTAATCTTAATAAGCGTAGGATGAAATTTGAGAGAAAGGTGCTCCGAGTTATTATTTCATTAGATCTAAATGAAGGTGCCCGATACACATAACCAGTTCGCGATTATGAAGAAGAAGATAATATGGACTAGATATATAATATCTATGCGCGATATGAGGACTGGATCAATCCTAGAGTAGATGGATGAATTACATGGGATAAATGTAGCTCCAGCACCTGAGATTCCGATGAAGAGCTTAAGCATTGGCAGAACAGATTACATGAAGTCTCCTCGTTGTGCTGCAACATGTTGACAAAATCGCTTCGTTGCATATCTATGGAGGTACAAAATCTACCTCACTATGATGGTTTAGATGATGTTAATTTGTTTTTGGATAAGTTTGAAAAGGAGGTGCCTGAAGAACATCGATTCTAGGCACTAGATCTGGCGCTGCGCTCTACGCCTACCTGTTGGTGGGTACACATAAGGACATCTTCACTGACTGGAAGGAATACCGGTGAATGATGAAGTTGAGGTTCGGGTATGCCAATACTCATATGACAAAGAAATACACTGGAAAATACGATCCGCATGAGCATTTAGCGAGGTGGACTAAAGCTTGGGGAGAGGAACCTTAACCTGAATGGGTGCACATCTTTTGTCATACTTTGGATATCATTCCGATGAACTGGTACCTAGAAATTGAGCTGTGCCATGGGACGACTGAGTGGGATATCCTTAAGGAAATTTTTCTGTTTACCTTCAGCTTTGAGGATGGCTTTGAATGTATTGATGAAGTGGTCCAAGAAATTAAGGATGCAATCTTTCGAATTCTTGAGGAACCGGTATAATGTGTTCAACCAGATTGGAATATGTAGCTGCGCCATGCATTGGAATGCTATAACGTGACCACAAAAGAAGAAGAAAATGACCCTAGAAATATCAACATTACGGAGTCCGAGGGACAACGCGAGGTTGAAGGACCCAAAGTAGTAATCCCTGACATAGTAGAGCCTTTGAAGACTAGACAGATAAACATTGGATCAGATGAGCAGCTGAAGTTTAGGAAGATAGGCGATTATTGGGATGAGGATATAGTTGATAAGGTTGCGGAATTACTGCGTGAATACCAGGACTTGTTTCCCACCAAGTTCTAAAATATGAAGGGGATAGTATGGGACCTAGGCATGATGAAGATGACTTTGAAGCCAGACGCGAAGCCTGTAAAACAATGACCCTACCATTTGAATCCCAAGTATAAGGAAAATGTGCGCAAGGAGGTTGACAAAATGATAGGGGCTGGGATCATTGAACCTGTGGAGGAATCATACTAGGTATGTCCTATGGTAGTCTAGGAAAATAAGCAACAGGATGAAATCCAGATATGCATAGATCTGAGAAAGCTCAATGATGCGTACGTCTATGACCCATTTCCAACTCCATTTAAAGATGAATTCCTGGAGAATGTTGGAGGGAAGGAAGCCTATTCATTCACTGATGGGTTCTCAGGGTACCATTAGATCAAGATTGTGCCAGAAGATCACAACAAGACCACCTTCGCGACAGAAAGGGGATGTTTTCAATACATGGTAATGCCATTTGGATTGAATAATGCACCTGCGATCTTCTCATTGGTGGTAATTACAAATTTTAAGGAATTTATCCATAAGTTCTTAGAATTCTACTTTGATGATTGGACTGTATTTGGTTTGGTAAAGCGCCACGTTGAAAGTCAGCACCTCATGTTGGATACCTATCACAGACATCAGATCGCCCTGAATCTAAAAAAATGCATCTTTTGTGTCCCTTATGGAATATTGTTGGGTCATGTGGTTTGCAAGCAAGGATTGATGGTAGAACCTGCAAAGATAGTTGTTATTGTCAATTTGGCGGCCCCGAAGAATGTAAAATAGCTATGCGCGACACTGGGCCATATGGGGTATTATAGAAAGTTTATCAAGGCATATGCGCAAGTCACAACACCAATGGAGAAATTGTTGAAAAAGGATGCAGAATTCTATTGGAATGAAGGCTGTCAGAACAATTTAGACACTCTAAAGGAGAAAATGGTCACCATGCCCATTCTGGTGTTCCCAGATTAGAAAAAGGAGTTTCATGTTCATATGGACGCTTCTTGTATTGCGCTAGGTGCGATGCTAACCCAACCAGGTGAAGGCAATATTGATCATCCTATAGCTTTTGCAAGTAGGACACTGTTAAAGGTAGAGAAGAACTACTTGACTAGAGAGCGTGAAGGATTGGCAATGGTGTACACACTACAAAAATTTCAGCACTATATGTTAGGCGCGCACTTAAAAATGTATATAGACAATTTTTCTCTAAAATATTTGGCCAATAAGCCTGTGTTGGGGGGGAAGATCTGCAGATGGCTACTGCTCTTTCAGAAGTACAATTTTGAGGTGATTGTGAAGCCCAAACGATTGAATGTTGGTCCTAGTCACCTATCCCGGATTGGGACTGGTGCTAAGCCTACTAGTTTGGAGGAAGGGTTTCCAGATGCACAAATCTTTGTTGTTCATGTCATAGGTGATCACTTTGTTGATATAATCTAGTTTTTAACAACTGGCACAGCCCTAGAAGGATATTCTACACAACAGAAATAGTAGTTGGTGGTTCACGCGACTGATTTTTCTGTGATCGCTAGACCCCTGTATAAAATGGGCTATGATGAGATACTGTACCGATATGTCCCAAAATTTGAACGAATAAGCATCCTCGCAGAAGCACATGGAGGAGTATCGAGAGGCCACTATGCATGAAGAGCGATTGCGCAGAAGATCTTGTGTGCAGGACTTTGGTGGCAAACGAGGCATAAGGATTCAAAAGAGTATTATAGGGTGTGCGATGCTTGCCAAAGGATAGGGAAACCATCATGGATGGATGAATTGCCCTTAAATCCATAAATAACTCTGCAGGTGTTTGATAAGTGGGCGATTGATTTTGTGGATCCAATCTAGCCACCAGGGAAAAACACTGGAGCGCGATATATCATCATAGCAATTGAATACTTGACGCAGTGGGTGGAGGCTCAAATGGTAAAGGACTGTAGCACAACTACCACTGCGAAGTTTATTTTGAATTTATCTTGTCCTGATTTGGCCGCCATAAGATATTAATGAGCGATAGGGGCACACTTTACTTAAACAACACGATTATCGTGATGCTTGAAGAATTCCAAGTTTATCATTATAAGAGTACGCCCTACCACCCTCAAGCTAATGGTATAGTAGAAAATTTCAATAAAATCCTGGAAAACGCTTTAACGAAGGCTTGCAACAAAGCAAAATGACTAGGATGTGCGCATATCAATAGTCTTGTGGGCGTATAGAACCACTTGTAAAAAGCTAACAGGCCAAACACCTTTTAGTTTGGTATATGGGTAAGAGGCTGTGATGCCCATGGGATATATTGTGCCTCTGCAGATTGCAGCACTAGTTGATATGGATGATTGTGATACTATGGATGAGCATCTCTTGCAGCTGATGGAATTGGAGGAGGATCGGTTTTTAACAGGATTTCACCAATAGGTGCAAAAGGAGTGCGAAAAGGCATGGCATGATTGACATATAAAGCAATGCACCTTCCAGGTTAATGATTTGGTATTATTATATGACAGTAAATTTATGAAATTTCCAGGGAAGTTCCAAATGCATTGGCTGGGACCCTATGTGGTAAAATAAATTACAGATGGTGGCACATTTCTGTTCACGAAGTTGAATGGTGAATTGTTTCCAGGCAGAGTCAATGGCAGTCGATTGAAGTTGTACAAGGGTGATCCTGCCCTTGCGCAATGAATATATGATGGCAGGATAGTCTTAGTACTCCAGGTAGCTACAAGGAAGTATGGGACTATAAACTACACTGCCTAAAAAATGGATACACGGAGTAAGAAGGTTGCGCGATGGAAGAAAGTGGGGTGATGAGTGGAGCTGTGCCAAGATGGTTGTGACACAAAGGTTGGTGTCGTGCAGCCTGGTCAAAAAGTAGTTGTTAGACAAATTGTAGATGATTGGATGGAAAAATTTTCGTTAGGAGGAGGGGGGAGGGTGCATTTATGGGGCAAATCTTTGGAAATATGTTGCCAGAAATGCATTAATGATAGAATTTGGAGGGAATGGTTGGATTCGAATTCCAATTCACCTATAAATCTGGCAGGCAACCCAGCATTTGAACACTTTGCTTTCAACGAGTTTTCCTTAATATTCATTGTTAGAACGAATGTTGTATGTCTGAGAAGGTTTGGGAGGACATCCTAGCACAACCGAAGTTTGCCAACTTACCTCAGTGGCACTATGAGATCATCTTTGAGAGAATGATTGCTACTCCACCTGCAACCGAAGCCGCACCCTCTGAAGCTGCACTCTCCTCTGAAGCGACGCCCTCTGTTCCTACGAGAGTTTTGACTATGATGCCTAGGTCTCCTAGACCTAAGCCATTTGTAGCTAATAAAAAGTAGAAAAATCCACAACAAGTTTCGGTGAGGCAATCACCACAAAAAGTTCCCACAGAGATCCGCCAGAAGGGGAACATGGACAAAGCAAAGTAGCCACATGAGCCCCTTGATTTAGATGAAGAAGAACTTTGAGGAGGCATCAAGGAGATGGATGCTAAAGAGGTTGAGCCTATGACTTGGCTCCCGGAGTACATCCCACCGTGAAAGGGCACAACCAAGGTGCCTAAATACCCGGATAATGCCAAATTCATGATCTCTACACCACTGCTACCAGAGAAGGTGATGTTTGAGGGTGCGCTGTTAGGCCGCATTCCGTCGCTTAAGCTGGAGGATTGGGATTTGGGGTATCACTAGAAGATCCCTCAGCTTGCGCCGAACAAATATTTGGCAAAAATATATTATGAGGAAACTGGGGTTACACGCTTAGAACCTATGAAGTGGGTCACGGGAGTTGAGAAAGCGGGCCTTCTAAACATGCTATGGGTTCTGGACTTCAGCCGTACAATCATTAAAACTGTATGTGTTAGGCAATTACTCACCTTGGTGCACGATGGGTGTCTCTAGTTGGGAGAACCCATCCCTATTAGTGATATGTTGATCCACCAAATCACCTTTCTTCCCTATCAAGGTGTGGATCCAACATAAAAATTTGGAGGGAAAACAAAGGAGAAGTAACTCACTGATCAGATGAAGAGCGAGTTTGGGTTGGTTAAGAAGTCGCGCGAATATTCCATCCACTCCATTTTAGACCCCGTGGTGTAGTTCGCCACACAGATATTGGCATGCAAAATCATGGGAAAGTGCCACATGGACGAGGTTCCAACGCTAGTAATCTTCTTGGCTGCACAATGTGCCAAAGGAGTCCAGTACAACTGGTCTCAGTACCTGTGCAAGGAATTCTTGGCGAATTGTCGAGAGGCCCAGGATGAGGGCAAGGCATTTCATTATGCCTGGTTGTTACTTTTAATAGCCTTAGTAGCATGGAGGACACAGGAGGACAGTCAGTTTCCTCCTCAATAACTAGACCTTCCGGAAACAACGAAGTTTGCTTCGCTCTGGGCAACAAAAGATGTGGCACTGATCACAGAAACCAAAATGTTATGGGTACTAGTGGAGATGGATCTGCGCACGGTGATCAGCCAAAGGCTGAGGCTGTCACCTACCTTACATGATCAATTGGAGCCCTACGTCAACTTCAAGGCTGACTTACACAATGTACATATTCGCACACGATGGAATCCAAAGAAGCTATGGCATAAGTTGCCATACCTTGTTGGTAAGGCGAATGTCAAGGAAATTATCGATAAATGGCCAGGGGAGTGGTTGGACCCTTCAGATCTAGGCACATGAACGAGCAAGGCAGCGGAAGGTACCACCACAAAAATCTCAACAATAGAACAATAGAAGGAGGCCCAACAAGTTGTAGCTCGAGAGAAAGATGCGCAACAAAAGGAAGCTGCTGCTAAGGCAACTGCTGACAAAGAGCGAGTGGCCCAGGAAACCACGACAGAAGTTGAGAAGTCTAATTCTCAACACACCTAGGACTAGGAAGGGTCATATGTAGAAGGGGGCAGGGGCGCGGAGCAGGGAACCCCCTTTGTGGTTAAGAAAAGACCGCATTAGACAACCTCGTGGTCATGAAAGAAGCAGAAGTCGACTAGATTCTCCCAGGTAGATCCGTTAGTCCTCACTGAAGGGGACTTAGACGAAATTGGCAATAGGGTCTGGGACACCAAGACAGAGTTATGGACCCAATTTGAGTAGTAGTACCGGTAGGCACTAGGAAATACGCAGAAGGATATGCATGATCTGCAGATCCAGATAGGCCGACTGCAAGCGAGCGTAGGTCAAGCTAGAAGGATTCAAGCGAGGCTGCATCAAGAGAGTGCGACAGTATTGGACACGGATTAGACTCTGGATCTTTGTGTGATTTAGTTTCCAAATGGGGCCCTGCGCACCCAATCAGAAGAGGCCAATGCCCAACTCTCACATATTAAGTATATAGGCATCAACCTCGCAAAACTCCCTATCCAAACCCTACATGAGATACACCAAGGCCTCTTGGATGAGATGCGATTTAGGGAGAAGCGCGCGATGCTGGTCATTCATGAATTCAAAACCAACAACACACAGATCTTTGAAGAAAAGTCACAGGCACTGAAGGACAAGGAAGAATTTGCCATGCGCAACCAACACTTAGAAGCAACGATTACACAGGCGTGTAATGCGCTGCCTGAACTCAACATTGCAACGGATGCAGAATCAACAGAAAATATCCAGATGCTAGTTGTGGCAGTCAAGAAGTCTAAGGACGAAATTGGTCGAGTTTGATTTGAGCTACAATTGCAAATTTCGGAGCTATAATTGAAGCTGCAGCTGACAACTCCACCGAAAGTTCTAGAGCAGCATGGAGCTGCTATAAAAGAGGGAATGACCCCACTAGATGCAACATTCAAGGACTGCACATAATTGTTTGAGTAGGACATGGAGTTATGGACGTCTCTATAGGAGGACCCCACTCTGCAGAAGATTGGCACTAGCCTTATAGCAAAACAACAACAATTTGATGAGATAAGGTCGACTGCATGCACTTTTGTGCTATGACAACGGTTCGCGTGATTACAGGAAGGAAAGCAACTTTAGACTGAAATTGAAGAGTTGCGCTGAAAAGAGGCCATTCTTAGGGACATGACATAGCCTTGGATAGAGGAAGCCAACCAACTCACTCAGTGAGTACCAAGCAAGCTCAAGGGCATATAGAAGATGCAAAGGACAATGGGCCTTGCGGTGGAAGGCCCCCCTACAGAGAAGTTATGCTAAAAAGTGCAACAGGAAGTTGTGTAGGGAACAACTGATCTATAGGTTTTGAAGTTGGAGTTCCGTGAAATCCAAAAAAGGATTGAAGTGCCAGCTAAGTGACTCATGGAAAAATCACCAAATTGTGTTGGGGGCCTGTTGGGATGGGGTCCCTGGGGTTAAATTTTGTCAAATTTTGTAAGTCCTTTTTGTAAAGATGTAAAGTCTCCATGATTTGTGGAAGTGGAGTGCGAAGATAGCAAGAGTCAAAGGGGCTTTTGTCCCTTAGGTGTTTAGGTGATGAGGATGTTTTGAGATCTGCCCATGGTTCGTAGACCATGGTAACTAATAGAAGAGTCATAGTGAGTCTAGGAGGTAACTAATGGATAGAAATCATTGTAAGGGTAAGTAAGCTAAGGAAGAAAAAGTCTATTTCCTGTACTTAGGCGAAGGGGAAGGCTCCTACAGTTGAGTGTGTGGAGACCTTTGTAAGTCCACAGACTGAGTGCGGGCCCCTATAGCTAAGTGTGCAGGGAAAAAGAGTTTGTACTTGAACAAATATATCTAATAAAGATAGTTTTTATCCAACAATTGTGAATCTGTGTATTTATTTTTACTTCTGCAGTTTTCCGTATTTTCGATCTGTATCACAATTTATATGAATGAATATATTATGCGTGAAAGTGGTAGATTAGTATAATTTATACATGTTATGAGTAATTAAAGGCCTTCGCGAAGTTATAGATGTTGTTTAAGTAAGTTATTGTAATTATTTTTTTCAGAAGGGTTAGTGTTTGCGAAGATAGAACTAAACCGTAGGAACCGCAAGAACCTATCACACAGGCCTATGGATGCAGAAACATGGTTTTGTCATCCCCCAATACTGCTTTGGGTGAGATTGCAGCCTGGGATACGCGGGTTGTTGCCGAAAGGGCAAACAGTTAGGGTTTTGTTGGTTGGCATAACTAACTTTGATCCTGGATCAGGCCCCAACAAGCCAACACCTGCTACTCCCAGTCTCATTCAGTTACAATAGTTACAAGTAGTTCCCTTTCATTGGGATGATATTTCCCAAAAATGTTTTGATGCCCTAGAAAAAGTCTTAGCTCGTGCATCATTACTATATCCCCTTGACTATTATTGAGATTATTTCCTATATCTTGCTACGTCTATTACCACTATCACCATGGTATTGGTACAAGAAGATGACATGGGTGACGAACATCCCATTTATTACTAGAGTTGTAATTGGACAGATATTGAAACCAAGTACTCTCATGTTGAAAATTTAGCTTTGACATCCATGCAGGCTATCCAAAGGTTTCACCACTATATACTACTTCGCAAGACTACTATCATTTTAGACTATAATCCCACGAGTTACATACTATCATGTCAACTACTTGGGGGAAAGTACTCGAAGTGGATTGTCATCCTTTAAGATTTTGATTTGGAATTTGTTAAATCCAAATCTAATAAATCCTTAGTCTTTGTGGAACTGATATGCGACCTTCCATTTTCTGGCTCAAAACCAACAACTGACGATCTTATTCCTGATGAAAAATTATTTTTGATCGATTGCCATGGTATGGAGATATAATAATTTATCTCCAAACCCAGACTTTCAGGACCGAAACCAATCATTTTTACCAATGTCGTGTTCAATACTAGTCTCATCACTATATCATAATCTGTGATACTCTTTATCACCGTGGTGTCGATACAATTTTTCGGTGTTGTCTCATGCATGCAAAAGTTGAGAAAGCTCTAAATGATTGTCATGCTAGAGAATGCGGCAGACGTATGTCTAGATATGCTACCACCCAAAAGATCCCATGTTCCAATTAATTTTGGCCTATTATGTTCAGAGATTATATCTTAGCAGTCCAAAAGTGTCATGCATACCAGATTCATAATTGAAAATCCCGTGCTCTAGTAACTTTGATGCATTTAAATAGGGTATTGACTTTATGACGTGTAACCCTCACTTAGATGAGGGGCATGATTATATAATCGTTGTATTTTATTATTTCACTAAGTGGGTTGAGGCAATTCCTACATATGACAACGACGACAAAACTGCTGCACTCTTCCTGGTTAACCATGTTATTGCGAGATTCAGTGTACCACAAGCTATAGTCTCATACCATGGAAAACATTTCCATAATTACATGATGTCTAAATTGACTTCCAATTTAGGTTTATAGAATGACAACTCAACTCCCTACTACCTGCAAGCCAATGGCCAACTAGAAGGCATCAAAAAAACCTTGAAAACGATGCTTCAATGAATGGTAGGGATTCACAAAATGAAATGGCATGCCATCCTTTTTTCGGATTTGTGGGCATACCATACCTCCATCCGTACTGCAATCAGATTCACACCTTTCCAGCTGGTGTATGGTCTATAAGTTGTTCTTCACACTGAATGTGAAATTTTGTCACTGAAACTAGCCGTCGAACTTCTTCCATTAAATCTGTCAAAGAAGAATTTTTTTTGCACCTAGCACGTCTAGACAAGACTCATCATGATGCCACGATGGCCTATAAGGCTCATAAAAAACATATCAAAGAAAAATTTGATAAAAATGTCAAATATTGTGTCTTCTCAGAAGGTGATTTCGTCCTCTTGTATGACCAAGACGCTGACAAGTTAGGAGCTGGGAAATTATAACCCATGTGGTTAGGTCCATACATGGTTAAATGTGTACTTGCGAAAGGGGCCTACAAGCTTGTAGATTTTTACGACATTCCCTTGACACAACCTCACAATGGGTGTGGTGAAGTAAAATTATAAGTGCGGACACAAACGAATTCCTCTAGCTTGATAATGGGTCTAGCCACAACAGATACATTCTATGGAAGATTTCCTTAGGTTAGAATCAATCAAGAGGGCCTACCTCTTGGTCACTTATCCTGTTTGATGATGTCCTTGCTTGCTCGCTCCAACTATCTCTGGCTTTCTTCTTCAAGCTCTTGAAACAAGTAAACAACAACAAACAACAAACATAATAATATACAAATTGAAATTCAACCCACTTAACATGTCAAGAAACATTAAGCCATGTATATGTAATATTACAAAACATGTAGGAAATCAATCGATAGTTGCATATATTAATATCAAAGAGATATTACAACCATTCGTCTGGACGTTGCAGTCTTCCTTTGACAAGACCAGGTTCCCACACACTTCTGCTAGCATTCCATGATGGCTTCAAACAACAATAGTTTTAAAGCTCTTCTCTATAGGCTTCACTCCAAACCAAACCACACTTCTCCCTCACACAACTAGATAGCTAGAACTAGTAATAGCTTGCTTGTCT
This sequence comes from Pinus tabuliformis, assembly GCA_031772625.1. Lineage (NCBI taxonomy): Eukaryota > Viridiplantae > Streptophyta > Pinopsida > Pinales > Pinaceae > Pinus > Pinus tabuliformis. The sequence goes on from CM062815.1 coordinate 1,066,351,094, forward strand.
ACTCGAAACCAAAATAGCATTAGCACACCAATATCAACACTCACACTATCTTGTGCTTGGGAAGAAGGGAGGTTTATATAGGAAATATGGATGGGAGATGGATCCTCTTCTCATGGGAGAAGGACTTATCCCTTGAGGTAGTTCCATCATTATAGGGGAAAAGAGCCCAAACTATCATCCTCCACCCCATCTGGCCAAACCATTTACCAGAATTCCGTTACGGAGCTTCTAGAGCTGGAAGCTTCGACTCTAATTTAAAAAAAATTTCCATAACAAGACTGGCGCAAATGGAACATAGCTCAGTCGCACCGGTCGACGTGAGGAGTAGTGCTAATATCTGCACATTGGTGCGGGGAAGACAAAGGCCATTAGCGCCGGTCTTGTAAACTGGGCAAAACAAGAGTTTCAGGGGAAATGGTGCAAAAGGGAATTTATATGCTCAGGAAGAGGGACATAATGGGAGTTTCTTCATGAAGGCAAAACATGTGGGGTTCACTGTAGAGGTCCTCCAGGATCAAGGAATGAGGAGTACAGGGACAGTGACAAAATTCTATGTAAAAGATGCCCCCTAAAGCGTGAAGTTCGAACTGGAGTGAGGGATGAAATGCTTTATAAATTAGTGTGGGGAACCGGTCTGCCATCATAAAACTTGCAAGCAAGTACATATACATATATAAACTAAGATCTCTGTCAAATGATACATGAATCGTGGCATGGACGCAACCATCCAAGAATGATCATGTAAATGGATCCAGGTATGGGCACAACCATCCGTTAAAGAGGATCGTAACGAAACCAAGGTATGGTCGCAACCATCCAATAATGAAAATGATCACATATGATAACTCATGGTCTGGTCACAGCCAACCATTTGATAACGACATATATATCATCATAACCATGCCGCACCACTTTGCAACCTGGACTTTTGTGATCTGAGTCTAGGGGCTTGCGTTCCAACAAGACCCGATCAAAGTATAGATCGTAGCATGCGAATAGATGTGTTGACGTCGAACATGCTAGAAAGTCACTTGATTACCAGTCAATTATGTAAACTGCTAACAAGTGCAAGAGAGACCACCAATAATGAAAATGGTCCTCAAGGTACTATCAACACAATCCATGGAATGTGAATACAGGAATTGAAGTCGAACACCCATGCAATCACTCGATCGAAAGCCAATGATGTGAGCTTGTCGTCGAGTGCGAAGAGCTTGCCATTAGGGCATGCAAGCTCTAAGGTATTGGAAGGGAGTCTCTCGGTCAACTTCCTGGATAATAATCCGAAGTTGACAGAAAGCAACCGTGTCGAAGGAGGGCCACAATGAATCCCACATCATCGACGCGAGACAAGAGGATGAAAAATGATTTCGTATGATACAAAGAAATAGAGGTAAGTGTAACTTCAGAAGGACAACTCTTGAACATATCGGCGACACAACTGTAAGTTTGGCAGATTTTGGATCCATGGTATCGGTGGTCATAATGATGTGGCAGAGATCAAATGGAAGGCAAAAATGAACAACCCAAACCCAGGAAGGTCAGCAGTGCAAAGGAGTATGTCCCAACCTGCACGAAAAGAGTGTCATGTTCAAGAGTGAGCTTCCGACACGACTGGTGGATTTCCAAATTCCCCCCACCATTTCTGGTAGGTACCCCAATTATCTTTTAATCGCAAGCTTAAAGGGGATAACATATGCTTGCACTGTAAGTTCATCCTTCGAATGAATCCGACCTAATAAGTTTAATGAGCCCATGAAGGAGAAGCTCATGTTCGTCATGGTAATGAATCTGATGTCCTTTAATAGTTTAACGAGTTCGAAAAAGGTGTAACTCAATATCTTTTTCATGTTTAGAGAGTTTGAAAAAGAAACGTAAAAGAAAACTTCACATTGTCCCTTTTCGTACATTTGTGTCTCTCGAGCCCGAAAAGGTAGAAAACAATACTTGAGAGAACCGCTTGACCATTTTAGTCAACGAGTACCTTTTTCGTAAATAGTGCCTCCCAGCCCAAAAAAGGGGTAAACTTACACTGGCACATGGTGTTTCGCATCCATTAACGAGTTTGAAACAACAAGGGCTCGACTATCTTTTGGTTTTTAAAGGGTCGGAAAAGAGTTGAAAGTTGACCCCTCGTTTTTATTCTCTTTAACAAGTCGAAAAGGGAAAAAATACTTGGCAATATTTTCATATGAGTTTAATGAGTCGAGAAAAGAGCCGAAACGTGACTCATCATCATCATCGAACATCCATCACCTGTCACTGCATAAGTAAGGTAAAGTGTATTATCGAGTCCTTGAGGCAAAAATAGGTAAAAATATTTACAAAACTTGATATTTTCGTGAAACAATGAATAAAAAGGGGAAAAGTAAATATGTTTTTTTACCATTTACCATTTTACCTTTGCTGTGAAGACTTTTTACCCACTTTTGCCCTAATTATTTCGGAGCAGATTACGGGAGATCCGGGAGGTCAATCGATGAGCCGTCAATTCCAGGTAATAGCCGAAGCCCTAAACTCCATTCCCATGCTATTTATTCATGCTTTAAGCCATTTTTTTGGATTTTTAGGGAGGTTTTTGAAAATCTTTTTCGCCCTCGGTCGACGCAATTTCTGGGCACAGAATCACGTCGACCGAGGGTGATTAGCAAAGCCATACATGTTGATCGGTGCAATTGTTTTTAAAACAGGCGCGCCGACACCGTGGATAGGGAAAAACCCTATGTTCTAAAAAACTGACCGTTTAAATTTGAATTTAATGTGCCAATGATGATTATTAACTCAAATTAATGGCTTTTGCAGGAGATAATTGTCGAAAATGGTGGATTGGAAGGAACTGGAACATGAAGATGTTGACCCCCAGGCAATGAATGACCCAAATTGCCTAGAGGTCTTGAGGGCTTGCGGGTTCCTCAAATTATTCCTTACACCAGGGATGCGGGCCCAGCCCGAGTTGCTTCGATACCTGATAAGCATTTGGGACATTAATCAGGAGATTTTTGTCATGGGCGACGAGGAGCTGGAGTTGAAAACTTCGGATATTTACTTCATTACTAGACTGTCTCACAGAGGTGAGCTAGTGAACTTGTATGGGTCACTTCCGATTGGGGAAAGCATATCTTCCTTGCTTGCTGAACACTGCCCTAAGGCCCTGAAATCTTGGAGTGGGAAGCTAGAGATTTCCAGTGTGTGAGATTTGACACTGAGGGTGCTTCTATTGACTATCAACAGAGTGGCGGGGTCCCAAGCGGAACATGAGACTAACAAGTTTTAGTTACTTTATGCTATTGACTGCACAGCTCCTATGATCTTCAACTGGGTAGAGGCCATGAAGATGAACATCAAGTGCCAATTGTCCAAGGCCAAGGCGGGGAATTTGAAGAAATTTGGCTTCATATCTATACTTGTGACCTTATTCCTGGAACGAGTACCATTGTTCCAGTATCAGCTAACTGAGGTAGATCCTCCTATTCCACGCCATCCGTAGATGACCCATTGGATTCGTTTGATGCGCAGGATCACTGGGGGCCAGCATATGGCATACCGACTTGCATTCTTTTCATGGCTACGACGACAGAAGATCGTCGTGGGGGACTGGCCATACAGTGGCACTGATTTCCATGGAGATCCAGATATGCCCTTGCCATATGGAGAGGACTTTAGTGACGAAGGTAACAAATAAAATTTTTAATTTTGAGATTGTTTTAATTGTTTTTGGTATATATGTGCTTATAACATTTCCCTTGTGTATGCAGATGTTGGACCAGAGCGGCCAGCCAGGATGTCCATGATAGCCAGGTGCATCCCCCGCCCTATTGATGTCATCGCTCCTTATCAAGAAGGGAGCAACAACGAGGAGGAGATTGCGAGGAACCTTGAAGGGTTAACTCACGGTATCCCAGAGTATCCTCAGATAGGAGACATGCCCCGTCAGTACCGAAGACACACGGTGGGAGTCTCAGATCAGATCCACCAATTGCTGAGTCGTGTTGCATGAGCTGTCTCATGCTACCATGACCACCATGCTGATTATTTCCTAGGTCCAACACTTACATATTTTTTGAGGCTTGTGTGCCACGGATGTATGAGGCCTGCGAGCTGCCAATGTTATTTTAGACACACATATTATTTTTTGGGGTTCTGATGTATCAAACATTATCACCATATATATATGCTATATTTTCCTGTCTATTATGGTACAAATGGTTTGTCTTATCTTTTACATGTTTCATAAATGTCTATCCAACACATAATTAGCTAATGCATATGCCAATGTATTCATGCATCTAAGAATATGATGATATGTAATATAATCAAAATGTCTTTCCAATAGATAGATACAAAGATTCATTCTCAATATTTGAGGGTTCCTGATGGAATATTGCGCATTTAGTTGAAGGACGACAAGCTGTGAATCCAGGCTGACAACCAATTCTTTGATGCCCAGAGTGATGGCTTCTGACAACAGTTCGATGAAAACATTGTATTCAACAATGTTGTTGGTTATACGACCTAGGCAGATACCTTGAAGATCAATCAACTCAAGGTTAGGGTCATATATAGCCCATGCTACGGATGATAGGTTCTGGGTACTACGGCAAGCACCAATAGCGAAACCAAGGTGAGGAGTTGTAGACATCTGCAAAGCAAGAAAAGAGTGGTAAACAAGAAAGCTGTTTGAAAACTATCACACAAAACCACGCTGTACAAAAATGAATCACACACTAATGTACATAAGTAACCATGCAAGATGACCTAATCATAGTACTTTTTGAGGTAAAGCCTGTTTCAGGGCTTATCAAGAGGATTTCCTTCATAATCAATAAGCTCATAGGCTCCTTTCTGCAAAACATGTTTCACGATATAGGGCCCATGCCACATAGGTTCGAACTTTCCTGCCCCTAGCTTATCGTTAGCTTGATCGTATAATAAGACTAAATCACCCTCATAGAATGCACGAGGGGAGACCGACTGATTGAAATGGGATTTGACCCGTTTCTTTTGTGCTTCAATAACCAAGGCAGCGAGACGATGAGTCTCGTCTAGTCATTCTAAATATAAGAGGCGTTCCTATTGAGGTGACGTTTCGGGGAGGAGTTCAATAGCTAACTTGAGTGAAGGAATCTCAAATTCGATCGATAGTGTTGTTTCCAAACCATAGACCAACCGGAATGGTGTGAAACCAGTGGCGTCTTTGGTTGAGGTTTGGTAGGCCCACAAAGTTGAAAAGAGCATGAGATTCCAATTTGACTTGTGCACCCCAATAGTACGCTGAAGCATTGTGACAAAAACTTTGTTCACGACTTCAACTTGGCCGTTGGATTGAGGGTAATATGGGGTGTTGGTATCCTAAATTGCCCTATTTTTTACTCAAGGTCTTCACTTCGTATGTACTTATTGTGTTCGCTATGTAAATATCTGTCGCACTCACACATGGAGTCACATACACTGTTGCGCAAGCATCATCACGGTCAACCAACGATGAATCACAAGTTTCGCGCTTGTCGCTTACACCGTCGGTTAATCATGTTGAGTATGTGTGTCTGGATGGTTTGAGTCATCTCGTCGTCAAGGCATGTAAGTGTGTGTTTGCAAGATTACGTATGCATCTTTCGCTCGTTCATACAATTAGTCACTTTGATGAAGTTCTGACAACCGGATTCCCCTCTGATAGTAGGACCATTAGCTCGTATTTGACTCGATCAACTGTCACACAAAACAGCACAGAAGCCCCAAGAAAGCCATTTCATTTTGTGTTGTCCGCAAGCAAATCAATCAACCTTCATGCGGGTCAACCAGAGAGTTTGACCTGACAACAACCCTGGGACTGACTCCCCTAAAAAATTGAGCAGAGACTGCATACCTTGCCTGCTCCACTGACTGAGAGAGTTGTGCAAACAGGCCAAACAGACAACAAGTGCCCATCCCTGTCTCCCTCAGAAAATTGAGCAGTTTTTCCATCCAGCCCTCTCGACAGTCGACCAACTGCTCACCAAGAAAATTGTGCAGTTTTCATGAGAAAGTCCTCTGCTGCCCAACAGTCCGCTCAGCTCAGAAACTGCGCAGAGGTGACCAGCAAGCCAGCCTCCCAACATCAATGTAGTTTTTCCCACCAGCATCTCCTGGCAGTCGATTGACAGTTCCCCTAAGGAATTGCGCAATTTTTTCTGCCAAGCTCCAACAACTGACTACTAATTCCCTCCAGGAATTGCACAGTTTTTGTTGCCAAGATCTTGACAGCAGATCGCCAATTCCCCTTAGGAATTGCACAATTTTTGCTGTTAGTGACCCAACAACTGACTGCTAGTTCCCCCCAGGAATTGCGCAGTTTTTGCTACCAAGATCCCGACAACGGACTACCAGTTCCCCTTAGGAATTGCACAGTTTTTACTACCAATGACCCAATAGCTGACTACCAGTTCCCCTCAGGAATTGTGCAGTCTTTGCTGCCAAGATCCCATTGCCTACTCATTCTGGAAATTCCACAGATCTTGCCTGCCCAGCCTTTCTGTAGCCCAGACTGTTCCTGTAAAAAACTGCGGAGTTTTGTCCTCTAGCTGAACCAGACCCCATGGATAGTCACTGTCGATCTGGATTGCCCATCTTCATCACCTAGTGACTCCTGCATGGTTTTCATCAGCAGTGCCCAAAGCCTCCATCACAGCTCACAAATTTGTCTCCTCTCCTGGTCACCTGCATCTGAAACGATCATGTATCATGGTAGACTAGGAGGTTTTTGGATTTGATGTCGTCTCGTCATAAGTGACTGCATATACAGGTACACAAACAAACATGGCGCGACGACGGATGGGATGAATGAAGGGAGCACATGCAGAAGGACAGGTTCACCTACGAACGAACAAACAATGCATGCAAAGAGATGTGCTCGCGAACGGACGATCATCCAAAGACATGTTTGCAGATGGATGAATAAGAAAACATGAAAAATGTGTTGACGGATAGATGGACGGATGAACATGCACTTTTCGCGAATGGATGAACATGTCAAGCTTACCAACATACAAGAAAGGAGCAATGTATGAATGCAACATCAAGCAAACCAACAAACATTGAAGACTCCACGCACTTTGCCATGCGGAGGTGAAGCTGTGACACACCATGAGGACATCCATCACCCAGCAGTAGTGCAACTCAACATGCACACCAGTAGCAGGATGAATGTACCAACACTGTCATGTCAAGTCATGTCATGAGTAATGTCGTCCACATCTCTACTGTGGGCTATACAGTCAATCAATGTAATGTAATGTGGAAGTCCAAGAGACCCACTTGTTGTTATAAGAGTCATGTAAATTTGAAAAGTCATGGAAGACAAACAATCATGAGGGTAGTCGAACAACCACAAGGGTTAGTTTCACCCTTAGCTATAAATACCCCCTCATTTGTACATGGAAATGACTTTTTCACCTCATCTCCTCCCGCATAGCCTTGAGAGTCTGTAATCTTTTCTTTGAGGAGTAAGTAGTGGCTCCAATGCCCCGCACGTGGGGTTAGTGATGTATGGTGTAACGATGTGTCTTGGAACTTTTGCTTAATTCAGAAGCCTGCTCATAGGCCAACATGTTTTCACACATGTATTGTAACTGTTGTAAGACTAATCTTTAACACTTGTAATGCATGTTGCTTTAACCTGTGTTTAACAATTGAACTAATTCACTTGTTGTAATACATATATGTTAATGAAAATGTGTTTTATATGCTGTTAACGCTGTCTCGCCCATGTAGACTACTCTCCCAGACATCAGACAAACCTTTCACATAAAAATTGCTATAACAACTGTTGTACTCACGTGGACTAATCCGCTGAGTGTTAGTCCGTGTGGACTGTTCCACCGGAAGCTATGCATGTCCTGTTGTGTTGTCCTAGAAGAGTTGGGACTTCTCCCAACCGACTTGGGACTCACTCCCACCCTCTACCTCTATGGTGAAAGAACCATTGACAAAAGAGACACTTACAATCACCAAGCACACAGACCTTACTTCTTGCAAGACAAAGCATACCACTCTCCTGCGCTGACAAGCAAGAGTTGAGGCAAATCTTTAAGATGATGGCAACCAGGCCATCATACCAGATGGGACTCCCACACCAAACAGTGTGAGGTCTAGTTGGGACTTCATACCGGGGTGATCCCCTGAATGTTGGTGGGTCCAACATCGTCAATAGTAAGTTACTGTAATTATCTGTTTCGGAAGGGTTAGGGTTCGCAAAGACAAAACTAAACCCTAGGAACCTATCACACAGGCCTTTGGATGTAGAAACCTGGTTCTGTCATCCCCCAACACTGCTTCAGGTGAGACTGCAGCCTGCGCTACGCAGGTTGTTGCCGAAAGGTCCAATAGTTAGGGTTTTGTTGGTTGGCATAGCTAACTTTGAGCCTGGGTCAGGCCCCAACAAGCCAACAAATGGTTTTGTTGGTGGGATTGAGATCTTGTTAAGGGATGTGTGATAAGTGGTTCCCCACTAAGAAAGAGATTGAAAAGTGGATCGATCAGAAACTGTACTCATTTGCAGCTCAGGAGAAAATAAATCTGCGTTTATCGAAGGAAGAGTAGCTGAATAAATACCTTTCACACACAAACATGAAATGTTCTTCTGGTCCGTCCCCTGTGAATTGCATGAGTGGCTGTCCAAATTGGCAGTAGTCAGGGTACGTGGAAACTTGATGACCCTATTGGGCGGACCCTAGAACTGGTAAAGTGCTTGGAGGCTTCAGAAAATAACATCGCATGGGCCGTCGACCATTGAATCGATAATATTCTGGGAGGATTCATTACTGAGTTCGCGATCGATACGTCTACCAGCTACAATGAAGCAGAGTGCAGGTTCTTCAAAGGACGAAGGGGTAAGTACCTGAAATCTCTGAAGACTTGGATTAAGATGCTATTGCGTGAAAAGAGGGTTGTGCCTTTAAATCGATGTTTAGGACTACGTGAAGTGGGAGAGCATTCAAAAGAAATGAAGAATCAGGCTCTGAATATAGTTTGTTGTTACGATCTTCTGATAGCGACGACGAGGGTAATATTCTGAAAACACCGCGAAGCACTACATATCGTAAGTCAGGGTATCATGAGGATACCTCATCCATCCACTCCACCTCCGCCTCACAAATCTACACCTCCACCTCCACCTCCATCATTTAACATGGTGAATACGATGAAGATGCCTGTGTTTAAGGGTGTGGGAATTGAAGACCCCGAACAATTTTGGTTCATCACAGATACCATATGGAAGGCACAACAGATCACTGATGACAACATGAAGAAAGAACAACTAGTCACAGCATTGCAGGATAGAGCGCTGAGATGGTACATCAAATTCTGCATAGATAAGCCCAACGCGGCTATGCTAGAGACCTAACCAGCGTTGAATAGTGAGTTCAAGAAGCCCAAATGTTAGGCCTAGTCTATAACAAAGCTCAAGGAAATCCATCATAGGGTAAACGAGTTGGTGTGGGACTTTGATCAAAGATTAAAATGTCTGATTTAGCAAGCTAATATGACCATTACAGATAATCAACATAGAGACTGGTACATTGCTTTGCTCCTACCGCATCTGAGATTACCATTGTCGCAACAAAAAATAGAAACCCAAGCAGAAGTAGTGGAGATCACCATGAGACTAGAAGCTTTGCCATTGCAGGATATGAATATAGGGGTACAACAGATTCAATCGCAGCTGGAAAGCTTGCATATGGAATTGCAGAGCTTGAAGAAGGGAAAGGAAGTCCAACCCGAGGTATGCGCAGAAGTGTGGTGCCTAAAGTGTAAAGGCCAGGGTCATGACAAGGAGCATTGTGTTGTTTATCAGAACTACCTCATTTGTGGGGGGGGTGTACCTTTAAAACCCGAAAACATAATTGGAACAAGCGCGGGGTAGCCTTGTGGTGTGCTATCTGTCAGATAGCTCGGAAACACGCAACTGATAACTGTCATCTCCTACAAAAGTTTGTGCAGACACCACAACAATTATTTTGTACTTTCTGTAAGTCAGTTGGGCATGATGAGCACAATTGCCAGAGCTATGAACTAATGATGGAGAAGAACCCTACGTATAGAATGCAGAAGAAAAATTAGCCTCAATATTAGGGCACAGGTGCAACGCGCGGAGGATTCTAAGGCCGAGGAAGATGACGAGGAGGAGGGGATGGAAGGGGTCACGGACAAATCATTTGTTATAATTTTGGAGAAGCCAACCATTTTGTGCACGACTATCAAAACCCGATGCATCCATCCTGTTAGTATTGCCGACAATTTGATCATGTTATAAAATATTTTCCAGTACTAGTAGCCAAGATACAGGAGAAGAAGGCTCAAACACCTACGTAGTATATTCAGATGATGAGAGTGGAGCCTTGCGAAGAAGATCCTAGTGTTAATTTCATAACGTGAAGATAAAGGAAAGCAGTCGGAAACTGATAGATGGATACACAAGGCTGCTGAGAAGGAAATTTGATTTAATCTAAACTGGGCTAAGGAAACCTTTATGGAAGTAAAAAAGAGCTTCGCTGAGGCCTCTACCTCTGAAAGTCAGGAGAAGGGCAGAACCAACGAAGCACAAGACGTAGATCCTTCGCTATTAGCTACCTTTCTAAAGACTTGTATGAAGCTGTTATGGGATAGAAAGGTGGTAGAAGGGCTCCAAGAGTTGATTGATAATTGTACAGGTAAGTTCAAGACTCCTCCAGAACAACGCATTGTATGAAAAGTGGGCAAAAGCAAGAAACGAACAGGTCACAAAATGAGGCTAACTACGCAGATTAGAGAATACGAAATGGATTAGGTAATTCTTGATCTAGGATCTAATGCAAATGTACTACCAAAGCAAACTTGGGAAAGAATGGGGAGACCTGTGCTGCAGTGGTTTCCTATCCATGGGGTTATGGTGGATATTGAAGGAGAAAGTGCCTTGGCCGATTTTGAAGTAATCGAGATAGTGGACAATAGTAATCCTTACCCTGCGTTATTAGGCATTGATTTGGCCTTCGACATGGATGCGATCATTAATCTTAATAAGCGTAGGATGAAATTTGAGAGAAAGGTGCTCTGAGTTATTATTTCATTAGATCTAAATGAAGGTGCCCGATACACATAACCAGTTCGCGATTATGAAGAAGAAGATAATATGGACTAGATATATAATATCTATGCGCGATATGAGGACTGGATCAATCCTAGAGTAGATGGATGAATTACATGGGATAAATGTAGCTCCAGCACATGAGATTCCAATGAAGAGCTTAAGCATTGGCAGAACATATTACATGAAGTCTCCTCGTTGTGCTGCGACATGTTGACAAAATCGCTTCGTTGCATATCTATGGAGGTACACAATCTACCTCACTATGATGCTTTAGATGATGTTAATTTGTTTTTGGATAAGTTTGAAAAGGAGGTGCCTGAAGAACATCGATTCTAGGCACTAGATCTGGCGCTGCGCTCTACGCCTACCTGTTGGTGGGTACACATAAGGACATCTTCACTGATTGGAAGGAATACCGGTGAATGATGAAGTTGAGGTTCGGGTATGCCAATACTCATATGACAAAGAAATACACTGGAAAATACGATCCGCATGAGCATTTAGCGAGGTGGACTAAAGCTTGGGGAGAGGAACCTTAACCTGAATGGGTGCACATCTTTTGTCATACTTTGGATATCATTCCGATGAACTGGTACCTAGAAATTGAGCTGTGCCATGGGACGACTGAGTGGGATATCCTTAAGGAAATTTTTCTGTTTACCTTCAGCTTTGAGGATGGCTTTGAATGTATTGATGAAGTGGTCCAAGAAATTAAGGATGCAATCTTTCGAATTCTTGAGGAACCGGTATAATGTGTTCAACCAGATTGGAATATGTAGCTGCGCCATGCATTGGAATTCTATAACGTGACCACAAAAGAAGAAGAAAATGACCCTAGAAATATCAACATTCTGGAGTCCGAGGGACAACGCGAGGTTGAAGGACCCAAAGTAGTAATCCCTGACATAGTAGAGCCTTTGAAGACTAGACAGATAAACATTGGATCAGATGAGCAGCTGAAGTTTAGGAAGATAGGCGATTATTGGGATGAGGATATAGTTGATAAGGTTGCGGAATTACTGCGTGAATACCAGGACTTGTGTCCCACCAAGTTCTAAAATATGAAGGGGATAGTATGGGACCTAGGCATGATGAAGATGACTTTGAAGCCAGACGCGAAGCCTGTAAAACAATGACCCTACCATTTGAATCCCAAGTATAAGGAAAATGTGCGCAAGGAGGTTGACAAAATGATAGGGGCTGGGATCATTGAACCTGTGGAGGAATCATACTAGGTATGTCCTATGGTAGTCTAGGAAAATAAGCAACAGGATGAAATCCAGATATGCATAGATCTGAGAAAGCTCAATGATGCGTACGTCCATGACCCATTTCCAACGCCATTTACAGATGAATTCCTGGAGAATGTTGGAGGGAAGGAAGCCTATTCATTCACTGATGGGTTCTCAGGGTACCATTAGATCAAGATTGTGCCAGAAGATCACAACAAGACCACCTTCGCGACAGAAAGGGGATGTTTTCAATACATGGTAATGCCATTTGGATTGAATAATGCACCTGCGATCTTCTCATTGGTGGTAATTACAAATTTTAAGGAATTTATCCATAAGTTCTTAGAATTCTACTTTGATGATTGGACTATATTTGGTTTGGTAAAGTGCCACGTTGAAAGTCAGCACCTCATGTCGGATACCTATCACAGACATCAGATCGCCCTGAATCTAAAAAAATGCATCTTCTGTGTCCCTTATGGAATATTGTTGGGTCATGTGGTTTGCAAGCAAGGATTGATGGTAGAACCTGCAAAGATAGTTGTTATTGTCAATTTGGTGGCCCCGAAGAATGTAAAATAGCTATGCGCGACACTGGGCCATATGGGGTATTATAGAAAGTTTATCAAGGCATATGCGCAAGTCACAACACCAATGGAGAAATTGTTGAAAAAGGATGCAGAATTCTATTGGAATGAAGGCTGTCAGAACAATTTAGACACTCTAAAGGAGAAAATGGTCACCATGCCCATTCTGGTGTTCCCAGATTAGAAAAAGGAGTTTCATGTTCATATGGACGCTTCTTGTATTGCGCTAGGTGCGATGCTAACCCAACCAGGTGAAGGCAATATTGATCATCCTATAGCTTTTGCAAGTAGGACACTGTTAAAGGTAGAGAAGAACTACTTGACTAGAGAGCGTGAAGGATTGGCAATGGTGTACACACTACAAAAATTTCAGCACTATATGTTAGGCGCGCACTTAAAAATGTATATAGACAATTTTTCTCTGAAATATTTGGACAATAATCCTGTGTTGGGGGGGAAGATCTGCAGATGGCTACTGCTCTTTCAGAAGTACAATTTTGAGGTGATTGTGAAGCCCAAACGATTGAATGTTGGTCCTAGTCACCTATCCTGGATTGGGACTGGTGCTAAGCCTACTAGTTTGGAGGAAGGGTTTCCAGATGCACAAATCTTTGTTGTTCATGTCATAGGTGATCACTTTGTTGATATAATCTAGTTTTTAACAACTGGCACAGCCCTAGAAGGATATTCTACACAACAGAAATAGTAGTTGGTGGTTCACGCGACTGATTTTTCTGTGATCGCTAGACCCCTGTATAAAATGGGCTATGATGAGATACTGTACCGATATGTCCCAAAATTTGAACGAATAAGCATCCTCGCAGAAGCACATGGAGGAGTATCGAGAGGCCACTATGCATGAAGAGCGATTGCGCAGAAGATCTTGTGTGCAGGACTTTGGTGGCAAACGAGGCATAAGGATTCAAAAGACTATTATAGGGTGTGCGATGCTTGCCAAAGGATAGGGAAACCATCATGGATGGATGAATTGCCCTTAAATCCATAAATAACTCTGCAGGTGTTTGATAAGTGGGCGATTGATTTTGTGGATCCAATCTAGCCACCAGGGAAAAACACTGGAGCGCGATATATCATCATAGCAATTGAATACTTGACGCAGTAGGTGGAGGCTCAAATGGTAAAGGACTGTAGCACAACTACCACTGCGAAGTTTATTTTGAATTTATCTTGTCCTGATTTGGCCGCCATAAGATATTAATGAGCGATAGGGGCACACTTTACTTAAACAACACGATTATCGTGATGCTTGAAGAATTCCAAGTTTATCATTATAAGAGTACGCCCTACCACCCTCAAGCTAATGGTATAGTAGAAAATTTCAATAAAATCCTGGAAAACGCTTTAACGAAGGCTTGCAACAAAGCAAAATGACTAGGATGTGCGCATATCAATAGTCTTGTGGGCGTATAGAACCACTTGTAAAAAGCTAATAGGCCAAACACCTTTTAGTTTGGTATATGGGTAAGAGGCTGTGATGCCCATGGGATATATTGTGCCTCTGCAGATTGCAGCACTAGTTGATATGGATGATTGTGATACTATGGATGAGCATCTCTTGCAGCTGATGGAATTGGAGGAGGATCGGTTTTTAACAGGATTTCACCAATAGGTGCAAAAGGAGTGCAAAAAGGCATGGCATGATTAACATATAAAGCAATGCACCTTCCAGGTTAATGATTTGGTATTATTATATGACAGTAAATTTATGAAATTTCCAGGGAAGTTCCAAATGCATTGGCTGGGACCCTATGTGGTAAAATAAATTACAGATGGTGGCACATTTCTGTTCACGAAGTTGAATGGTGAATTGTTTCCAGGCAGAGTCAATGGCAGTCGATTGAAGTTGTACAAGGGTGATCCTGTGCTTGCGCAATGAATATATGATGGCAGGATAGTCTTAGTACTCCAGGTAGCTACAAGGAAGTATGGGACTATAAACTACACTGCCTAAAAAATGGATACACGGAGTAAGAAGGCTGCGCGATGGAAGAAAGTGGGGTGATGAGTGGAGCTGTGCCAAGATGGTTGTGACACAAAAGTTGGTGTCGTGCAGCCTGGTCAAAAAGTAGTTGTTAGACAAATTGTAGATGATTGGATGGAAAAATTTTCGTTAGGAGGAGGGGGGAGGGTGCATTTATGGGGAAAATCTTTGGAAATATGTTGCCAGAAATGCATTAATGATAGAATTTGGAGGGAATGGTTGGATTCGAATTCCAATTCACCTATAAATCTGGCAGGCAACCCAGCATTTGAACACTTTGCTTTCAACGAGTTTGCCTTAATATTCATTGTTAGAACGAATGTTGTATGTCTGAGAAGGTTTGGGAGGACATCCTAGCACAACCGAAGTTTGCCAACTTACCTCAGTGGCACTATGAGATCATCTTTGAGAGAATGATTGCTACTCCACCTGCAACCGAAGCCGCACCCTCTGAAGCTGCACTCTCCTCTGAAGCGACGCCCTCTGTTCCTACGAGAGTTTTGACTATGATGCCTAGGTCTCCTAGACCTAAGCCATTTGTAGCTAATAAAAAGTAGAAAAATCCACAACAAGTTTCGGTGAGGCAATCACCACAAAAAGTTCCCACAGAGATCCGCCAGAAGGGGAACATGGACAAAGCAAAGTAGCCACATGAGCCCCTTGATTTAGATGAAGAAGAACTTTGAGGAGGCATCAAGGAGATGGATGCTAAAGAGGTTGAGCCTATGACTTGGCTCCCGGAGTACATCCCACCGTGAAAGGGCACAACCAAGGTGCCTAAATACCCGGATAATGCCAAATTCATGATCTCTACACCACTGCTACCAGAGAAGGTGATGTTTGAGGGTGCGCTGTTAGGCCGCATTCCGTCGCTTAAGCTGGAGGATTGGGATTTAGGGTATCACTAGAAGATCCCTCAGCTTGCGCCGAACAAATATTTGGCAAAAATATATTATGAGGAAACTGGGGTTACACGCTTAGAACCTATGAAGTGGGTCACGGGAGTTGAGAAAGCGGGCCTTCTAAACATGCTATGGGTTCTGGACTTCACCCGTACAATCATTAACACTGTATGTGTTAGGCAATTACTCACCTTGGTGCACGATGGGTGTCTCTAGTTGGGAGAACCCATCCCTATTAGTGATATGTTGATCCACCAAATCACCTTTCTTCCCTATCAAGGTGTGGATCCAACATAAAAATTTGGAGGGAAAACAAAGGAGAAGTAACTCACTGATCAGATGAAGAGCGAGTTTGGGTTGGTTAAGAAGTCGCGCGAATATTCCATCCACTCCATTTTAGACCCCGTGGTGTAGTTCGCCACACAGATATTGGCATGCAAAATCATGGGAAAGTGCCACATGGACGAGGTTCCAATGCTAGTAATCTTCTTGGCTGCACAATGTGCCAAAGGAGTCCAGTACAACTGGTCTCAGTACCTGTGCAAGGAATTCTTGGCGAATTGTCGAGAGGCCCAGGATGAGGGCAAGGCATTTCATTATGCCTGGTTGTTACTTTTAATAGCCTTAGTAGCATGGAGGACACAGGAGGACAGTCAGTTTCCTCCTCAATAACTAGACCTTCCAGAAACAATGAAGTTTGCTTCGCTCTGGGCAACAAAAGATGTGGCACTGATCACAGAAACCAAAATGTTATGGGTACTAGTGGAGATGGATCTGCGCACGATGATCAGCCAAAGGCTGAGGCTGTCACCTACCTTACATGATCAATTGGAGCCCTACGTCAACTTCAAGGCTGACTTACACAATGTACATATTCGCACACGATGGAATCCAAAGAAGCTATGGCATAAGTTGCCATACCTTGTTGGTAAGGCGAATGTCAAGGAAATTATCGATAAATGGCCAGGGGAGTGGTTGGACCCTTCAGATCTAGGCACATGAACGAGCAAGGCAGCGGAAGGTACCACCACAAAAATCTCAACAATAGAACAATAGAAGGAGGCCCAACAAGTTGTAGCTCGAGAGAAAGATGCGCAACAAAAGGAAGCTGCTGCTAAGGCAACTGCTGACAAAGAGCGAGTGGCCCAGGAAACCACGACAGAAGTTGAGAAGTCTAATTCTCAACACACCTAGGACTAGGAAGGGTCATATGTAGAAGGGGGCAGGGGCGCGGAGTAGGGAACCCCCTTTGTGGTTAAGAAAAGACTGCATTAGACAACCTCGTGGTC
This sequence comes from Pinus tabuliformis, assembly GCA_031772625.1. Classification (NCBI taxonomy): domain Eukaryota; kingdom Viridiplantae; phylum Streptophyta; class Pinopsida; order Pinales; family Pinaceae; genus Pinus; species Pinus tabuliformis. The sequence goes on from CM062815.1 coordinate 1,066,368,207, forward strand.
ATGAAAGAAGCAGAAGTCGACTAGATTCTCCCAGGTAGATCTGTTAGTCCTGACTGAAGGGGACTTAGACGAAATTGGCAATAGGGTCTGGGACACCAAGACAGAGTTATGGACCCAATTTGAGTAGTAGTACCGGTAGGCACTAGGAAATACGCAGAAGGATATGCATGATCTGCAGATCCAGATAGGCCGACTGCAAGCGAGCGTAGGTCAAGCTAGAAGGATTCAAGCGAGGCTGCATCAAGAGAGTGTGACAGTATTGGACACGGATTAGACTCTGGATCTTTGTGTGATTTAGTTTCCAAATGGGGCCCTGCGCACCCAATCAGAAGAGGCCAATGCCCAACTCTCACATATTAAGTATATAGGCATCAACCTCGCAAAACTCCCTATCCAAACCCTACATGAGCTACACCAAGGCCTCTTGGATGAGCTGCGATTTAGGGAGAAGCACGCGATGCTGGTCATTCATGAATTCAAAACCAACAACGCACAGATCTTTGAAGAAAAGGAACAGGCACTGAAGGACAAGGAAGAATTTGCCATGCGCAACCAACACTTAGAAGCAACGATTACACAGGCGTGTAATGCGCTGCCTGAACTCAACATTGCAACGGATGCAGAATCAACAGAAAATATCCAGATGCTAGTTGTGGCAGTCAAGAAGTCTAAGGACGAAATTGGTCGAGTTTGATTTGAGCTACAATTGCAAATTTCGGAGCTATAATTGAAGCTGCAGCTGACAACTCCACCGAAAGTTCTAGAGCAGCATGGAGCTGCTATAAAAGAGGGAATGACCCCACTAGATGCAACATTCAAGGACTGCACATAATTGTTTGAGTAGGACATGGAGTTATGGACGTCTCTATAGGAGGACCCCACTCTGCAGAAGATTGGCACTAGCCTTATAGCAAAACAACAACAATTTGATGAGATAAGGTCGACTGCATGCACTTTTGTGCTATGACAACGGTTCGCGTGATTACAGGAAGGAAAGCAACTTTAGACTGAAATTGAAGAGTTGCGCTGAAAAGAGGCCATTCTTAGGGACATGACATAGCCTTGGATAGAGGAAGCCAACCAACTCACTCAGTGAGTACCAAGCAAGCTCAAGGGCATATAGAAGATGCAAAGGACAATGGGTCTTGCGGTGGAAGGCCCCCCTACAGAGAAGTTATGCTAAAAAGTGCAACAGGAAGTTGTGTAGGGAACAACTGATCTATAGGTTTTGAAGTTGGAGTTCCGTGAAATCCAAAAAAGGATTGAAGTGCCAGCTAAGTGACTCATGGAAAAATCACCAAATTGTGTTGGGGGCCTGTTGGGATGGGGTCCCTGGGGTTAAATTTTGTCAAATTTTGTAAGTCCTTTTTGTAAAGATGTAAAGTCTCCATGATTTGTGGAAGTGGAGTGCGAAGATAGCAAGAGTCAAAGTGGCTTTTGTCCCTTAGGTGTTTAGGTGATGAGGATGTTTTGAGATCTGCCCATGGTTCGTAGACCATGGTAACTAATAGAAGAGTCATAGTGAGTCTAGGAGGTAACTAATGGATAGAAATCATTGTAAGGGTAAGTAAGCTAAGGAAGAAAAAGTCTATTTCCTGTACTTAGGCGAAGGGGAAGGCTCCTACAGTTGAGTGTGTGGAGACCTTTGTAAGTCCACAGACTGAGTGCGGGCCCCTATAGCTAAGTGTGCAGGGAAAAAGAGTTTTTACTTGAACAAATATATCTAATAAAGATAGTTTTTATCCAACAATTGTGAATCTGTGTATTTATTTTTACTTCTGCAGTTTTCCGTATTTTCGATCCATATCACAATTTATATGAATGAATATATTATGTGTGAAAGTGGTAGATTAGTATAATTTATACATGTTATGAGTAATTAAAGGCCTTCGCGAAGTTATAGATGTTGTTTAAGTAAGTTACTGTAATTATTTTTTTCAGAAGGGTTAGTGTTTGCGAAGATAGAACTAAACCGTAGGAACCGCAGGAACCTATCACACAGGCCTATGGATGCAGAAACATGGTTTTGTCATCCCCCAATACTGCTTTGGGTGAGATTGCAGCCTGGGATACGCGGGTTGTTGCCGAAAGGGCAAACAGTTAGGGTTTTGTTGGTTGGCATGACTAACTTTGATCCTGGATCAGGCCCCAACAAGCCAACACCTGCTACTCCCAGTCTCATTCAGTTACAATAGTTACAAGTAGTTCCCTTTCATTGGGATGATATTTCCCAAAAATGTTTTGATGCCCTAGAAAAAGTCTTAGCTCGTGCATCATTACTATATCCCCCTGACTATTACTGAGATTATTTCCTATATCTTGCTACGTCTATTACCACTATCACCATGGTATTGGTACAAGAAGATGACATGGGTGACGAACATCCCATTTGTTACTAGAGTTGTAATTGGACAGATATTGAAACCAAGTACTCTCATGTTGAAAAGTTAGCTTTGACATCCATGCAGGCTATCCAAAGGTTTCACCACTATATACTGCTTCACAAGACTACTATCATTTTAGACTATAATCCCACGAGTTACATACTATCATGTCAACTACTTGGGGGAAAGTACTCGAAGTGGATCGTCATCCTCTAAGATTTTGATTTGGAATTTGTTAAATCCAAATCTAATAAATCCTTAGTCTTTGTGGAATTGATATGCGACCTTCCATTTTCTGGCTCAAAACCAACAACTGACGATCTTATTCCTGATGAAAAATTATTTTTGATCGATTGCCATGGTATGGAGATATAATAATTTATCTCCAAACCCAGACTTTCAGGACCGAAACCAATCATTTTTACCAATGTCGTGTTCAATACTAGTCTCATCACTATATCATAAACTGTGATACTCTTTATCACCGTGGTGTCGATACAATTTTTCGGTGTTGTCTCATGCATGCAAAAGTTGAGAAAGCTCTAAATGATTGTCATGCTAGAGAATGCGGCAGACATATGTCTAGATATGCTACCGCCCAAAAGATCCCATGTTCCAATTAATTTTGGCCTATTATGTTCAGAGATTATATCTTAGCATTCCAAAAGTGTCATGCATACCAGATTCATAATTGAAAATCCCGTGCTCTAGTAACTTTGATGCATTTAAATAGGGTATTGACTTTATGACGTGTAACCCTCACTTAGATGAGGGGCATGATTATATAATCGTTGTATTTCATTATTTCACTAAGTGGGTTGAGGCAATTCCTACATATGACAACGACGATAAAACTGCTGCACTCTTCCTGGTTAACCATGTTATTGCGAGATTCAGTGTACCACAAGCTATAGTCTCATACCATGGAAAACATTTCCATAATTACATGATGTCTAAATTGACTTCCAATTTAGGTTTATAGAATGACAACTCAACTCCCTACTACCTGCAAGCCAATGGCCAACTAGAAGGCATCAAAAAAGCCTTGAAAACGATGCTTCAATGAATGGTAGGGATTCACAAAATGAAATGGCATGCCATCCTTTTTTCGGATTTGTGGGCATACCATACCTCCATCCGTACTGCAATCAGATTCACACCTTTCCAGCTGGTGTATGGTCTATAAGTTGTTCTTCACACTGAATGTGAAATTTTGTCACTGAAACTAGCCGTCGAACTTCTTCCATTAAATCTGTCAAAGAAGATTTTTTTTTGCACCTAGCACGTCTAGACAAGACTTGTCATGATGCCACGATGGCCTATAAGGCTCATAAAAAACATATCAAAGAAAAATTTGATAAAAATGTCAAATATTGTGTCTTCTCAGAAGGTGATTTCGTCCTCTTGTATGACCAAGACGCTGACAAGTTAGGAGCTGGGAAATTATAACCCATGTGGTTAGGTCCATACATAGTTAAATGTGTACTTGCGAAAGGGGCCTACAAGCTTGTAGATTTTTACGACATTCCCTTGACACAACCTCACAATGGGTGTGGTGAAGTAAAATTATAAGTGCGGACACAAACGAATTCCTCTAGCTTGATAATGGGTCTAGCCACAACAGATACATTCTATGGAAGATTTCCTTAGGTTAGAATCAATCAAGAGGGCCTACCTCTTGGTCGCTTATCCTGTTTGATGATGTCCTTGCTTGCTCGCTCCAACTATCTCTGGCTTTCTTCTTCAAGCTCTTGAAACAAGTAAACAACAACAAACAACAAACATAATAATATACAAATTGAAATTCAACCCACTTAACATGTCAAGAAACATTAAGCCATGTATATGTAATATTACAAAACATGTAGGAAATCAATCGATAGTTGCATATATTAATATCAAAGAGATATTACAACCATTCGTCTGGACGTTGCAGTCTTCCTTTGACAAGACCAGGTTCCCACACACTTCTGCTAGCATTCCATGATGGCTTCAAACAACAATAGTTTTAAAGCTCTTCTCTATAGGCTTCACTCCAAACCAAACCACACTTCTCCCTCACACAACTAGATAGTTAGAACTAGTAATAGCTTGCTTGTCTACTCGAAACCAAAATAGAATTAGCACACCAATATCAACACTCACACTATCTTGTGCTTGGGAAGAAGGGAGGTTTATATAGGAAATATGGATGGGAGATGGATCCTCTTCTCATGGGAGAAGGACTTATCCCTTGAGTTAGTTCCATCATTATAGGGGAAAAGAGCTGAAACTATCATCCTCCACCCCATCTGGCCAAACCATTTACCAGAATTCCGTTATGGAGCTTCTAGAGCTGGAAGCTTCGACTCTAATTTAAAAAAAATTTCCATAACAGGACTGGCGCAAATGGAACATAGCTCAGTCGCACCGGTCGACGTGAGGAGTAGTGCTAATATCTGCACATTGGTGCGGGGAAGACAAAGGCCATTAGCGCCGGTCTTGTAAACTGGGCAAAACAAGAGTTTCAGGGGAAATGGTGCAAAAGGGAATTTATATGCTCATGAAGAGGGACATAATGGGAGTTTCTTCATGAAGGCAAAACATGTGGGGTTCACTATAGAGGTCCTCCAGGATCAAGGAATGAGGAGTACATGGACAGTGACAAAATTCTATGTAAAAGATGCCCCCTAAAGCGTGAAGTTCGAACTGGAGTGAGGGATGAAATGCTTTATAAATTAGTGTGGGGAACCGGTCTGCCATCAGAAAACTTGCAAGCAAGTACATATACATATATAAACTAAGATCTTTGTCAAATGATACATGAATCGTGGCATGGACGCAACCATCCAAGAATGATCATGTAAATGGATCCAGGTATGGGCACAACCATCCATTAAAGAGGATCGTAACGAAACCAAGGTATGGTCGCAACCATCCAATAATGAAAATGATCACATATGATAACTCATGGTCTGGTCACAGCCAACCATTTGATAACGACATATATATCATCATAACCATGCCGCACCACTTCGCAACCTGGACTTTTGTGATCTGAGTCTAGGGGCTTGCGTTCCAACAAGACCCGATCAAAGTACAGATCGTAGCATGCGAATAGATGTGTTGACGTTGAACATGCTAGAAAGTCACTTGATTACCAGTCAATTATGTAAACTGCTAACAAGTGCAAGAGAGACCACCAATAATGAAAATGGTCCTCAAGGTACTATCAACACAATCCATGGAATGTGAATAAGGAATTGAAGTCGAACACCCATGCAATCACTCGATCGAAAGCCAATGATGTGAGCTTGTCGTCGAGTGCGAAGAGCTTGCCATTAGGGAATGCAAGCTCTAAGGTATTGGAAGGGAGTCTCTCGGTCAACTTCCTGGATAATAATCCGAAGTCGACAGAAAGCAACCGTGTCGAAGGAGGGCCACAATGAATCCCACATCATCGATGCGAGACAAGAGGATGAAAAATGATTTCGTATGATACAAAGAAATAGAGGTAAGTGTAACTTCAGAAGGACAACTCTTGAACATATCGGCGACACAACTGTAAGTTTGGCAGATTTTGGATCCATGGTATCGGTGGTCATAATGATGTGGCAGAGATCAAATGGAAGGCAAAAATGAACAGCCCAAACCCAGGAAGGTCAGCGATGCAAAGGAGTATGTCCCAACTTGCACGAAAAGAGTGTCATGTTCAAGAGTGAGCTGCCGACACGACTGGTGGATTTCCAAATTCCCCCCACCATTTCTGGTAGGTACCCCAATTATCTTTTAATCGCAAGTTTAAAGGGGATAGCATATGCTTGCACTGTAAGTTCATCCTTCGAATGAAACCGACCTAATAAGTTTAATGAGCCCATGAAGGAGAAGCTCATGTTCGTCATGGTAATGAATCTGATGTCCTTTAATAGTTTAACGAGTTCGAAAAAGGTGTAACTCAATATCTTTTTCATGTTTAGAGAGTTTTAAAAAGAAACGTAAAAGAAAACTTCACATTGTCCCTTTTCCTACATTTGTGTCTCTCGAGCCCGAAAAGGTAGAAAACAATACTTGAGAGAACCGATTGACCATTTTAGTCAAGGAGTACCTTTTTCGTAAATAGTGCCTCCCAGCCCAAAAAAGGGGTAAACTTACACTGGCACATGGTGTTTCGCATCCATTAACGAGTTTGAAACAACAAGGGATCGACTATCTTTTGGTTTTTAAAGGGTCGGAAAAGAGTTGAAAGTTGACCCCTCGTTTTTATTCTCTTTAACAAGTCGAAAAGGGAAAAAATACTTGGCAATATTTTCATATGAGTTTAATGAGTCGAGAAAAGAGCCGAAACGTGACTCATCATCATCATCGAACATCCATCACCTGTCACTGCATAAGTAAGGTAAAGTGTATTATCGAGTCCTTGAGGCAAAAATAGGTAAAAATATTTACAAAACTTGATATTTTCGTGAAATAATGAATAAAAAGGGGAAAAGTAAATATGTTTTTTTACCATTTACCATTTTACCTTTGCTGTGAAGACTTTTTACCCACTTTTGCCCTAATTATTTCGGAGCAGATTACGGGAGATCCGGGAGGTCAATCGATGAGATGTCAATTCCAGGTAATAGCCGAAGCCCTAAACTCCATTCCCATGCTATTTATTCATGCTTTAAGCCATTTTTTTGGATTTTTAGGGAGGTTTTTGAAAATCTTTTTCGCCCTCGGTCGACGCAATTTCTGGGCACAGAATCGCGTCGACCGAGGGTGATTAGCCAAGCCATACATGTCGATCAGTGCAATTGTTTTTAAAACAGGCGCGCCGACACCGTGGATAGGGAAAAACCCTATGTTCTAAAAAACTGACCGTTTAAATTTGAATTTAATGTGCCAATGATGATTATTAACTCAAATTAATGGCTTTTGCAGGAGATAATTGTCGAAAATGGTGGATTGGAAGGAACTGGAACATGAAGATGTTGACCCCCAGGCAATGAATGACCCAAATTGCCTAGAGGTCTTGAGGGCTTGCGGGTTCCTCAAATTATTCCTTACACCAGGGATGCGGGCCCAGCCCGAGTTGCTTCGATACCTGATAAGCATTTGGGACATTAATCAGGAGATTTTTGTCATTGGCGACGAGGAGCTGGAGTTGAAAACTTCAGATATTTACTTCATTACTAGACTGTCTCACAGAGGTGAGCTAGTGAACTTGTATGGGTCACTTCCGATTGGGGAAAGCATATCTTCCTTGCTTGCCGAACACTGCCCTAAGGCCCTGAAATCTTGGAGTGGGAAGCTAGAGATTTCCAGTGTGTGAGATTTGACACTGAGGGTGCTTCTATTGACTATCAACAGAGTGGCGGGGTCCCAAGCGGAACATGAGACTAACAAGTTTTAGTTACTTTATGCTATTGACTGCACAACTCCTATGATCTTCAACTGGGTAGAGGCCATGAAGATGAACATCAAGTGCCAATTGTCCAAGGCCAAGGCGTGGAATTTGAAGAAATTTGGCTTCATATCTATACTTGTGACCTTATTCCTGGAACGAGTACCATTGTTCCAGTATCAGCTAACTGAGGTAGATCCTCCTATTCCACGCCATCCGTAGATGACCCATTGGATTCATTTGATGCGCAGGATCAGTGGGGGCCAGCATATGGCATACCGACTTGCATTCTTTTCATGGCTACGACGACAGAAGATCGTCGTGGGGGACTGGCCATACAGTGGCACTGATTTCCAAGGAGATCCAGATATGCCCTTGCCATATGGAGAGGACTTTAGTGACGAAGGTAAAAAATAAAATTTTTAATTTTGAGATTGTTTTAATTGTTTTTGGTATATATGTGCTTATAACATTTCCCTTGTGTATGCAGATGTTGGACCAGAGCGGCCAGCCGGGATGTCCATGATAGCCAGGTGCATCCCCCGCCCTATTGATGTCATCGCTCCTTATCAAGAAGGGAGCAACAACGAGGAGGAGATTGCGAGGAACCTTGAAGGGTTAACTCACGGTATCCCAGAGTATCCTCAGATAGGAGACATGCCCCGTCAGTACCGAAGACACACGGTGGGAGTCTCAGATCAGATCCACCAATTGCTGAGTCGTGTTGCACGAGCTGTCTCATGCTACCATGACCACCATGCTGATTATTTCCTAGGTCCAACACTTACATATTTTTTGAGGCTTGTGTGCCACAGATGTATGAGGCCTGCGAGCTGCCAATGTTATTTTAGACACACATATTATTTTTTGGGGTTCTGATGTATCAAACATTATCACCATATATATATGCTATATTTTCCTGTCTATTATGGTACAAATGGTTTGTCTTATCTTTTACATGTTTCATAAATGTCTATCCAACACATAATTAGCTAATGCATATGCCAATGTATTCATGCGTCTAAGAATATGATGATATGTAATATAATCAAAATGTCTTTCCAATAGATAGATACAAAGATTCATTCTCAATATTTGAGGGTTCCTGATGGAATATTGCGCATTTAGTTGAAGGACGACAAGCTGTGAATCCAGGCTGACAACCAATTCTTTGATGCCCAGAGTGATGGCTTCTGACAACAGTTCGATGAAAACATTGTATTCAACAATGTTGTTGGTTATACGACCTAGGTAGATACCTTGAAGATCAATCAACTCAAGGTTAGGGTCATATATAGCCCATGCTACGGATGATAGGTTCTGGGTACTACGGCAAGCACCAATAGCGAAACCAAGGTGAGGAGTTGTAGACATCTGCAAAGCAAGAAAAGAGTGGTAAACAAGAAAGCTGTTTGAAAACTATCACACAAAACCACGCTGTACAAAAATGAATCACACACTAATGTACATAAGTAACCATGCAAGATGACCTAATCATAGTACTTTTTGAGGTAAAGCCTGTTTCAGGGCTTATCAAGAGGATTTCCTTCATAATCAATAAGCTCATAGGCTCCTTTCTGCAAAACATGTTTCACGATATAGGGCCCATGCCACATAGGTTCGAACTTGCCTGCCCCTAGCTTATCGTTAGCTTGATCGTATAATAAGACTAAATCACCCTCATAGAATGCACGAGGGGAGACCGACTGATTGAAATGGGATTTGACCCGTTTCTTTTGTGCTTCAATAACCAAGGCAGCGAGACGATGAGTCTCGTCTAGTCATTCTAAATATAAGAGGCGTTCCTATTGAGGTGACGTTTCGGGGAGGAGTTCAATAGCTAACTTGAGTGAAGGAATCTCAAATTCGATCGACAGTGTTGTTTCCAAACCATAGACCAACCGGAATGGTGTGAAACCAGTGGCGTCTTTGGTTGAGGTTTGGTAGGCCCACAAAGTTGAAAAGAGCATGAGATTCCAATTTGACTTGTGCATCCCAATAGTACGCTGAAGCATTGTGACCAAAACTTTGTTCACGACTTCAACTTGGCCGTTGGATTGAGGGTAATATGGGGTGTTGGTATCCTAAATTGCCCTATTTTTTACCCCATTTCCATCAATATGAACCTCTGTTTTACCTTAATATAAGACCCTTCTTTCCCACACTAGTACAAGATGGTTACCGTTTTCCTGCACATGCTTAGAGTTTATATTAAGATTTGTTACAACACTTTATTAATATTTTTATATAGATTTTGTGTTATTTACATATTTCTTGCAACTCATATTGATTTACTAGAAGTAATAATGGAAAGTAGTGTCAATAATGTATGAGTTGAATCGTGCAGGAAGATTCCTGCACCACCACTGTCCGAGATTTCTGAGAGCTATATTCCACAAAGACGGATCTCTATCTTCGACTCCGAGTCTAACTACTGATGAATTGAAGAAGGTGGCACACATCTAGGGATTTTTCTATAAAGATAGATTATGGCCCAATGAAGCTCGTGTGTGTTATAACCATTAGCCAAGTTTTTAATTTGGTTTTCTAAGTCTGTTCGATCGAGAGGCTTGTTACACAATATTTTGTCACTGTCCCTATACTCCTCGTTCCTTGATCCTGGAGGACCTCTACAGTGAACCCCGCATGCTTTGCCTTCATGAAGAAACTCCCATTATGTCCCTCTCCATGAGCAGATCATTTCCCTTTTGCACCATTTCCCCTGAAACTTCTATTTTTCCCAGTTTACAAGACCGGCGCTAATGACCTTTGTCTTCCCCGCGCCGATTTGCGAAGATTAGCACTACTCCTTGCGCTGATCAGAGCGACTGATCTGTGTTCCAGTCATGTTGGTCCTGTTATGGAAAGTTTTTTAAATTAGAGCCGAAGCTTCCAGCTCTAGAAGCTCCATAACGGAAGTCTGGTAAATGGTTTGGCTGGATGGGGTCAAGGATGACAGTTTGGGCTCCTTTCCCCTATAATGATAGAACTACCTCAAGAGATAAGTCCTTCTCCCATGAGAATAATGTCCATATCCCATCCATATTTCCTATATAAACCTCCCTTCTTCCCAAGCACAAGCTAGTGAGAGTGTTGGCTGAGTGTGAGTATACTATTTTGATTTGACAAGCAAGCTATTACTAGTTGTGTGAGGGAGAAGTGTGTTTGGTTTGGAGTGAAGTCTAAAGGGAAGAGCCTTTAAAATATTGTTGTTTGAAGCCATCATGGAATGCTAGCAGAAGTGTGTGGGAACCTGGTCTTGTTAGAGGAAGACTGTGACGTCAAGACGAATGGTTGTAATCTCTCTTTGATATTAATATATGCAACTATCAATTGATTTCCTACATGTTTTGTAATATTACATATTCGTGTCTTAATTCTTCTTGACTCGTTAAGTAGGTTGAATTGCAATTTGTCTATTATTATGTTTTTGTGTTGTTGTTGTTTACTTGTTTCAGGAGCTTGAAGAAGGAAGCGAGAGATTGCTAGAGCAAGCAAGCGAGGACATCATCAAGCAGGATAAGCGACCAAGAGGTAGGCCCTCTTGATTGATTCTAACCTAAGGAAATCTTCCATAGAATGTATCTATTGTGGCTAGACCCATTATTGGGCTAGAGGAATTCGTTCGTGTCCGCACTTATAATTTTACTTCACCACAAATTGGTGACTCCACTGGGGAGATCCCATCTTTTGTTTATTTTGGATTTCATGATTTCGTGAGAACTTTGCTAGTTTCACATTTTCCCTTTGGTTTTGTTTCTTTTCTCCTGCTTACTGGCCTAAGTCTAAAATTCATAGTAGTAGATTTGATCCCTATTTTGAATTTTATTTTTATATTTTTTTAGTTGCCTCGGACAACACGTTTAATCAACTGACAGTCGTGCCGATCAGCGTGAATTGTGGAGAAACAATCGTGTCGACCAGCCTCTTGCGCTTGTTTTCAGTTAGGCAGTCACGCCAATGCCTGTAAGTGAAGATTAGGGCTTGACCCCAATCTTGGCTAGTGTGTTCTGCCCTTGTGTTTTGACCCCGTGAGCCTTTTTGACTATTTCTCCCTGACTAGAAAGCTTCATTTAGCTTGCTTTGTGTGCTTGCTTCATTTAGCCCACCCTCTGATGTGTTAAGTCTGGCCCTGTGTGAAGTTATTTTTTATTTTTCCTTTGAATCCCTTGATCGTTGCTATTTTTGGCCAAAAAGTCATGCCGATCAGCCATTAGCGCTAGTTGTAGCACTGGTCAGTCTTGCCGATCGGCACTACTTTTGGCCCAAAAGTCGCTTCGGTCTCAGGGATCAGAAAAAATTAGAATTTCTCCCATTCCAATGCTAATGTGTCTTGACCCTTAGACTCTCTTCTTCCTCCCAGAAGTGACTAAGATGCTTTGTTTTCAATTTAATGAGTAAAAGAGTCTCGTTTGTTCTTTTATTTCGAGTGTCTCTTTTATCTTTCCAAGCATAGATTACATTGCTCGATTTGTCAATTGAAGCATTTATGTGTTTGGTTTGTTCAATTTAAGTAAGAAGTTGCTTTTAGTTTCATTTATAATGCTTTGGATTTGATTGATGCTTGTTTGTTCGGAATTGTGAAAATTTTCATTTAAAGTGCTTTATAGGAAAGATTCATTTTTCATTTTATGAAAAGGAGAACATCATTCTAGTTTACTTAAGCGAAAGTATTGCATTAGTAGAATTATTGAGAAGCTACAATTACATCATCATAAGCATCGGAAATGAAATGAAACTTCTTATGTTGTTATAGGAAGATTAAGGGCATTTAGGAGATTTATTAGTGAAATATTTCATTCTTCGATTGTTGCATTAATTTTGTGTTCTCTATCTCTCAATTAGTGATAACTTTCATTGAAGACAAAGATCTCTTTTCTCATGTAGCTGCATGTAGGAGTTTTTCCAGATGACATCAGTAGGGCCTTGTAAATGAAACCTAATTCAAGATCAACCGTTAAAATTTATTCAATTAACCTAAGGAAGCATTTGATATTAACGATCATATCTAGAAGGTCTAGGCTAGAGACATGTTCCAGCGTCTGTAAACCTAGCAACTGTCATTAGCTTCGGCATTAGACAACATTAGCACAGATTTGTGCTCCCCGTACCATTGAGTATATAACAGAAGACCCCACCAGGCTACAATCCTTTATCCATAGGAAGCCGAGTTTGCCACCTTGTAAACGTGATACATCTAACACAACATTTGGGGTGATTGCCTGCCTGAACTTCTCGGTTCATGGGGATGTATTCTACAGTTCACAGTTACCTGGTAATCATTTGGCCTAGAGTACCTTGAGTAGTCATTTTTTATCTTTCCTGACTATTTAAATTTGAAAATATCATCGAGCACTTGTCCTTTCGAGCTTGTTAATTCCGAAAGTGACTAGAGTCACCTTTCATCCTTTTCTCGACTCTTAAAATATGAAAAGGCAAATTTTTGTTTCAGTGTCTTAAAATTAACTGCCCACGAAATATTCCTAGTTAAATTTATCTTCCTTAGTGTTTCTTTAGGTTCATTTCCAATGGCAACATTTCCAGAGTCTACCAGTCAAGGGTTCCCCTCGGATGGGAACCCTGGTCCTTTTCCTTCTTTTGGAAATGCCGGTGCTCCTTATATGGAAACGTTGTCCCTCCCCGGGTTAACCATTGGTTTACCTGTCTGGTTATTTTCGACCTCGGTGGTCCTGAGTGTCCCAAATCTTGCCTCGCCATCTCCTTCATTCGAATCACGTCAAGTTGATTCTAAGGTTGACCCCTCGCCTTCTTCCCCCATTTCTTCACCCTCCTCTTGTACTTCGCTCGGTGAAAGTTTGAATTCCAATAACCAGGAGGCTAAGAAGAAGAAGAAGATGATGATGAAGAATAAGTCAAATAAGCGAGAGACCAACTGTGAAACTATTACTCCAAATGCACTTCCCGTCGAAAAACCTTCCGTTCCTCCACGGAAGGTCAAATTCCCTTGCAAGCTGTGTAAGGGTGACCATCTCCTTCAAGACTGTCCTGGAATTCCTAGAGTCTTAGAGGTATAGTCTCAAAACCTGAACCATTCATCCCCGTCGACCTCTAGAGATCATGTTGATGTTGCTAGTGATGGTAAGAAGAAGGGAAGATTAGATTCCCCTATAGGTTAAGAGCATCTTTTTCACCTTTGTCCTCTTATGGATAAAGCTTCCAAAGTTTTGGAAAACCTTACAACTCCTCAACCCCAACTTCCTGTTGGTTATCAGAAGCTTTCTTTTGACCCTCTCCCGGTTGGTAAAGAGATTGACTTGGATTCATCTCTTGCCCGTCCTGCTCTTCCTGAGCAAGACTCTCTTATGTCTGTTCTCGACCAACCATTGGTCGAGAAGAGTGTCAACTTGGTACCACCACCAGTCGATCACTCCGTTTCAGAAGAGATTGGTGATCATACTACGCATGTTCTTATTGTCTTCTCAAATTCTCATGAATCGAAGAGTGACCCTCCCATCCCAGTTGTTCAGGAGAGTCCTTCTCCTATTCCTGTACAACATGGGGGCAATCATATGATACCCCCGCAAAGTAGTTGTGTCATCTCTTTCGATTGGGGTCCATTGACTACTTTCCACCTCCCATCTTATGTGCCTTTCTAGATCACAATACAAGCCAATAATATGGTAGTACCTAGCACTATATTAGATGAAGGCATGTCTATTAGCATCATGTCTTCTACTACTTGTCAAGATTTGGGTTCCCCACAGCTTGTGCCTGTCACCCAGATTTTGTTGGCTTTCAACGGAGGAACCAGTCAACTCTTAGGAATACTTATGAAGTTCCCTATTACATTGGGAGGAAATACCATCTATATAGACGTGATGGTAGTCTAAGGTCTGTTAGATTTCAATCTTCTCCTTGGACACCACTACGCTTATGTCATGGGAGCTCTCATTTCTTCGCTTTTCCGTGTGGTTTGTTTTCCACATGAAGGGAGAATTGTGACTATTGATCAATTGTCGTTCATTAGTCACCAAAAACCTCCTTTGCAACCATCGTCCCCTATCGGCTCTTGTTTGCAAATAGTACCTTCCCCGCCACAGGTAAATTATGTGGCTACTCGTTCCATCTTCGCATCTATTGATGATCACACAGATGGTATTGTACATTATGTACTGGGGGCATTGGAGCCTAATTTGTCTTTAGTACCAATTGACATGTATTCCTCCCAAAGCGTGGTTCTTCCATCTAGTGAAGACCTCTTGGGAGCCATGTTCTTGTATGGTTCATGAACAGATGTATGAGGATAGTTTGTTCCTGTATCAACCTCGTTAAAAAATGAACTAAGGGCCATGAAGATAGTTCCTAGTCTTGTGTCAACCTCGTTAAAAAATGAAACAAGGGATGAGCATAGTTCCTTGTCTTATGTCAAGCTCGTTAAAAAATGAAACAAGGGTCGGAGGATAGTTCTTTTACTATGTCAACCTCATTAAAAAATGAAGCAACCCCCCTGTCCAAATCGAGTCTTTGGTTAAGATCTCATAAAATCCCAGTCGAGTCTTTCCAAGATCTCGAAAGTGATCCTTCATTCCATCCACCTAGCTGACTGAAATGAAGCTCAGGGGGCATGTACCTTGATTGAGTCATTATGCTAGGGGCATGAAAACTTATAACAAGCATATTTTTTTGTTTGAAGCTTGTGTAAACATGAAACTGAATCCAAGCAGAGTTCTCCATGGTTCAAGCTTGTGTAAAAATGAAGCCATGACTGATTTACATCTCGTGATTTCCTTTTTTATTAGCTAATTTTTGCTAGATGACCCTTGGTTGTTTCATTCCATCACCACCATCTCTTTGGCCGATCATATGCTTTCACTTGGTTGTTTCTCCTTTCCTGAGGGACCACAATGATGAAGTGGTTTTATTAGCCAACCTCTTGACCATTACATGTTTTGAGCAGTTCCACCATTGCCGGAACCAGTTGCTACCCTTTATACCACTCGTTCCTCCAAGATGAATCACATTTCAGCTCTTTTATCGACTCGTTAAACTCATAGGAAAATATTGCTGAGTATTTTTTCCCTTTTTGACTCGTTAAAGAGAATAAAAATGGGGGGTCCACTTTCAGCTCTTGTCCGACCCTTTAAAAGAAAAAAGATGGTCGATCCCTTATCATTTTGAACTCATTAATGGATACGAAACATCATGTGCCCAGTATAAGTTTACCCCTTTTTCGGGCTAGGAGGCACTATTTACGAAAAAGGCATTCCTTGACTGAAATGGTCAAGTGGTTCTCTCAAGTATTGTTTTCTACCTTTTCAGGCTTGAGAGACATAAATGTACGAAAAGGGACCATGTGGAGTTTTCTTTTACGTGTCTTTTTTAAACTCTCTAAATAATAAAAATATATCGAGTTGCACCTTTGTCGACTCGTTAAACTATTAAATGACATCGGATTCGTTTCCATGACAAACACAAGCTTCTCCTTCCTAGGGCTCGTTAAACTTACTAGGTCGGATTCGTCCGAAGGATGAACTTACAGTACAAGCATATGCTATCCCCTTCAAGCTTGCGATTAAAAAATAATTGGGGTACTTGCCAGAAATGGTGGGGAAAATTTTGAATTCTATCGAGTCTTGTCAACAACTTACTCTTGAACATGACACTCTTTGCTTCGTGTCGAGTTGGGCCATCCTCCTTAATATCATTGACCTTCCTGGGTTTGGGTTGTTCATTTTTTCCTTCCATCTTATCTCTGCCACGTCATCATGACCACTGATCCCATGGATCCAAAAGCTGCCAAACTTCTAGTTGTGTCGCCAATATGTTCAAGAGTCGTCCTTCTGTAGTTGCACTTACGTCCGATTCTCTGTATCGTCCAAAATCATTTTGCATCCTCTCGTCTTGCGTCAATGGTGTGGGATTCATTATGGCCCTCCTTCGACACAGTCACTTTTCGTCGACTTCAACTCATTATCTGGGAAGTTGACCGAGAGACTCCCTTCCAGTACCTTAGAGCTTGCATGCGTCAATGGAAAGTTCTTCGCATTTGATGACAAGTTCACATCATTGGATTTCGATCGAGTGATTTCATGGGTGTTCAACTTCAGTTCCTGTATTCACATTCTGTGAATTGTGCTGATAGTACCTTAAGGTCCATTGTCATTATTGGTGGTTTATCTCGCACTTGTTAACAATTTACATCATTGACTGGTAATCAGAGTTTCTAGCATGTTCGGCATCAACACATCTATTCACGTGCTAGGATCTGTACTTTGATCGGGTCGTGTTGGAGCGCAACACCCTGGACTCAGATCACAAAGAGTCCAGGTTGCCAAGTGATGTGACATGGATATGATGATATGCATGTCTCTTTTAGATGGCTAGTTGCGACCAGACCATGAGTTATCATATGTGATCCTTCTCATTCTTTGATGACTGTGACCATACCTTGGTTTCATTATGATCCTCTTTGACGGATAACTATGCCCATACCTGGATCCATTTACATGATCATTCTCTAGATGGCTGCATCCATGCCATGATTCATGTGTCATTTGATAGAGATCTCAATTTATGTATATGTATCTGTACTTTCTTGCAGGTTTTCCGACGGCAGACCGGTTACCTGCACTGATTTATAAAGCATTTTATCCCTCACTCCGGATCGACCTTCACGCTTTAGGGGGCATCTGTTACATAAAATTTTGTCACTGTCCCTCTACTCCTTGTTCCTTGATCCTGGAGGACCTCTACAGTGAACCTCACATGCTTTGACTTCATGAAGAAATTCCCATTATGTGCCTCTTCATGAGCAGATCATTTCCCTTTTGTACCATTTCCCCCGAAACTTCTGTTTTGCCTAGTTTACAAGACCAAAGCTAATGACCTTTGTCTTCCCCACATCGGTGTGCAAAGTTTAGCACTAATCCTTGCTCCGACCAGAGTGACTGAGCTGTGTTCTAGTCGCGTCGGTCCTATTATTGAAAGTTTTTTAAATTAGAGCTGAAGCTTCCAACTCTAGAAGCTCCGTAACGGAAGTCTGGTAAATGGTTTGGCCGGATGGGGTTGAGGATGATAGTTTGGGCTCCTTTCCCCTATAATTTTGGAACTACCTCAAGAGATAAGTCCTTCTCCCATGAGAAGAGGATCCATATCCCATCCATATTTCCTATATAAACCTCCCTTCTTCCCAAGCACAACCTAGTGAGAGTGTTGGTTGAGTGTGAGTATACTATTTTGATTTGACAAGAAAGCCATTACTAGTTGTAGCCACCTAGTTGTGTGAGGGAGAAGTGTGTTTGGTTTGGAGTGAAGTCTAAAGGGAAGAGCCTTTAACCTATTGTTGTTTGAATCCATCATGGAATTCTAGCAGAAGTGTGTGGGAAACCAGTCTTGTCAGAGGAAGACTGCGACGTCAAGACGAATGGTTGTAATTTCTCTTTGTTATTAATATATGCAACTATCGATTGTTTTCCTACATGTTTTGTAATATTAAGTATTCATGTCTTAATGCTTCTTGACTCAGTAAGTAGGTTGAATTGCAATTTTTCTATTGTTTGTGTGCTGTTTTTGTTTACTTGTTTCAGGAGCTTGAAGAAGGAAGCGAGAGATTGCTAGAGCAAGCAAGTGAGGACATCATCAAGCAGGATTAGCGACCAAGAGGTAGGACCTCTTCATTGATTCTAATCCAAGGAAATCTTCCATAGAATGTATCTATTGTGGTTAGACCCATTATTGGGATAGAGGAACTCGTTCGTGTCCACACTTATAATTTTACTTCACCACAAGGCCTAAACGAGAATTATCTATAATTAGTGTAAACAACCTAGAGCCGAAGGATATATATGATGTAGATCGTAGATAGGAAGCTAGTGAACCATCAGCTATTATTATGGTTTATGTAATCTGGTTATCGCCTCACTTTAGGGCAGGACTGCTCTATAATGTAATTTGCCGAATCAAGTAAATACAAGAGAATCGCCGTGGTTTTCACATGCAGTGTTTAATTTTGTCTTTGATGTGTTATTTGAAGTGCTGATCGCTTTCGTTCCTTAGAAGGGGAACGAGCTGGTTCGTCAGGGCTTGACCAACCCAGCTCGTTGACCCCTCTCGCTTTCGTTATTTGGAAAGACGGTGTGGTTATTTCTTTGCAGCTGTGTGATGTAATAGTTTAATTGCTAATCTTTAAGTTCTGGATTAAATTATCTTCTGTAGCCTATGTGTGGAATGGATCTGTGGTTTGCAGAGTAGTTGTGTTTACTTTTGTTTATAAGATATCTTTCACGCATTTACTTTACTCTTGTTTTCTGTCTTAATTCATTTTCGAAGCGGATTGTGCAAGGAACTCTTTCCTACACCAGTGCATGCTATTGCTTGCACCTTGGCGTAGTCATTCGTTGCAGCAAACAATGAATCAATTACCTGCATCTTATTTCCCATTATTTCGCAAGTGAACGGGTCGATTAATCAAGTAACTGTTTCTAGTATTAAAAGTTCATCTCTAAAAGATCTGGAAGCAGTTATATTAAACTACCATATTATACTTGTAAAGAATATCATTATTGTGGGTGAAGTACCAAAACTGGTTGACACATGCAAAGTACTTAGGCTATTGATTGATTCTTTTGTAAGTGTTTTTATTTCATGAAGTTTATTTCACTTACAAAGTTTAATGAGTTGAAGCATTTTCTTTTTCATAGCTAGTTTACTTTAGAATTTCATTTACAGTTGCAAATCCTTTTCAGCACGTCTTTCAAATTTCAAAAGTAATTTGGAAACTGAGTAAAGGGGACTCTTCTTCGGTGAAAAAGCAAGTCTCTTGACACAAGAATAGAGTGCTCCAAGCCCCGAGGCTTAGATCACCTTCAATTAGAAATAAGTCTTCAGTAAGGAAGATTGAATATACTCTTACACAGAAATATTATACTTGCACTAGTGCAAGCAGATTGCAACCGTGCAAGGATAAGTTGTTTGTGTGGGAGAAAGATCAGAAGGAAGGTAGAATTCTGCAAGAGCCCACTTGTCAGACTGCTTACAATCCATCTGAAGATGAACATAGCATTTCATTCCAGCATTTAAGATTGTTTCTGTTGCATGGAATTTCTTTACTTGATTTACTTGCAAATTGTCTTTTACCTTCCCAAACTAGAGTTGCCTTGGTGTTAATTTCCTTTCCAATTGTTTTCTATTTGACTCTACAAATCATTTCCTTTAAGAAGTAGGATTAGAAATAGGGAAAGTTCATACCATTTTTGGCATTGTCTGTGCTTCGTCTCTAAGTTTACGAAACCCTCGGGTTGACAATTAAGTGTTGAGGAGTTTGGTTAAGCGCAATTCCTGCACCCAACATGGGATCAAGCCATCGTGGTGCAAGCCCAATGCAGATGTCAGCTCAACCATCATATAATCTCTAAAATGGGAGCCATGGTCTGTGACAATGGCTTGGGGTACGCCGAACCTGGAAATACCATGGTTAAAAAGGAATTGAGCTGCAGCCTTACCATCTGTAGAATATGTAGGCATCGCTTCGGCCCATTTGGTGAAATAATCCACAACAATGATAATATAGCCATGCCCCCTTGCCAAACGAGGGTTACATGTCATATAATCGATGCCCCATTTGGCAAAGGGACCAACGGTAATGACGGGATGTAGGTGAGCGGGTTGGGCGCACATCTTGCGTTGGTAAATTTGGCATTTGTGGCACTTACGGACAACAAGAATGTAGTCCTTAAAGATAGATGGTCAGAAATAACCAACGCGAAGGATTTTTTGAGATGTAGTGTAACCAGACATATGAGCACAACATGCCCCGGAGTGGAAATCATTGAGAACTCTTTCAGCTTCCCCGATCGTAAGGCATTGGCGAAGAACTAAATCGACATCGACATGGTATAAAGTATCACCAATAATACAGTAGGGTTGGGAATGATGCTGAATCCTTCGATGATCATCCTTGGTCAACGCGGACCAAAACGTGGACGTTTGGAGATACATGATGATATCACCGTACCATGGATCAAGGGTGCTAATTAGGAAAAGGGTCTCATCTGGAAGTTGTTCATCTGCACCAACAGGGAGAGCCTTGGAGGGTAGGAAAAAAATCAATTCGGCGAAAACAAGTGACTTCTTAGATTTGGCCGTAGTGAAGACCAAATCGAATCCTTGTAGGATGACGATCCATGTAGAATACTTGCCTCCCAATAATTGACGAGTCAAGATATAGGTCATAGGGTTGCATTAAGAAATCACTGTAGTCATACATAAAATGATGTAGTGCTGAAAGCGTTGAACATCTTGAACAGCAACCAGAGCCAACTTCTTGATATGTGTATAACGCATTTCAATGTCGAGGAGATTCCGACTAAGGTAGTAGATTACATGTTCGCTGCCTTCATCGTCGTCTTGGACCAAAACCATAGAAATGGTGCTAGGGGCCGTGGCTAGGTAAAGGAAGTAATCTCGATAATAGTTTGGTAGATGCAACATAGGAGCATTTATGAGGATGACCTTGAGATTATCAAAATATTTTTGGGCCACCTCATTCCAGCGAAGGGCATTCCTTGTTTGAGCAACCAGGTAAATCCTGTGACTAGCCCGACATAGTTGGGTATAAAATGACAGAGAAAGTTGGCCTTTCCTTGCAGGCTTTGAAATTGGTGCAATGAGGATGGAGGGGGTAAATTTACAATGGCCTCGACTTTTAGCGGATCCAGGTGAATACCGTCCTTGGAAACGATGAAGCTAAGGAGTCGTCCTGATTCCACGCAGAAAACACATTTGTGTGGATTTAACTGAATGTTATAGTGTCTGCAACGTAGAAAAATCTGTCGAAGATGGTCTGGGTGATCTTGGCGCTTACAAGAATGAGCAGGAAGGTCATCCAAGTAAGGCTAGACAATGTTGTGAATATCATGAAACACATAGGACATTGCCCGTTGAAATGTGGCTCTAGCATTTTTGAGGCCGAAAGGGAGCTTCTTGTACGCGAATGTACCCCATGGGCAGATAAAGGCTATCTTTTCTTGATCGGCCAGTGTGATATTAATCTGGTTATAACCAAAAAAACCGTCCATAAAGGAAAATATCTCGCTCCCGGCACATTCATCAATGATTTGATCTATGAAGGGAGTAGGATAGTTTCCTGTAGGATAGGCACGATTAAGATCTCGATAATCCACACAAACACGGATCATGCCTTGTTTTTTATTCACTAAGACAATATTGGACACCCAGTCTGTAAGGGGGATGGGATAGATGAACCCAACCTTAAGAAGCTTTTCAACTTCACCCTTAATGGCAGCGACCTTCCTAGGGTGCACTGGGCAAAGCTGTTGGCGAACGGGCTTCGCATGCGGATACGTTGGTATTTTGTGCACTATAATGCTAGGATCAATGCCAGGAATTTCTTCATAAGACCATGCAAACACATCACATAATTCCTGAAATAGACGGGTATATGTCTTGATCTCATCCGGATTACAAGCTACCTCAATATGAACATGTTCAACAATACCGAGTTTGATAGAAATGCCAATCCACATTGTTTGGGTAATATTACCCAAATTTCCTTCCGACCATACTTCATGGGTAACAGTCGGTGACGAAAATGGAGAAGAGGACTCTTTGAAAGTGGTAGACATGACCGCCAGGTGGGGCAGGAACGAGGAGCAATGATGAGTATCGATCCATGGTGGTTCCTTGAGGACATGATTTCCATGATACCTCATCAGCGAGGAAGGTCTCGGCTAAGGGATCAGACGATTCCAAGGTGCCAAGCTAGGGGGATTGAGAGTACACACCGAGAGAGGTATTTGACATATGAGAATCAGAGGATGCAGAGTTCAAAGCCGAAACAAATTCCACGTAATTGACTTCAACGAGACTAAGAGGCATCACCTCACCCCAAGTATCAACAAGATCTGGTGTAGGTATGACCCATGGATCATATTTGACCGAGATCATGTTGACAGAGGCAACATGAGGAGGCGGAAGTGGAAAATTTCCCATTAAGGCAGAATCTTTGAAGAGACATGCCCCCACACTCTCATAGGGAGCACCAGAGTGCTTGATGTACGAAACATTTCCATCCGAGGAGGAAGAGGCAAAGAAAGACAACTGATCAACAATGAAAATTTTCCCTTGATGGGGAAAATGAATCACGCGAAACAAGAGGAGGCCACGACATGCATGGCATGAGTCCAACATCGGCCAAGTAGAAGATTGTAATTGAGATTGGCATCGACGATTTCTACTTCGACTTGCACTATCTTGCCTTTCAGGGTGATGGCAAGGTTAGGTAAGACACCGCAGGGTCGCAAATCACGCCCATCGAAAGCTTCCAAAGTGTTAGGAGATTAGTTCAGTGCTAAGGAACCAATAGCTTTCCAACATGCAGTTGACATGATGCAGGTGGAAGGACCTTCATTGATGACAATGCGGTGGATGGTCTTCTCATTGATGATTACCTGAATAAGAAAGGAAATATGATGAGGGAGTTGTGGAACATGGCTCTCTAGATCAAAACATATCAAATTAGAATCGATGGGATTGATGCCCCCAATAGCTGATAGTAAGGCAGCTTTGGAGTACCTCGAGAGCCGACATGGCTGATGGTGCCTGAGCCAAATCCTCAACAATATTGTAGTGCTGAGTAGCTCGGGCGTTGGGATTATACGAGGATTTTCGCAACACACCTCGAGAGGGTGGTCGCGTAACGGAATCAGGGTTAGGGCGCTCGATTTGCAGAGGGCCAAAATTCGGGGTAGAAGAAGAAGATGCAACTTCTTTCTCTTTTCTAGCCGTCGAAGTTGGAGTTTGATAGTCTTTTGATTGGGTAGCCACACTAATGGGCGTGCTCATCATGAACACTTGAGATCTGGAGGAAGCAGATCAGGGTTGGTCTACCATTTGGGTATGCTGAGACGGAAATGGGTCTTTGAGGACAACAAGAGTCCCTTTGAGCAGGCGACTAACTTCAGATCGTCGAGGACAATCCTTAGTGTAGTGATCCTCCTCGCAAATGAGGCAGGGATACTTAGGTTTCCGTTGCAAAGATTCGCCAATAGACGATTTGGGAGGACCTTGTTTTGGGGCATCGACTTTAGCTTTGCCTTTGCCTTTCTTTTTTCCTTTCGAGTGTTGGGTCGTGCAACACGTATAAATTTACCCTTATTACACTATCTTTTCCCTCCTTTTTATGCATTTGTGCCATGACATAATAAGGTTTTGATAAGATTTTGATAGAAAATGAATGAAATTGCTTCTGATGCAATTTGACTGTCAAAACTAACTTTCGTTGTTTATTATGCAGAAATTGGCAAATGGAACAACTGCTATTCAAAATATTGAACAGCAAAGGCTAAACAGAGGAAACAACGCGCGTCTTGTGCGGTCAAATCGAGAAGCGAATCAGGAGGATCAACACACGATAGAAGACTGTCTGATAATAACATTTAGTTGTGAATTCCTCAGGATCTCCTGATCCTGAGGAATCACATTTATCTCTTTTCCTCTTTGTCTATAAGGGGGGAAAGACACATATAATAAAGAACTTAACTTTTTGCTGTTTACCTCATTTGTAATTTTAATATACATAGCATTATTCTGAAAGACATCGTGCTGTAATGACACTTGAATTTGATGAATAATACATAATTCGCGTTGCTGTTCATTTACGAGATTCTAAAGTAATCAAGCAGTAATCACTGGCGGCTTGGGCCCAGTCACTGGTGGATTTCACTGCTGTTCCCTGTTTTATAGTTTACCTTTCTGCAGTTTAATTACTTTGTTTTATAGTTTTATGATTGATTTACTTTCACTAGTGTTGAGTTTGTGTGTTCATTGCATTGGTTCTTATTTATGTTGATTGTTTCATTTATTTAATATAGTGGATTGATTTGATTGATATTTAAGAATCTTTTCTTGTTAATTGAATGCTAAAGTTTTATTGATTAAATCTGATCCGAATTGGATCCTTAAACATTCTCTAAGTTTTCATGACTGTTTAAAATTATGTCAAGCTTCAAAGTCTTATGGATATCGAGCTTATCATAATTAACCTCTAAACAATGGCAATTTGTGGTCAGCACGGAACAACGAGGACCCTCGATCAAAGCGCACAAATCGTTGGCCCATGGCGATCGTGCGCTGGCACAAATTGACAAATGGGAGGTCAAATCCAAAAACAGAGGTAGTTTCTGATATGCGATTAGAGCTAAAGCACTAATCGCATATCGCAGGGCATCCCCCTCAGTGAAGGAAAGCCCCCAAGTGATTATTCATGAGGAAAGCACAAAACCATACAGAAATTGATGATTCCGTTAGAAGGAGGGTCCCACACTAAAACTGGCAGGATATCGGAAGGGCTTCAAGCGGTAAGCAGGTTCGACCAAGTCCGACCCGATGCCATACACTGGGTGACACGTGTCTGGCGGATGAGAGAGAAAACCACTCCCATCAGATGGGTAAAGGTCATGCTACTTACCCGCCTGATATGGATGGAGACCGTAGGATCTGGAGGCTCCAAATCAACGACAGGGAAATGATCCGATGGATGACCAGATTCGATGGGGAATTATTTTGAGTCACATAAGATTGAGGTTCGGCATGACCGATGAGTTGGTAGAGGAATCAGTTTCATGGGCAATCTTGGAGCAATGAAGATAATGACTGTTCAAAGAGAATTGACACTCAGTTTGTGAGGAAACAGGTGGACACCTCTCTGTGAAGCGTTACACAGTGATGATGATGCAGGGCAGGGGAATTCAAGCGGACATAGGCATGAGATCTAGAGAGTCGGGAAGCAGAAACGAACAGTCAGGGAGCAGATTAGCTTTAAGCCACGAACGGACAGAGAGTAAGGAGAGCAGAAAAAGAGAGAAACAAAAAGTCGAGAGGCAAGAGAGAAGTGAATTACAGAGAACAGAGAAGCCGAGCTGACTTGCAGAGCAAAGGCAACATCAAGCCAAACAGAGACAGAGAGAGTCTGAGAGTCTGTGAACTCTAGAGAAGGCTTGAGAGGTTCAAGCAAACTCTTTTGTGAATACCTGTCAGGTTTTGAGTACCAAATTGGACTCATACCACTGAGACCAGTTGAGGTCGAGATTCAGTAAGGGGAGTCTGTGTACTCTAGAGACTTGGAGGATCCAAGTACAATCCTACTGATCATCATCTATTAAGTGAGACTCAAATTGAGCTTATTGTAAAAACTCTGCTTTAGGACAAAATAGAAAGGCCACCACTGAAGGCTGGACCAGGAGACGTAACCCAAGAGGATTGGGTGAACTCCTTATTAAACTTGTTGTGTTTATGTGTTTGCTTACTGTGTTTCTCTTACTATTTCAGTGTCTTTTTATTTCGCAATGTTATCGATCCATTGCATAAACTAACATAGGCACACCCCAACACATGAGTCTGTAATACCTTCCTTAATTCTCTGAGGTCATTTATGGGTGATTTTAGATCAAGTAGTATTAGAGCGGCTAGGTTATTAAGGTTAGACAAGCTTGTGTTGGATTTTATTGTTGAATGCTAACTAGATCAAAGCTTAAATTATGAGAAGGAGAATTGGCTGAAACTAACCCGAAAATTAGAAGATTCTATTCTAAGAGGAAAATATCAGAGCAAAATCCCTTGGAATTAGACCCCCAGTTCATGGATAGTTTTATGACCCTGAAATCCATGGTGGAGGAAATGTATAGGGACTATAGGAAACATAGAGATGAAGATGTATCAAGCTCCAAATAAGAGAAAGGAGTAGAAGAGTCTCTCCTCCATGACCACTCTAAAGGCAAAGGGAAAGAAGAAAAATTCCTCATGCCTCCTAATAGCCCTGAACATAGAAAGAAGGCATCTTTGATTAAATTAGATGTTAAATTTGGCTTACCCATATATGATGGAGAGTTGAATGCAGAGAAGCTGGATAATTGGATCAGGTAGATTGATGTTTATTGCAGAGTTCAGATTATTGACTTAGACAAGAGTAAGATTTAGTTGGCCAGCCTACGCCTCGGAGGCACTGCTTTGGTATGGTGGGAAGGCACGACATAAGCTGACATGAAGAAACATGGTAAGATTCTTTCTGTCTGGAGTGAATTTGTTTCTACAATCAAAAAGTAGTTCTATCCACTAGCTTACATGCAGCAAGCCATGATGAGCTAGCAAACTCTTTGCCAACTGAAAGGGCAAAGTGTACAAGGTTACACCCAAGAATTTAGGAAAAGAGCTTTGATTCTAGGAATTTATTTAGACTCACCTGAGACTCTGTTGAAGTACATAGGTGGTCTACATAGCTACATGAGGCACACTATCCTCATGTTTAATCCCACTAGTATAGATGAGGTATCTTTTCAAGCTACGCATCTAGAAGCTAGAGTAAAGAATGGGAACCCAGAAGTTGGGGGATCATCCAAACCCACTGCAAGCAAGAATAAGGAGAAAAGAAAATAGAAATGGAAAGAGAGGAAGGCTAACATTGTACAGAAAAGCAAGTCTTCATGCACTCACTGTAAGAAGGATGGGCATGATGATGAGCACTGTTGGATTCTGCATCCAGAGCTGAGACCTAAGAAGTTCGAGGGCAAGAAGAAGAAGATTGCTGCAACTATTTAGAAAGACTTGGGGTCAGACTCAGGACATGAAACAACCATTGCAACCACAGGTATAAAAGGTAAAAATTCTGAAGCATCTACTAGTAATTCTGCACAATCTACTAATAATGAAGAAAATGAGAGGAAAAGACATGAGCTTTTTCATATTCGAGTTATTTCCAATCATCAAAATATTGATACTTTGTTTGATAGTGGTTCACAAGTAAATTTAATTTCTGAAGAAATTGTAAAGAAGTTGGGATTACTGACTACACCTCACAAGAAGCCATATCCATTAGGTTGGTTATGTGATAAAGCACAACTACAAGTGACTAGACAATGTAAACTTAAGTTTTCTTTTTGGGTTAGCATTTGTAGATGAGGTTGAGTTAGATATAGTTCCTTTGGATATATGTGGAATTTCTTTGGGAAGTCCCTACTTGTATGATAGAAAAGCTATTTTCTATAGAGCTGAGAACAAGTATCTACTCATTAAAGATGGAATTGAATATATTGTAAGAGCTCATAAGCTCAAGAATAATTATACTCTCATAAACTCAGGGCAGATGAAACGAATTGTAAATTCATGGAAACAATTTTTACTGATGGTTGTAAAGGAAAAGAAACCTGATAAAACCAATGTATTTGAGGGATGTGATGATAAACAACAAGCCAATTTAGAAAAAGTTGTTTCAGAATATGATATCTTGTTTCAAGAACCTAAAGGTCTGCCACCCAAAAAGGAAATAGTGCATGATATTAATTTGCAGCAAGATGCTCCATCAGAATGTACAGGTTATCCGCTTTAGAGAATGCAGAAATCAAGAAGAAGGTACAGGAGCTTCTCGAGAAGGGGTTCATAAGACCTAGCACATCACCATGTGGGCTTCCAATCATTTTGGTGAAAAATAAAGATGGCTCGTGGAGAATGTGCATTGATTATCGAGCATTGAATAAGATAATGATAAAAAATAGTTATACCCTTCCTCGCATAGATGATCTATTAGATTAGTTAAAGGAAGCTGTTTATTTTTCCAAATTAGACTTGCCTAGTGGCTATCATTAGGTCAGAGTTGCAGAACAAGATGCATGGAAGACTGCTTTCAAAATAAAGCAGGGATTGTATGAGTGGCTGGTTATGCCTTTTGGCTTAACTAATGCTCCTGCTACTTTCATGAGAGTAATGAATGATGTACTCAGACCTTTTCTTGATGATTTTTTTATTATATATCTGGGTGACATTCTTATATTTAACAAAACGTGGGAAGAACATTTAAAGCATGTTAAGCAGACAATAGATGTTTTGAAAAGAGAAAAACTTTATGTTAAACTCTCAAAATGTGAATTTGGCAAAACATCTTTGAATTATTTGGGACATATAGTAGGGGGTGGTGAATTGAAGATAGATCCCTTTAAGGTTGCAGTCATTGTAAACTGGCCTAAACCAAAATCTGCTACAGAAGTTAGAAGCTTCTTAGGAGCATCACAATATTGGAGAAAGTTCATTTCTAACTTTTCCTTAATTGCAGCTCCCTTACATGATTTAACAAGATTGAACGAAGTGTTTTAGTGGGGAGGCAAATAGCAGAAAACCTTCGACACCTTGAAAGAAAAGATTAGTACAACACCAGTACTAGCACTGGCTGATCTTCAAAGGCCATTTGAGATCCAAATGGATGCCAGTGACTATGCCATGGGAGCAATGTTGATACAGCATGGTAAACCCATATGTTATCATTTTGAGGCATTTAATTCTGCAGTAGTTAACTATCCAACATATGATAAAAAATTGTATGCATTAGTACAGAGTGTGAAAAAGTGGAAACATTACTTAATGGGCAAAGAGACAGTTATACATACTGATCATCAACCACTTCAATATCTACACTCCCAAACTAAGTTGCAGCAATCAAGACACTATAGATGGATGGTTTTCTTCAACAGTTTCATTTAGTCACCAGATATAAAAAGGGCATACACAATAAAGTTGCAGATATGTTATCTAGACCAATTATAAATGCATCTACTATACTTAAGCATAATTCAGTGTTGCATGAGAGATACATTGAACAATATGCTCAAGATATAGATTTTAAATATGTATATGCAACTTTAAGTCAAGGCAAACGAGTAGAATAATTGGATTATCATATTAAGGACCAACTCTTGTATCATTGTGGGAAGCTATGCATTCCACAAACTGAGAGAGTAAAGATAATTCGAGAAGCACACACTTCTCTAATATCAGGTCACTTTGGGGTAAGTAAAACGGTTGCACAGTTGCAAAGATTTTGTTATTGGCCAAAAATGAATGAGACAGTTTCTAGATATGTAAGAGGGTGTACCATGTGTGCTAAAAGCAAGCCCAACAATAGAAAGCTTGGCTTGTGCACTCCACTACCAATTCCTTCTCATCCTTGTGAAAGTGTTTCCATGGACTTTGTTGGAGGATTGCCTAAATCTAGGAAAGGTCACGACTATTTATATGTTGTTATGGATAGGTTCAACAAAATGTGTATTTTGATACCTTGTAATAAACAGATTACAGCTGAACAAACCGCAAAGTTGTTCTTTCAGCATGTATGGGTTCATTTTGGATTACCCACTTCCATTGTATCTGATCGAGATTCCAGATTTGTTGGGAAGTTTTGGTCGAGTCTGTGGGAACTGATGGACACCTGTTAGAAAATTATATATTACGGAGCAATGGAACACATAAAATATTGCAGAATTATAAACACAGAAAACGCACAAAACAAGAGAGACACAGATATACGTGGTTCACCCAGTTTGGGCTACGTCCACCCCGAACAACCAGTCCTTCCTTTTTATTATCCAGCAAAATGAAGAGACACAACCTACAAAAAATCCGCTGTAATATCCTCTGTTTTCTCTCACAGTCTCACCTCTCTGTTTCTCGCTCACCGAATACACATCTATCTCACAGCCTCAAATACAATACCCTCATACAAAGAGAGGGGTTGCCTTCTAGGGCAAAAAACCCTAAACTAAACATAAGTTCTACCGTCAGATCATCCGCCTAATGAACGGCCCAGATTGACTAGAAATTACTATACTTTTACAAGGCAATTTTACAGCTGTTTTTAGCTTCGGGGGCGCTGCCCCCGAAACCCCCCACCAGGGGGGGGCTCCCATATTTTATGGGCGGCGTTGCCGCCCCCATTTCGAACTGGGGTCCTATGTGGCGATACCTTTGAATATAGAAGATAATCAGGCTCCACACCCAACAACACCAAACTGAAGAAAAGCACAACCTTTCATCCACAGACAGATGGCCAGACAGAAGTGGTCAATAGGACAGTGATCCGGTTGCTCAGAGGCTATTGTAGCAAGCATCCCAAACTTTCAAATGAACATTTATGTTATGTGCAGCATGCTTACAACCGAGCAAAACATTCTTCCACATAGAGATCTCCTTTTGAGACCTGTTTTGGTTTCACACCAAGGTCCCCCTTGGATTTTTTCTTTGGTAAAGACATAACAGTTGATGGACACAGTGATGTGGACAAGGCAACCAAGTTCATTGAACAAATCCAAGAGATTCACCAGGCAGTACAGGAACAACTGGAAAAGAGCCAAGCCAAGTACAAGGCAAGGCATGACAAGCATCAGATGGAGCATAGTTTCCAAGTTGGTGATCAAGTCTAGCTATATATCAGTAAAGACAAAATGCAAGGTGAAGGTAAAAAGCTAAAACCAATAAGGTATGGACCTTTCAAGATACTTGAGAAAATTGGTGAGAATGCTTTTCGCCTTGATTTACCAGCTTACATGCACATCTACTCAGTTATTAATGCAGACAACTTGAGACAATTTGAACCTTCGTTAATTGAAGATCCCGAAGAGCAGAGTCAATTGCCTTCTATTGATGATCTGTTACCTGAATATCTCAATGAATTGCAAGAAGACACAGTTCTGGACCGGAAGGAGAGGACGACGCGCAGGGGAGATGCTGAGTACCTAAGGATTGGGCTGAAGGGTTCAAAGCCAAGCAGTGCAAAATGGATAGAGATCAGACAAGTGAGACAGCTATACCCTCACTTAGTCGATGCTTGAAAACCAAATTTTGGTGGTCCAAAAGCTTCTTCAGTGGGAAGGCTGTGATCCGAATTGGATCCTTAAACATTCTCTAAGTTTTCATGACTGTTTCAAATTATGTCAAGCTTCAAAGTCTTATGGATATCGAGCTTATCAGAAATAACCTCTAAACAATGGAAATTTGTGGTTAGTGTTATACTCCTATAGTAATAGGTGTCATATTTCATGATTGACTGGTTGAGCTCTATAATATGTTCATCCTTTCCTTGTTGTGAAGGCTCCCATATTATCAAAAAATATAAAAAATGTAAAGAGGTTATACCCTAAAAGAAAAATCAAAGGGTGAAAAAAAATAAATGGTCAAAAGAAAAAATGACAAGAAATGAACCCCAATAAAAAAGAATAAGAAAAGACCAGGAAAGTGTGCAAGCCTAAATGCCACTACTATTTCATTTTCTATAAATAAAGCATCATGTACAGCTTGGTGAACTTTTGCCACAATTGGTGAATGGCCAAACATCTTAATCTTGGCCAGTTCATGTTTGAATTTCATATTTTAGAGATAGAGAATAAAAATCTGTCCAAACTGTTTAATCTTGGTAGATAAGTAGATAGGTAGAGAAGCAAAGGAGCCCAACAGTTTAATCTGAGCCCTTGGAAGAAAGAAGTGCAGACTTAGGTAGGCTTATAATGAAAAGAAAAGAAGATTGAAAAGGGTCTGCTAGTCTAAGTGCACCCAAAGAAAAAGAAGGAAAAAATGTTAGGCAAAGTAGGTAGGGTAGGTAGATTGTTGTTATAGAATGAGACTTGTGATAGATTTTGTCTCTCAAAATGTTAATCTTATCTTTATCACAAGCGCAATGGCAGATTTTTTGGAGTAGCTCAAGCGAGGCATGACTAACTCCCTTTCATCCTTTCCTCCAAATAATTTACTAATTGCCCCCAGAGATATTAAGATCTGCTTAATTTCACTTACAAATCACTCATCTTATTCCATTTCATCATTTTCCTAAGTGAATTCCCATTTTACTTAGGAAAAATACATTCTCTCACCTCAAAGCCCCTTTTCACCCTAAGCCTAAGTTTATCACTTAGCACATTCATTTATGTTTCTTTCATATTAACAAACTAACTTTATATTATATAAATCCCATGCAAAATAAACCCAATCCTTGTATTATGTATTTATAATAAAAATCC
Organism: Pinus tabuliformis; assembly: GCA_031772625.1. Taxonomy (NCBI): domain Eukaryota; kingdom Viridiplantae; phylum Streptophyta; class Pinopsida; order Pinales; family Pinaceae; genus Pinus; species Pinus tabuliformis. Next base: position 1,066,400,765 of record CM062815.1, read on the forward strand.
CCAATTATTGTATATATCCCCGCCTCGGTTAGTTATAACTATATCACTGTTTAAAGATGGGATTAATGGTTCATCTGGAACTTATTAATAACCTTTCTGCTGCGAATGTCAAAGGGTTAATCAACCTCCAGTTGATTAATAACTGACCAAACCGTTCCCCACGCGCAAAACTAAGGGATAATTAACCACCCGGGTTAATTATAACCTAACCAGCAACCAATCAAAACCCGCCCGATAAATTAAAAAAGTGGTTTAAATGTATCAGACCCGCGCGTTAACTCCCCACCTCGTTCATAAACCGTCCATCATCAGATCTCTGTCCTCACCATCCGACGACTGAAATCCATTTCGCAACCCGCATATCTATCGAGCTTTAACTCCTGGGGAACCTGTGGTATCGCGCCCGTCCCGTGGACATGCGTCGCTCTCCCACGTTGTTCGCTGCCCCTCCACCCGAAACTACCCAAGCCCAAAAGCAGTGCGGGAAAACAACTTACCACCAAGTCGTTGACCCTTGCTAACGTCACCCTGCCACATCACCCTTCGCTGACGTCACCCCCACATCATCTGTCCCGTACCCCCTGCTGACGTCATGTTGATGTCATCTGTCCCTTGAATTTAAAATTCCTGCCAAAAATCATTTTTGTCAATTAAAGGGGTTAAAAGGTCATTTTGTTATGTTTTTTCATTCAGCGCCCCCGTGCGCTCCAGGCGTAAAAGGGACCAAGATCGCATTTTTAGCTGTTTTGACCGCCTCCGACCAGAAAATCTCCAAACAATAAGCTCGCGGCCTCAACCAAAGTTGCCATTGTACAGTTTTTTTCCTTTTAGATATAGTTCGAGCCGGTGCCGAAGGACTTCTTAGCCCATAGAAGAAAAACAAAGATTTATAGGGATGTTTACTACCCCAGCCAGTGTACCGCTAGAGACATGAAAACCAGCAGAGAAAGGCGGTGTAAAGACACGTTGGAGTCTTGTTTTTGCTGGAGAAGCGGTGCGCAGGGGTTAGATCAGCGATAAAGAGTATCAGTTCAAGCATTAAAGAGTATCAGATCACAAGTCAAAGTGTATCAGTGTAGAATTAAAGACAAGTCAGGTTAGAATTAATGAATATCAGAGTCGACTAAGAGAAGTAGATCAGAAGTTAAAGAACAGTTAATACAAACAGTCGGCATAGAGCTACAAAGGACACCCGCAGGCCAAACCCTAAGAGCTGCCTCCAGCACAACATAAGTTTGCTGTTTCTACTTTGTTTGTAAATTACTTTAGGTTAAAATCTAGATATTATCTCCGAGCTTTTATGAGATATTCTGTTGTACATATTTTGTTGTATAAATACCCCCTTCATCAGAGTTTTGAAGAGGTTGGGTATGTGTAGATTTCCTGGACTTTGTTGTAACTCATATACTTTGGAATAAAAAGCTATTGGGATCAAACTGTTGTCTGGTTTACTGGAAGAAGAATTGATGCAGAATACTTGTTACAGAATTCTTGAATCAACCTATGGATCAATAAGTACCCTTATATCTTGTGTTTTACAGTTTTCTTATCAATTATATCATCTATGTTTCATGATCTGAATGGTAAAGAAAATGATTAATTCAAAATTTTCTTAACTGCACTCTGTTTTCAGTCTTTATTATTCTCTGTGTTTTCTTCAAAATTAGTATAAACAGTGAATTCTTAATTGCTCCTATTTCCTGATTCTCTCATATTGATTATTTGATAAAGAATTCTTAACTGCTCTTTGTCGGTAAGCATCCATTTTCCCTCTTTCAATATGTTGAAGGATTCTTAACTGTCCATCACCCATTTGAGTCCATTCCATCTGATTCCAGCCTTTGATTTGTTCCATGTTTGACTACCTTGCTCTGTGATGCCATCCTCTGTTAGAAACCAAATCCAGAAAGCCATCCTTCTTTGACTCCATCATGCCCAATGGACTGAACTATTATGTCTTACCTCACTGTTCTATTGAATCTCATCACCCAAACTCAAAACAAAACCCTTGAACTTAATAACTAGCCTAAAACCTCTAAAAACAAAGCTAAATCATAAAGAGAGAGCCCTCTCTGGATACAGATTGGCTAGAATCTGTATCTCAAAGATTGGTCTGTGGTTACCTCGGCCATATTCCCTTTCTTACAACTTTTGGGAACAACTTGAGTGATAACATCATTGGCAGCTCAACTGGGGAACTGAATAATTGTCTGTTACTATTGTTTATTTCATAAGCTACAGATGGAGCTTGAAGTTAGCCAGGTAGCCTTTGAAACTACTTTTGCTTTGCAATTGCAGAAGTAAATAAATGCTGCTTCATTCTATCTCCGGTCTAGTTTATGTGTTGAACAGTTGTTTCGAATACTTGATCAGTTCCTTTTTCAAATAAATCTTCAGGATAGTTCAAAACTCCCATATCCAAAACTTCTTAGAAGAAATTTTTAAAGTTGTGTTGTTAAAACTATTCCAAGAAAAAACCAAAAACACTTAGAAACTGGCTTCAGAAAAGATTCGTTACACTAGATCAAATCCTGATCCAAATCCTCCACCTGTGTTTGAAAATCCTAATTTGATTTCTAGGATTCTTAGAAGACAAGAAAGCCAAGAAAATTCTGCTACTTCACACCTTAACAAAAATTTGCAGAACCCCATTCCATCTGAGCTTACCTCTGAAAAAACACCAAACCTTTCTGTAATTACTGCAGTTTCTCCAAGTTCCCCATCAGCACCTCAAGCCACCCTTTCCACTCCTCCATCTACAACACAGATTCCCACTGTTATCCCTACTCTTTCAGTTGTCACACCTGTTGTTGCAATCATGGCAAACCGATATACTCCCCTAAACTTACCTGCAAATCCAGGGGCTATGCCTCAAGATTATCGAAGTAAAATAACTTATTTTGAATGTACTGGCACTCAACAACACACCAAGAAATTGACCGAATACTTTGAAAACTATGAGATCGATGATGATGATGTTAGAATGAAAGTGTTTGTTCAAAGTTTAACTAGAGATGTTAGAACCTGGTTTAGATCCCTTCCTGCAAACAGTATCAATGACCCACAAACTCTATATCAGACCTTCTTGAACAGATGGGAAAAGAAGAAAGATCCTCTGCACATTCTATCAGAGTATGAGAACCTAAGAAGAGGCACACAAGAAACTGTCCAAGATTACTGTACCAGATTCAATAATATCTATAATGCTATTCCACAGAATCTCAGACCTCCTCCAGATTTTGCCTTGATCAAATTCCCTGATGCATTTGACTCCGACATGGCATACCAACTTAGGGAAAGAGCTCCTAGAAACTTAGAAGAGATGCAGAGTATAGCTGTCAGTGTTGAGGCCAACCTGATATCTAAACGGTTTAGAGCCAGAGTTGAAAGAAGGATACCTTTCAAAGAAGAACCTTATGCCTTTGAACAGAAATTAGATGCAATTATCAAAGGAATGGATAGACTGGGAGATAGAGTTGAAACAATTGAGAGGAAATCCCCTTGGGATGGTCAACCAAGCAACACCGGAAGAAATCCAAATTTCAGGAAAAACCAAAATCCTATCACTAGAAAGACAGGGTCTGAACAAAACATTAGGCCCCCATTTCAAGAAAATTATGCTGAAGCCTCAACTTCCGATGAACCAGCAGAAGACACTCAAATTAATCTAATGGGACTCAACAATGAACAAGAAGTTTTTTTGACCCAACAGGATCAAGAAGCTCAAATTCTTGAACAATTCCAAACTCAGTCAGGTGAATCATTTGACTTTAGGGAGGGATATGATACAACCATCTATGAGGTCCACAAACAATACAATCTGAGGAGCAGAAGAATAGATGTCCCTGAAATCAGCAAACGGAAAGATACCAAGCAGCCTAACAAAGGTAAGATCAATAACCCCTCTGTACATATTCTCTCTAAAACAGATCCTAACCCTAATAGTCCAATCGTTGAAGATGTATCAGACAAACAACCACCTAACAGACAACCTTTTACTGCCATTTTTGCTAGAGAAAAAGAAGAAGAGCCTCCAGAACTTGATTTGGAAAAAACTTCAGCCCATATTCCCACTCATGAAGAAGAGAAAAACACAGAAAATTTAGCTGTTCGAAATACGAAAACTCAGACCGAAAAACCTTTCAATCTTGAAACAGAAATAGGCAAACTAAAGATAGCTGTTCCATTATCAGAATTAGCTAAGCATGATGTCTACAGAAGTCAAATCACCAGATCACTCAAAATTTCTGTAAACTAAGATTCAGTAAATGTTTTTGATGACCAGCCGGAATTGATATTTGGCCCTGAAGCAAATGGAAAAATAGCAGAGGGAGAAATTCCTCCATTCTATGTGGGTTTGAACATACATGATAAAATACTTCCTAATGCCATGTTTGATTCAGGCGCTTCTCATAACCTAATGCCTAAATCTGTAATGGAAAAACTTGACCTTGACATCACCAGGCTGTATAAAGATCTTTTCTCTTTTGATTCAAGTCAGGTCAAATGTTTGGGTTTAATCAAAGACTTATGTGTGTCACTAGTTCAATATCCTGGCAAAACCATCTTAATGGACGTAGTAGTAGCTGATATTCCTCCAAAATATGGTATGCTATTGTCTAGATCTTGGGGTGCAAAGCTCCAAGGATCTCTACAGTTAGACATGTCTTATGCTACTATTTCAGTATTTGGTCAACCAAAGAGACTATACAGAGAAACCTTAATGAAGTATCTAGTAAGTAGTCAAGAGAAACCCCAAAATTTCCCTATCTACTCAGTACATTCAGACATGGATTCTTTTATCCTGTACAATGCTGAAATTGGTCCCCTACATGAAATAAAAGTTCTGGCAGATGAAATGGAAGAAACAACAAGTGAGAGGTCTACTGTCCGAATCTAAGAAATTGCTGAAAATCATGAAATATCAGACAAACCAAAAGAAATTCAAAAACCAGATCTCCCTGCTAAACAGATCCCTGAAACTCCAGATGCTAATTATAAACATAGAATACTGTGGTACTTAGAATTTGATGGTTCTGTGAAAAAATTAGGAGCAGGAGCAGGAGTCTGGGTGCACAACCTTGAAAACAATCATGCTGAAGGCCATGCCTACAGGTTAAAATTTAGATGCACTAATAATATGGCTGAATATGAAGCTCTGTTGCTAGGTCTTAAACTGCTGAAGAAATTGGGAGCAACTAGAGTGTCAGTTCTAAGAGATTCTGATTTAATCATTCAACAGATAAAAGAGAAGTTCTTAACAAATGATCCCAGATTGAAAGAATATAGAGGAACAACCATACAAATCCTTAACACCTTTCAGGAAACTCAGCTTGCCAAAATCCCAAGAAAACATAACTTGGAAGCTTATAGCCTAGCAATGTTTACCAGCACCTGTAAACTGCCATTTGAACCAAATCATCGTTTTACAACATAAATTAGACACAGGCCAGCCATACCTGATAATTTGAAGAACTGGCAAGTGTTTGAAAGTGATAAACAGATCAACAATTTTTTAACCCTGGAAGAGGAATTTTCTAGCACTAACGCAGATGGAGATACAATCAGTGAAATTGATCCAGCCAATCAGATAAAAACAAACATTTTAGCAGAAAATGGAAGTCAAATGCTTCATTTAACAAAATTCACCAAAGAGGAAATACAAGAGTTCAAACAAACAAATGTTGATGGAATTATTGAAGAAGAATCTAAAGTCATCCATTTGAAAGACAATCATTTGCCCAAAGGATTAACTCCTTTGGAAGATCTCTTTGATTTCAATGACATTCCAAAGAAATCCCAAATGGAACCTCCAAAAGCAGACATTGAAGATTACAACATAGGGTCTGAAGACAATCCAAAAATGATAAAATTGTCCAAATCTTTGCCCCCTGATCAAAAACTCAAGTATGTCGAACTGATCAAAGAATTCCAAGATGTTTTTACCTAGAGCTATGAAGACCTGAAGTCTTATGACACCTCTGAGATTCAACATACAATACCCCTTAAAGAAAATCAAAAACCATTTAAACAAAAGCTCAGAAGAATCAACCCTGTACTGCTCCCTTTAATTGAAAAAGAAATCAGACGAATGCATGATGCAGGGATAATTGCTCCAATCCGATTTTCAGAGTGGGTGTCTAATTTAGTGCCTACTAGGAAGAAAACAGGAGAGATCAGGTTATGTGTTGACTTAAGAAATTTAAACAAGGTTTCTTTGAAGGAAAACTATCCTTTACCTAAGATGGATCACATTTTACAAAGGGTAGTGGGGGCTTCTAGGATTTCACTGTTGGATGGGTTCTTAGGTTTTAATCAGATTCTAGTTCATCCTGATGACCAAGAAAAAACTACATTTACAACACCATGGGGAACATTCAAATATGTTAAAATGCCATTCGGACTTAAGAATGCAGGGGAAACCTTTCAACGAGCAATGGACATAGCTTTTGCAAAAGAAATTCACGATTTTCTGGTTGTATATCTAGATGACCTCACTGTGTTTTCCAAAACAGACCAGCAACATTTAGATCATTTGAGACAAGTGTTCCTTAAGTGCAGAGAATATGGTATTTCACTAAATCCTAAAAAGTCTTTGTTTGGTCTACAAGAAGGGAAACTCTTAGGCCATATCATCTCCAAAGATGGCATCAGAATTGATCCTGCTAGAATAGAAGCTATTCTGCAAATACCCCACCCCAGAAATATCAAAGAACTTCAAGCTTTCCTAGGGAAGATTAACTTTTTGAGAAGATTCATACCCAATTTGGCTGAATTAATCAAATTGCTGAACAACATGTTGAAAAAGGATTCAAAAGTTAAATGGACAGTATAAGCCAAACATGCATTTGAAGAAATTAAAATAGCTTTGACAAGAACGCCAGTCCTCACAAGTCCAAAATTTGACAGAGACTTCATAATTTTCTCATTTGCATCAGAGCACACCATAGCAGCAGTTTTAATTCAAAAAGATGATCAAGGATGTGAAAAACCCATAGCCTTTTTCAGTAAAGCTCTTAGAGATGCACCTCTGAATTATAAAATCATGGAAAAATAGGCTTTTGCACTTGTGAAAGCCATTTAAGACTTCAGGATTTATATATTGTACTCACATATAATAGCTTATGTGCCAAATGTTGTTGTAAAAGACATCTTGACTCAGGACGGAATTGAAGGAAAACAAGGTAAATGGATAGCTAAGATATTGGAGTATGACATTGAAATAAAACCTACAAAGCTCATAAAAGGACAGGGATTAGCCAAACTCATGATTGAAACAAAATTTCAAGCCCTAGACATCAATGAACTGGATAACGAACAGGAGATGGCGACTCCACAAATCAGTCAGACCTTCTTAGAATCACCTTGGTATGCTGATATAATTCATGTATTATTAAACCTGCAGGCTCCTACAGGGTTATCCAGAACAAAGAAAAGGTTTTTAAAGATGAAAGCTTCAAAATTCTATATTGTAAATAATGCTCTTTTTTGGAAAAATCATGAATGTATTCTATTGAAATGTTTAATAAAAGAAGAAGCTGACAAAGTTCTCAAAGAATTTCATGCAGGGGACTGCGGTGGACACCTTTACTGGAAATCGACTGCAGAAAAAATCCTATGGGCTAGATTTAATTGGCCAACCTTGTTCGCTGATGTAGAGAAGTTTGTCACTGCTTGCCATAAATGCCAAATTTTTGAAGGAAAAAGGAAACTGTTACCCTTACCCTTGAAACCAATTTCCACTGAAAGACCTTATCAACAATGGGGTTTGGACTTCATTGGAGAAATCCATCCTCCCTCTTTTGGCCAACATAAATGGATCCTTACTGCCACAAATTATTTCACCAAATGGATAGAAGCCATTCCTGCTAGACAAGCCAATGATACAATGATCATAGGGTTCTTAGAGACCAACATCTTGTCTAGATTTGGCTGTCCTGAAAAGATCATAACCGATAATGCTGCTGCCTTCAAGTCCAAGAAACTGATAAATTTTTGCAGCAAATACCATATCACTTTAGGCCATTCCACAGCCTATTACCCTCAAGGTAATGGTCTAGCTAAGTCTTCCAATAAAATCCTGATCAATATTATTAAGAAACTGTTGGAAGAGAACAAGAAAAACTGGCACAAGAAACTTACAAATGCATTATGAGCAGACATATTTACTACAAAGAGATCTATTGGAACTAGCCCTTATGAGCTAGTTTATGGCATGGAGGCTGTCTTTCCTTCATCTTTGGGAGTTGCTGTGATGCAATTGCTGCAAGAAGCTCAAGTGGAACCCAATAACGTTCAAAGGAGAATAAATCAGACCATCCATTTGCAGCAGACCAGAGAAGAAGTGTACCAAAGATCCCAAGTGTTACAAGAAAAACTCAAGAAAATATTTGATAAGAGGACCAAAGCAGAAGATTTCTACATTGGAAACAAAGTTCTAAGGTGGGATTCCAGGAGAGAAGACAAAGGAAAACATGGGAAGTTTGAGTTCCTGTGGAAAGGGCCATTTAACATCCATGCATTGCAAGGGTACAATACTTACTTTCTGAAGAACTTGGATGGTACAGAAACAAAAGAAGGACCAGTCAATGGTCGAATGCTGAAACATTACTTTGATCCAGTTTGTTGATATATTCTGACTATAACATGTACATAAATATTGCAAAAGAAGACTTGGGAGCAGGAATCATATGATCAGATAATCCAAGTAGACCATCCAGCACAGATATACAGTTATTTGAATCAGCTTAAGAATAATGTATATATTTTACAACATCCTTTTGTATAGTTTCTACATTCAACAAAGGAATATTTCAGAGCATAGTAAAAGGTATTCATAAGGCCATCTGACCTGTTGTTCTTGACTTTCCACCAGGGAAAGCCATCTCGAAGTGGAGCCAGTGTTATACTCCTATAGTAATAGGTGTCATATTTCATGATTGACTGGTTGAGCTCTGTAATATGTTCATCCTTTCCTTGCTGTAAAGGTTTCCATATTATCAAAAAATAAAAAAATATAAAAAATGTAAAGATGGTATACCATAAAAGAAAAATCAAAGGGTGAAAAATAAATAAATGGTCAAAAGAAAAAATGACAAGAAATGAACCCCAATTTAAAAAAAGAAGAAGAAGAAGAAGAAGAAGAAGAAGAAAAAAGACCAGGAAAGTGTGCAAGCCTAAATGCCACTACTATTTCATTTTATGTAAATAAAGCATCATGTACAGTTTGGTGAACTTTTGCCACAATTGGTGAATGGCCAAACAACTTAATCTTGGCCAGTTCATGTTTGAATTTCATGTTTTAGAGATAGAGAATAAAAATCTGTCCAAACTATTTAATCTTGGCAAATAAGTAGATAGGTAGAGAAGCAAAGGAGCCCAACAGTTTAATATGAGCCCTTGGAAGAAATAAGTGCAGACTTAGGTAGGCTTACAATGAAAAGAAAATAAGATTGAAAAGGGTTTGCTAGTCTAAGTGCACCCAAAGAAAAAGAAGGAAAAAATGTTAGGCAAAGTAGGCAGGGTAGGTAGATTGTTGTTGCAGAATGAGACTTGTGATAGATTTTGTCTCTCAAAATGTTAATCTTATCTCTATCACAAGCGCCATGGCAGATATTTTTGGAGCAGCTCAAGTGAGGCATGACTAACTCCCCTTCATCCTTTCCTCCAAATCATTTACTAATTCCCCCCAGAGATATTAAGATTTGCTTAATTTCACTTACAAATCACCCATCTTATTCCATTTCATCATTTGCCTAAGTGGATTCCCATTTTACTTAGGAAAAATACATTCTCTCACCTCAAAACCCCTTTTCACCCTAAGCCTAAGTTTATCACTTAGCACATTCATTTATGTTTCTTTCATATTAACAAACTAACTTTATATTATATAAATCCCATGAAAAATAAACCCAATCCCCGTATTATGTATTTATAATAAAAATCCCCAATTATTGTATATATCCCCACCCTGGTTAGTAATAACTATATCACTGTTTAAAGCTGGGATTAATGGTTCATCTGGAACCTATTAATAACATTTCGGCTGCGAATGTCAAAGGGTTAATCAACCTCCAGTTGATTAATAACTGAACAAACCGTTCCCTGCACGCAAAACTAAGGGATAATTAACCACCCGGGTTAATTATAACCTAATCTGCAACCAATCAAAACCCGCCCGATAAATTAAAAACGTGGTTTAAATGTATCGGACCCACGCATTAACTCCCCACCTCGTTCATAAATCTTCCGTCGTCAGATCTCTGTCCTCACCATCCGACAGTTGAGATCCATTTCGCAACCCCCCTATCTGCCAAGCTCTAACTCTCGGGGAACCGGCGGTATCGCGCCCGTGCCGTGGACATGCGTCGCTCTCCCGCGTTGCTCGCTACCCGTCCGCTCGAAACCGCCCAAACCCAAAATCGGTGCAGGAAAAATAGCTTACCACCCCTTCGCTGACCCTCGCTGACATCACCCTGCCACATCACCCTTCGCTGACATCACTGCCACGTCATCTGTCCCGTACCTCCCGCTGACGTCATGATGACGTCATCCGTCCTTTGAATTGAAAATTCCTGCCAAAAAACTTTTTTGTCAATTAAAGGGGTTAAAAGGTCATTTTGTTATGTTTTTTCATTCAGCGCCCCCGCGCGCTCCAGGTGTAAAAGGGACCAAGATCGCATTTTTAGCTGTTTCGACAGCCTCCGACCAGAAAAGCTCCAAAAAATGAGCTCGCGGCCTCAAACAAAGTTGCCATTGTACAATTTTTTTCCTTTTAGATACAGTTCAAACTGGTGCCGAAGGACTTCTTAGCCCACAGAAGAAAAAACAAAGATTTACATGGATGTTTACTACCCCAGCCAGTGTACCGTCAGAGACATGAAAACTAGCAGAGATAGTTGGTGTAAAGACATGTTGCAGTCTTGTTTTTGCCAGAGAAGCGGTGAGCAGGGGTCAGATCAGCGATAAAGAGTATCAGTTCAAGCATTAAAGAGTATCAGATCACAAGTCAAAGTGTATCAGTGCAGAATTAAAGATAAGTCAAGTCAGAATTAATGATTATTAGAGCCGACTAAGAGAAGCAGATCATAAGTTAAAGAACAATTAATACAAACAGTCGGCACAGAGCTACAAAGGACACCCGCAGGCCAAACCCTAAGAGCTGCCTCCAGCACAACATAAGTTATCTGTTTCTACTTTGCTTGTAAATTACTTTAGGTTAAAATCTAGATATTATCTCAGAGCTTTTATGAGATATTCTGTTGTACATATTTTGTTGTATAGATACCCCCTTCATCAGAGTTTTGAAGAGGTTGGGTATGTGTAGATTTCCTGGACTTTGCTGTAACTCAGATACTTTGGAATAAAAAGCTATTGGGATCAAACTGTTGTCTGGTTTACTGGAAGAAGAATTGATGCAGAAGGCTTGTTATAGAATTCTTGAATCAACCTATGGATCAATAAGTACCCTTATATCTTGTGTTTTACAGTTTTCTTGTCTATTATTTTATCTGTGTTTCATGATCTAAATGGTAAAGGAAATGATTAATTCAGAATTTGCTTAACTGCACTCTGTTTTCAGTCTTTATTATTCTCTGTGTTTTCTTTAGAATTAGTATAAACAGTGAATTCTTAATTTCTCATGTTTCCTGATTCTCTCATATTGATTATTTGATAAAGAATTCTTAACTGCTCTTTGTCGGTAAGCATCCATTTTCCCTCTTTCAATATGTTGAAGGATTCTTAACTGCCCTTCACCCATTTGAGTCCATTCCATCTGATTCCAGCCTTTGATTTTTTCCATGTTTGACTACCTTGCTCTGTGATGCCATCCTTTGTTAGAAACCAAATCCAGAAAGCCATCCTTCTTTGAATCCATCATGCCCAATGGACTGAACTGTTCTGTCTTACCTCACCGCTCTATTGAATCTCATCACCCAAACTCAAAACAAAACCCTTGAACTTAATAACTAGCCTAAAACCTCTAGAAACAAAGCTAAATCATAAAGAGAGAGCCCTCTCTGGATGCAGATTGACTAGAATCTGTATCTCAAAAATCGGTCTGTGGTTACCTCGGCCGTATTCCCTTTCTTACAACTTTTGGGAACAACCTAAGTGATAACAGTTAGCACGGAACAACAAGGATCCTTGGTCAAAGCACGCTGACCATTGGCCCATGGTGACCGTGCGCTAGCACAAATTGACAAATGGGAGGTCAAATCTAGAAATAGAGGTAGTTTCTGATAATCGCGTATCGCAGGGCGTCCCCCTCAGTGAAGGAAAGCCCCCAAGCACTCGGTCACGAGGAAAGCACAAAACTGTATGGAAATTGCCGATTCCATCAGAAGGCAGGTCCTACGCTAAAACCAACAGGATATCGGAAGGGCTTCAAGCGGTAAGCGGGTTCGACCGAGTCCCGCCCAATGCCATACACTGGGTGACACGCGTCCGATGGATGAGAGAGAAAACCGCTCACATCGGATGGGTAAAGGTCATGCTACTTACTCACCCAATATGGACGAAGATCGTAGGATCTAGAGGCTCTAGATCAACGACGGAGAAATGATTCGACGGATGACCGGATTAGACGGGGAAATAGGCTGAGTCACATAAGATTTGAGGTCCGGCATGATCAATGAGTTGGCAGAGGAATTAGTTTGCTGGCAATCTTGGAGCAATGGAAATATCAACCGTTCAAAGAGAACTAACACTTAGTTTGTGAGGAAATAGGTGGCCACCTCTCTGTGAAGCGTTACATAGTGATGATGACACAGGGCAGGGGAATTCAAGCGGACAGAGGCAGGAGATCTAGAAAGCCGGGAAGCGGAAACGAACAGTGACGGAGGAGATTGGCTTTAGGCCATGAAAAGACAAAGAGTAAGGAGAGCAGAAAAAGAGAGAAACAAAAAGCTGAGAAGCAAGAGAGAAGCGAATTGCAGAGAATAGAGAAGCCGAGCTGACCTACAGAGCAAAGGCAGCATCGAGCCAGACAGAGATAGAGAGAGTCCGAGAGTCTGTGAACTCTAGAGAAGGCTTGAGAGGTTCAAGCAAACTCTTCCGTGAATACCTGTCAGGTATTGAGTACCAAATTGGACTCATACCACTGAGACCAGTTGAGGTCGAGATTCAGTAAGGGGAGTCTGTGCACTCTAGAGACTTGGGGGATCCAAGTACAATCCTACTGATCATCATCTGTTAAGTGAGACTCAAATTGAGCTCCTTATTGTAAAAACTCTACTTTAAGACACAATAGAAAGGCCACCACTGAAGGCTGGACCAGGAGACGTAGCCCAGGAGGATTGGGTGAACTCCTTATTAAACTTGTTGTGTTTATGTGTTTGCTTACTGTGTTTCTCTTACTGTTTCAGTGTCTGTGTATTTCACAATCTTATCGATCCATTGCATAAAATAACATAGGCACACCCCAACACATGAGTCTGTAATACCTTCATTAATTCTCTGAGGTCATTTATGGGTGATTTCAGATCAATATCAGATGTATTACTTTTATGCATAAGTCTAGATTCAGTTGAAAGAACTTTGTTATCACTACGGTGCACTCGGTTGATGTAAATACAGTTAGAATTTCAATTAAGATTAAGTTTTGATGTTTGAATAAGTTAATTTCCTTGAAGTTACAAATTGGTAGTTTATGGTTTGATCCGTTTACTCTTGTATTGAAATCAATAAGTTATTTTAAAGCAGTACTCTCTATAGATTCAACGATTTACATCACTTGCACATATTGTGTACACTCTTGAAACAAAAAGACTTACCCAGGTTGATAATTAATGTGAGGCATTTAAGAGTTCTAAAAGACACCTTATTTGTGCCCAACATTTTGGCGCCATTTCCGGGGAGAGTGTTTCCATTTCACAGAAGGTGATGCGTGTTTTATGTTTGTGTGCTGCGAAAGAACTGGGTATTAAAAACGGAAGGTAAGAACTTGTGTACGAGTAAGTAAAGTGCTTGCTCCCTCGCCCGATTTTCAACACAATTGCGTAGGAATAGATCTTTGATGTTTTTTTGTTGTGAAAGAAATGGGTATTAAAAACGGAAGGTAAGAACCTACATATGAGTAAGTAAAGTGCTTGCTCCCTCGCCTGCTTTTCAGCAAAATTGTGTAGGAATTAAAGTAGAAATAAATGTTTGAATTTCTGTGTGAATGACTAAGAAGAAAAGAGCAGAAAAATATTTAATTCCTCCACCCAGATCTGAAAAATATAAGGGATCGGTGCCCCTTGGATGATCAACCTTTATCGACGAAATCATAAGGAAAGCTGAGTCTCAGTCATCAGTAGGACCCCGAATCGTTTCTACAAGAAATCCTACTGTAACCCTTCAGGCCGCAGGATCACCATTTGCAGCTGACGTTGAGATTCACAGCAAGACTAAAGGGTCTGAACAGAGTTTTCAGAACACTGAAAATTTGCAGTTTAGCCCTTTACAAGAAGGGAATTCTTGCAACCTCTGTGAAGGAGAAGGAGAAACAAGTAGTGCTAAAAAGATTAATTCATCAAAACCCAAATCTCTTGAAGTAGTAGTTGAACAGAGGACACCCAGTATTCCAGGCCAAGGTAGTGCTGTTAAAATAATTTTAAAAGTGTCTTCTGACTCCCCCAGAAATAGAGCTCTAGCTCTAGAAATCCCTGAGGAATATTGACATATTTTTGACCAAATGGCCAATAATCTGCAACAACCTCAGACCTCCACATTACAATACCCTATTATTGATACAGCTGTCAATGCTCCCATGAAAGCTATACCATTACACAATATTCTTACCTTTCATGGGTTAAATTTAGAGGATCCTGATGCATTCCTTTTCAAATTCGATGTTTTATGTAGGGGATATGATTACACTACCGACCCCCATAAACTAAAGCTGTTCCCCTCTACTCTGAAGGGAGCAGATCTGCGTTGGTTTATGGGGATTGGTGGAGGTACTATTAATGAATGGGACCAAATGAAAACAACCTTTCTAAAGAAATACCAAGATTATTTCCGAACTAGAGAACTGAAGGATGAAATCTTTCAAATGGTAGCTAAGACTAATGAGACTCTTGAAGAATATGTAGAACGTTTTCAATATAATCTGCAAAGATCTCCTTATCCAAATTTGCCTCCTAAAGTTCTTAAAACTGCGATGATCAAAGGTATGAAAGACCAATGGGTAGAAACATTAAATTTAATGGGGAAGGGTGATATTTATCAAGAGGATTATGACAATATTATACAATTGTGCATCAGGTGTTCCAGAGGCAGTACAAGGCTGAAACCAACCGGGCGTGATGCGATCACCAGAGACAACAAAGCCTCAGGAGGAAGCATTACATGAGTTGAAATCAACAATCTACTGGAAGATTTCAAGACTGATATCCTGGGGACCTTGACCACACAATTGGATATCATGCAAGCCAAACAAACGCAAGCCGAAGCAGAACATAATCTGGCTATTTTTTGTCAATGCTGTAGAAAGAAACATAATCATAGAGAATGTTTGTTAGATACGATTCAAACATGTGCCATTTTCACTAAGGATCACACTACGAAAAGCTACCCATCGCTTCTTGGATTAAAGGCAGTCTTAAAGGAAGAAGAAGAGGAAGTGGAACTAGTATGTATGATGAACCAGCACCATCAATGGTAAACACGTCCGACATGTATGCCTACAGAACCATATTCGTTCCTTCCTTCTTCGCAATTTAATTCTCAGCAGTATTCAGGAGCAGCATGGTAGAACCAACCACCTTTCTCTACATGTCCACCTCAGGCATTTTCTATGCCACAATGGCCTAACCAATCAAATAATAATTGGCCAAATTCCTCTTACCCTCCACCTTTCTGGAAGAACACCCCCTATTCCTGTCAATGGTCTCCTTCTACCTCGCAAAATCAGAATTGGCAACAAAATTGAAAACGATCCGCAAACCAACCTATGGGAACAGTTCCTCTGCCTCAACCAACCTTACTAGCACCTTATACATTGCAGCAAAATCCTCAACCTAATATACGACCGCAACTCCCAGCTCAACCCAACCCAAATCCTAACAACAAACCAATCCAGTCAGTCCAAATTATTGAAAGTCTAAACCTAAAGTTGAGATGAGAGAATGTAATGAACTTAAGTTAAGATTTGGTTGCGTAATTGCTCCAGATGAGGACAAAAATCTGCAACCTAAAGTTAAAGAAACGCATCTGAATAAGCCTTCGACTGTAGATGACCAACAAATAAAACAGGGAGGAGATACAGTTAGGCAGAAAGATCCCGAGCAAGTTATAATTACTTCTCCCTCATTCCCAGAAAGATTGATAATACCTCGACCAATTGAATATCCTGACTTTGATCTTCTGGGTGAACTCAAAAATCTCTATATAAAAATACCCCTCCTCCAGGCCATTCAAGACATTTCGATATATGCTAAAACCATTAAAGAATTGTGTGTAAAGAAGTTTGTGAGGAAATAAAAAATAACACCAACTGTCCATGTCGTCGGAACTTTGTCTGATTTATTACTAGGCAAAGAGATACCTGTAAAATACGAAGACCTGGGAAATCCCATTGTCACAGTACAAATAAATGGCCACTCTTTTCCCAATGCTTTAGTTGACTTAGGGGCAACCATTAATATTCTTACAACAGAAACTTGCGAAGTGCTTGGCATCACAGCCTTAGAACCAACCACTACCTTGCTGGAATTAGCTAACAGTTCAGTAATTAGTCCAAAAGGAACATTGCAATATGTGATGGTTTTTATGGACTCGTGGGAATATCCAACATATTTTTTGATTATTAACCCCATAAATCGGCTAGATGGACATCCCTTAATACTAGGAAGGCCTTGGCTAGCAACAATTGATGCTTATATAGGCTGTCGAACAGGCAGTATGACCATAACCAGAGGGAATGATGTAAAGAATTTATCTTTATACCCTCCTGCTCAGCGAATCCTAACCATTGTAAAAACTAGGAAACAACCAACAACATATTTAAAAGAAAATATTCGTTCACCATTGACTGTGGTAGATGCGCTTGAATTCAAAAACCAAACAGAAGATGATGTCATTAACACCTTTATTAATCACCCTGCTGCAGTGTCTAATTTGAGATGTCACATGATTGAAGCAGTCCTTGATAATGAGATTGAAGAAGATTCCTTGAGAGACATTAATGACCAACCAATACCAACAACCATTGTCTATAATAGCAAGCCTATTGAAATCGAGCAAGGGAAAATCCTGAACATTAACAGTAATCTGAGTAATGACCAGCAACAGAAACTTATCCAAGTCCTTAGGAAATATAAAGGGGCTTTTGCATGGGATTAACCAGACATGAAACATATTGACCCTTAGTTATGCATGCACCACATCTACACTAAAAAAGATGCAAGACCCATTCGAGAGCCACAATGTAGATTAAATCCTCATTTAAAGGATATTGTGAAAGAAGAGCTTCAAAAACTATTAGATGTGAATTTTATTTATCCTATATCTGACAGTAAATGGGCTTCTCCATTAGTAGTTGTCCCTAAATGATCCGAATTGGATCCAAGAAGAGTTATTATAGAACCATGACTGTATCAGGTTGGCACAGGCTTCAAAGAGTTAAGAACAACGATCAGAAACACCTCTAAACAGTGGCAGTTAGCAGCCAGCGCGGAACAACGAGGACCTCGGTTAAGGTGTGTTGACCGAGGTCCATGGAGACTGCGCAGGAGGTGAAACTAGACCCTGGGAAGCCTAGATTGGGAAAAGGAGGCAATTTTTGATGCGTGATTAGCGCAATCATGCATCGCTGGGCAAAACCCCTTGAGAAGGAGAGGCCCTGAGTGCTCGGTTGCATGGGAGCTAGGAAAACCATGGGGAAAAGGCTAAAGGCTAAGGCGGGACCCGCACTCCGAAAACTAGCGGTATTTATCGGGGGCACCCTTGGGCAGTAAGCAGATTTGGCGAAAACGGAGCGATTCCACTCAGTGCCCGACATGTGGCAAGCGGAGGAGAGAGAAAACCACCGCTCATCATGCGCTAACAATCGAGCAAGTCAACTGTGCGAAATGTGAGAATGACGTCAGATCTAGAGGCCCCAGATCGAATGGCTGAGAACACGCCCGATGGGGAAACCGGAATTGATAGGGGGATAAGCCACGATCTATAAGAATTTGAGGTCCGATTTGACTGCCAAGGTGGCAGAAGACTCATTCCATGACGTAACCGAAGAATTGAACCAACGAGGGAAAAAGTTGGCGCAGTTCGTAGGAGGACAAGTGGCTATTCCCTGTGAGCCTGATGATGATGCTGAAACAGGGAACTCCAAGTGAAGTTGCAGTAGGCGATTTGACGAAAGTGGAAAGGGAATTGAACAACCATGAGCTCGAATGGATTTAAAGCCATGAAAAGACAAAGCAGAAGAAACCAAAGACGGGGAAGAGAGAAGACAAAGAAAATGAAGAAAGATAGTGAAGCAAAAGAAGCAGAAAGAAGACAGAGGGCCGAGCTGACCAAAGGCAACGTCGAGCACCAGAGCGCTTGAGAGCTTCAAGCCATCCATGAGAGGATCTGTCAGGACTGAGAACCACACTGGGCTCCCTCCATTAAAGACCAGAGAGGTCAAAGAGCTGGTGAGGAAAAGAGTTTGTGCACTCTAGTGGCTTGGGGAATCCAAGAACCACCCTACCAAGCAAATTCTATTTCAGGAGACTCATATTGAGCTCCTTCATTGTAATTCTCTGCTTTAAGACACAATAAAAGAAGGCCACCACTGAGAGCTAGACCGAAGACATAGCCCTGGAGGATAGGGTGAACTCCTTATTAAATTATTGTGTTCTTACATTTTCTTACTGTATTTCTCTACTGTTTTCCATTTCAAGTGTCTGTGTATTTGCAATCTGATCGATCCGTTGCCTAAATAACATAGACACACACCAGTACATGAGTCTGTAATACCTTCATTTAATAAATCTTTAACTGAGATCACTCATAGGGTGATTTTCAGATCAAGTGGTATCAGAGCTTTAGGTTGTAAGGTTAGACAAGCTTGTGTTGGCTTAGCTGTTGAATGCTCACTAGATCAAATCTCAAATTAGGAGGAGAGTTGGTCAAAACTAATCCTGAAATTGGGAGAGTCTATCCTTGGAAGACAATGTCAGAGGAAGGTTCTGTGGGACCAGACCCTTAATTCATAGAGAGTTTCCTAGCCATAAATTCCATGGTAGAAGAAATGTATAGGGACTTTAGAAAGCATAAGGATGAAGACTCATCAAGTTCTAAACAAGACAATGAAGAAGATGAGTCTCACTTCCATGACCACTCCAAAGGAAAAGGGAAAGAGGAAAGCTTCCTCACACCTCCTAATAGTCCTGTGCATAATAAGAAAGCATATTTAATCAAGCTAGATGTTAAATTTGATTTGCCTATATATGATGGAGAGTTAAATGCAGAAAATTTAGACAATTGGATTAGACAAATTGATGTTTATTGTAGAGTACAGAACATCGACTCAAACAAGAGCAAGATTCAGCTGGCAAGCCTACGCCTAGGAGGCACTGCCTTGGTTTGGTGGGAAGGCAGGACCCAAGCTGATATGAAAAGACATGGTAAGGCTATCTCTGTCTGGAATGAATTTGTTTCTACAATCAAAAAGAAGTTCTATCCATTGGCCTACATGCAACAAGCCATGATGAGTTGGCAAACTCTTTGGCAGTTGAAAGGGCAAAGTGTGCAAGGGTACACTCAAGAATTTAGAAAGAGAGCATTGATTCTAGGAATCTCATTAGACTCACCAAAAACTCTGTTGAAGTACATTGGTGGTCTACACAGCTACATGAGGCATACCATCCTCATGTTTAATCCCACTAGTATAGATGAGGTATCTGTACAAGCTACTCATCTAGAAGCTAGAGGAAAGAATGGAAATCCAGAAGTCAGGGGACCATCCCAACAAATTGCAAGTAAGAGAAGGAGAAAAGAAAGCAGAAGTGGAAGGCAAGGAAGGCTAACATTGCACAGAAGAGAAAAGATTCATGCACTCACTGTAAAAAGGATGGGCATGATGATGGGCACTGCTGGATTCTGCATCCAGAGCTGAGGCCTAAGAAGTTCGAGGGCAAGAAGAAGAAGACTGCTGCAACTATTTAGAAAGATTTGGGGTTAGACTCGGGAGATGAAACAACTATTGCAGCCACAGGTATAAAAGGTAAGAATTCTAAAGCATCTACTAGTAATTCTGCTCAATCTATTATTGATGAAGAGAACGAGAGAAAAAGGAATGAGCTTTTCCATATTCGAGTTGTTTCCAAATATCAAAAGATTAATACTTTGTTTGATAATGGCTCACAAGTAAATTTAATTTCTGAAACAATTGTAAAGAAATTGGGATTAGCAACTACACCTCACAAGAAACCATACCCATTAGGATGGTTGAATGATAAAGCACAACTACAAGTGACTAGACAGTGCAAAATCAAGTTTTCTTTTGGGTCAACATTTGTAGATGAGATGGAGTTAGACATAATTCCTTTGGATATCTGTGGAATTGTTTTAGGAAGTCCTTAATTGTATGATAGAAAGGCTATTTTCTATAGAGCTGAGAACAAGTATCTACTTGTTAAAGATGGAATCGAATACTTTGTAAGAGCTCATAAGCTCAAGAATAATTATACTCTCATAAACTTAGGGCAGATGAAAATAATGATAAATTCATGTGAACAATTCTTACGGATGGTTGTAAAGGAAAAGAAACTTGATAAAACCAATATCTTTGAGGGCTATAATGCTAAACAACAAGATGATATAGAAAAGGTTGTTTCAGAGTATGATATCTTGTTTCAAGAACCTAAAGGTCTGCCACCCAAAAAGGAAATAGTACATGATATTATTTTGCAGCAAGATGTTCCATTGCCTAACATTGGAATTTACAGGTTGTCAGCTTTAGAGAATGCTGAAATCGAGAAGCAGGTGTAGGAGTTGCTCGAGAAGGGGTTCATCAGGCCTAGCACATCACCATGTGGGTCACCAGTCATTTTGGTGAGAAAGAAAGATGGCTCATGGAGAATGTGCATTGACTATCGAGCACTGAATAAGATAACAATAAAAAGTCGTTATCCCCTCCCTCGCATAGATGATCTTTTAGATCAATTGAAGGAAGCTGTTTATTTCACCAAGCTAGACTTGCACAGTGGATACCATCAGGTCAGAGTTGCAGAACAAGATGCATGGAAGACTGCTTTAAAAACAAAGCAGGGATTGTATGAGTGGCTGGTTATGCCTTTTGGCTTAACTAATGCCCCTGCTACTTTCATGAGATTAATGAATGATGTACTCAGACCTTTTCTTGATGATTTTGTTATTGTGTATCTGGATGACATTCAAATTTTTATTAAAACGTGGGAAGAACATTTCAAGCATGTTAAGTAGAAATTAGATGTTTTGAAAAGAGAAAAACTTTATGTTAAACTCTCAAAATGTGAATTTGGCAAAACATATCTAAATTATTTGGGTCATATAGTAGGAGGTGGTGAATTGAAGATAGACCCCTCTAAAGTGGCAGTCATAAGCCCAAGTCTACTACAGAAGTGAGAAGCTTCTTAGGAGCAACACAATATTGGAGGAAGTTCATTTCTAACTTTTCCTCAATTGCAGCTCCCTTACATGCTTTAATAGGATTGAGCAAGGTGTTTCAGTGGGGAGGAAAACATTCGAAAGCCTTCGACACCTTGAAATAAAAGATTAGTGTAGCACCTGTACTAGCACTGCCTGATCTGCAAAGACCAATTGAGATCCAAACAGATGCCAGTGACTATGCCATGGGAGCAATGTTGACACTACACGGTAAACCCATATGTTATCATTTTGAGACTTTTAATCCTGCATTAGTTAACTATCCTACAGATGATAAAGAATTGTATGCATTAATTCAGAGTGTGAAAAAGTGGAAACATTACTTAATGGGAAAAGAGATAGTAATACATACTGATCATCAACCACTTCAATATCTACACTCCTAAAATAAGTTGTAGCAATCAATACATTACAGATGGATGGGTTTTCTACAATAGTTTCATTTAGTCATTAGATATAAAAAGGGCATACATAACAAAGTTGCAGACATGTTATCTAGACCCATTATAAATGCATCTACTATCCTTATGCATAATTCTGTGCTACATGAAAGCCACATTGAACAATATGCTCAAGATATAGACTTTAAAGATGTATATGCAATTTTGAGTCAAGGAAAATGGGTAGAAGAATTGGATTACCATGTGAAGGACCGAATCTTATACCATTGTGGGAAACTTTACATTCCAAAAACAGAGAGAGTAAAGATAATTAGGGAAGCACACACTTCTCTGATATTAGGTCACTTTGGGGTAAGTAAAACAGTTGCACAACTGCAAAGATTTTGTTATTGGCCAAAAATGAACGAGACAATTTCTAGATATGTAAGAGGGTGTACTATGTGTGCTAAAAGCAAGCCCAGCAACAGAAAACTAGGCTTGTACACTCCATTACCAGTACCTTCTCACCCTTGGGAAAGTGTTTCCATGGATTTTGTTGGAGGACTGCCTAAATCTAGAAAAGGTCATGATTATCTATATGTTGTTGTGGATAGGTTCAGAAAAATGTGTATTTTGATACCTTTTAATAAATAGATTACCGCTGAAAAAACTGCAAAATTGTTCTTTGAACATGTATGGGTTCATTTTGGATTACCCACTTCCATCGTATCTGATAGATACACCCGATTTGTGGGGAAGTTTTGGTCAAGTCTGTGGGAACTGATGGACACCAAACTAAAGAAAAGCACAACTTTTCATCCACAAACTGATGGCCAGACAGAAGTAGTTAATAGGACAGTGATCCAGTTAGTCAGAGGATATTGCAGGAAACATCCAAAGCTTTGGGATGAACATTTGTGTTATGTGCAACATGCTTACAATAGAGCAAAACATTCTTCTACACAGAGATATCCTTTTGAGACTTGTTTTGGTTTCACACCAAGGTTTCCTTTGAATTTTGTCTTTGGTAATGATACCACAATTGAGGGACACAGTGATCTGGATAGGGCAACTAGGTTCATTGAAAAAATCCAGGAGATCCACCAGGCAGTACAGGAACAGCTGGAAAAGAGCCAAGCCAAATACAAGGCTAGGCATGACAAGCATCAGATGGAGCATAGTTTTCAAGTTGGTGACCAGGTCTAGCTGTATATCAGCAAGGACATGATGCAAGGTGAAGGTAAGAAGCTAAAGCCTATTAGGTATGGACCTTTCAAAATACTTGAGAAGATTGGTGAGAATGCTTTTCGCCTTGATCTACCAGCTTACATGCACATCTACTCAGTTGTAAATGCAGATTGCTTGAGATTGTTTGAACCTTCAATAATTGAGGATCCTGAAGAGCAAAGTCAGTTGCCTTCTGTTGATGACTTTCTACTTGAATATCTTAATGAATTGCAGGAAGACACAGTGCTGGACAGGAAGGTGAGGACGACACGTAGAGGAGATGTTGAGTACCTCAGAGTAGGGCTCAAGGGTTCAAAGCCAAGCAGTGCAAAGTGGACTGAGATTAAACAAGTGAGAAAATAGTACCCTCACTTAGTCGATGCTTGAAAACCAACTTTTGGTGGTCCAAGAGCTTTTCAATGGGAAGGCCGTGATCTGAATTGGATCCAAGAAGAGTTATTAGAGAACCATGACTGTATCAGGTCAGAATAGGCTTCAAATAGTTAAGAATAGCGATAAGAAACACCTCTAAATAGTGGCAGTTAGCAGCCAGCATGGAACAACGAGGACCCCGGTCAAAGTGCGTTGACCAAGGTCCATGGAGACTGCGCAGGAGGCGAAACTAGCCCCTGGGAAACCCCTCGAGAAGGAGAGGCCCCGAATGCTCGGTCACATGGGAGCCGAGAAAACCATGGGGAAAAGGCTAAAGGCTAAGGAGGGACCCTCGCTCTGAAAACCGGCGGTATTTATCGGGGGCACCCTTGGGCGGTAAGAAGATTTGGCAAAAATGGAGTGATTCCACTCAGCGCCCAACGTGTGGCAAGTAGAGGAGAGAGAAAATCGCCGCTCATAGCGTGCTAACAATTGAGAAAGTTAACCACATGAAATGTGCGAATGGCGTTGGATCTGGAGGCCCCAGATCGAACGGCTGAGATCGCACCTGATGGGGAGACTGGAATTGACAGGGGGATAAGCCACGATCTATAAGAATTTGGGTCCAATTTGATCACCAAGGTGGCAGAAGACTCATTCCAAGACGTAAACGAAGAGTTGAAGCGATGAGGGAAAAAGATGGCGCAGTTCGCAATATGACAAGTGGCCATTCCCTGTGAGCCTGATGATGACGCCAAAACAAGGAACTCCAAGCGAAGCTGTAGCAGGCGATCTGACGAAAGTGGAAGGGGAATCGAACAACCATGAGCTCGAATGGCTTTAAAGCCATGAATAGACAAAGCAGAAGACACCGAAGACGGGGAAGACAAAAGACAGAGAAAATGAAGAAAGACAGTGAAGCAAAAGAAGCAGAAAGAAGACAAAGGGTTGAGCTGACCAAAGGTAGCGTCGAGCACCAAAGAGCTTGAGAGCTTCAAGCCATCCATGAGAGGATCTATCAGGACTGAGCACCACACTGGACTCCCTCCATTAAAGACCAGAGAGGTCAAAGAGCTGGTGAGGAAAAGAGTCTGTGCACTCTAGTGGCTTGGGGAATCCAAGAACCACCTTGCCAAGCAAATTCTGTTTCAGGAGACTCATATTGAGCTCCTTCATTGTAATTCTCTGCTTTAAGACACAATAAAAGAAGGCCACCACTGAGATCTGGATCAGAGACATAGCCCTGGAGGATAGGGTGAACTCCTTATTAAATTCTTATGTTCTTACATTTGCTTACTGTATTTCTCTGCTGTTTTCCATTTCAAGTGTCTGTGTATTTGCAATCTGATCGATCTGTTGCCTAAATAACATAGACACACACCAGTACATGAGTCTGTAATACATTCATTTAATAAATCTTTAGCTGAAATCACTCATAGGGTGATTTTTAGATCACTAAAAAGAATGGAAAATGGCGGATATGCATTGACTACAGAGAACTCAACAAAGCAACGCAAAAAAATCATTTTCCCCTTCCATTCATCGCCCAGGTCCTAGATACATTAGCAGGAAATAAATTCTTCTCTTTCCTGGATGGCTTCAGTGGCTACAACCAAATCTAAATTGTCCCTGAAGACCAGGATAATACTATTTTCACCTGCCCCTCAAGAACATTTGCTTATAGGGTATTTCCTTTTGGATTGTGCAATGCACCTGCTACATTCCAAAGAGCCATACTCAATATTTTTGCAGACTTGATAAATGAAGGATTGGAGGTGTACATGGATGATTTCACACCCTATGAAGAAGACTTTGATAAAGCATTACAAACATTGGAGAAAGTCCTAGATCGGTGTATTGCTACTATACTATTATTAAGTCATGAGAAATGTCATATGATGATGATAGAAGGCCTGATTCTGGGTCATTACATTTCAGTAGCTGGAATTCAGGTAGACCCAAAAAAGATACAGGTAATCCTCTTATTAGCTACTCCTTGCACTCAAACAGAGGTACGTAGTTTTTTGGGATTTGCTGGATATTATCGTAGATTTATAAAGAACTTTTCGCAGATTTCTACACCTTTATATACCTTGACAGGAAATTTTGATTTTATATGGATTGATAGATGTGGCACTGCCTTTACAAATATGAAATGGTTAGTATCAACAACACCAGTATTACGAGGCCCAAATTGGGATATACCTTTTCATATTTCATCAGATGCATCAAATACAACTATCGGAGCTATTCTTATCCAAGAAGAAGAAAAGAAACCCTAGGCTATATATTACATCAGCAAAATTAACTCCTGCTGAGTTGAATTACACAGTAACAAAAAAAGAGTTTCTAGCTGTTATTTATGCTATCAACAAATTTAGACACTATATAACTATATACCTAGTAGTTATGTATACTGATCACACTGTTATTAAATATTTAGTCAATAAACTCATTACAAATGGAAGAGTGACTTGCTGGTTACTACTCTTGCAGGAATTTGACATAACTATAAGGGATCGACCAAGGAAGGAGAACCTCGTGGCAGACTTCCTCTCCCGAGTGCCAAGAACAGACAATACAGTGGCAGTGGAGAATTAGTTCCTGGATGAAAATTTGTTTGCTGTGGCCGTAAAAACGCCATGGTATGCAGACGTAGCGAATTACTTAGCAATGGGTAAATTGACCAAACATCTGACATCCAGAGAAAGGAAATTGATCATGCAGCATAGAAATCGTTTCTCCTGGATTGGAGGATACCTTTTCCACACGGGAACTGATATGCACATCATTATGTGCATTAGGGAGGACAAAATTTATGATATCTTAAAAGCTTGCCATGATGGACCTTGTGGTGGACACTTTGTAGACCGCAGAACTGGACATAAAATTCTACAGATGGGCTACTATTGGCCCGTTATTTTAAAGATGCTAAGAAATTTGTCCAGGCATGTGATAGTTGCCAAAGGATGGGTCGCCCTGGCTAATCCGATGAAATGCCCCTGCATCCACAGCTAGTGATAGAACCCTTTGAATGTTGGGCAATAGATTTCGTTGGGCTGTTATAACCACCATCAAACCAGAAAAAGTATATATTGCTTGCAACAGATTACGTAACTAAGTGGGTGGAAGCAGTAGCGTTACCAAGAGCAACAAAGGAAATTGTTATTAATTTTTTTTTTCGAAATTTTTTTGCGGTATGGCTTACCCAGAAAAGTAATTACTGATGGGCGGCCACAATTCGTGGGCCATAAGATTGCTGCTACATTGAAAAATCATCACATCACACACAGAATTACCTCTCCGTATCACCCACAGGCGAACGGGTAGGTGGAGAGCACCAACAAAGTTATCGAAGCTATTCTAACAAAGACTATCTCATCACATCAACGAGACTGGACTGCTCGACTGCCAGAGGCCTTATGGGCGTATCGCACAACTTGGAGAAACACTACTGGATACTCACCGTATCAACTGGTATTTGGTAAGGAACCCATTTTTCCCATAGAATTTGAGATACAAACACTAAAGACAGCCCAGGAAATAGGACTGGATTTAACTGAAGCCCAAGTTAATAGGTTACAGCAGATGAACGAATTAGATGAAATTCGGCTATTGGCTCTACAACGTACAACACTTATTCAACAGCAAAGAGCCAAATGGCATGATGCCCTGATTAAGAAAAAGACATTTCATGAGGGCGACTGGGCACTTCTTTATGATTCCAAGTTCCAAGACTTCCCTGGCAAACTGCAGACTAGATGGTTAGGCCCCTATGAAATAAAGAAAGTACACCATAATGACACTCTTATGTTGGCCACCATTGATGGGTCTGGTTCTTCTTTTAAAGCAAATGGGCATCAGGTGTGCCTCTACAAAAAGCCACTTACCAAAGAATCTTTCTATCAGCAGATACGTGAGGACCCCACCATGCAAGTTTTGGCTCCAGAAGAAATCATTCAGCAGCTCCATGTTTATAAGTTTTATTTCTTCTCTGTAAAATATGTAAATATGGTTGCTGATTTGATTTGATTTTCTTCTTTCTTTTTCTCTTCTTGTTTTGTTCAATCTATTGAACAACATTTTCTTGTTTTTTATCGTTTTGTTGTTCATTTAATTGAACAGCTGCTGTTCAATCTATTGAACAACACTTTCTTGATTTTTGTCGTTTTGTTGTTCATTTAATTGAACAAATGCTGTTCAATTTATTGAACAACACTTTCTTGATTTTTGTCGTTTTTCTGTTCAATTAATTGAATAACTGCTGTTCAATCTATTGAACAATATTTTCTAGCTTTTCGTTGTTTTGCTATTCAGATAATTGGATAGCTGCTGTTCAATATATTGAACAACTGTCATTCAATCTATTGAACAACACTTTCTTTTCGTTGTGCTATTTTGCTGTTCAATCTATTGAACAGCTGTCGTTCAATCTATTGAACATCATTTTATTCACTGTTTTGGTGTTCAATCTATTGAACAATTGCTGTTTAATATATTGAACAACTGCCATTCAATCTATTGAACAACTGTCGTTCAATCTATTGAACAGTTGCTGTTCAATCTATTGAACAACTGCCGTTCAATCTATTGAACAGTTGCTGTTCAATCTATTGAACAACTGCCGTTCAATCTATTGAACATCATTTTCTTTCTTTTTGTTGTTTTCCTGTTCAAATTATTGACCAGCTGCTGTTCAATTTAGTGAACAGTTTCCATTCAATCTATTGCACAAAACTTTCTTTCTTTCTGTTGTTTTGCTGTTCAATGTATTGAACATCACTTTTTCGTTTGTTTTGTTGTTCAATCTATTGAACATCACTTTCTTTTTTTTCGATTGTTTTGCTGTTCAATCTATTTAACAACACTTCTTTTCTTTTTGCGTGGTTTTGCTGTTCGTTTAATTGAACAACTGTTGTTCAATTTATTGAATAACACCTTTTTTTCTTTTGCGTTGTTTTGCTATTCATTTAATTGAACAACTGCTGTTCAATCTTTTGAACAACCGTGGTCCAATCCAATTGAACAACAAAATTTTTCTTTTGTGTGATTGCTCTTCGCTTATCTCAGCCCCATTTTTCTTTTGTTTTTCATTTTGTTTTCTTTTCATGGCATGAAGTACACTACTTTTATGAGGACAAAGAATTTATGGATTCTATTGAAAGGAGTTAATACCATTAACGTTATGATCTTTAATAGGACAACTTCTTGATGATAGATTCTTTTCAAGAAAAGGGACACAATTATTTATATACTACTTTACTGTATCATTTTCTGCTGTACATGATACTGATTGATCATCTTAAGAACCATGCTGGTTCCACCCTTCCTGGTTATAATCTTCTCTGTCTATAACAAATAAGACTATGTGTATACTTTTCTATTGAGATGTTCAACTTCTTCCACCATCCCTGCTCTTAAGGAGTATTGAGCCTCCCTCTATTTATCATGAAAATGTGTAAGAACAACAAAATTTTGTTTTCAGATGGAGGATAGGGGGTCTCATTATGAGCCATCCTACCATGTTCATAAGGTTATAGCAAAGTGACATTCCCATTATGGCCACCGCAACAGGGTTATGATCCATTGGATAGCAAAAATATCCTTAGAATAGGAGGTCTCATCACGAGTCGGCCTGATCACTTTTGCTACATCCCAGTGAATGGCAATGTGGTTATCTGGTTACCACGCCAGCACACTGATCTCTTCTGTAGAACAACATTGGAACTCTCCATTTATAAATTGAGGATCCTGGCTCATATGGGTTAAAAATCAACCCTGCCGAGGCTATGGACGTCTGCTGGCAGCAGAGGCTCTACTTATGGTATTGAAGTTATATCTTATTGTCAATTACTACTATAAAACCCTCTTCTTATTCTTTCTTTTTATCTGAGAAATTATTTCCTTAATGTTCCCCTGTTTAGAACCTTTATGCATGAGATAATGTCTTTCAATCAATCGTATCATTCTCGGCTAGAATATCTCTTATTCATAACTATCGTTACACACTCTGCTCTCATTATAACCATACCTCTTGCCGTCCTATCATTGATATGCGTACTCTACTTCATTTACTGCTGTACTGTTCATTCCCTTGCCTTGCCGTTAGAACAACACTTTCCTTGTCTACTCGGTCGTAGGCGACCTCTCTTTTAAGGAGGGGGAAGGATTTCCATTATGCCTTTGCATGCACTATATTTATTCCGCTTATTTGACTTGATATGTTGCTATGATATCCCATGATCAAATGACATGTGGCAGTATGATAGTCCTCGAATTAATATTATTAATTCTCATGGAAATTCTGCTTAACATTATGGAATTTAGTTGTTACATCTACTTGCTATTCTATTTCACCAAAGCAATTGTTGTTCTCTGCTGTTTCTTTTCTTTTGTGTTAATCCTTGAAATTGTAGGGCGAATATTGGAAGAATTCGAGCATTATGGGTGGAAAATCAGTTCGCCGAGAACCCTTAGTGCTGGAGATTTCTGCCAGAGCCAGGGAAATTTTGGTGCGTGCAGGATGGATATCATATTTCACCAAACTTCAGGCCCCTAGCGAAGAAATCACTATTGAGTTTTTACAACACTTACAAGATGGGCAGTCCACAGTAAAAGGTGTAAGAGTAACAATATCAGACACTGTGATAGATGAAGTTTCCGAGCTGCTAGCAGAAGGAGCAGTATGGCCTAAAAAGCACATAATGTTGCATGACGCGGTGGAGATTTTCAGAGATGCAGGCGAGGAATTAACACGAAAAGGCAAGGGAATTAAACCGTCCTCTCTAGGAGAGCCATGGTGCAAATTGACAAGTTTCGTCTAGAAGTACATCACCTGTGATGGTTGACAGGATGTGGTAAAACCACGACAACTTAAACTCTTATAAGTTTTAAAGCATAAGCTCATTGTTAATTTACCATTTTTCTTGAATTCATTATTGCATGACACAATAGATAGAATAAGACAGGTTAGACATCCTGAGACTATAGTTAGTCATCATGGCTTGATCAGATTGATAGTTAGTCATAGTCTTGCCCAACAAAATTTTAATTTGGGACAATTTTATAACACCACTAGAGATAGGGACAAACCTTGTAGTCCAAACCCCTGCAACTGTGGAAATTGAACAACAGAACCTTGTTCCAAAGAGAAAACGAACTGCTCATACAACAACAAGACCCCATAAGTGTAGGTGTTCCGCAAGAATAAACCCAGTTCAGAGGACTTCCGTAGATCCTCAGGGTAGTGCCGAATGGCCAGCAGAACTAACAAGCCCAATTACTATGCAGGACTCTAAACCAGAACCAGAGGAAGAACCAAATTCTGAACAAGAGCATGAGGAGGAACCCAACTCTGAACCCAAATAGGAGAAGGAACCTAGTTCTGAACCAAAACAAGAGGAAGATCCTAAATCTGAATCAGAACCCGAGGAAGAATGAAATTCTGACCTAGAACAAGAGGAAGCACAAAATTTTGATGTTGAACTAGAAAATGAACCAGGGCCTCCTCAAACACCACGTATGATCCCCCAAGATAATTTCTTGCAGGACTTTGAGGAAGGGATGGCCCAGGTTCTTGCAAATTTAAATGCATATATACAACCTGGAGGATCACTTGAGAAGAATCTGAACAAAGCTCAATCCTCAGAAGATTCTGGTCACACAGAAATTTTGCCTTCCCAAGAAGCTATACATCGGGAAGAGGAAGTGGGCACATAAATAATGCATGAATCCGATAACCAGTCAGGTGACACGGTTATATTGGAACATAGCCAAGACAAGTACCAGGAACCCTTAGATACAAAGGGTATCGATAAACCTGTTTCTATAATGGATGCTCCTCAGAAAAAAGCAAGTAGCTGAAACAAAACTAAAGAAGCTAAGGAAGAAATACCAAAAGCTTCAAAAGACAGCTAGAAGGCTATGTTGGGAATTGAAAGAAACTGCAAATAGAGAGACCAGAGCACTACTCCTGAGGTAGTCACTGTGGCCACACAAACAGAAATATGTGAGGGCAGGGCAACATAAACCTAGACCGAACCTATTCTACTCAGACAGTAGCCACCCAAACAAATTTGCATGCAAACTTAATGGATATAGCTGTTCAGACAAAGGGTTGGTCCTCTCACAATAAAAGAACTCAGACGGAGGTTTGGTCCTCCCATAATAAAAGAACCTAGACCGAGAGTATACCCTCTCATAGCACAGGCACCCAGAAAGAAGAAATAATCAATAACGCTCCATCATGCAGTGATCATATTATTTCAGAATTACAAGAGGAGCTAGCACAAGCCCAGCTTGCTTTAGAGCAATGTCAGATGGAGACAGTTCCTTTGCACATGTATCAGGAGTTGCAGAAGAAATGCAAAGAATTGACCATAACTGAGAATGAAACTTTTGATAAGTTCAAACAGGAGGAAGAAAAGCAGAGGAAAATAAAATCCAAGCTAGATAAGGTCATGGGCCAGGTTGATGCTATTTGCTCTTTATACTCTGATGTCTTATCTTGTAGGTCTCCTGCCACAAATTATGCTCTATTTTTATTAGAAAGATATTTGATGTTGAAGATTAAAGCTGTTAAGGCCGGCAAGTCAGTTGAATTGAAGACAATTGACGAATTCATAAATTGCTGTAAGGAGCATGGGACAAAGGTCCAACGTCTCCTCTGTGAATTCTATTTG
Organism: Pinus tabuliformis; assembly: GCA_031772625.1. Classification (NCBI taxonomy): domain Eukaryota; kingdom Viridiplantae; phylum Streptophyta; class Pinopsida; order Pinales; family Pinaceae; genus Pinus; species Pinus tabuliformis. The sequence continues at coordinate 1,066,433,043 of CM062815.1, forward strand.
CACAATTTTGTATTAGAAGGGGAGGTGGATAATAATCCTAGTCCTTTTGTTGGGGATATTAAGTTCCAGGCCTTTATTTCTTTGGCAGCAAACCAACTCAAGTGGTCCAAGGCTTATAACACCTTTCAAAGGAAAGTGTAAGGACCACAATTCAGACTAAATATTTTTTATTTATTTGTTTATTTTTTTTTGGCAGCAAATACAACCAGAAAAGAAACGCATTGAAATTTCAAATTTATTTAGCACACACATTCCTAACACTCATTTCAGGAAAACATATCATAACATACATTTACATATGTTTAATTAAGATCAATAGTAATGAAATACATGTGTACCGTTCACCAGAAGGCGAGACTCCGCTTTCTCTGCTGTTACTGGTATTCCCTTGTAGCCGGTCACCTCCGCGAGTGAATGATGACGCACTTGATCCGAATGCGAAGACCCACCGGTTAACCTCCCAGCCTACTCCTTGGGTACTCTTCTTCCCCGTGGACCCTTGAGCTACAATGGGATTGTACAATGGAGGAAAGCACTAGATGGTAGAGGAGAGCACACCTTGGCTCAAGAGTCCCCTCTCTAAAATCCTCTACCTCACCAAACTCACTATAGCTTCGTAATCACTGCTCTGACATCATCTCATCCACCCAACCATAGGGTTCCAAAAAGTCCCTTCTCCCATGGCTTGCCCCTTCTTTTATAGGAGTCCTCATAGGTGACACTTGTCATGTCATGCATAATTGATTATTTTTTTATAATTCAATAGCTTGATTATTCACCCACCCATGTGTCATTCTCACATCAAGGGTCTCCCAAAATTATTTACTTAAATTTTTATTTAAAACTAATATTTTCCTCACCTCAACAAGATTCCTATTTCTTCTCCTAGTTGTCTCTTTATTCCCCCCCTTTTATTCCTTAATTTGTGTTCATTACTTGAAGTCAATTAATGAGTCAAGTTTTTATCCCCAATCTACTCCCTAATTTAACTCAGGTTATCTCCTAGATGGATATTCTTATGTTGGTTGTTGACACATGGAGCTTCTCTACATTTCTCTAAATTTAATTTATTAATCTCATTTTAATTCACCTTCTTCTTTTCTTAATTAGGTTTAAATTAGTTTAGGATTAATCTTTATCCTTACCATTATGTTTGTCTTTCCCCTTTTTCCTAATTAAACCACATAATCTTCCTAGTATTTTCCAAAATGGGAAGGGTAGAGTTTTTAAGGTACTCTATTTTAATTCTTCCTATGATCCTCCTTATTCCAAGTTTTATTTTTGATTTAATTACATTGGTTTCTAATCATCATTTACCCTTGATGTAAATTTACCTAGTTTTCATTCCTTGCTTATATTTATTTATTATTATTTATTTTTAATGATTCCAAGGATGCCAAGTTTGGTTGTGCCCTTCAAGAACTTCCCTAGAAGTTCCAAGGGTGCCACACCTAATAGCTTATTTGTGATGTCAAGGGTGCCAGTTTGGTTGTGCCCTTCAAGAACTTCCCTAGAAGTTCCAAGGGTGCCACACCTAATAGTTTATTTGTGATGCCAAGGGTTCCAAGTTGGTCGTGCCCTTCAAGAAATTCCCCTGAAGTTCCAAGGGTGCCACACCACTTGCCCTTCAAGCATCCAGTGATTACGAGGGGAAAGTATAGTGCAATGTCATAGACCACTATCATCTCTTATGTTGCCTGCTATAGTGAGACTAATGGTGTCGGGGATCAATGAATCCACCTTGATGCACGCCCACCGGTAAAGGCCTCATGAGCGACCCAATTTTGGAACCTGCCCTCATGGCATCGTGATCTTCAAGGCGAAGGTGTTTCAACCCTTCCAGCCCAAGTCACGACGGGAGTGCTAGTGGGTGAGATCAGGGACTCTGTCCCACCCCTCCCATGTAGTTCCATCCACTTGTACAACCCCATCACCCATATGTGAGTCATTCGGTCAAGCAACTAATCTGTGCCTGCAACCATTAATATATCATCAGAATATAGTTAAACATATATGGCAGATTCCAAGATCGACTTAGACTTTCAAAGATAAAGTAATATAATTTTTCATTAAACCAGGTGTCATTGAAATGTCATATGCGAGTGGTTTCCTGCCATACTCAATAATCATCAGTAACAAGGTTTCTCAATGTTAGTCAATTATCACAGAACTCCATATGATGCCTCCATCATATTTGTTCACTCTATGTTCTCTCTAGCATGATTTATTTCCTACTTATTTACCTTATGTACCTTCAATTGGCTCATCACATACTAAGGCTCCAAAGGCTATAAAATTTCAACATTCGAAAACCTATACCACATGTTTGTGCTGAATGTTGTATATGGATGGAATTTGTGCAGGGATACTTCTACATTATATGCTGTTACAGATAAACAATATATAATATAAATTCATTTCATTCCAAACCCTTCACCCGATTGCACAATGGTTGCTGCTTCATTGTTTCTAAGGGTACCATTTAATATCAGGTATAGACAAAAAACATCGTTGCGAGCATTCTTCAACTAATAAGTAACCATATTCATAAATGAGCTAGAAAGGATGCACCCATAACCAGTGGGCAGTATCATGCCAAAACTCTGCTAAATAAAAACGGTGGCCAACAAGCACAATTTAGTGGCTTTTGGGTGAAAACACAATGGAAATACGTCTTCTGACTCATGATGCTTTTATATTTGGAAAATCATGTGGCAATGATGATGTAGAATATCGTCTTTGTCTTCCTGTAGATCGCCCAACTCAGCGTATGCCGGGACTATACTCAGAATGGTAACTCAATTGAAATTCGGCATCATGCCACTCGATTTCATTTGACGGACAGCGTCAAGGCGTCGTTGGCATGCCCATCCTAACCATACCTAGAGATCATCATCGTCCACTAGACCACATCTCTCTCAGACATTTTGGATAAGTAGGTTGCATGCAATATCCATTCTCTGGCATTTAGCATACATATCCACCAGGGCGTTCCCTACACAACCATTCGAGTCCAATCTCCTTCTAGTTATTTCCACATGGATCTCCATACCCCACTGTAGAGCCACAAGGTCTGCGCAGGCCTTGAAAACAAAAGGAATCATGAAGCTGTTGGGCTGTACGCTTGCCTGCTGCAATTGGCAATAGAGCGAAAGAGCCTCCTCACATGATCCATCGCAGGCATAGCCCTCATTTCATTCTATACGAATATATTTCGTTGACGTGTTTTGTCAAACACTTTACATGCATCCTTGAAAAAGCCAAATACAACATACATACCCACGAGTTTGGTTGTTAAAAACATGTTCTGGCTGTGTCCATTTGCAAAAATGTCAGCATGGAGCTGTCCAAGGGATTTGATCTGTGAACATGCCTGGAAAAGGAAATCATATGTATCTTTGCTTCATTAGCTTTAAAAACAGGAACAGAAACATCGAAGGTAGTGAAGAACTTATAAACCTAAACATGTCTCTGAATTTTGATATTGTGACAAAATGTCACTTCCATAGTAGGCCACACAGAAGAAGACTGATAAAAGAAGCCATGGATTACTCGAAAACTCACACAGACGTAGATGATGTTGATAATCGCAATGTTGCAATATCAATGCAGGCAGAAAACATTATGATCAATATGAGAAGCTATGTGCATTCAATAGAAGTGTGTTATGTAGATCTAGTGGAATGAAGTTACACTCTACAATTAGCAGGAAGTGCCCCGATCTCCTTGTATTATCATCAAGTCCCCAATATTCTGAACAGCTCCTGTCGAAACAGAAGCCCATACTTGTAATTTCTGGAAACCCTACCTAAGGGCTACGCCAACCACTGAAACTACCCTATAAAGCTGAATATTGCTAATCTAAAACGAATTGGGTCAAAGTGTTGTCCCTTGTTTGTGAATGAACAATGAAATTGACCTAGAAGCTCCATGTTCCCTATTTGATAACTATCAAGCAGCTGGCAACCATTCCAAAATTTTTGCACATGTGCTCTATCTCTAGCCCATGTAGGCTCAGTGCTGCAACCTAGGCTCTGATACCAAGTGTAAGGACCACAATTCAGACTATATATATTTATATTTTTTTTTTTTTGCAGCAAATACAACCAGAAAAGAAACGCATTGAAATTTCAAATTTATTTAGCACACACATTCCTGACACTCATTTCAGGAAAACATATCATAACATACATTTACATATGTTTAACTAAGATCAATAGTAATGAAATACATGTGTATCGTTCACCAGAAGGCGAGACTCCGCTTGCTCTGCTGTTACTGGTATTCCCTTGTAGCCAGTCACCTCCGCGAGTGAATGATGACGCACTTGATCCGAATGCGAAGACCCACCGGTTAACCTCCCAGCCTACTCCTTGGGTACTCTTCTTCCCTGCGGACCCCCGAGCTGCAATGGGGTTGTAAAATGGAGGAAAGCACTAGCTGGTAGAGGAGAGCACACCTTGGCTCAAGAGTCCCCTTTCTAAAATCCTCTACCTCACCAAACTCACTATAGCTTCGTAATCACTGCTCTGACATCATCTCATCCACCCAACCATAGGGTTCCAAAAAGTCCCTTCTCCCATGGCTTGCCCCTTCTTTTATAGGAGTCCTCATAGGTGACACTTGTCATGTCATGCATAATTAATTTTTTTTTATAATTCAATAGCTTGATTATTCACCCACCCATGTGTCATTCTCACATCAAGGGTCTCCCAAAATTATTTACTTAAATTTTTATTTAAAACTAATATTTTCCTCACCTCAACAAGATTCCTATTTCTTCTCCTAGTTGTCTCTTTATTCCCCCCCTTTTATTCCTTAATTTGTGTTCATTACTTGAAGTCAATTAATGAGTCAAGATTTTATCCCCAATCTACTCCCTAATTTAACTCAGGTTATCTCCTAGATGGATATTCTTATGTTCGTTGTTGACACATGGAGCTTCCCTACATTTCTCTAAATTTAATTTATTGATCTCATTTTAATTCACCTTCCTCTTTTCTTAATTAGGTTTAAATTAGTTTAGGATTAATCTTTATCCTTACCATTATGTTTGTCTTTCCCCTTTTTCCTAATTAAACCACATAATCTTCCTAGTATTTTCCAAAATGGGAAGGGTAGAGTTTTTAAGGTACTCTATTTTAATTCTTCCTATGATCCTCCTTATTCCAAGTTTTATTTTTGATTTAATTACATTGGTTTCTAATCATCATTTACCCTTGATGTAAATTTACCTAGTTTTCATTCCTTGCTTATATTTACTTATTATTATTTATTTTTAATGATTCAAAGGATGCCAAGTTTGGTTGTGCCCTTCAAGAACTTCCCTAGAAGTTCCAAGGGTGCCACACCTAATAGCTTATTTGTGATGTCAAGGGTGCCAGTTTGGTTGTGCCCTTCAAGAACTTCCCTAGAAATTCCAAGGGTGCCACACCTAATAGTTTATTTGTGATGCCAAAGGTGCCAAGTTGGTCGTACCCTTCAAGAAATTCCCCTGAAGTTCCAAGGGTGCCACACCACTTGCCCTTCAAGCATCCAGTGATTACGAGGGGAAAGTATAGTGCAACGTCATAGACCACTATCATCTCTTATATTTCCTGCTATAGTGAGACTAATGGTGTCGGGGATCAAGGAATCCACCTTGATGCGCGCCCCCGGTAAAGTCCTCATGAGTGACCCAACTTTGGAACCTGCCCTCATGGCATCGTGATCTTCAAGGCGAAGGTGTTTCAAGCCTTCCAGCCCAAGTCACAGCGGGAGTGCTAGTGGGTGAGATCAGGGACTCTATCCCACCCCTCCCATGTAGTTCCATCCACTTGTACAACCCCATCACCCATATGTGAGTCATTCGGTCAAGCAACTAATCTGTGCCTGCAACCATTAATATATCATCAGAATATAGTTAAACATATATGGCAGATTCCAAGATCGACTTAGACTTTCAAAGATAAAGTAATATAATTTTTCATCAAACCAGGTGTCATCGACATGTCATATGCGAGTGGTTTCCTGCCATACTCAATAATCATCAGTAACAAGGTTTCTCAATGTTAGTCAATTATCATAATAGCATCATTAACAATTCCTGGTCATTCACATCATTGTCCATTGTAATTCTGAACTAATGGAAGTAGGTAACATAGGGGACACATCCCTCATGGCTATCATCAATAATCATCAATGGAAACATACATATTCATTAAGCTATCAACATCGTAACATCGTAGAAATATACCTATCCATAAAATTTATCCTCATTATGATTTTAGTAGAGCGCATACATATTCTTTACTACCCTCGTCATAATTTCAAATAGAGACCAACTTAACTATTTAATATTGCAATCATCAGAATACTGATAGATAAGATACATAACCATTCATGCTACCATAATATCAATGGAAAGCATTCATAACATCACAACCATGAATATCTCAATCGCTAATAATAGTGTCATGGGTCCAGATCCTCAATCTGAGGTCCTCGAAGAATAGAGTGTCTAAGATAATGTCGTATTAGGGTCAGGAAACTAGAGTGAGCACTACAGAAAGAACATGGATTGGATTTGTGGTTAAGGAGTGAACCTACACACCCCTTGCAACTTTTTGTTAAACACAAAAGGCTTATGACACAGGAGGTTGTAACTAAGATTATAGGTCCTACACATAAAGAAATAATGCAAATTGGAAGGGCATATTTCTTATCCATTCAGGAAATATCCTTGATTGCATCCAAGCAGAGATGGACAGTCTCAACCAATAGTGTCAATGCCAGAGAACTTTTTCATTATAGGACTTTTAAAGCTGCCACAGGTCGTTTTGTCACATACAGTAATATTATCCTAAGGGAAGGACCATATTGGCTGGGATGTCGATTTAGCAGTCCTATTATTTGGTACCCACCTGAAGGATACCATTCCGATTATGAGTTGCCTAAGGGTCATGAAGGGACAACCTTTGTAGATTCAATACAAAGGCATGGTTTTAGGTCAGGTAAAGAAAAAGTCTTTCCTGCCTACTCTTTAAATGCATTACATATTAAATATTTATGTTCACGAGGATGTGAAATAAGGTAAGTAGGGGAGAATGTTCGGTCATGCAACAAGTATAAATTTACCCTTGATTACACTATCTTTTTCCTCCTTTTTACGCATTTGTGCCATGACGTAATAAGGTTTTGATAAGATTTTGATAGAAAATGAATGAAACTGCTTCTGATGCGATTTGACTATCAAAACTAACTTTTGTTGTTTATTATGCAGAAATTGGCGAATGGAACAACTGTTGTTCAAACTATTGGCTAAACAGAGGAAACAACGTGCGTCTTGTGCGATCAAATCGAGAAGTGAATCAGGAGGATCAACACATGATAGAAGACTGTCTGATAATAGCATTTAGTTGTGAATTCCTCTTATCTCTTTTCCTCTTTGTCTATAAGAGGGGAAAGACGCATAGAATAAAGAACTTAACTTTTCGCTGTTTGCTTCAGTTGTAATTTTAATATACAGAGTGTTATTCTGAAAGACATCACTTTGTAATGACACTTGAATTTGATGAATAATACATAATTCGCGTTGCTGTTCATTTACGAGATTCTGAAGTAATCAAGCAGTAATCAATGGTGGCTTGGGCCTGGTCACTGGTGGATTTCACTGCTGTTCCCTGTTTTATAGTTTACTTTTCTGCAGTTTAATTACTCTATTTTATAGTTTATGATTGATTTACTTTCACTAGTGTTGAGTTTGTGTGTTCATTGCATTGGTTCTTATTTCTGTTGATTGTTTCATTTATTTAATATCGTGGATTGATTTGATTGATAGTTAAGAATCATTTCTTGTTAATTGAATGCTAGAGTTTTATTGATTATATCAGATGTATTACTTTTATGCATAAGTCTAGATTCAGCTAAAAGAGCTCTGTTATCACTACGGTGCACCCGGTTGATGTAAATGTAGTTATAATTTCAATTAAGATTAAGTTTTGATGTTTGAATAAGTTAATTTCCTTGAAGTTACAAATTGGTAGTTTATGGTTTGATTCGTTTACTCTTGTATTGAAATCAATAAGTTATTTTAAAGCAGTACTCTCTGTAGATTCAACGATTTACATCACTTTCACATATTGTGTACAGTCTTGAAACAAAAATACTTACCCAAGTTGATAATTAATGTGAGGCATTTAAGAGTTCTAAAAGACACCTTATTTGCACCCAACATCGAGGATTTTTCCACTGCGGTAGACTGGAAAGCGTGGACCTCTGAGGTTTTACCAGGGCCAGGTGGATTCTGAGATGAACTATTAAGAGCAACATTCGAGACCAACTTTTGTTTGGAAGAAGTTTTAGCAGGGGTCTGGGATACTGAACAATAACTCCATCGACGGGAGGAACAGCTGGTGATTTTGATGCTGCGGGATTGGATGATGGCCACAGAGCATTGGGTAATAACTCGTATAAAGTGCCTGACTAAGAGTAAAATAGATCCAAGTACTGGGCACGAGCGATGGCCTGCTCTTCAGTAACACATCCACCCATAGCTATATCGCAAGCGATTGGGACTACGAATGATTTGGTAAACCATTCAGTGAGCAATTGATCAACAATCTCGAATTTGATCAGGTGACATCTACGTATCCATTCATGGATGTGATCAGAGATGTGTGTCGCAGTGTCTTACTTAAGCGATGTGAGAAAATAGGTGCTAGTTTCATAGCGAACCAACAACTAAAAATGCATGAGGAAAGCCATGGCTAAAGAGTTAAAGTCATGGTAAGTAATTCGAGGTAGCTCGATGTACCATTTCACTGTAGCAGCCGTGAGGGTTCGTTGGAAAAGACGAAGACGAATGGAATCATCCATGTACGAGTTCAACGAGCACCAGAGGTGACATGTCATCACATGGCCCTAAGGATCTTCTTTAGATTTTCCATCGAACTTTGGGCAATAACTTGGTATCTTGGACGACACTGGAGGCTAGTACGACGAATGAAGGATCAAATCATTTGTAAGGCGCGATACATCTAGAAGCTCAAGTGTAGTCAAGAAGGGTAATTAAGTGTTAAAAGGCATGGGAGGTCGATAAGCGAGTCAATAGGGAGGATCCCATCCCTGTTGGTAAGGGTTTTGGCCCCACAATGGGGGATTTTGGCCATATGGCATCTAAGGTTGCCTCCCATTGCAGATTACCTTGACCATAGGGAGGATTTTGACCTTGAATACCTTGAAACTGTCCAGGAATAGGTTGCTGATAAGAAACGTACGGGTTAAAAGGTTGTTGAGCCTATTGACCTTGGACAGATGGATATGGGACCTGCTGTTCTTGAACATACGACTGATGAACTTGTTGTCCTTGAACAAGAGGATTCTGGGCCTGCAGTCCTTGGGCATAAGGTTGATACACTTTTTGCCCTTGGACGTAGGGATTTTGTACCTGGTGCCCTTGGCCGACAGGATTATGAACCGATTGACCTAGGACATGAGGATTTTGGGCCTGCTGCTGTAGGACTTGACCTTGACCTTGTCCCTGCAAGGGTTGACCTTGTTGGTATGTATACAAGGGTTGCTGCTGCCCTGGTTGGTATTGTTGCTATAAGGGTTGACCTTGCGGTTGCAAAATTTATCCATGGGGTTGCAGAGGTGCGCAGAGCATATTGCATCTGCTGCTACGCGACTTGCTGCAACTGTTGTAAGGATTGACCTTGCGGTTGTTGTAGGTGACCTTGCTGCGGGATAGTTTTCCCTTGCTATTGTGCGGAGAAACCTTGTTGTAACAAAGGTTTCCCTTGCAGTAACAAAGGATGCCCTTGTTGTTGTAGAGGCTATCCTTGTTGTTGCAAGGGTACTTGAACAGTGCCTGGGAAATTACCGAATTGAATCTGGTCGTAGCCAGGCTGGATGTACTACCCAGATTGGAGGGTGTAAGGTTGATTAACCAATCCTTGAGAACCATATGGAACGTAAGGATTTTGGTATTAGACCTGAGCCCCATAGAATTGCTGATACTGAACATTGCTCGATACAGACGGACCAACGAGATTCTGAACCTATTGGTACTGGACATTGCTCGATCCAGTAGGATCAACAGGGTTATAAATAATACCAGAAGAAGGCTAGTTATACCAAGCATGTGAGCTGCTCACATTAGTGGCACCTGACACCATAGACACATTAAGATTTTCCCCCCAGGTGGTGGCACAACCTAGCCATTAACTAGCAGGACGGAGGAATTGACAGAGACAATCTTTGAAACTGTCGGTTGTGTTTGACGTGTAACTGGGATCGATGATACAAGAGTATTTGGAATGTTGGGTTGCACCGCGACTGAAGTAACAGCCTATTGGGAAGTCACGTTCGTGATGAATGGACCTGACGTAGGCCTAATTCCTGATGCCCATACAAGAGTTTGGTAAAGTGATGAGGCACTAGGTGCGCCTGAAACCAAGTGCCCCAAAGACACATAATTGGGTGGAAAATTGGCGGGAATACCTTCCGAAAAAGGGAAACCCATGGGAGGAAACTGCAATTGCAATTCTTCCCCCTCAACAGTGTGTGGAGTAGAAACTTCGGACTCATCCGGAGATGTGACTGGAGCATCGCCTTCGGGTTCCATGTAAGAAAACAAACGACGACGAATGGCCGAACGTGTACTGGGGGATAGTTCGAAAGGAACACCCGGCTGGTCGTACGTACTGTAAGGATGCTACAGTGATATCACAACAGGGTCAAACAAAGGGTTCAAAGGGTAGATAACTAGCCCAAGCTAACCGTCAGTGATCGACGAGTTCTCTAGAGATTCCGGGCCAAGATCAACAAATGACCCTGTATCGAAAGTAGGCAGAGGACAAGATGACAATGGTTGAACACTCAAAACAATTGCGAGTTCAACATTTTGGTCCTCAAGTGACTCTGGTAACTCAAGAAACAGCTCCTCAGACAATCTTTTAGACGAAGGAGAGGAAGAGGAATTGGGTACCAGATGGTTCAACCACGATGACCTTGTCTTAGTCGATGAAACAAATAACTTCAAGGCTTTAATATTTCCTTTTAAGGGAACTCATGATTTGGTCAAAAGACTAATAGGATGTTATGGATCGTGGGAAATCAATTTTTCAGATGCATAAAAGACTGATCCTCTTTCATTTTTTGAGAGCTGAGAAAGAAACAAAGATGACTCTATCGCTTTCGATTGGAAACGAGCTCGAAAGGACAAGTGTTGGGATGATCTTTTGAATTTAATGAGTCAAAAATATCAAATGACTACTCTAGATGATCTAGGGAAACATTATTACCAGGCAAGCATGAACTACATAATAGCTCTCGGCGAACCAAGAAGTACGAGCAGGCAATCCCCCCGAATGTTGTGTTCGGTGTATCACATTTGCAAGGCGACCAACTCAGCTTCCTAAGGATAAAAGAATTGCAGCCTAGTGGGGTCTCCCGTTATATACTTGATGGTACAGGGAGCACAAATCTGTACTAGCGCTATTTAATGTCGAAGCTAACGACAACTACTAGGTTTAAAGATGTCGAAACAAATCTCTAGCCTAGACCTTCTAGATATGATCGTTAATATCAAATGTGCCTTAGGTTAATTGAATTAATTTTAAAGTTGATCTTGAGTTAAATTTCAGTATTTAGGTCTTAGCGATGCTACTCGAAAAACCTTAAATGAAACTAAATGAGACAAGACCCTTTCAATTCGATGAAATGCCTACACTAGAGAGGGTAGAAACTACTCAATCAAATGCAAACAATCAAGCAACTGAAAATTGAAATGATCTTTCACTATCTTACTTTTTCAAAAATAAACTAATGAAAAATGCATTCCAATTCCTAGTTTCCTGACAAGCACTTATCTATTAGTCCTTTCGAAAACAAAAGTTCTCTTCCTTTTTCAAATGCCGATGCAATTCTAGTCTTTAAAAAGATGCAAATTATCGTAACATAATGATGCAACAAGCTAGAATTCAATACTTTTTTCATGAAACAACGAAACAATCTTCTCGCATACAATCTTTCAATGAAAAATTTCTCGAGGCAATAAGCTCCCCAAGTAGATAAAAACATGAAAAGAGAAGTTTGTTCAGGTCAATGAAACACCGAATTTACCGAACACAAGACCAATAATGTAATCTATACCGGAAAATAAGCGTTCAGTCAAGTAAACAAAACTTTTCAAACTTGTGCAAAAAGAGGTCAAAGTCATAAAAATGAGCAAAACAAAATGCAAAGAATAAACAAACCTACAACCTGACTTAGTGAGTTCTCAAACCGCTAAATGAATGACCAACTAGATGCCCTAGTGTGGCTGGCCACTTAATGAATCAATCAAATAGAAAGATGACAAGCCAACAAGCAAACAAAACCAAATGAAAAGTAGCTTTCTAACCAAGGAGGAAATGGTCCAAAAAGCTTACGGGGTCAAAACCACAAGAGCATAACACACTTGCCAAGATTGGGGTCAAGCCCTAATATTCACTTACAGGCATCGACGCGACTGCCTAACTGAAAACAAGCGCCAGAGGCCGGTCAGCACAACTGTTTCTTAGCAACTCACGCTGGTCGGCGCGACTGTTAGCAGATTAAGCGTGCTGATCGAGGTAGCTAAGGAAAAATATTTTTTTTCTGAAAATAGGAACCAGATCTCCTACTATGAATTTTAGACTCAGACCAGTAAACAGGAGAGAAGAAACAAAACCAAAGGGAAAACGTGAAACTAGAAAATTTCTCATGAAATCATGAGATCCAAGACAAACAAAAGGATTGGGATCCCCAGCGGAGTCGCCAATTTGTGGTGAAGTAAAATTATAAGTGCGGACACGAATGAATTCCTCTAGCCCGATAATGCGTCTAACCACAACATATACATTCTATGGAAGATTTCCTTAGGTTAGAATCAATCAAGAGGGTCTACCTCTTGGTCTCTTATCCTATTTGATGACGTCCTCACTTGCTCACTCCAACTATCTCTCACTTCCTTATTCAAGCTCTTGAAACAAGTAAACAACAACATACAACAAACATAATAATAGACAAATTGCAATTCAACCTAATTAACAATTTAGGAAACATTAAGCCATGAATATGTAATATTACAAAACATGTAGGAAATCAATCGATAGTTGCATATATTAATATCAAAGAGAGATTACAAACATTCGTCTTGATGTTGCAGTCTTCCTCTGACAAGACCAAGTTCCCACACACTTCTGCTAGCATTCCATGATGGTTTCAAACAACAATAGTTTTAAAGCTCTTCCCTTTAGGCTTCACTCCAAACCAAAACACACTTCTCCCTCACACAACTAGATAGCTACAACTAGTAATAGCTTGCTTGTCTACTCCAAACCAAAATAGCATTAGCACACCAATATCAACACTCACACTAGCTTGTGATTGGGAAGAAGGGAGGTTTATATAGGAAATATGGATGGGAGATGGATGCTATTCTCATGGGAGAAGGACTTATCCCTTGAGGTAGTTCCATCATTATAGGGGAAAAGAGCCCAAACTGTCATCCTCGACCCCATCTGGCCAAACCATTTACCAGACTTCCATTACGGAGCTTCTCGAGCTAGAAGCTTCGGCTCTAATTTAAAAAAAACTTTCCATAATACGACCGGCGTGACTGGAACACAGCTCAGTCACACCGGTCGATGTGAGGAGTAGTGCTAATCTCTGCATATCGGCGTGGGGAAGACAAAGGCCATTAGCGACGGTCTTGTAAACTGGGCAAAACAAAAGTTTCAGGGGAAATGGTGCAAAAGAGAATTTATCTGCTCATGAAGAGGGACATAATGGGAGTTTCTTCATGAAGGCAAAGCATGCAGGGTTCACTGTAGGTGTCCTCCAGGATCAAGGAATAGGGAGTACATGGACAGTGACAAAATGTTGTGTAACAATGGGTTGTACCTTAAACAATTAATATGCTTAGAAATTTTGTACATAGTCACTATGTACATACTATATAGGTTTGTTGGTGTATGGTTTTCTTAAGAGTTTTCAACCACTTTTGCTTATCTTGGTTTACATTTTATTTGCAGATTATCTCAACCATATGTTGGTTACGCTGATGGCACTAGTCGTAGTACTTGGAACCTTTCCTCCGCAACACAGGCAATCTATGCTCCTATTAATGAATTAGCGAGTTTGCAAAGAATATGAAATCACTCAACTAACAATATTGCTGAGTATAACACGGTGATCAAACTATTTTCTGATGCCATTTCAAATGGTATTCATTATTTGGTTGTCAAACTTGATTCGTAATTTGTGGTGCTACATTTGAATAGCATTTATTCAATGAAGAGTCCAACTATGTTACTCATGTTCTTGAGAGTTCGCCTGTTAGAGAGACATTTTGATTACATTGAATATCAACATGTTCCAAGACATCTAAATACATTAACCACTGCATTGTCTAATTATGTTTTAGACATACATTTGTAACACTTGTAAATATACAATCATCATCACAAATTGTATAGGGTAGCAAAATAAGTAGAAAATATCCATAGATTAGAAATTGTAAATAATGTTATTAGTTTTACCAAAATTGTGTTTGAGACACATGGTCCATGACCTATAATATCCAAATACATGTGACGAAAAATGTGGCTCAAAAGCCCCTAGGTGACTAATCCCAATGATGATTACAGTAACATACGACCACATGGGAAACCTTGTGTAGCAGTCTATTGGGTGTGTGTTATATTTTTCCAAGACTAGCCCCATGCGGGGGGGGGGGGGGGTCAGAAGGTGGCCGATAGCCCCCCCTGTTCGTTGCGTTGGACGAGTAGGGGGGTGTGAGGGGGGCAGTAGGCCCCCTCTATAGGGTTGGGGCAGTGCCCCGGGGAATTTTTTTTTTGGACACTATATTAGGTGGGTGGACCTACCTATGGTTTTGTGCGTGGTTTTTGCACATTTTTTTTGGCATGATGGTTTTTTGGCCATGGGATTTTGTAAATCCGGTCAAGGGAACTACATTAATGTTCTAATCTGGGGTTAATGGATTGGGGTTTATGGATGCTTCAACATGTATGTATATGTATTGTAACATTGAAAGGAATATATAATGAAAAATCAAACTAGTAGTGCCGGTTTTGGGATCAAGGGGAAAATCTCTTTGTATATCTCTTTTATGTTTTATTCTCTTGCCATTATTTATTTTCTGTTTTTAGAATTTGTATGCAGGTAATTTCTGTACAGGGTTAAAACCTACATTTGGTATCAGAGCTGTTTTGGCTTCAAGGGGACGCCTTTGCTGTTGAGGGGTTTTGCTCGAGCCTATGGTAGACCCTGTTCAGTGGAAGTTCTACTGGATTGATTTTTGTGGTGAAAGAAGATGGTGAGCAGTGTAAAGATAGAGATCGAGAAATTGAATGGTCAAAGTTTTGAGTTTTGGAAACTCAAGATGGAGGATTTGCTGGTGGATAAAGATTAGTGGATCGCGGTAGATATGGGTACTAAACCAATGGCAATGTCAGCTGAAGAATAGGCGAAGTTGGATCAAAATGAAAAGAGCACAATACAATTGTGTGTCTTAGATTTAGTATTGTTGAATGTATCAGGGGAAGCTTCAGTGAAGGCTTTGTGAGACAAGTTAGGGTATTTGTACCAATCTAAGTCTCTGGTGAATAAACTATTCCTATCGAAAAATATGTATAACCTAAGGATGAAGGATGGAGACTTGATGAGAGAGCATCTGAATGCCTTTAATACTGTGGTAAGCCAGTTTTGATCTGTTGATATATAAATTTCAGATGAAGATAAGTGCATCAATTTTTTGTGTTCTTCACCAGATTCATGGGATAGTATGGTTGTTGCAATAGGTAGCAACGCGACTTCCTTGCAATTTGATGAAATAGTCTCATCTTTGCTTTCGGAGGAGATGAGATGGAAAAATGCAGAGGGCCAGAATGGTGATGCCTTGTCTGTATGAGGATGGTCCCAAAACATAAACAAAAATAAATCCTCAAGTGGGAGATCTAAATCTCCAAGAAAACCTATAAAGGTTTGCTGGAAATGCGGAAAGGAAGGGCACTTCAAAAAGGATTGTAGATCTAAAGCTTCTAAGAGAGGAAAGGGATATGATTATGCTCCTTCTGTAGAGGTGAAAACCACCTCAGATTAAAGTGAGGATGTGTACTTGGATTCTTCTTCAAGTACACATGTAGATCATGAGGCATGGTTGATTGACTCAGGTGCATCCTTTCACTTCACTCCCCACATGGAGTGGTTATATGAGTATGATAAATATGATGGTGGTGATGTCTTCTTAGGGGATGATAGGAATTCTAGAATCATTAGTCGTGGAAAATTCAAGTTGAATTTGCAAGGTGGAAGGATTAGAACACTTCCGCGTGTTCTGCATATTCCTGCATTGGCTAGAAATCTTATTTTTGTAAGCAAGATGAATGATGCAGGTGTAAAAACAGTGTTCGAGAAAGATACATGCAAGATGATTCGAGGAGAACTAGTATTGATGTAGGGAGTTTGGATTGGAACTTTGTAGAAGATTCAGGGTAGCACTGTTATTGGTGGGTGCAACCAGTTTGTGGTTCCTGAAAGTGGAGCAGAAAATCTAGTGCTCCCTGGAGAAAAGACCATGCTATGGCATCAAAGGCTTGGAAATATTGGAGAAAAGGGCCTTTGAATACTTCATGGTAATGGTATGATAGAAGGTATGTCTAATTTCTCTTTGGATTTTGACTTCTGTGAAAATTGTGTATATGGGAAGCGGAATCAGGTGAGTTTCCCCACTGGTGCTAAGAGGGTGAAACAAATATTAGAGATTGTGCACAATGATGTGTTTGCACCTGTGTCGGTTCCATCACTAGGTAAGTCTGTGTAATATGTATCATTTATAGATGACTTCTCAAGGAATACATGGATATATTTCCTTAGGAAGAAATTTGAAGTCTTTGACAGGTTTAAAGAATTTAAGGCTCTGGTGGAAACTAGATAGAGAAGAAGATAAAGGTGTCGAGGACAGATAATGACAGAGAACTTTGTAAGAAGGAATTTGAAGAGTTATGTAAGAAGTGTTGTATAGCACAACAAAAGACTACTCCATACACACCTCAACGAAATGGAGTTGCAGAAAGAATGAATAGGATGTTGATGGAAAAGGTAAGAAGCATGCTTAGTGGTGTCAGGTTAGGACAAGAATTATGGGCAGAGGCGGTGGAGATTGCATGTTACCTGGTCAATTGATCACCTTCATCAACGTTGGAGGATAAGACTCCACAAGAGGTATGGACTGGTAAGAAACCCTCTCTTTCACATTTGATGGTATTTGGATGTGATGCATATGTACATGTTCCAAAGGAGAAAAGAACCAAGTTGGATAGTAAATCTGAAAGGTGCATCTTTATTGGGTATAAGGATTGTTTAAAAGGCTATAAGCTTTGGAACTAATAAACAAGGAATGTTGTGTACACGGTTGTGTACAACCGTGATGTGGTGTTTAGAGAGGTGAAAGATTTATTAAACATGAAGTCCTACCAAAGGAATCTGAGAAGATAGAGTTTAAGCTAAAGGAGGAGGAATCAAACTCTACAACAGAAGATGAATCAAAAGATGAAAAACCACAAACTCCAGCTATGAGAAGATCAGTTAGAGAAAGAAAGCATCCTGAAAGTTATAGTCTAGCTACTTTCTGTTCAAATTTTTCTTTATCTATTATTGATGATGATCCCAAAACTATCAGGGAAGCAGTAGATTTAGAGGATGGAAAACTCTAGAAAGAGGCCATAGTTGATGAAATGGAATCTTTGCATAAAAATGAGGTTTGGGATCTAGTGGAATTGCCGGTTGGAAGGAAACAGATGGATGCAGAAGGAAAGGTGGATAAATACAAAGCTTGGTTGGTAGAAAAAGGTTATTCCCAGGTGCCGGGAATTGATTTTGGTGATATATTTTCTCCTGTTGCCAAGGTAGCTTCTATTAGATTACTTTTATCTATTGTTGCTGCTTTTGATTTTTAGGTAGAATAGATGGATGTGAAGACAACATTTCTTCACGGGGATTTGGAAGAAGAGATCTACATGAAGCAACCTGAAGACTTTGCAGTGAAGGGTAAGAAAGAATTGGTATGCAGGTTAAAAAAGTCTCTGTATGGGTTAAAACAATCACCAAGGATGTGGTATCATAAATTTGATACATATATATGGGGACTTGGCTTCACCAAAAGCAAAGCAGATCATTGTGTGTATTTTAAATTAATTGGTGACGTGTTATTTATTTGGTCTTGTATGTGGATGATATGTTGTTGATTGGAAATAACAAAGAAATTATCCAGGAATTGAAGACCCAATTGTCCTCCAAATTCGACATGAAAGATCTTGGTGCTGCAAACTATATTTTGGGCATGGAAATTAAATGAGATTGGGCAAAGAGGAAGCTCTGGTTAAACCAGAGGAAGTATGATGAGACAATACTGCAGAAGTTTAATATGCAGGATAGTAAACCAATGAAGGTTCCTATTCCTGTAGGTGTAAAGTTATCTGCTAAACAGTTTCCCAAGACACAAGAAGAGGAAAATGACATGTCCTGTGTTCCATATGCAAGTGCAATTGGTAGCCAGATGTATGCAATGGTCTGTACTAGACCAGAAATTGCACATGCAGTTGGAGTATTGAGCATGTTTATGTCAAAACCAGGGAAGGAGCATTGGACAATAGTGAAGCAGATTTTCAAGTATTTGCGTGGCACTAATGATTATGGTCTGTGCTGCCAAGGAAGACCAGTATTAGACAGAGATTTGCACATCCATGGCTTTGTTGATGTAGACTGGGCTAGAGATTTGGATCAAATGGGTATGTGTTTAACCTATTTGGAGGTGCATTCATTTGGATGAGTAAGAGATGGTCTGTAGTGGCACTCTCAACTATAGAGGAAGAATACATGGAAGCCACTGATGCAAGCAAGGAAGTAGTTTGGTTGTAGAGATTGTGTTCAAGTATGGGGTTAGTACAACGAGACATAAGGATAGAATGTGACAATCAAAGTGCAATTTTCTTGGCAAAGAACCCTTCTTATCATTCAAAGACAAATCACATTGATGTTTAGTATCACTTTGTAAGGAATATGGTTGAGGACAAAAAGGTTTTTTTGGTAAAGGTGGACACTTTGAATAATACTACGGATGCATTGACAAAGTTTGTGAGCACTGAGAAGTTCTCTTGGTGTAGAGAAACAATTGGCATTGCAGGGATGGACCAATGACTAATCTCTCCTGTGGAAAGAAAACAACAAGTGGGAGAATGTTGGGTGTGCATTAGTAGGGGGGTTTAAGGGGGGCTTTAGCCCTCCTCTATGGGGTTTGTGGCAGTGCCTTGAGGAGTTTTTTTTTGGATTCTATATTAGGTGGGCGGACCTACCTATGGTTTTGTGTGTGGTTTTCGCACATGGTGTTGGGCATGATGTTTTTTTTCCCATGGTATTTTGTAGTTCCGGTCAAGGGAAATATGGTTATGTTCTAATCGAGGGTTAATGGATTGGGGTTTATGGATGCTTCGACATGTATATATATGTATTGTAACATTGAAAGGATTATATAATGAAAAATCAAACTAGTAGTCCCGGTTTTGGGATCAAGGGGAAATCTCTGTGTATATCTGTTTTATGTTTTATGCTCTCACCATTGTTTATTTTCCGTTTTTAGAATTCGCATGCAGGTAATTTCTGTACGATGTTAAAACCTACACAGTCGACCAATATGAGACGGTACCCCTATGGTATATCTCTATAGACAAATATGAACCTCATCAATCCCTGCATCTAGAACGCTATGAGTAAAGCCCTCCATATGAGCTTCAAACTCAACCAAAATTTGTGCTACATCTAGATCAACTGCCTCTACTCCACCCTTTCCTAAATGTGGCTATGCCCGTCAATGAAGAGAAAACATGCCCATTGGTCACATTGGTCCAATGTCTACATGAAAAATCAATAGTTAGTCTTTGACACATTAAAAACAAAAAAAAAAGTAAAACTCAAAAACCAAAAAATATGCAAAATGACAATGCTTTTTACTTGTGTAATCCCACTACTTTCCCTTAGGTAAGATAAGCTTTGGATCACCCTGAAAATCTGCTATAATGAGGGGATAATCCTCGATCATGATCAACTACTCTCATAGCCATCTGAAGAATTTAGGGGTGAACTTAATCATAGGTCCTCCTCCATGAAAAACCATAAAGTCTACCCATTGCGTTATGCGAGGCTCTTTAGGTCCAGATAGCTCACTTGATATCATTTGAGGTCACAATAATGGTACCCTCTACGAGAAAATGAAATTATGATGGAGCCATACCCAAAGTTGTTTAATTTCCCGGTTTTCGCCCTATTTAGTTGTTCCTTAGAATTGTTCAAAACCCCTTCGCACCAATTGAATATTGTAGGTGCTATACATTCCAATGCATACTGCATCTGGGACTTCGTAGCCAGATGAGGAGAAGCGCTAGCGACGAATCATGTAATGGTGAACATAATTGTTTTGAGGGGAAGCTGGTGAATTTATTTTATCTCGATCTTTCCATCCTTGCTAGGTTGAGAGTTGTCGCAATAGGTATCTACATAATATTTTACTATCTCTCCACTACCCCAATATCCAGATACAGAGATAGGAGCACCTCTCTGTTGGCTTGATAGGGCCTGACCCAGGTTCGGAAGTGTTTTAGCCAAACAAATCTAGCACTACTGGCCCTTTCGACAACAATTCGTGGAGCGCGGACTGAAGTCTTACCCAAGGTAGTATGGGAGGGTGCTAGAACTAGGTTTCCGCACCCTAGGGATGTCTTGATGAGGACTGCAAGGGTCGTGAACTGATCTATGCACTCGCGCTACTCTGCACAGATGGTTGGCCTTCGCGTAGCTCGGCAACGAGGCACTTTGTGGATTCTTATTATTAATGTGTTTATTAGAGATCTGATTTAATTCTTAAGGTCTTTAATCAAGTAGTCAACAATTATAACCAGTGCACACACCCATAAATATTACAGATATGCATAAAATCAAAACATAAGCATAAACATATAGATCTGCAACCGAATGCACAATAATTTAGGAACACTTATCTTTATTAATCTTTTGTTTAGTACAATCAGTTCCACCCTATGCACTCAGCTGCAAGGGTCCGCGCACATAGCTATGGACTCTACCAGGCCTCTGCGCACATAGCTGCAGAGCCTACTCTAACTACTACCACCCACGACTCAGACTTACAAACTCAATGCAAATATTGCATTCACAAACCCATAATACATCAGATCTTAAAAGCTACCAAAAACTGCCTTCTAAACCTAGAGCCCTGCTCTATTTATACATTCCCATGGTCCGCTGACCACCGACAGGCCGACTTGCTTTCTATTATCTTACATTTTTCTCGGGTAGACAACCCTTTGACTTGACTCATTACAATTCACACTCTGCACACTTCGCGGAGCCTTTACCATACTTTGACCCAAAATTGTGGGCTTTGAGCCCCAAAACCCTTACATGGGGGACCTGCTGCCCAACAGGCCCCCAACACAATCATCGTGACTTGTCCCGAGTCACTCGGCTGGTGTGGTGATCTTCACGCAGAGGTTATTCAACAACTTCTGCGCTTCCCTTACCTCCGCAACACATGCTTCCGCCATCTGCTGTACTCATTGTGCGCGAGCCTCTGATACGTCATTATCAGCTTCACTTGCTTCTCTGAGTTTGTATACTACCTGCATGTGGGCTAGCTTTCCCTCGATGTTGGCGGTGACCGCGAATGCCTCATCAAGCCAAGGCTAGATGCGTTCTTTAAGGACTGCTTCTTTCTAGTGAGCGGTGTCGACTTGTGCCTTGAGAGCCTAGGCCTCCCTCATCTTGGCCAATCACTGAGTAAGGGAAACCGTCTACGTGGTCCCTCGGACATTATCATAGGCCTGCTGCAACTCCCATGCTTCGGTCTCTAACCACTGTAATGTTGGGTCTTCCTATAGTGAAGTGACCGTGATAAATGAATAATCTAACAAGCCAGTGCACTCCTGTATGGCACGTGCTATTGCTTCCTGCCCAGATTGGATGGCGCGTTGTTGCTGCTCTCTAATCTTTGGTGGTGTAGAGGGTTGCACCTTGAGTCTCAGCTCTGCGATCTGCAAGTTGAGGTCCAACTGGATTTTTGTTGCTTCTTCCTTCACTTCACGGAATCCACTGGCCAAATTGTGGATCCATATGCCTACAAGTAAATCTGCAACAATCTTGAGCTCATGGGAATGACAACACGCTTCCTTAACAATTTGCTCCAACTGCCGATTCTGTGCTACTGCTTCATCACGTTGGAGGCTCAACTACTCGATGTTAATTCGTTGCTCACTGAGTATCTGTACCGCACGTCCTTCCCTAGCGCAGAGCTCCATTGTTGTGCCATCCTGTAGCTGGTATAAGATTTCTCATGGGAGGGCAGCCAAGTTTAATCTAAGTCCCGTGAGCTGGCCTACCATGGCTCTGTCCTCCGCGTTGTTTGCTGTCAATGCTCCTGCTGGAAGTGTAATAGTATTAGCCATTTTGGCTTGCAGCAACTGCTCGGTTGCTGACGTACCTGTAGCTCCATGGGTAGCTACCACTCCCGGCTGTGGGGCTCGTGCTTGAAGTTCTTGCAGTTGTGTCCTAAGTGCCCCCAACACAGTCTGCTGCTCTATCATAGCTTCGTCGAGCGCCTCCCTGGTGACTTCGTGAATTGTATCCCCGATGTCACATAGGTCACCCTCGGTTAGTGTAATAAGCTCCTCTTGCAACTTGGAGGCCTTGGTCTTCTTCCGTGGCCCTGTGTGTTCTGGGACGCGCGGTCGTTTCAATTATGCCGAGGTGGTTCTTGGGTTTGTGCCTTCCATTGTCGCATCTGTCGCCTGCTCTGCTGTTATGTCCGGGGTTCTTTCCTCCTGTGTCGTAATGGCCTCTCCTGTTGTAGTATTTTTCATGGCGGCCTTCGTTGCCTCTTGGGATGCCTGCACTTCTGCATATAATTGTTCATTCCGCTTCTGTTGGGCGAGTCGCTTGGCAACAAATTTTTGTTTCTGAATCTCTGCTTCGTCGCGCACTACCACATCTGGTGTGCGCCACTCTGGTGGCCAGGTATCGATCACCACAAAGACGGAATCATCTATGGAAATGAAGGGGAGTGTGGTCCACTTATGCTCTGGATCCCTCCACACCCTGATATATACATTGTGCATATCTACTTTAAAGTCTACAATTTTTTGAGATTATCGTATACTTTGGCAGATAGGTGTGGCCGTTTGTTGATCCATAGTCGTATGCTTGCCTCCATTAGCACCCATAAGATCTTGGTTTCTTTGATTCGCGTAGCATCCTTTGTTGCCCATAGCGACGCATATTTTGTTTCCTCTAGCCAGTCCTGGTTAAGGGAAGGACACTAACTATCCTCAGGTAATTCGCCGGTAACCAACAAGATGGATAAGATCAACCACGCGTAGTGGAATCTCTTACACTGTTCATGGGCCACCTGTGCTTTATAGGCCTCTTTGAATTCAAATTCGACCGTTCCCCCCTTTCGTGGCTCATTAATGTGATTTTGGCGGTAGATCCGTTCAACCCTAGTTCTGGCCCTGTGTCTTAATTACCCGTCATCTGCTCTTTGGTGTCTTAAATGGGACATCTTGTCATGAATAGTATCTGCAACGGTCACCTTCCATCCTCCCCACGTGGTAGCGTAGTCCTTTATACGCGGACACGTTCTATGCTTCACACTGATTTTGCACGCCACATCTGAGCCGCGCAACTCCCATACAGACTCCTTTATAGTCCCACGCCCTCTTCCAACTACTTGGAGTGTTGAGACTCTTCTATGGTTAGTCAGGTGGTCGCACCCCTGGTGCGGGATTTCAATTTTCCTGCTAGCCCGGGTTGCGGGCAC
The DNA here is from genome assembly GCA_031772625.1 of Pinus tabuliformis. Lineage (NCBI taxonomy): Eukaryota > Viridiplantae > Streptophyta > Pinopsida > Pinales > Pinaceae > Pinus > Pinus tabuliformis. The sequence continues at coordinate 1,066,456,951 of CM062815.1, forward strand.
CTTTCGTGTATCTTTGTATCTGGTAGCCATCGCACTCTACTATATACGGTACGCTCCCTCGTTGGTGCCATTGTAGCCATGATAGCAGGGTCACAACTCCTTCTAGTACAATAGTAAGGTCGGCCAGGTTTGGTCCCCTTATTCTCAGATTCGCGCGGCCCGCTTGTGCGACTCTAGTTTTCATTTTGCTGATTTCTTCGTCCAACATCACACTTTTCCTCCTCATCTGTGCCCATTCTTCATCGATTTCACGAAGTTTCAAGCTTCTGCGCTGAATGGCTTCCTGTAACAGCCAAATTCCTTTGCTCAGGACCTTGTGTTCAGTCCAAACTGCTTGGGCGGTGGTCGGGGAAATTCTCTTTTCCTTCCTGGTTTCATCGTGTATGTTCACAGATAGGGTCATCTTTGCACACCTTGTTTTTTTTATGGTCCTATAGACCCATCAAACCCCTGGTACGCATAGATTCTAATTGGTTGGTTTTATCTGACGAACTCTATTCAGGATTCCACATATTTTTCCACAGGCTCTGGTGAAAATGCCTGGCAGAAGGCGTTGTCATTCCTACTGCCGTGTTGGGTTCTAATTTTTGATTCTTAGTTGGGGCGGTGGTTGCACAGCGTACGACTGCATCCCTCATCATAGGTGGGTGCCCAAACCGCTTCGTCCTTGCTGCCTAGACCACATTTGAGGGCCTCCAACCCGTACATGTAGCCGCCTTCTACATTCGCGCCCATTCCACCTAATCTTCCAAGGTGTACTCCACCCTTGTGTAGTTGTCACGCACAGTGCCCCTTTTTGCGCACCGTGCCACTTCTGCTCCATGATTGTAGTTCCACAGTGGTCTATGAATTCCTCCCCATTTGTTGCGCTGTCATCTGCTGGCAGTTTCCTTACTTCGGTTGTCACATGTCGCAATGATCTAATCATCATATTACAATTTAGCATTGTTACTTCATGCAATCAGTTCTGCCATCGCTCTATCTCTTCATCTGAATCCGACGTGCAGGAACTATCGCGCTCCCATGAGATTCTCCTGTCTACTATTGGATTCACCTGATCCTGGTCTTGCGCCATTATCTGGTAGATGCAGTCTAGTTCATCGTCACTGTCCTCATCACGCACATGTTTAGTGTAGCGCGCTCCTTTGGCTGGGTCCAGCAGAACTATTACACAGAGCGACTTTTTCTCGAATATCATCTTTCATCTTTTTGAGTTGATGACCCCATTCATGTCCATGGCCTAGTCTATTCCTAGTAGCGCAGGGTATGAGTTATTGTCATCAACAATTTCTATTACCTCAAAGTCCATATGCATACTTACACCTTCAATGTCCACTTTCACCCCTTGCAACCTTCCCATTGGTAAGATCTTTTGTTGGTTGGCCATGCATAATTGAATAGGAGACCACTGCAGTGCGGGCTCACCCATGCGTTCCCACATCTATTTTAGTAATACATTCGCGCCTGACCCCAAATCCACAATGACCTGATCCATCTCATACTCACCAATTTGCGCCGTCAATCACATTTCCCGCTCGGTGCACAAAGCATGCTTTCCAAGTTTCCAGACCACACATGGCTCTCCTGACCCTGCGCACCTAGTGATCAGCTCTTGTAGTCCCTTAACTGCCTTATTGTTGCGTAGCAGCTTCATACATGTCTCTAAAAAGGTAGTAAGCATAGAAGGATCCATTCCCGGCTCAAGTTGATCCTTACTACCTAAAGTAGAGGCCTCCGTGAAGCTCTTCTTAGCTTCCTTAAATGTTTCCTTCATGCATTCCATCTCAGACTCAGGTTCCTTTGTAGGAGCCTCGCGAACCTTCGAATCTTCTCCGGGTTGTTTCCTCTTATCTTCCTATAGTTGTGCCGCTTCTGAGTACCATGTTTATGCTGGGGTCCTCTTCGCGTGGTTTGGACCTCATCATTTGGATATTTTGGGTTGGAGTAGGTTGTAGTACCCCTTTCTCGCACATTTGGGCGATCAATGTCGGACAATCTACCATTTCATGATCAAACTACTCACAGTACAGACAAGATATTCTCATCGGGTTGGTACAATCGTGAGCATAGTGCCCCGACCCTCCGCAATTATAGCAGATCAGCTGTTCGCGCCCTCGTCTAGGTCCCATTCCTCCTCTCCCTCATCTGCGTCCTTGGAATCCACCGTGTGCCCCCGCAGCTGGATTGAAACCTCACATTTCAGTCTGCATTCGATAGGCTGGGGTCCTATCCATCATTAGCTCATATGTCCGACACGTTCACTCGTCGTGCTGATCTATAGAAGTTATAGTACAGTTGCTGCAGAGTCTGGGTATACTTCTGCAACAGATGATAGTTTTCTGTCACGTGCTTTCCTCCTACTTGAAAAATCGCGCACCAGAGTGCGGGTGCCACACTTGGCCCTGCTTATACCTCCTTCCTCAATGGCATCGGTCCCCCTCTCGCCAAACAGTTCGCGAATACAGGGTAGTGATCCTTATCATGACACGGGCCCTTACATTTTATACACCACACTTCTTCATGCACCTCTTGTCGCAGTGCCCTATCTTGATCTAGGCTTTGCATCTCCAAGCATAGGTTTTGTAGTTCCGCGCGGATTTTTTGAACTCCCAACCCAGGATCTTGTATTGGAGTTTCATGCAACCTCATCGCTATCTCTAATGCTTCAGCCTAGGTTGAGATCTTCTACTGTGACAGTGTCGTCCTTAGGTGCGGTGTCAGGGATGCCACAAACTAGGCGCGGTGCTGCGCATCTGAAAGCGTCATATTAGCCTCACGGATCATACTCTTCAGGCGCTGATCCAGATCCCATGGAGTCTCGCCTGGAAGCATCACAATTTCCTTAAATCTGATGATTGACTGAGTTTCTGATTTCGGTCGGCTAAACTCTTTGTTCAATGCATCCTGGATCTCCACTATTTTGGCATTTGGATGATTGCTAGAGTGCTTGATATACCACATCAACACACGATCCTGCAGCGTGCTCACTAAAGTAGCCTTTTTAATGTTATCATCTGTAATGCCTTGGGCTTCCCATACTGCCTTTACCACGAACCAGAACTGATCTGGTTCCTCATTTCCTATGCCTCTAAATATGGGCAACTTGATCGCACTCGCCATTCCAACCCTTGGAGGTGGTGGAGGTGGGGTGGGTGAAGATGGGGTCGATGTAGGTGAAGTGGGTGATGGTGTGGATGGAGGTGGTAACTGTGGAATGCGCTGCTTTATCAACCGGACTGCACTTCTCGGAGAGAACCCAGTGAGCTCCTCCTCGCTTTCTCGCGAAAGTGAAATCAAGGGACTGTTCTCTAATCCTTTGATCCCTTGGTAGCCTATTTTGCTCCGCGTTATCCTAGACATCAATGGATTCGCATAACCCGTCTTTCACATAACATCATTTTAATCCGGGTATTCAACGATTTGATGTACTTATCTCGCAATCCCTTTAGAAAACGCCGCTCAGCTTCGCTGTAGCTCAGGGTTGTGTCTATCGCGAACTTGGTGATAAACCTCCTATTATCCGATCCAACCAATAATCTACCGTCTGTGCGATGTTATCTTTAGATGCCTCTAGCTGGTGCACCAACTATGGGGTCCACACTAACGGTTGATCGAGTTTGCACCTTCCCTGACTGTTGGCTAGCCTCGCAATCCACTCATACAGTTCTGACAAGAAGGATGCGAAGAAGATCTCGTGGATTTCCGTGTATATGTAGCGATCCAACCACCTCTTCTCAGATATCTGCGGAGTTTTGTTTTCCTGCACCATGAACTCGTGAAGCTTCTGATCCAACCAATCTTCAATCTCTTTCTTCGTAGGGTTCCAACATTCCGACATCAGACATCCCTTAGGTAGATCCCGGTCCTGGCAACGGAACCATTTGTTGGCTTGATGGGGCCTGACCCAGGTTCGGAAGTGTTTTAGCCAAACAAATCCCGCACTACCGGCCCTTTCGGCAACAATCCACGGAGCGCGAACTGAAGTCTCACTTGAGGTAGTATGGGAGGGTGTTGGAACCAGGTTTTCGCACCCTAGGGATATCTTGATGAGGACATGAAGAGTCACGAGCCAATCTGCGCACTCGCACTACTTTGCATAGATGGATGGCCTTCACATAGCTCAACAATGAGGCACTTCGTGGATTCTTATTATTAATGTGTTTATTAGAGATCTGATCTAATTCTTAAGGTCTTTAATCAAGCAGTCAACAGTTATAACCAGCGCGCTCAACCATAAATATTACAAATATGCATAAACTCAGAACATAAGCATAAACATATAGATCTGCGATTGAATGCACAATAATTCAGGAACACTTATCTTTATTAATCTTCTGTTCAGTACAATCATTTCCACCCTGCGCACTCAGCTGCAGGGGTCCATGCACACAACTATGGAACCTACTAGGCCTCTGCGCACACAGCTGTAGAGCCTACTTTAACTACTACCACCCACGATTCGGACTTACAGACTCAATGCAAATATTGCATTCATAAACCCATAATACATTAGATCTTAAAAGCTACCAAAAACTACCTTCTAAACCTAGAGCCCTGCTCTATTTATACATTCCCATGGTCTGCTGACCACATGAAAGCTGACTCACTTTCTATTATCTTACATTTTTTTTTTCAGGCGGACACCCCTTTGACTTGACTCATTACAATTTGTGCTCTGCACACTTTGCGGAACCTTTACCATAGTTTTACCCAAAATTGTGGGCTTTGAGCCCCAAAACCCTTACGCGAGGGACCCGCTACCCAACACTCTCCATGAAATCCCTGTCAAAAAATATATGTCCTCAACATCTATTGTGGCCATGTGCTCCAGGCCCTCACCAAGTACTGCAACAAATCCATTTGGGCCCTCATGCTCGAAATCTGGAAAAACTTTAATAGACCAAAATTTCTTAAAGCATTAACTATGGCTGGGTCATTTTCTACTATCACATATTGCATTTCATGTTCTCCTTCTCTGCAAGATAACACCATTTTCACTTTGACAAATTCCTGCAAATGGTAAAGAAAAGAAACACATTAGATCAATAATGTAAAACTTTTTGGGAAGAGAAAACTCAAAATACAAATTTGAACCCTTTTGCACTCATCACACTGTCTATTCATGGATAGTGTGCCCCATCACAGTTACCCTTCTTGATAAGTGCATTGGGTCGTACTTTGCAATATAAATAAAAAAAACCCACAACACTTCCTGATACAAGAAGACTGTGTTGGGCTGAGGGCGAAATGTGTTCCCTTAAATTTCCAAAAACTTTGCAAAAAATGCACAAAAATGAAAATATAAACCGTGAAAATGTAGAGAAGGGACAAATCTCTTACCTGGAACCCACGACAATGAAAATCATCCACAGAATTGGCCATAATCATTTGCTAAAGAATCAGGGAAAAACCACTCAGAGCTCTCCAAAATGGTAAAAATAAATTTACTTTTACTTTATTTTATGCCCAAAATAAGTCATTTAAAATATTCATGTATATTTTTACCTATTTTTGTCATTTATCATATATATATATATATATATCTATATCTACATCTATATATATATATATATATATCTATATATATATATATATATATAGATATTGAGCAGGTTAAATGACAAATAAAGGACATGGTGCAGGATATAAATTGAAATTTTAATGCAGGTAATTTTGGTAAATGAGCATACTTTTATCACTTTTTTCGCGCTCATGATAACTTACAAAAAAGGAACCCCCTAGAGTACTTTTTAATCTCTTTTCAGACTCCCAAATTTTGAAAATATTGTTGAGTACTTGTCTCTTTTGAACTCGTTAAAGTAAATGAACGAACGTTTTCACAATATAAGTTTAACCCTTTTCCGGAATGGATGGACTATTTACAAAAAAGGGATACTTTAGTTAAACATGGCTAAAAGTTTGTCCTGGGTATTGATTTATGCCATTTCGGGCCCAAGAGAATAAATTTATGAAAAGGAACCTCTCCGAGTTTTATTTTTTGCCTCTTTTTCAAACTCTCTAAATATGAAAAAGAAGTTGAGTTACACCTTTACTGGACTTATAAAACATAAACATCGTAGGAATTGTTAATCACACCTTATTGAAACCCTTCATGATGGGTGTTTGAGTCAATGCTGCCAACTCCATAAAAGTGTCACTGATATGTTCAAGAGAAGTCCACCCTTAGTTGACATTTGTTACAATACCTTCAGCCTTCTTTCATGTCTATTGCACCAGAACCAACTCTGAATTATCATATTCTATCTCAAATCTTGATACCCATTTCATGTCGTTGATGGGGGATACATTAAGGCCCTCTTGTGATGAGTCACTCCCTATCGACATCAACGCATTATCTAGGAAGTTGACTTAGAAACTCCTTTCAGTGCCTTGGAACTTGCATACCTTAATGACAAGTTTTCTCTATTTCAGTGACAAGTTCTCATCATTGGACTTCGACCGAGAGATTTTGTGTGGTGTTCAAATACAACTCATTTATTCATACCTCATAGATTGAACTTAGTACCTTAAGGGCCATTATCATTATCGGTGGTTCCTCTCACATCTGTTAACGATTTTCATCACTGGCCGATAATTCGATGGTTTCTACCATGTTCGACTCTAATAGACTATTCACATGGTTAGAATCATACTATCAAGTGACGAGGTAGAAGACCCCGGGTCTAGTTTCATCCATCTAGGATTTGATTTAGGATTAATACAAGATCTACAAAGTATGATGGCTATGGTCATATAAAGAGTCATCCAAGTATGGGTCCATAATATGTCATCAATGGATGTGACTTTGATCATTGTACATATAAAATGGATTATATGATGAGTATGGGTATCCCTACCTCAACAATGATGATAATGTATTGTAACAATCAATTGATGATCTCAACTAGACAATTATTGATATAGACTTTTCAAATGGTAAAGCACTTCATTCCTTAACCACTGCTTCTGACTTTATACTTTAGGGGGGATCTGTTATAGGTTATTTTGTCACATTTAACCAAATGGCCTTGAATCCAGATCTATCATCATCCATTGACACTTTGCAATCATCCCCTATAAAGCCAAAATCATTCACTTTCCAGAAGTTGCAAGAATCTTGGATTACACTGGCTAAAATACCTAATTTTGTGGATCAAAGCACTTGCCTTTTAGACAACCTACGATGGCATAGTATGCATACATTCAATCTGCGCTGGTCAATGCATGTTGATTTTACAAAAAGTGCAATGATAGATGGAAATGAGTAAAAATAAAAAAATAATTTCAAAGTTTCTCTCTCTAGAAGCTTCAAAAGTGGTTTCAACCATTTACTGTCAGATAAGATCTCGAACTCCTACTATTGAGGTCTTATCTTTTATCTCCTAGAAATTACCTCCCTCTAATGTGGATCTAAGCCCTAGAATGGTAAATCCTAAACCACCTCATTTACCCTATAAATTCACTGCCTCCCATTGTCTAGGTTGGCTTTTGGAGACTCTAGATTATGCCCTTATGCTGCTCATTTGTGTCTGGAGGTCCATAATCATCCATGTGCTTTAGGTGTGATTGAAGGTTTACCATTGTGGAAAAGGAATGACAAGATAGCTGGGAGAGATTCACAAGGTCAAGGCCTACAAGGGTTGTAATATTTTCCTGCTTTTATTAATACAAAAGTGCATTGTTTCTCCTATACATTATGTCTCATTTATGCATATGTAGAACATGAATCCTTGACTTCTTGTTTAGAGTTGTTTGTATATGCTATTATGTATATTTTGGTTTTGTTTATTGTTTTGGATGATTTGCAGGAGTTGGAGCTAACAAGTAAGGAGAAGGAGGAATTTTGCATTGGATTCCAAGTAGGTTTTATTCCCACATTTCAAAAATCTTTAAGGAAAGCATTGAATTTTTGTCTTCGTTGTTTCTATATTAAGCCACTAAGTCTAGGGAGATTTCTTCTATACACAGAAGGAAGTTATCCACAAAACACATCCATTGATTGGCTACAATAAACTTTGTATTTTATCTCCCTTCTTGGACTTACATATTCCCTTTTAGATTAAGGGGGGAATGCTGGAAACATAATCCTTCAGGGTTATGTGAATTTGGCACATTCACTTAAGTGGAAGGTGAAAAACCTCAAGGGAAGGCCAACAGTCATGAGAAGTCCAAGAGACCTCATGAGATATGAAATCAATAGCTAGGAAAATTGTGTATTAATATGTATATTTTTTTTTAGTAATATGTATTAGACGATTATCTATTTTTGCTCTATTATTTTTTTGTGTGTTCAACAATTAACGATCATGATCCTAGAACTATTAGGGAGGTAGTGGATACAAAGGATGGAAAAATATGTAAAAAGACCACGGTTGAAGAAATGGTAGCCTTGGAAAATAATGAGGCTTGGGATCTAATGCATTTGCTAGTTGGAGCAAATCCTATTGGTAGAAAATGGGTGTTTAATAAGAAGTTGAATGCATAAGGAAAAGTGGATAAATACAAAGCTCAATCAATAGCAAAATATTATTCTCAGGTTGAAGGAATTCGCTTTGGTGAGATTTTTTCTCTCGATGCCAAGTTAACTTATATTATATTTATTTTATATGTTGCAACTTCTTTTGATTTTTAAGTAGAAAATATGGATGTGAAGACAACATTCTTACATGGACATCTAGAAGAAAAAATCTACATGAAATGGCCAAAAGGATTTGCAGTGAAAGAAAGAGCTGGTATGCATGTTGGAAAAGTCCCTATATGGGTCAAAGAAATCACCAAGGATGTGGCATGAAAAAATTGATACCTGTATATTGGGACTTGGATTCACATGGCACAAAGAAGATCTTTATGTGTATTTCAAATTAGTTGGTGATTGTCTTATTTATTTTCTCTTATATTGGATGATATGCCCTTGATTGTAAATAATAACTATAACAACCTTGGACAAAATTTCATGTAATAAAGTTAATAAAGGAAAAATAATAACCAAGGTCATGGGACACGTATTCCAAGTTGAGAGTTGGGAAAAAACATCCTAGTGTGGGTGTTCATTTGGTTTATTATAGCTAATGAAATTTGCAAAGGAAATGACAAAGGATTTTGTTATCACTTAAGAATTCTAATTCCCAAATTTCTCACATTAGTTTGATGGTAAAGGTTCGGAGCTAGTCTAAGTTTGTTTTTTTTTTTTTTTGCCTTAGAGTCTGAGTCTTAGGAGTCTTGATGGTATACTTAAATAAAGGTCAACTATGCATTCTCATTCATCACTGGTCTCATAACTCACACAATTTCCATGTGTCAGCTTTGTTCAAAGGTGATTATGTGCTACAAAGCTCTTTAGGTGATTTCGTAGCGCATAAATCATTTTTGGTGTTTTCGCAGCGCATAAATCCTTTTTAGCTATTTTCGCAGTGCAACATGTTTTAGGTGATTTCGTAGCGCATAATCCAGATTTTACACTGGCTACGCTACGAAATCGGAGATTCGTGCAATCTGTAGCAAATCTTTCCTAACTGTCAAATCTGTCAAGTTCAGTTATGGTTGCATCATTCAATGTCAGCTTATACACTCCACATATCATGTCCAACCGCTTATCTCCATCATTACAGTCGCTAGGTACCTTGGGATGCTCGGATTGCAAGTTCCAAGAAAAGCCAGGTATTCACAGTCTTAATTATGATTGTATTCATTGCATGAGGAACAAGTCTGCAAGTTTTCAATTTGAATGCATTGTATATCAAGCGAGGCAGCCATTCAAGCGAGGCAGAGATTGAAGATTGAGCAACGCTAGTATATCTATCCTTCATTACGCTGAAGTCTCATGGAAGGATCTACAAAAAGGAAACATCATAGATCAGGGAGATGTTTGAGGAATGAACCTAAAGGTTTAGACCTTATCTTGAAGAACAGAGAAGTTGAGCATGTGTTCAAGCAGGCTGGATGTTGGAATTTTTGCGAGAAACTCCAGGGAGGTCATGCACAAATCACCAAGGAATTTTCTTTGAATTTCACAGGACTGAATTCAAAGGTTGGGATGCTCAAATTGCAAGTCTCACCAGAGGTAATATCCATAGTTACTGATATTCCAAGGGGATAAGAAACTTGGTTTAAGAATTTCAAATTTGATATGACCCCCTGCAAAGAATTTCTGAAGCCCGAGTTTATTGACTCAGATTTAAACAAGTCTGTGCCTAGAAATTATGTCAAGGACTCATATGCCAATTTGCTTACCTTCATATAGAGGTACCTTACCTGTGAAGGAGATACAATAAGGTGTATGCATATCATTTTAAGCTTCTGCTGCATTTCACAGGAAAGATATCTCTTGATTTACCTTTCTACTTATTTCATAGCTTAAGCAAAATGTGTGACAAGGTGCAGCTAAGGAAAGAAGCCTGTGAGACCTCATTGTTTCACCACGGCTTAGTTAAGTTGATCGTGCTGCATGAACTCCAGAAAGTAGGTAGGGACTGGCCCACATTCATGTTTATGTCTGGTTTCAAGAATGAGACTGGTCTCAGTCCTCAAGCTGCAAAAGATCTTCCAACAACAACTGGTCATCAGGCAGAAACAAGATCCAGGAGGTTTGCAAAGTTGAAGGCTAGGAAACAAGTAAAGGAATCCACCAAGCCACTGATTATCCAAGATACACCCCAGAAGTCCCTTAAAGAGAAAACTCAGATCAAAGAAGGTGCACATGAATCAAACACAGGTGAAGGAGTCCAAAGAAGAAGGACTAGGAGCCAGGTAGCTAAAGAAAAAGGCAAGTCAGTGATTATTGAGGAAAGCCCTGTTTCAAAGGAAGACTTGAATGATTTACTGCAAGCCATTGATACTGAAGAATCTCCCCTGGTTCAAGCAGATTTGATAGAGTCAGAAAAAGACAAGGCTAAGAGAGTCAAAGCCTCGAAAAAACTCAAGTTTGATGATCAGGTTGCTCAATTTGTCTTTAAGCCAAGAAGACCCATAACGAGGAATTTCAAACACATACAGGAGGTACTGCCAGGAGCAGATGAAACAGAGGAGATAACACAGTCTCATGAAGGAAAAGATAAAGGTAAAGCAGTTACCCTTCAAGAAGAAGATAGTGTTGAAGAGTTGAAAAGGAAGTTGGAATTGGCAAACTTTGAAATTGCTAGACTGAAGAAAGCCTCCAAGAAACATGCAATCAAGGAGGCTTATTTTAACCAAATGCAAGCTCGGTGGGAGGACAAAACATTTCAAATACCCAAGGTGGTTGATTGTAATGTTCAATTCCGTAGCTGGACTGTCCCTGCAATAAAGGAAGCACAATTCATCAGAAAGGTCAATACAAAGCTGAGAGCTAGGATCAGAGTCATGAAGAAACAAATTGAGGACTTAAAGATGCAGTTAAGCTAGCAGAAAGAATCTCCTTAAGAAAGTCACACATCAAGTAAGGTTATGTTCCAAATTTTGATGGTTTTCCTTGTTATAATATTTCTTGAAGAATCATACATTTCCACTCAGTTTTGAAAAGCTTTGGAGCAATTGAAAAGAATGTTTAAATATAAAGAAGCTCAAGATAGCAAATTTTTGGTATTAGGCTGTGTTTTGGTGATTACACAGCAGTTTCGTAGCGCGCTACGAAACTGCTGAAGATGATGCCTAACGCACAGCAGTTTCGTAGCGCGCTACGAAACTGCTGTAGCTACATAATTAAAAACCAGTCAACAAATTTTGAGGGACCGAGGGGAAATTTTTGAAAAAGGAATCTCTTCAAAGGATCATGTAACAGGTGTCAACATTCAACAAGGGAAGAAATAGGTGGAAGAAACATATATTCGAACTCTAAACTTTTTGTTATAAAGTGATCAGAGTTACTACAGTTCAGGATATGTCAGACAGCTTGGAGGAGATCTTGTCTTCACACATGGAAAAGGTCCACAACACATCAAGGACGTGGCATTCTAATATATTTTTGTAAAATCAAAGAAGAAGGACATGGTTCATTTGTTTCGAATATCTTTGAGGAAAACCAAAATCAGATAAACAGGGGCAGTTTCCTACTTTTCAAGAGCAATGGAGAATATGTGACATTAAGGGCCAGCAGGCAGCTACAAACACCTACCACAGCCAAACTAAAAGAGACCACTTGTCAAAGAACGAGAATTGATTGTAATTAAGGCTATTATTAGCATGCTATGGAGTTAGACTCCTATTTGCCTTAGATCTCTAAAAAGTCTAGTTAGCAGTTTGTTACATTTAGTAGGTAGTTAAAGTTTGAATAGGTGTCATAAGAAGTAGAATTCGAGTTCCCCTTATGCTGGAGGAGGAATCTCAAGAATTCTATATATAGGAGAGAGAGCAATGTACCAGGGGTTGGAAATTTATTGAAAAAAGCTCTGCCATTGTGCTATGTATATTGTTAGCGCTCAAATCTGCCTCAGGCTGAGGAAGGCAAAACTCGAGGCAACATCATACCACGCTCAACCTTGTAGCTAGCCCTACGAGGATAGGAGAGGGCTCTCTCCGGTCAATCTCGGCAAAAGGTAATCAAAGAGGCTCGAGATGACTGAATTGATGACTAATTTTAGGCTAGGTATGAAGTACAAGGACTATGGAATTTATTTTTTGAAGTTTTGTTGAATTCAAGGGAAAGGCAATTTTGGGTGCGGGGATGAGGCACAGCTTTTGCAGAGGTCTACTTGGGGCAAGATAGGCGATTGTTTTGATGCCTTTAAAGTGATTGAATGAATAGACCTGACAGGTGAGGAGCTAAGGAGAGCAAGGAAGTCTCAAGGATTCTCCTTAAACTGAAGAAAACATGGAAAATTAAACAAATTTAAAGGTAGATTATAGCAAATTTATGGATTCTACCTTAACACTTCATTTGTCTAAATGCAGAAAATTAAATAAGGAAAATGGTACACATACACAACTTACAAGTACTGAGAGAAACACACCATCAACACATAAGGCCACATGAATCCCAAATAGTGCTGCAAAACCCTGGTCTATCCTTTGCCAAAAATACAGATAAAATATGTACAATAGTGTATCAAGCTATTCCCAAGAGTCCAACCCTGAAAATGACTAAGAAAATACATAATATAGGAAAGATAAAACATTCCCTTGCCTCTAGGGGTCGAGCTCATCATCCTAGGAGCTGTTTCAACCAATTCTAAACAAAGAACTACAATCTAGGCAGTCAAAACAACTTGCCTCTATAAGCTAGGAAACCAATTCATTCATTAAATTTTTGCTATTTTATGAATGAATCATCTAGAATAGGTAAATAAGTGTCAAGTCAACATAAAGTTCCATTAATTACATCAAGAAGGGTGAAAAATCCCATCACAAGTCAAAACCGGTCAAACTGGCTACGTTTCCTGAGCTGAAGATGAAAATTGTGCCAAAAAACCCTGATGCGCCGCGCGCTTGAGCCCTATGCGCCACGCGCCTTTCCACCTGCATTTGGGGAACTTCCCAGCATCCAAATTGAGCTCAGGTTGGCTTGTTGGAAAACCCTGGATGTCTACTTTCCAACCCAAGTGGAATTTTCCAATTTTATGTCCATTTGCCCCTCCAAAAGTACATTCTCCCAAGGCTGCTTCCGTGTGTCCAAAAAGGGGCAGTGAGGTCATTTTTTGCATGTTTTTTGACCTTTTGGGGACCCAAACCTTGATGAAATGCCTTGTAAATAGCTGAGCAGGTATATTTCATCATGAAAAATCCAAAAATGCAAACCATTTGTGATTTGGACCTCTCAATCTTATGGGTCACGCGCTACGCGCTACGCGTTGAGCCAAAAAACCTGTTTTTAGAGCCAAAAATTCAAAATTGACAAAATTTCTTCCAAATTCCTTGAAATTTGGGCTAGGGGTCCCCAATCAAGTATTATGCTCAGCCAAAGAGGCTTTGGAAAAAATCCGAAGACGATCAAGCTCTTTTTTTCTTTTTTGCTTCTTGACCGCTTTCTTCAATTTTGCCTTAAGACTCCTAATTCGCGCCTTGCAAACTAGGTTCCGGACCTTGTAATGCATAGCCATGTGTTTCAATAATGCATTGTCTCTATTGGCCTTTTTCAGCTGTTCCTCCAAGTAGATGTTGACCCTCTCGAGATTAGCCTCTCGATCCTCATTTACCTGTTGCTCTAGAGAGGTGAACTCAATTTCTCTATGTTGGGCAGCTTGGCGATTCTCATGGATGTTTTGTAGCTCTATGATCACGTGCTGGTCCTCAAGCTGTTTATTCCGCTGCTCTAGATACCTGATATATTGGGTCTTCTCTGATTCTGAAGCTGTCTCATCATCATGAATAGTAACAAAACCTGATGGCTCACTTGAAGGCCTCTCCTCATGCTTGGGCTTCTTGCCCTTATCCTGTACCTGCGGTGCTGCTGTCGAAAGCGAGGCCCCTTCCACACGAGGTGGAGATAACACTCGCTGTGTTGATGAAGTCAACGAGACCCCTTCCACCCCGGGTGGAGATAGTACTCGTCGTGTAGATGCAAATAAGGCCCTGTAGCCTCGTTGGTATGTCACATATGGAGGAGCACTTATATGCTCAGTCTCGGGAATGTCTGGCTGGTGTGAAAGTCCTTCCTCATCATGAACTATCTCGGGAGGTGGTTGTAATGCTGCAAAGTGATCATGGGAGATGAAATCTTCCCAAGTAATGCCCTGTTGTGCCAACTGATGCATCACTACGATTTTAATCAATGCATAATGATAGAAGCTCTTATGCTGATGTGTTGCGCTCTTCCTTTGTACTAAAGGCACCATCCTTTCTATGTTGCGACACATGAAAAACGGAATGTTCATCATACGTACCCTTGTGAAATGCATCAACAAACGAACATGGTATGCATAGAGTCATGAGAATCTGCCCTCACAACTGAAATATTGGATGATGAGTTTCATCAATGGTGCATACTCATCCTTTAGGAATCTGAAAGGAAAAACTGCACTCAAATGTCTTATATACCCAGGCTTGATATATGGCTCATAGTAGAATCTGTCTAACTGCTGGCGTTTACTCCATTCCTCCCCTACATTTGGTATCCCAGTGGCCTAAGCAATAGTCTCAGGTGACAAGGTGAAATTCACTCCGGCAAGGTTTATATGACGATCCTGCAAATGTAGAACAAATAAACAGACTAGTTCCTGATGATGCTGGATTTGTGAGATCCGCTCACAGTATTCAAAACATGATTGATACCGAAAATAGTCCATTGCAAGTGGACAGGCTTGCAATTGAGCCAAAGAGGTAGGCTCCTCCATAACATGCTGTCCACTTTTGCCACCTTTGTGATACCTCCGTGGCACATTAGGTACATTTACCTCCGATGTAGAGTCACTATCATAATCCTGCTCATATACTGACTCGGTCTCTGACATGTTCTTTAAAAACAAGGTAGCTGGAATATATATATATATATATATATATGCTGATATACAACTGTGTTCAAAATTGACTGTAGACCTTTTCTTTTTCTCAAAATGTTGTGACCAAGGGGAAACAAATATACAAGGGAATTGTTAAGAAAGGGAAAACATTAGGTAAATGGGGAAAATGGAAATAAAACAAGGAATTTAGGGAAGGGAAGGGGCATGGAAATCTTGAAGTTTTAGGGTTTGGGATGAGGTAGGGAATATATGTTTGTAGTAGAAGGGATGGGTTAGGATTTGAGGGAGGATAGTGTAGGGTTCTATGAGGAATTATTGGGGAAAATATTGGTGAATATAGGGGATGGGAAACAAAGGAAATAGGAAAACCTTGGCAACATTTATTTTTGAAAACCCTACAGCAATCTTGGCATTTAAATCCTTACAACAAATTAATGGACAAGGAGGGTTTTTACACTTGGTTTTTTCATGGCAAATATAGCATAATTTCTTTAAATAAACCTTTCAAAACCAAGAATGAGCTGTGGATAAAAGCCTACCTGTGATTTGATGCGTGAGAAGAGGTTTTTGAGTGTGTTTTGGACAAAGTCTGGGCATAAACTTCAATGCGCCGCACGCCTCACCTTTTATAGACATTTTTGTGCCCTACAACTCCAAGCATGAAATGTCCATAAACCAAGGGCTCCTAAGTCCCTAAAAGTGTTGTTCTAACCCCTAAAGGAACAAGGTCAACAGATTACAGCTTCTCCCAGAAGTTCTCCATGAAAAACTACTCAAAATTGGTCAAAACAGGATCATTGCAGCTGCTCCACTGGCTAGGTGCGTTGCATCTCACCCAAATGCACTGTGAGGGTGCGTTTCATTTCAAAACTCCCTTCTGTGGGGTGCGATGGGCGAGAAATGACAAATGGCAGTGCCATTCCGCGAGGTGGAGAGGCAATGGAAGCTTCCAGAATCTTCTCCTGTGACACTTGCCTCACTGAATTCGACCAAGGATGAGTAAGAGGCCCTCAGTCTCCAAGTGGAAGCAAGAACTGACAGAGAGAAGACACTAATCAAATCACAAGCTGACTCATCCTCCTTACAGATATCTATATATGCATCCCTCATCCCAGAGATCCAGAGGCTGGAATTTTGCATATTGTAAGGAATTGTTGTTGGTTTCTAGAGAAAAACATCAGATAGTTGGGTGATCTATGCTTTGTTTTAGGTGAAGAGGGGCTTCTTTGATGGGAGGTTGATGCTGGGTCGGAACCACTAGTTGTAACTCCTCCTGGATCTTTTCTTGTTTATCAATAAAAGCTATTTGAGTTCTCCTCCATGCTTTTGTATCATTGATGCTTGTTACATTTGTATGGTCAATTTAAATCTGATCCTAAGTTATTTAAGTATATAGATCCATGTCTTTGTATAGTGCTATGCTTCTGTGATCTTACAGGTACTTTGTGAAGCTGGGCGTGCTAGTGAGCAGGTAGCTGGAGACTATCAAAGAAGAGAGGGATCGAATCAAAGGATTAGCGCAAGACACAGGTTGGTTCTTTCTATTCCTCTCTATCTATAATTCATAAAGGAAATACAAAAGTAGCTTTTCTCTGTTTGTTTCTAAGGTAGCTGTCACACCTTAGTGGGATAGAGTAGTTCTAAATAGACACTTTTCCCTGTAACAAAATGGTGACTCCGCTGGGGAGATAATTAGTTTGTTTGTTTATCATTCTTTGTTGTTTGTTTCATAAACTTATAAGTAGCATTCGAACTGCATTTGCCATAACAAATGCAAAGTAGATAACTGCTGCTTCAATCCATTCACTGGATCTGTTTATGATTTAAACAGCTGATTCACAAACTATCTTATTGCCCTTGTGATAGCTCTTAGATCCTCCTTAGATCTACCCCCGATTGTTGCATTACTGATTGCTTTTTACTCGGCCAAAAACCAAGGACTGAACTGCAAACTGTGACTCGGAACCCGGACAGAGTCTCGTTTCTGGCCCAACGCAGGTACTGTTCAGAGATTCTGAATTTCAGCGCACTTCCCGAAGGGACAACCTGCGCTGCATTTCAGATTCTCTGTGTTACAGGTGCGCTGATCAGACTAGCTCTGTGCAGCTGTGGTTCCTGTGCTTCATTCTTTCCAGTTCTATCCCTAAATTTTGCTGCCTGTGATCAGTATATGTCTGTTTGAAACCCCTTTTCCTTGCTGTTATTCCGCCTCCTTTGTACAAAAGAACTGTAGATGTTTTTGTGTGTTTTTTGAGTCGTTTACAGTTTTCCTTTGCAAAAGTAGCATAGTCGTACTGTCGTCCTTTGATTTGAATCTGTCGCAAGTGTCGATTTCGATCATAGGAGAAAGTTTGATTGCTATTGATGGTCGATTATCCTGTTACTATTGCCTTTGGTCTGAATTTGTAATTTTCTAGTGTCAAGAACGAGTGTTCATTTCAAAATCGTAAGGTGTCGTAATCATCTCTATTTTTGATTTCGAAAAAGAGCTTGTTTATATTTGTCGCTTGAAAAGAAATTCAGATTTGTACATCAAATTTCTTTTTAGCATCAATACTAAGAAAGTCGAAAACAAATACATGCATGTGCATTTGCATATAGACAGTCTGTTTGGCTTGATTTAGGAAAGTGCATTTACAGTGTGCTCTTTGCTCTTTGTGAAAAGATTTTGTCTTTCTTTTCCCTAGTAGCTAGGATTTTCATTGCACAAAAGAGATAAAAAGTTTGTTTATCATCTTTAGATTGCATTTTAGGAATTACATCTACATCTCGTGGTGAACCCGAAAAGCAAAATTCATAAACAAGATCAACTTAAAATAAATTCAATGAATCTAACAACGCTTTGGAACTTAACGCACAACATTTAGAGGTCTAGGCTAGAGATGTATTCCGGCGTCGTAAAGCCTGGTAACTGTTGTCCTCACTGATGGTTGGGTGATTCCTCCACTTTGAGACGATAAGTGCCAGTATGGACTTGTGCTCCCACGTACCGTCGAGTATATTTTGGGAGACCTGTATAGGCTTAAATCCTTTATCCATAGGAAGCGGTGTCTGTTGCCCTATCGATCGCAATGCACTGAACACAACATTCGGGAAGATTGACTGCCGTACCGTAAAATGTATTCTGCAGTTTTGCGATTGGTTTGGTACTCCCTCTACCTAGACTTCAAGAGTAGTCCCTTTCATTCCTTTTCAGACTCCTTAACGGAAAAGGTCCATCTGAGCACTTGTCACTTCAGGCTCATTAAAAATCAAAGGCGACTAGAGTCATCTTTTGTTTTTTCTCGACTCTTAAAAACTGAAAAAACAAGTTGTGTCGAAGCGTCTAAAATTCATTTAATTCGGAAACATACTTCCCCTTTATTTTAGTTGATCGAGTAATCCGCAATCGTGGAAGAAAGTCAATTGAAACGCCGTCGTTCACGGAGGCTTACGAGTCAACCGTCTTTGCCTCCGGAATCGAAGCCAGTACGGACAAAGGGAACTCGTTTAACCGGTTCCAAATCTCCTATTAAAGTTAGAACAAGTATTCCAACGACATCAGAGACTCCGGTTACTCCAAACATTTCTGGAATCCCTGCCTCTACAGAAGAAGTTCAGCAGCCACAGAAGGACAGTGATACTGATCCTAGCTTGAGAGTAAACACTTGTGTTACCGAACCAGTTCCATCTACAACCGGTTCGGAGAGTCTTGCTCTTCAAACATCTATCGCTGCCGATTTCACACCTTCTTTGGCACCAGAAATATTTTACGGACCTGACGGTCTTCCCCTTCCACCTGGTCTGATTGCCATAGAAGAAATTGTAGAAGATCCTCAAACAAGTACTCCGACGCAATTTGGAGTCGGGATTACTCTATATCCTTCTTCGTCAGAAGTTAGTCTACCACCAGCAAAAGCTCCTGTAGAATCGCTAGGTAATCTTTTGGATAGACTACAAATGTCTGAACAACCATCAACATCTAGGGCTGTGTTGTCTGACACAACGACGGCAGAACTCCCTGCTATCACTTCGACAATGTTCACCGGTATACCATCTGTCCCGACTAGCTCTCAGCCGCTAGAAGGAGCCCACTCAGGGGCTATTTCGACAGTATGGTCCGTTCCTATTTGTTCATCTGGAATAATATCCGGAAACTCTTATGTTGAGTCTCAACAAATTGATCCATTTGGAGGTCAATTTGGGCAGTCCGGCCCCCAAGGGATAACAATTCCCTTGAGTTCTGGATTACCACCGTATGGGGGGCAATATACCCTTTCATTATCCCCTCCGTGAGGATATCCATACGGGAGTTCACAACAACATTCATGTTATACTAGAATTACCTCAAGTGGTTGGGCACCTATACTACCTCAACAACCAAGAGTTGTATACTCAATGCAACAATGCGTACCTATGTCGAATATCCCGACTACGCCAGCTATTGTGACGGTGTCGCAAGTTTAAGCGCTACCTGTTGTATGCCAACCTCAGGTTTCTCAGGTTGTAATGCAACAACCCCTTGACCCTGCGACTCAACCACAATTGCCGACTAGTGGAACGACACAGGTTCAGACGGGTACAATTACCCCTCATCTTGGTTAAACTGTTAGTATCGGGCAACAACACGTGGCTTCACAACCATGGCTAGTGCAATACCAACAACCGCAATTCCAACAAGTATACCAAGTTTCTGAGCAACAAATCTTTGCTAATAGTGGACAGTCATACATTCAAAACGGTAAAAATCAACCATTTTACAATGGTCATGTCCACCAACCTTACCAGACATACCAGCATCAAATGCATTATGCCGGTATGCAAAGACCAACTGCTCAGGCAATCCCATCTTACCCTAGGTATGCTTCACCTAACCTGAATCAATAGTTACCATTTGTGGCAACTTTGGAGTTACCTGATTTAAACCGGTTAACCAACGATCCAATTGCTTACGCCCCTTGGTGGCCAGCGATTCTGCATAAACTTCCATCAGATATTCCTAAATTTAATGGAAATCCGGGTGAAGATCCATCGAATCACGTGATGAACTTTCATCTATGGTGTTCGTCAAACACCCTAAATGATGATTCGATAAGACTTTGCCTCTTTCAGAGGACGTTAACGGGTTCGGCGGAAAAATGGTACATCGAATTGCCTAGAGCTTCATTCGGCAACTTCAGTACCTTAGCCACAACCTTTTTAACCCATTTTCAGTTACCAATAAGGTACGAAACAAGAACAAAATTTCTTACCAATTTCAAACAGACAATGGCCACTCACATATCTGATCATATACATGAGTGGCAACGTCGTCGTAGAATGGTAAAAACATATGTCCCTGATCAGCTATTAGCTGAATGGTTTATCAAGTCATTACTTCTTTCCATCACGGAAGATGTGGCAAAGGGGGGAGTCGTAATAGAAGAGCATGACAGTATTGATGCCTTAGATTGAGGTGAATGGATGAGAAAGACAGGGGAGGAGCTAAGGAGAGCAAACAATAACTTTGAATTCTCCTTAAATAGTAGAAAACATTGAAATTAAACAAACTTAAAAGCAGAGCATGAAAGTCATGAATTCTACTTTAACACTTCATTTGTTTAATGTGCAGAAGGAAAAGAAAGGAAATGATTCACATAACACACTTACAAGTACATAGAGAAACACACCATCAATACATGTAACCACAAGAATCCCAAAAAGGACTGCAAAACCCTGGTCTTCCTTTGCCAAAAATTGCAGAGATACAGTGAATAATACAATGATAGCTTTTCCTCAAGAGTCCAACCATGAAAATGAGCAAGAAAGTACATAATATAGATCATCTAACCTCTTTCCCTGCCTCCATGGGTCGAGATCACTATCCTAGGAGTTGTTTCAACCACTTCTAAACTAAGCACTGAAAACTAGGCAGTCAAAACAACTTGCCTCTATAAGCTAGGAAACCAATTCATTCATTTAATTTTCACCTTTTTCATGAATGAATCTTCTAGAAGAGGTACATAAGTGTAAAATTGTCATAAAAGTACATTAATTACATCAAAGAGCATAATAATCTACCCCAAAAAGTCAAACAGGGTCAAACTGCGTTTTTCTGCGCTGTACACTGAAATTTGGAGAAATTTGCCTGACGGGTCGCGCGCCTCTGCCTGACGGGTCGCGCGCCTTTGGGACCACTTTTGGGGCACTTTCAGGTGTCAAAATTGAGCAAGAGTAGGCTTGTTCGAAAGGTCTGTGAGTCTACTTTCCAACCCAACTGGAATTTCTGAATTTGGTGGTCATTTGCCCCTCCAAAAGTGCAATCTCCCAAGACTGCTTTCTGTGTCTCAAAAATGTGGCAGAAAGTCATTTTTTGCTTGTTTTTTGACTTTCTGGAGGCCCAAAACTTCATAAAATCTCTTGTCCATGGATGAGCATATGTAACTTCTCATGAAAAATCTGGAAATGCTGAGTTTTTGCAAAATGGAGTTGCCAGGATGAAGGGTCGCGCGGGGGGTGAGACCCGTTAATGGAGAAAACTTGTAAATTGCCTGAAAAAACCAAAATTTACCCAAAATGCTCAAAATTTCTTGGGATTTGTGTTGTGGCTAGGCTATTTAGTGCCTTGGTCCTTCAGTGAAGCCTCGACCAAGATATGGAGGGGATCGGGCCTCTTTCTACTTTTTTGTGCCTTGGCCAACCGCCTTTGGAACATCTTCATCTTTGCCTTGCACACGTGCATTCTCGCCCAATAATGGTTCTTCATGTTTCTCAATAATTTTTTATCTTGGTTAGCCTTAGCCAACAGCCTCTCCAAGTGAGCATTGAGCTGGATAAGCATGGACTCTCACTCAGCGGGCAATAGATCACCGGGTCTTCTTCGATTCAAGTTGCGGTCACTACGAATCCTCCACAACTCATCAAGAGCTTGCTCATCCTCCAACTGTTTGTTGCGCTGCTCCAGATATGAGATTATCCATTGTTCCCCCTCTAATCTCATCTGCAATGCATCATTTTCAACTCTAAGGTGCTGAATGATCTCCTTTGACTCTCGGCTAGGAGAACTGACATCAAGATCAATAAGCTCTATATCTGGAACACCTGATGGTCCCTCATCAATCCTGGGCTGCTTGCCCCTCTCTGATACCTGTGCTGCTGAAGAAAGCGAGGCCCCTTCCACCTAATGTGGAGATAACACTCGCTGAGCCGATGAAGAAGGCGAGACCCCTTCCACATGCTGTGGAGAAAGTACTCGCCGAGCTGCTGCAAATAAGGCCCTTTGGCCTCTCTGATAAGTGACCAATGGTGAGGAGCTGACATGTCTAGTGACGGGAATGTCATGCTGCTGTGATGGTCCTCCCTCCTCGTGAATAACCTCAGGATGTGGCGGTGGTGGTGTTGTGAAAAGCTCACGAGAGATGAACCCCTCCCATGAGATGCCCTGCTGAGCCAACTGATGTAATACCACAAGCTGAATCAAACCATAATGGTAAAGGCTCCTATACTGCTATGCCGGGCTCTTCCTCTGCATCATGGACACCATCCTCTCGATGTTCTGATAGAAGAAAACAGGGATGTTCATCATCCGTACCCGTGTGAAGTGCATCAATAGGCGAATATGGTACGAATATACCTGTGAAAATCTGCCCTCACAGGTAAAATAAAGCATGATGAGCCTCATCATGGGAGCATACTCACTCCTGAGAAATCTAAAGGGAAACACTCCTGTCAAGTATCTCATGAGTGCTGGTCTAACGAAAGGCTCAAAATGAACACTGTCCAACACCTTGCGCTTATTCCATACCTCTCCGACATTAGGTATCCCTGTGGCTTGTGCAATCATCTCGGGTGTCAATGTAAAGTCCACCCCGGCAAGGTTGACATTTCCATCATGCAAATGTAAAACAAATAGGCGAGCCAACTCTCTGTGGTGCTGAATCCGAGAGATCCTCTCGCAAAACTCATAGCAAGACATGTACTGGAAACATGAGACTGCCATAGGACAAGCCTGTAAATCTGCCAAAGAAGTGGGCTCCTCTCTCTTATGATGACCACCCTTTCCACCCTTATGAGGCCTCCTCTGTACCTCAATCTCTGAAGCTGATGCCTGGTCATCACTCTGCTCATAGGTTTCGGTTTCTGACATTGTTTAAGGAGCAAAGTGGCCAAAATGTACTGCTGTTTCTGCCTTGTAAAATGCTGATTTATATGCTGTTTCAAGGGGGACAAGGAGCATGAGGGGAATGTTAGGGGAGGGACACTTTAAAAGGAAAATGGGAATAAATATATAAAACAGGGATTTAAGGGAAAAAACATTGCAAAAATCATTGCATATGCATCATTATATACATTGTTTACATGGGTATTATGAGAAGTAGGATTAGGGCTTGATTTTTCATTTTTTAGGGAAAAGGGGTAGGGTTTAGGTTTTCTTTACAAATTTAAAAGGGAAATTTATATAGAAAGACAAGGAAAATGACATGGGAAATGGGAAAAATGATTTACAAGGGAAAAACCTTAAAACAGCATAAAACCCTAGGCATATTTTACAATTTTAAACCACAGCCATATAGAGCTTTTTCTCTTGCACAATGAGATCTTTAAAACATGTATTCATGATGTCTTTAACCATAACAAACAGAAATTTGTAAGTTGGAGGGCCTACCTTAGGCAATTTAGCAATTTTGTTGGCTCCTTGGATGAATTTGCAGGTGATTTGGTAAGGAGGGCGCTGACAGGTCGCGCGCCTCACCCAACGAGTCGCGCCTGTTATAAAATAACACTGCTGGAATGGGCTCGACGGGTCGCGCGCCTCTGACGGGTCGCGCGCCTGGTCTGACGGGTCGCGCGCCTGTCAAGCTCACAATTTCGCTCAAACCCTCGCCCAATCTCTCTTGCAAGTGAGTTAGATGCACAATGAGGGTAAATGGAGGGAGATTTGGCTTTTATAACTTTGATTTGAAATAATTTCATGCCCAACCCACTTTATAATGTTTTTCTTTGACACTTTATAAAATTGACCATTTTGGTTTCCTTTGTCTTGAAATTGACTCATTTAATGCTTTTGCTCGATACTTTTTGCAGGGATATCATCTGAGGGATCTTGGCAAGGGAGCCAGGGTTACATGCTGTCCTTGGAATTTTTTTGAAATTTCATCACTTTTTACAAAAATTTGAAAAATGACCTTGGCTTTAAAAAACAGGGTTTTTAAATCCAAGGTGAAAATTAACTGTACAAGATAGAAATTTGCGAAGAAACACCTTTAAAATCATCCCTCTGGCTTGCTGAGCACTTATTGACCTTCAAAGACATGACCTTGTAAACAAACTTGACCAAAACCCTAGACCTAGGAATTTGACCTCAAGCCAAGACAAGACAAGCTTGAAAGTGACTAAGGACTGAAATGACTTGATCCAGCAATGCCAAGAGGGGGACAAAGACACCAGCTCCTCCATCAGGGTTATGGCATGCCTAATGGGATGCAAAAATTGACACTGATGAGACACCTACTTATGCAAATGCAAAGAGCTTTGATCGTTGATGCAGGGCTACTAGACCGACTCTAACATTGGCTCCAATGGGGATGGTAGCTCCTTGGAGGTACCAAGAACCTTAGACCTCTGGGAGAGCAGACTAGTGCTTTATAATCATTGGGCAATGGAGTCATTATTTACAAACAATACAAGACTTTGACTCATTTATTGACTGAAACCTGACTCAAGCCGACACAATTATGAAACCAACATGACTGAAAACTGACTCATAAATGACTCATGACTGACTTAACTAAAACAAGAACTTACAAAGCTTATTGAAGGGCAGCAGTCCATCAAGATTTGAAATCATGATGACAACCACCTGTGTTTCTTACAAGACAATATACATCAAACTATATCAAAATGCCAATGCAACCAATCAAGCAGATGCCTTCTTGATTGATTCTCCTGATTAGATCTTCTAGTCAACAATACAAACCTATCACTGGGCATCCAAAAACATAGCTGACCATGATCTCCTTCATCACTGAATACTGCAATAATCACCTTCACTGTTGACTGCAACAGGGCTGCCATTGGATCTTGAAAAACATGAAGTTTTGCCACTGCCACCTCGTGCTGAAAGATCAAGGTGTCCTTTGTTTCAAATTCTGATATGCCTTCATCATGTGCTTCAGTAAAAGTATGTTCATGGGCTTCAAAAAATTCTGAACAAGTAGATGAGCAGATCTCCTCTTGAAATAACATTTCAAAACATGAGACATATGAGGAAGAATCTGAAATGGAATCCTGAATGATCTGATCTTTTGTAGTTTGAATATATGGTAAGTCATCCTCATATGATATGATAGCCAGATTCTCATTACATTCATCAATCATGAGAAAAGAAATTTCAGATGTTTCGTGAAACCCAACACTAACATTTCTATCAGCTATCATAGATTCATCCAGAGAAACCTTTTCACTTACTTGAACGAAGATCTTGTCTTGTTTTTCACAGAGGCAATGAACTACCTCCTCATGAAGATATAGTGTTGGTGAAATGAGAGCATTTAGGTCTGCTACTCCATTTTCTTCATTTGAGGCAGCCGCGACAATACAACTTTCTTTTATGAGATCCGAAACAACATGTTTTGCCTCATCACAATTTATCTCTCGATCTGATTTATCATCATCACTTTCTGAGATTGAAACATTACTTTCCTGCGTTACCTGCATGTTGTCTTCTTATATGGACAGATCTGAAACAACACTTGCTCTTTCCTCATTTTCAACTATATGGAAATCTTCAGCTTGCTGATCTTGACAAGTATCCTCTAAGATTTCTGTGTGCTGCTGAAATGGATTCTCATACAGAGCCTCCATAATCTCAACATCCATAAAATTATCATCTTCATAATATTTCTCAAGGCTTTCAATAAAACTGTTACACAGTAATTTGTCACTGCCTTCCTGTCAGTCACCCTGATGTGCCAATCACTAAGCTTCATGCCTTCTGAACTGGCCCAAAAAACCATTTTCCTAAAGTTTTATTCACCAGCGCGTCTGTTTGCAAAATACTCGCGATGACTGGCGCTCCATAGTGTATCCCGCGCGCTGCCAGCTCGGAAGGACATCACTTTTCCGCGCTGGTAGCCAACGCGCCTTTACCGTGTTCTTCCGCGCTGACATGACTGTCCTAGTTATGTGAACGCGGCGACATCGCGTCAGTTGCCTCATAATCTGCGCTGATCTAGTTTGGGCGAATTTGTTCAAACAACCAGCCTTCCAGATAACTCCAGGCTTGGTTTTTAGCTTTGTGAATGTCGACTCCCTTCTATGGCATGTTTGTTCGACCCTTTGCAACCATTTCCCTCAAGGATAAGCTCATCCTTCCACCCTTTTAGGAGGCTCCTTCTCCTATGTAAACTCTCACCATTACCATGAGCAGCTAGTTAGACTTAGCTTGGAATAGCTTGGATTATACAGAGCTTGTAGTGCTCAGATTGCTGCTATAGGTTTGGTGTGCTAGGTGTGGAAGTGATTGATTGCTTAGGGAAGGTTGTTTTGTGCTATTTGTGTGTGAGAGAGAGTTGTTTGTCTTGGGAGAATCATCCTCAAAGGTGAATGCTTGAGATACATGCTGACTGGCCCCCCCTGAGAAGGTTACCGACGTCAGAACATTTGGTTGTACTCTTCTCTATTCTGATTAATAATAGATGACTGCTATTATTGTTCCATTCTCATTTGTCTATGCAATGGTTAAATGTGAATTACATCTTTTCTGACTGATGTATGGTTGCTTTTACTAGATTTCACGCTTGTGTTTGTTTCCCCTTCGTGTGTGCAGGTATCTATTCGCGGAGATCGCGGAGGATTGTGACCAGCCGAAGCGGAGGAGCGAAGGCAACATCTCTTCGTCAAACGACAGCGCAGGAATCCAAGTAGGTGCTCTTTACCTCTTGTTTAATTGTAATTAGGAACATGAGTGGCAGCATTGTGTGATTGTTGCTAGACCCCTGCTGGGCTAGTAGGGATCGCCTCTATCCGTAGTGGGGATTTACCTCTCCAACAATTTGGCGACTCCGCTGGGGATCAGCCTTTTTGTCTCTTGAGTCCACTTTTGTGTTTGGCTTTGATTGATCTCTTTTCGAGTTTTTGGGATTGTCTCTTTTGCTTATGAACTTTCTGGGTGTTTCTGGGAAGCATCTTTATTGTCAAAAGGCTCTTGCCTTTGGTTTGGGAAGTTTTTATTTTGGCCTTCCTTGTTTTTTTCTCTCAGCGCGTTTTAATTCCGAACAGTTGCGCTGGCATCGCGACCCTGTTCTTTGGTTTTCTTTCCATCGCGCCTGTACGTCTAAAAGTCGCGCTGACCTCGTTTTCAGAGACAACGCGCTTTATTCGTGTCCTTCCGCGCTGGAATCGCGGGCCCGCTTCTTTGTGGTTTTTGTCATCGCGTCTGTGTGCTTTCTTTCCGCGCTGACCTCGTTTTTCTGAGACAGCGCACTTTATCCCTGTCATTCCACGCTGACGTCGCAAAGTTGCTACAGGCCTCCCCCTGTCAGCGCCGAGTTGCTGAAGGCTACCCGCGCTGATCCTGTAAAATTCATTTTTGACCAAATTGGCCTCTTGAACCTCTTGTTGTGACTTTCCCTTCTTCCCTCCACCTGTCTGATGACTTGTTTTTCATTGTCTGAACTCTGAACTGCTTGATTGCGGAGCTTGGTTCCATAGGGTTCCATTTTTGCTCAGTTCTTAAGTTTGCAAATACCTTCCCTTTTTGCTTTCGCTGCTTGGTTCGTGTTTCCATCATTACTTTTGCAATTGCTGGATTGTGTTGGGTCTCTAGTTGACTGGTTGTGACTCTCGTCCTTCGGGTGTTCGCTTTTCTCTATTGATTTCACACTCTAGCCCTAGGACATCTAGAGGCCGTGTGTGTGTCAAGCCTACCGTAGGGGATCTTGTTTGCTTGTTCGACCAGCCGATTTCAGATTTGTTTATGCACTTGTTCAGTGATTGTTGGAGTGTTTGGATTGTGTTTCCGAGTGGTCTTTCGCTTCCTCCTTGCTTGCAATCCTCGCTTGTCTTGCAAGAGCTTAGATCACATAGCTCGTGCGGATTTTGTTTTCCTTTGATTTGGAAGCTTTGGTTGAGTGTTTCGGGGACTTTGTGTGCTTTCATTAAGTAGTTTACTTGGTGTTCCGGTTCCTCCAAATTCATTTAGATGCTTTGTGTCATTGAAAAGAAATCAAACTAGTAGCTTTGCTTTAAAAAATTGAAAAGGAAAAGAACATTTCATTGACTTGCATCTTCAAAAAGAAAAAGTTTCCTTTCCTCGTTTTAGTTGCATTAAGTTGCTTGTTTGCTTGTACTTGTTTTGTTTGATTAAAAATTCCTTGCCCTCTCGTAGCTAGAATTCATCGAACAAAACGGAATTTTTTGGCATATAGATTGCATCTAGGTAATTGTGAGCGAACATACGATAGAGCTTGAAATCGAAACTTAATCTCAAGATCAACTGTAAAATGAACCAAATGAATCTAAAAACGCATTGGAACTAAACGCAAATATCTAGAGGTCTAGGTTAGAGACGTGTTCCGGTGTCTTTAAACATAGTCACTGTTGTTTCACATTAGGTTGGGTGATTCCTCCTTCTGTGACTCGATAGTGGTCTAACACGGACTGCGCTCCCACGTACCGTTGCGTATATAGGGAGACCCCACTAGGCTTTTATCCTTTATCCATAGGAAGCCGAGTCGGCCGCCCTACGATTCGCAATGCAGTGAACACAGCATTCACGAAGATTGACCACCCGTACCCTAAAAAGTATTCTGTGGTTTTGCGAAAAGTTTGGCACACCCTCTACCTAGAATTCCAGAGCAGTCACTTTTGATCCTTTTCGGACTCCCTAAACGAAAAGGTGCCTGTGAGCGTCTTGTCACTTCGTGCTCATTAAACATTCGAAGGAGACTGGAGTCATCTTTTCGTCCTTTTCTCGACTCCTGAAACATGAAAAGGTCAAGTTTGGTTCTTGTGTCTTAAAATTAATTTGGCCACGATAACATCACCTATTTTAGATCTTGTGTGCGATAGTTTTGAGTAGGGTTTTATCGTTAGTTTCCTTTAGGTTTTCTAAGGGGTCTGGTCATCCTGGCTGACCCATCAACTCCCGGTCTAAGTGATCAAGGTTCTCCGTCCTCTGTTGCTCCAGAGGTACCAGTTGTAAGCGGTACTCTTCCCATTGTTCCGAGTATCCAGCCTATCAACGTACGTGCCCCAGGCGACGAAGATTACATAGAGGATTGGAATCCCATCTGGGAGCCCGATTATACCCCCCGTACCCCTTGTACCCCTCTCGGTATGTCGTCTCCAATGTCTTCTTCCCACATGGATGAGACAGCTTCCAGCACCGGTGAGACACCCGTGGTCACAGACATCGAGACCCCGATCCCGGCTTCCTCTCCCCTCCCTCCACGATATCAATCAGTGAGGGATAGGTATGCCGCTAGAACAACTTCTACAATTATATGGGATCCTAGTCTTGTTGCCTCCACTGGGCCTTTTGTTTCGCAACCCCTTAGTACACCCCTTACGACAGGGCTTAACACGCCCGTCACCTCAGTTCCCACTCAACCTACTGTCTGTGTAGCACGTTCGACTCCGGTCGTCAGTGCCGTACCGGTTTCCTCGTCTGAAAACCCTCAAGCTGGTTCCTTTGTTGGTGGAATTCTAGGATCAGGACCGTATGATGCTTTTGGGGAACCCATAACGGACCCAGATTACGAAGATCCCTTCTTTTTCTATGATGAAAACAGTGAGTTCCTTGAGAGCATCTCAGGCCTCCCTCATCGCCCTTTCGAAGAAAACGAGGAACCCTTGAATGTCACGTACGATCATGCTACTCATATGTTCAAAGGGAACCGGGATCCTCCCAGGCAGCCCATAGGACCACCCAATCAAGGCCAGCCATTCTACGTTCAAACCCCCCAGGGGCAACCACTTTATGGCCCGCCTGACCCAGGACAATCTGGGGGCCCTCAAGGTCAACCTTACCAGGAACAACCCATGGGCATTGAAGGTCCGCCATATCCATATCAAAATCAACCCACTGGACAACCAGAGCAACCTTCTTTTCAACAAGGCCAACTCGGTTTCCAGCAAGGGTACCCCTCTGGACAAACTGGCTCAGTTTACAATCCTCCAAATCAACCAGTAGTCCAGCAAGGGTATCCTCTTGGGCAGGGTGGACAACCCTATGTACAACAGGGCCAACCTACCGCCCAGTCTGGTCAATTCCCTGGGCAGGGTGGACAACCCTATGTTCAACAGGGCCAACCTACCCCTCAACTCACTCATCCTTCTGGGCAAGGGGGGCAACCTGCTATACAGCAAGGCCAACCCTCTGCTCAGCCCATACACCAAGGAGGGCAGCCTGCCATACAGTAAGCCCAACCCTCCTCTCAATCTGTTCACGCTGGGGGACAAACGGGCCAACCGTCTATACAGCCAAATCAACCCGTTGTCCACCCTCATCATCAACCTGGACAAGCTGGCCAACCTCGGCGTCAACCAACTATCCAGCCAATTCAACCACCCGTTCCGCAAAGACAACCCTTGGTGGCACATGGACAACCTCGTGCCCAGCACGGCTACCCTGCTGGCCAACCAGGTCCATCTCGAATCCGACCAAGTCAACCTTCAGGACATATGGTTCAACCCCAGCCGGTTCAAGGACATTACTCTGGTCCTCAAACTCAAACAGGTTATCAACCCTCGTACCAAACGCAGCCTGCCTACCAGGCTCCGTATGGGACCCAGCAGTCATCTGGCTACCAGCAGCCCTAGGGGCAAAATCAGTATGCTCCTTATCAAAATTATCAGCAACCACAGGTCACCCCTTATCAAAATTATCAATATGGCCAACCTGTCGGGCAAGCTGCTAATACATGGGGAGCTGGGGGGCAGATACAGGGACAGCCGTCCGCATATGGCCAAAATCCATACGGACAAAACTCCTACGGGCAAACTCCCTATGCGCCAGGTCCTTTTGGACCAGGTCCATCGGGACAAAATTCCTACGCGCCGGGTCCTTTTGGGCCGGGCCCGTCCGGACAAAGTTCATGGGGGCAACCCCAATCTGGGTGGAACCCTAATATCGCCTCGAATCCGCAGCCACAGATGTCCTTCAACCCGCAGCTACCATTTTTGGCAACGTTGGAACTACCTGATGTGTCCAAGTTAACAAATGACCCTATCTTGCATAATCCATATTGGCCACCGGTTCCAACCAAAATACCAGGTGACTGTCCAAAATTCGACGGCAAAGCCGGAGAGGATCCTCAGGCCCATGTAATGACTTATCACCTTTGGTGCTCATCTAACTCATGGCTTGATGATTCTATCCGACTTCGCCTCTTCCAGAGGACTCTCACTGGTTCAGCTGCTAAATGGTACATCGAACTCAATCGCGGCATGTTTTCAGATTTTAACTCGTTGGCTATGGCCTTTTTAACTCATTTTCAGTTACCCATTCGGTACGAGACTGGGACCCATCTTCTCACATCTCTAAAACAGGATACGGCGACGCACATCTCCGATCATATACATGAATGGAGAAGGCGCCGTCGCTTGATTAAATTTTGGATCCCTGATCAACTCCTGACCGACTGGTTTACCACGTCCTTTGTCCCTAAAATTGCCAAAGATATCGCAATGGGGGCGTGTGTAACCGAGGAGCAAGCAATCGCGCGAGCTCAATACCTTGACTTAGTGTATTCTCAGTCAGGTACTTTGTATGAGTATTTGCCAGATGCCCCAAGGCCCGGACAACCCAAAGCTCCACCAAAGCCTTCTGTTGATGGAGTCATCGGTTCCGTAAATTCATCATCTAAGAAAACGACCGCGAATCCTGGGAAGCAGAAACAAAATGCCTCTAATGAGAATGCTTCTCAGAGCCAATCTATTCCTGGGAATACCTCCAAGGTAAATGCCGTTCAGTCCACCGCGGCAGACAAATCCTCGAAAGGCAAAAAGAAAGGAAAGGCCAAAGAAAAATCTGGACAGCCCAAGCAGAACCCTCCTAAACCTCCTTCCGAGGAAGGAGCCAAACGGAAGCCTAAGTATCCTTGTCTCATTTGCGAGGAGGATCACTACACCAAGGATTGCCCCAGGCGGTCCGAGGTTAGTCGGCTTTTGAAAGGTGCTCCAGGGTCCCCTGTCGTGCTTAAAGAGCCTTTCCCGTCCCAGCAGACGCATCAGGTGGCAGATCCTTCTCAATCCTCTTCCTCTTTCGGTTCTCAGGTGTTCATGGCTGGAACCATCCCCATCCATGTTACAACTCGAGCGAAAGATTATCCATCTTCAGTCGGGAAGGAGCCGGAAGTTCCCTCCAGCGCTCCTCCGTCCAGTTCTGGTCCCCTTCACATCGAACGGCCCAGCACCGAGACGATCCCCCGACCCCCTCCCAAAGGTGTACTCAGGAAGTCATCTTATAACCCCAATGCTCGTGCTGCATAGCATTATAGCATTGTCGAGGACTTAGCTCAGGCTCCGTCTGCTATGTCCACATTAGAAGTCCTCCAGAGCTGCCCCTCCCAGAGGAAGTCCCTGCTATCAGCAATTGGTGGCATAGACCCGGCAGATTCGGATTTAATCTCTTTTGATCTCGAGGGTTTCACGCAGAGATTGCCTCATCAGGTGGCCTTCCTTATACAGGTTCTCATCAACGGCAAAAAAATCCATCGTACGGTCATTGATGAAGGTGCCTCAACCTGCATCATGTCGGTTGCTTGTTGGAAGGCTATTGGTTCTCCTGCTCTGAGCCAGTCTCCTACCACCCTAGAGGCTTTCGATGGAAGAGAATCTCGTCCATATGGTATCCTCCCGCGATTGCCTATCTCTTTAGAAGGGAAAACGGTAGAGGTCGAGGTTGAAGTCGTTGACGCTAATCTCACTTACAACCTCCTCCTTGGACGAAGTTGGACATATGCCATGAATGCCGTGGCTTCCTCTTTGTTCCGTGTCGTTCGTTTTCCCCATCAAGGGAAAATCGTTACAGTGGACCAGCTGTCCTTTTTCGCTTCCTCTTCTGAAGGGAATGTGCCATTCGTAGAGCATACCTCCAAATCGCTAGTGAGTGTGGGTGCTGGATTATTTAAAGATCCCTCCCTGATGGGAGTCTTTCCCCTCCCACCTCCAAATCTCGCCTCCGTTAACATGATCGCAGTACGTTCCGATCCATGGGTTCTCCCTCCCTTGAATCAGGAAGACTCTTGGGGCGAGATGATGCCGTTGAGTCCCGCCGAGCTCAACTACATCGAGATAGTCGCTGCATCGGCTCCACCTCCTGAACCTGCTTTTCCAAGCAGCGTTCCCGATTCATATGACCGCTTCCCTTGGTTGGGAGAAGAGGCCACTTCGGATCCCCTGAAGGAATCATTTCCCTCCAACGAGGCTATCATTGAGACTATGTCTCCCGAGGAGCTCCCTTGGTCAGATTACCACCATCGCTCTTCGTTTCTCCCTCCTCATTCGGAAATGGCCACATGTCTCGAACGGTTTACTTCATGTGTCCCATCTATCCCTCTCCAAACGCCTGTTCAGTTGTATCAAGTGTCTTCGGAAGGAAACATGGGTAACATTACGCAAACTCTGGCTATCGACATCTCTGTCAAAACAGGGGTTGTCGAAAATATTTATATTGGAGTCACATGCACTCCTGAGGAAATTCAACTTTATACCGATTTATTTCGTGAATTCCGTGACGTTTTCGCATGGTCTTACGAGGAAATGCCCGGCATTGACCCCAGTATCGTGGAGCACGAAATCCCTACTTATCCCGGCGCTAAGCCTGTTCGTCAGCGTTTACGCCCAGTGCACCCTCGAAAGGCTGCAGCCATCAAGGCCGAAGTTGAAAAACTCCTTCGAGCTGGTTTCATCTATGCCATTCCTCTCACGGAATGGGTATCTAATATAGTCCCTGTGAATAAAAAACAGGGTACTATACGGGTTTGTGTTGACTATCGCGACATCAATTGCGCCTGTCCAAAAGATAACTTTCCTACGCCTTTTATTGATCAGCTTATCGACGATTGCGCAGGAAGCGAAATTTATTCATTTATGGATGGCTTCTCTGGTTACAACCAGATCAACATAGCCCCCGCAGACCAGCACAAGACTGCTTTCATTTGTCCTTGGGGCACCTTCGCTTACAAGAAGCTACCTTTCGGTCTAAAAAATGCCGGTGCCACTTTCCAGCGTGCGATGTCGTATGCTTTTCATGATATCCGACACATCGTACAGCCTTACCTGGATGACCTACCAGCTCATTCAGCGAAACGTCAAGACCATCCATCTCATTTACGCGAAATCTTTCTCCGCTGTCGACACTACCGTATTCGACTCAATCCGCATAAGTGTGTCTTCTGCGTAGAATCTGGCCGACTGCTCGGGTTTATCGTCTCCCGGGAAGGTATCCGTCTGGATCCCCTTAAGGTCGAGGCCATTTTGAATCTTCCTCCCCCTGCCTCTCTACAGTAGTTACAGAGCTTGCAGGGGAAAGCCAATTTTCTCAGACGATTCATCCTAAATTATGCCGAGGTGGCTAAGGGTTTCACGCGATTATTGAAGCGAGACACGCCCTTTCGCTGGGACGCTATCGCTCAACAATCTTTTGAGCGTCTTAAAGACCTTCTGGTCTCAGCTCCACTCCTAAGACCTCCAAATTACCACCGTGACTACACCCTTTATTTGGCCGCCGTCGATACCACCATCGGCATGGTTTTAGTGCAAGACGACGATGATGGCACCGAGCATGTTGTATATTATCTTAGCCGCAACCTTCTAGATACGGAAACTCGCTATGCATACGTCGAGAAGTTGGCATTGGTAGCTGTCTGTGCCGTCCAACGTTTCCGTCATTACATCCTGTTGCGCACGACGACCGTGATCTCTGATTGCAACCCCATGACCTATATTTTGTCACGTCAGTTGCTGGGGGGCAAATACTCAAAGTGGATCGTAATCCTCCAAGAGTTCGACTTGGAATTCACTGCAGCCAAGTCTAAGAAATCGCTGGTCTTCGCCGAACTGCTCTGCTCCTTACCATCTCAGTCTACACCATCTCGTTCAGAGGAACATATTCCGGATGAAACGCTATTTCTCATCAGCACTCTCGACCCGTGGTACGGGGACATTATCGTATATTTACAAACGTCTTCGTTTCGTCCCAACACATCGAAAGATGCTCGACGACGAATTCGTCACCAAGCTCAACCATACCGCATTTTGGGCGATACCCTGTACCGCCTCGGCGTCGATTCTGTTCTTCGCCGATGCTTAACCCTTGAGGAGGCTGAGCGAGTCTTGAATGACTGCCACTCCGGCGCTTGTGGCGGCCATATGTCCGGATATGCTACCGCTCAGAAGATCCTCCGCGCTGGTTATTTCTGGCCTTCTATCTTCAAGGATTGCATCCTTGCTGTACGTGCATGTCACGAGTGCCAGGTTTACCACCGGAAGATGCGTGCACCTGTTGCACCACTGCACCCTGTCGTAACCGTAGGTCCATTTGCAAAATGGGGCATCGATTATACGTCCTGTAACCCTCGTTCGGCCGGGGGGCATGGGTACATTATCGTTGCTGTGGATTATTTCACCAAGTGGGCCGAAGCGATGCCTACATTAAACGAAGACGGTCATACAACGACGTAGTTTGTATTCAACCATATTATCACTCGTTTCGGAGTCCCTCAGGCTATTGTTACAGATCACGGAAAGCATTTCCGAAATCATATGATGACGGAATTAACGACCCAGCTAGGCTTGCGCCAAGATAGTTCGTCACCGTACTATCCTCAATCGAACGGTCAAGTCGAAGCCGTGAACAAAGTTTTGATCACCATGCTTCAACGCACCGTCAATACACACAAGTCGAACTGGCATCTTATGCTTTTCCCAGCCTTGTGGGCCTACCAGACTTCTGTGAAGGATGCCACCGGTTTCACCCCGTTTCAACTGGTCTATGGACTGGAGGCTACCCTTCCCGTCGAATGCGAGATTCCTTCATTAAAATTAGCTGTCGAGTTGCTTCCCAACACCACTCCGATGGAGGAACGGCTTCTTTACCTAGAACGGTTAGACGAGACTCGTCGTTTGGCTTCTCTGGCTATCGAAGCACAGAAGAAGAGAGTCAAGGCTCACTTCGACCAGAATATTCATCCTCGTTCCTTTGTTGAGGGAGACTTAGTACTGCTCTACGATCAAGCTAAGGATAAGCTGGGGGCAGGAAAACTCGAATCCATGTGGTTAGGTCCCTACATCGTGAAAAGAGTTTTACAAAAGGGCGCATATGAGTTGATTGATTATGAAGGAAATCCTCTTGACAAGCCCTGCAATGGGCTGTATCTGAAGAAATATTATGCATAACTTCGCGCACTCACTTTGTATATACGTGTGTTTTGTGTGTTGTGCATGTTTTCGTTTTTGCCTTGGTGTGAAAGCGTGTTTGCCTCTTATTGTGTTTTCTTCTTCTTGTGCAGATGTCTAGTGCACCTTATGTTGGTTTCGCTGATGGCGCCTGCCGTAGTACTTGCAATTTGTCATCTGCGGCGTGGGTGATCTACGATCCTCACGGAGAATTGTTAGACCTTCAGGGTGTCTGCCTAGGTCGTACCACTAACAACGTTGCCGAATACAACGCTGTAATTGAATTACTTGCCGAAGCGGTTGACCTCGGCATCCGAGAATTAGTGGTGAACCTGGACTCCCAGCTGGTCGTCCACCAACTTAACGGGCGATATTCCGTCAGAGACCAACGCATACTAAGGTTGTACCTACGTGTAAGATTGTTGGAACGGAACTTTGATTATATTACATATCAGCATATTCCGAGACGATTAAACACATTGACTGATGCATTGGCAAATCATGTGTTAGACAGACATTTGCGGAACAGATAACATCATGCAAGAAGACATAGAAAGCATAATAGAGTAAAGCATATGTAAATAAATCATTTCAAGCATAGTTTGCGTATGTGTGCTTTTAAGCTTGCATTAAAAAAAAATATAAAATTCATGGGTCATGTGTCGTGCAAATTCATACATAAGATCACAGTTGTACTGAACAATTGCATAACATAAACAAAACATCATCACATGTAACAATGATCCATCCAAAAACCGGTATGTATATATATATATATCGTGTGGCGCACTAAGGCGCTCAAAAATAAGTGTATATGTCCAAAATATCAGTACGTCTGAGTCATGTGTCTCAAAATAACAGTGGAAATAAAGCCTAGGCGACTATTCGGCTGGATGATGCTCTCTGTAGTACACAGCTGCTCGTGCTACCCGCCTCAGAAGACGGTGCACCCTGGGTTCCACCCCCACTGTATGGATCTGATGCTGTAAGGGGACCTCTTCGACCCCCTGGTAGTCAGGTACTCCCTCCAGCAACCCCTCAAGGTTGCGAGCCACAGTCTCTGATGTGTCAACCCCTGGAGGGACTAAGGCCAAAGCCCCGGCCCCCTGTCCTTCTCTCCGTGCCGTGGCAACCAGGCCAATCGGTCTAGTGGGCCCCACATCTGCACACCATGACATTTATTAGGACATGTACATAAAAAATTCCAAAACATTACAAAACTCAAAAAGTCAAGTGTTATACCTGCATCATCCCACTGTTCACCTGGGGGCAGCACCATATCAGGGTCATTGCGGAGATCCATACCCGCGTATGGCCAGTCCTCCACGAAGACAACCTGCTGATCTAGCCAGTCCCGGAAGAATGTCCCCCAGGCATGTGGCCGGCCGCCACCTCCGCGTGGCATGATGCGAGCCCATCGTGTGGCCCTCGTCTCCCGAGGATCCCTAGGAGCATCCACGGCCATCGTCTGCAGTTGCATGGCTGGCACTCGCTCTAGAATGAGCGGGACTAAGATAGACCCGTAGCCGAACTGTTTCGTC
The DNA here is from genome assembly GCA_031772625.1 of Pinus tabuliformis. Taxonomy (NCBI): domain Eukaryota; kingdom Viridiplantae; phylum Streptophyta; class Pinopsida; order Pinales; family Pinaceae; genus Pinus; species Pinus tabuliformis. The sequence continues at coordinate 1,066,495,220 of CM062815.1, forward strand.
TCCCCGCGACGACAGTTGCTCAACTGCCTCTTCATGTTGTTGGTCACTGCTGTGCACCAATCAAACACTGTAGGCTCAAGGCAATCAAGAGCTAGCATGAGGTGGGTCTTTGAAGCCTCGTGGTTGGCCATGCTTCCCGCTGCCCGGGTCACCATGAACAGGATGGTGCGAAGGACTATGTTTCCCACTGTGGGGATTGCTACTTTCCCACTCCTCGTCTTCTCAGCCTCCGGGCATACTCGAGCCATGAGATCATCTAGAGGACCGCCGCCAGGTCGCTGTCCCTCTATGATGGGCCTCGCACCCCGGCGTGACAACCCAGTCAAAAAGAAGATATCCATGTGGTCAAATTCGATATCCTGGCCCCGGATAGTGAATTTCATATCCACCGGGTTCCATGCCCTGATCAGTAGCTCGAGAAGATCATGCTGAGCTCTTAGGCGAGGTGTGAGGAAAAATTTCATAAAACCGCAAGCCCGCATGGCATTGCAGCAATCCACATTGGCCCAAGCAGCAATATCTTCGACATCGTGCACTCTTTCCTGCCATTGGAAAGCCATTACGTCCTGCACAAACCATGAAAAGAAATTAGAAGTGCTGGCATAGGATTTTTCACGTTCAAAATTGAAACAAAAAATCTTTTCCGCGCCAGCGCGGCTGTTTTAAAAACAGTGGCGCTGGCCATGGTAGCCCTTCGTTATTTTTCGAGGTCAGCGCAGAAGAACACGGGTTTTCCGCGCTGACCCGAAGTTGGTCACGTTTTGTCCTAATTCGGCCAGCGCGGACCCGCGTGGGATATCTGCGCTGACCGAGAGCGCATCCATGCACCAAGAATTCGCCCGATTGGGCAAATTCAACCGCTAAAATTCTACCAAATATGATCAAAATGCAGGGCGAGGAGAGGAGAACCTACCTGGAAGAAGCGGCTCGTGAAATGGTGTCCGTATGGGCTGGAAATCACTCCGTCAACTTTCTGGCTTCTCCACGGTCTTCACGTCCCAAAATGGTAAAATGGTAAAAATGATCTTTCACCCCCCTCTATTTATAGTAAAAACTCATAAATATCCATATTTTTGGGTTTCTACCATCTTTTGCCATAAATTTAGCCCTAGATTTATCAAATGCATGTTTTAATATGTTTTTTTACACATATCGAATGGATTTATGCGGGTAGTGCTCTTGTGCAGGTTCGAATAAAAGGTGAAAATCATCATGGTCCTGAAAATCACTTAGTCCCAACAATGTCGTCTTTGAGCTCTTTTCCGACATAAAACAAGAAAAGATGGCCGAGCCTCCTTTCAGCTCGTTAAAGGGAACGAGAGGCGGTCATTTTAAGCTCTTTTTCGGACCGTGTAACTTAAAAAGATTGTCGGGTGTTTGTCGTTTCGCACTCGTTATGGGCCCTAAAACGACGTGTTTTCGACCGCTTTTTTACTTTTTCGGGTCAAAAGCACTATTTACGAAATGTACTCCTCGATCGTAATGGTCGGGAGGTTCTTTCGAGCATTGTTTTATACTTTTTCGGGCTCGAGAGACACAACTGTACGAAAAAGGACCCCCTTGGAGTCTTCTTTTCTGCTGTCTTTTCAGGCTCTCTAAACAAGAAAAGACGCCGAGTTTTTCCTTTGTCAGGCTCGTTAAACACTTGATGACATCGAGTATTGTCGAAATGACACTCTTCGAGCATATGCTATCCCCGTCAAGCTTGTCATCCAAAAATAACCGGGGTACCTGCCAGAAATGGTGGGGAAAATGGAACTGTAATCATAGTCGTGTCGGCAGTATGTCGCTCTTGAACATGGCACTCTTCTGCTTCGTGTCTGGGTGGGACCATCTCATCTTGTTTTTCACTGGCCTCCGTGGGTTTGGGTTATCTTATTCGACCTCTCATCTGCCCATTTCCATTATTACTATACCCTCTGCTCATTTGATGTCAAATACTGCCAAACCCGCTACAGTGCCGCTCATATGTTCAAGAGAAGTTGACCTCTGCAATAATACAACCTCATCTGCTATCTCACACAAATCATTTTTCCTCTGTCTCGTGTCGATGATGTGGGAATCATTATGGCCCACCTTCGATCAAGGTCACTTCCTGTCGACTTCAGCTCATTATCCAGGAAGGTGACTTAGAGACTCCCTTCAGGTGCCTTAGAGCCTGCATGCCCTAATGGCAGGTTCTTCGTGTTCGACGCGAGGTTTTCATTATTGGCCTCCGATCGAATGATTCCGTGGGTGTTCGACACCAGCTCATTGATTCACATGCCGCGGATTGTACCTATAGTACCTTGAGGGCCATTGTCATTATTGGTGGTACCTCTCGCGTCTGTTAACAGTTTTCATCATTGACTGGTAATCAGACGATGTTCATGCATGTTCGACTTCAACCCATGTATTCACATGCTTGAACTTGTACTTTGTTCGGATCGGGACGGAGCGCAAGACCCTGGATCCCCGCCTGTTTATGGTCCAGGTTGCGATTTTGTGTATGATCATTACATGACTCATTGATGGATGGCTGCGCCCATACCTGAGTCTTCATGGATGGATGCGACCATACGTTATCATTATTATGGTCTCTTTAGCTGGGTGGCTGCGTCCATTCCACAGACCTTTTTTCGCATGTCTTTTTGGATGGCTGCGCCCATGCCTAGACTGCGTGTATTTGATTATCAGAGATATTTCGGTCCTTCCTGGTGGTGTTCCAGTTCGGCGTGTGTTGTAAAGCATTTCACCCCTCCCACTCTCTCGGTCTTCATGCTTTAGGGGGCATCTGTTACACAGTAATTTGTCACTGCCTTCCTGTCAGTCACCCTGCTGTGCCAATCACTAAGCTTCATGCCTTCTGAACTGGCCCAAAAAACCATTTTCCTAAAGTTTTATTCACCAGCGCGTCTGTTTGCAAAATACCCGCGATGACTGGCGCTCCATAGTGTATCCCGCGCGCCGCCAGCTCAGAAGGACATCACTTTTCCGCGCTGGTAGCCAGCGCGCCTTTACCATGTTCTTCCGCGCTGACATGACTGTCCTAGTTATGTGAACGCGGCGACATCGCGTCAGTTGCCTCATAATCCGCGCTGATCCAGTTTGGGCGAATTTGTTCAAACAACCAGCCTTCCAGATAACTCCAGGCTTGGTTGTTAGCTTTGTGAATGTCGACTCCCTTCTATGGCATGTCTGTTCGACCCTTTGCAACCATTTCCCTCAAGGATAAGCTCATCCTTCCACCCTTTTAGGAGGCTCCTTCTCCTATGTAAACTCTCACCATTACCATGAGCAGCTAGTTAGACTTAGCTTGGAATAGCTTGGATTATACAGAGCTTGTAGTGCTCAGATTGCTGCTATAGGTTTGGTGTGCTAGGTGTGGAAGTGATTGATTGCTTAGGGAAGGTTGTTTTGTGCTATTTGTGTGAGAGAGAGAGTTGTTTGTCTTGGGAGAATCATCCTCAAAGGTGAATGCTTGAGATACATGCTGACTGGCCCCCCTGAGAAGGTTACCGACGTCAGAACATTTGGTTGTACTCTTCTCTATTCTGATTAATAATAGATGACTGCTATTATTGTTCCATTCTCATTTGTCTATGCAATGGTTAAATGTGAATTACATCTTTTCTGACTAATGTATGGTTGCTTTTACTAGATTTCACGCTTGTGTTTGTTTCCCCTTCGTGTGTGCAGGTATCTATTCGCGGAGATCGCGGAGGATTGTGACCAGCCGAAGCGGAGGAGCGAAGGCAACATCTCTTCGTCAAACGACAGCGCAGGAATCCAAGTAGGTGCTCTTTACCTCTTGTTTAATTGTAATTAGGAACATGCGTGGCAGCATTGTGTGATTGTTGCTAGACCCCTGCTGGGCTAGTAGGGATCGCCTCTATCCGTAGAGGGGATTTACCTCTCCAACAAAAACTATAAGCATGCTTGCAACAGTCTTGAAGTAAATTTAATGATGGATAAGATGCTTGATATCTTTCAATAAATAAGGCATGAAAATCCTTTAAACAGTAAATACAAGCAGGTGGCAAACTTTCATACCAAGATTGGGCTTTACCTTCCAGAGTGGCCAAGAATATCTTCATCAAGCAATCTTCAGGAAAATCTACCTTCAACTTGCAAATATGCATATGAAATCTAACTAGATGTAAAGCAGCATCCTTCTTACCATCATCATTAAATATAGGCAAATTCCTTGACCAATCTACCTTCGGAATTTTATTTGGAAAACCAGGGATGTGATCTCGGCTCAGGGGAGCGTATCTTCTTGCAATCCGATCCATCTTGAAAAGCTCAAAGCTACTAATCTTCCTGCAGTGAAGTCACCATGAAGCATTGATCTCTGGAGTTTTCAGTGAAGGAGTCGCCAGTGAATGATTTCAGCCTTTCAAGTGTCTGATCGTTGTCCACTATCAACAATCAGATCTGAACTTGATACATGTACTGGGGTAAAATGCAAATGAAGTGTTGTATCCACAAGCTCACGGAGATGGACTGAAGCAGCGTTTATCTACTTCCGCTTATGCAAAGCAAAAGCGTTTCGAAGGCTACCTGGCATAACTTCAGGCTCCGTCTAAGACTTATGAAACAAACACATCAACCCACAAACAAGTTTTTTCTCCCTAGTATGGTCGCCAATATGTTAGCGCTTGAAATTTCACCTCAGGCTGAGAAAGGTAAACCTCAAGGCAACATCAAACCACTTAGCCTCGTAGCTAGCCCTACGGGGCAGGAGAGGGCTCTCTTCGGTCTATCTCGGTAAAGATCTTCAATTGGTGAGATGACCAATAGGGTAACACTGATTTTAGGCTAGTAAACTGATCAAAGGGTTGATTTGGGATTTTTTAGGGTTTTTGGTGGCAAATTGAGGAGGTGGCAATTTTGGGTGCGGGGATTGGACACAGTTTCTGCAGGGGGTTCTTTGGGGCGAGATAGGAGACAGTATTGATGCCTTAGATTGAGGTGAATGGATGAGAAAGATAGGTGAGGAGCTAAGGAGAGCAAACAATAACTTTGAATTCTCCTTAAACAGTAGAAAACATTGAAATTAAACAAACTTAAAAGCAGAGCATGACAGTCATGAATTCTACTTTAACACTTCATTTGTTTAATGTGCAGAAGGAAAAGAAAGGAAATGATTCACATAACACACTTACAAGTACATAGAGAAACACACCATCAATACATGTAACCACAAGAATCCCAAAAAGGACTGCAAAACCCTGGTCTTCCTTTGCCAAAAATTGCAGAGATGCAGTGAATAATACAATGATAGCTTTTCCTCAAGATTCCAACCATGAAAATGAGCAAGAAAGTACATAATATAGATCATCTAACCTCTTTCCCTGCCTCCATGGGTCGAGCTCACTATCCTAGGAGCTGTTTCAACCACTTCTAAACTAAGCACTGAAAACTAGGCAGTCAAAACAACTTGCCTCTATAAGCTAGGAAACCAATTCATTCATTTAATTTTCACCTTTTTCATGAATGAATCTTCTAGAAGAGGTACATAATGTTGGCATTATGATTCAAGTGTTGTCCTTGATGGCAACTCACTCAGAGGATGGTACAGGTGCTCAGAGGTTGGTACAGGTGATGGCAACTTAATCAGAAGACAGATCTCAGTACAGCATGCCAAGGAAGCTCATACACGCCGTTTCGTTAAGCCCAAGTCGCGTGTACACGCTAGTTTGATTCAGAAAAAGCGCGTGTATGTGGAAAGGTTCCTTTGGTTCATGGTGGTTAGTCCTTGGAAGTTGTGCCTATGATTTCGGACCATTATGTCTCGACGGGCGTGTCGATCCCTAGTTTTAAAGTTGATGGTATTGTGTTACTATGGTTTTGGCTCTTGGTATTGAGCTAGGCCTAAGACTATATAAGGAGAAGAAAATCATTAGGCAAAATCATCTTTCGACAAGGCTTGAATATCTAAGAGAGAAAGAGATCTGATATGCAGGTTCTGAGTTGCTTGATCTAAGCCAAGGAGAGATCACATCAGTTGATGGAAGACTAGATCTAAGGATAGATCGGGATCTAATGGTTTGAAATGCACTATCATGATATGGTTGATTATGCGTATTTCTAGATCTGCATATTGTCGCAATGTTACGTTCTGGGTCTAACTAATGTCTGGTACAGCTGCAAATTGAGAAAGTTTATTTTTAGATCTGTACGCAGGTTGGCTTCGGTAAAAGAGCGTGTATACGCGGGTTTTGCTCATTAAAGTAGCGTATATCTTTTGAAGCTTGATTTTGGGTTTACAGTGGGGTCTGACTGTTATTGCAGAGTTTTGTAGTCTGCTCTGTGTTCTGGTAACTGGTGATTGACAGGGTTCAGTGGTTCAGTGATTCAAAGTTTGGTTGTTTTATGCTTCAATGGTCTGTTGTGGAAATTGAATGAATTGTGGTCTTCAGATTGTAATGTTGTGCTTCAGGAATATCCAAGTCTGAAAATGTATGAAAAGTGATACCTGAAAGAAGGAAGATTGTAGGTCAGCACCTACGTACTAGTATCTTGGCTAGTACAAGAGCAAAGGGGGTTGGAGCTCCCTTCCAAGGAAGTTTGGAGAACGAGAGAAGGTTGAAGCCTTCTGCAGGTTGTAGCCTGCGTACTGGTATAAGGCTGCACCAGTACAAAAGATTGTAAACTGAAGTTTCATATTAAAGAAAGATAGAGACAACTTGCAGCAGGTGGTTTTCACCCACATTGGGTTTCCACCTTATATCTTGGTGTTCATGTGTGTGGCTTTTTATCTGTTCTGTTATACTGCACATGTTTACTGTTAATGTGATGAATAATGTCCTGATGCACTTAATTGAAGAATAAGCTAACTAAATTGTGAGTTTTCTTCTTATACGCTGTTTTACTTCGTCACAGTAGCGTGTACACGCTGGTTCACTTAACTGAAGTAGCGTATATGTTTCTGAGCATTTAAAAAGTTTGATTAATCTGATAATACTGATTCACCCCCCCTCTCAGTATTATTTCCAACAATTGGTATCAGAGCAGGTCCTTCAGAGAAGCTTGATCGCTTGAAGGAAGATCATTCATCATGAGCAACTACGAGAAAGAAGCATCAATCAGGCCACCGGTTTTTGATGGAACAAATTTCAATTATTGGAAGGTAAGAGTTACTGCATATCTTCAATCTCTTGGTACAGAAGTTTGGGACATTGTAGAAACAGGCTATGCTTTTCCTTCAGCTACTCCTACAGATCCAGCTGAGAAAAAGGCATATGAAACAAATGCAAAAGCAGTCAGTACTCTATTAGGAAGTATATCTCAAACAGAATTCATGAAGGTCATGCACTTCAAATCAGCAAAAGAGATATGGGACAAAATGATCACTAGCTATGAAGGAGATGAACAGGTAAAGCAAGCTAAACTTCAAACTCTCAGGATTCAATATGAGACCCTCAAGATGTATAATGATGAAAGTGTGGCTAATTATTTTCTTCGGGTAGATGAGATTGTTAATTGTATGAAAAATTTGGGTGAAGAAATAAAAGAGACTATAGTAGTTCAAAAGATTCTAAGATCATTATCCCCCAAGTTTGAATCTAAAGTATCTGCAATAGAAGAAAAGGAAAATCTCAAAGTTCTCACTATGTCTCAGCTACATGGAATTCTAACTGCTTATGAAATGAGAAAGGGAGGTCCATCAGACAGAAGGGAAGCTGCTTTTAAGGCATCAAGAAAAGAAGATTACTATGAAGCAAGCCATGTTCCAGAAGAAGAGGAAGAAGAATCAAATTTTGTCAGAAATCTTCAAAGGGGTGCTGGAAGGTTCAGAGGTAAGCTACCTTTCAAATGCTTTGCTTGTGGAAGAGTAGGTCATTATGCTGCAAAATGTCCTAATAAGGATAAAGGAAAAGAACCTGCTAGATGGAATAAGAAACAAAGTGCAAATAAGAAAAGCTACTACACCCATGAAGATAGTGATGGCTTATCAAACAGTGATGAAGATGAACAAGGTAATAAATATAAGCTATTAATGGCATTTGAAGATGATGATTATGAGGATGCTGTAGATGTGGATAATCTCTATAATGAAATTACTAGACTCAAGAGATGCATAGAAGAAAAGAGTGTGATCATTGATACTTTGCAATTTCAAATTGATGAAAAGGAAAAACATCTTGAAAAACTAGAAGGTGAAATTGTTGGTCTCAGAAAAGAAATTGAGAAAACAAAAACTATTAATCTTAAGTTTGTCAAAGGATCTGAAACTTTGGATGAGATTATCAATGTGCAGCGGTCTCCTCTAAACAAGACAGGTTTGGGCTATAATGGAGAAACCTCTCAAGCATCCACCTCAAAAAGTTATCTTGATGCAGCAAGAAGAAATGAGCAGAAGAACAATGAAGATAATCAGGTAAAGCAGGGACGAATTACAAACAGAAACTATCAGGGACAATCCTTCTTAAGGGTGAACAAAAGCTACAACCAACCACAGGTAAAATCTTCTCAGTTTGGCACAAGAATAGATGAAAATAGAAATTACAATCAGTTGGCTGGTAGATTCAATAACCGCAGAAGCTTCTTCAATGGACAATGCTTTTCTTGCCATAACTTTGGTCACAAAGCAGCTCAATGTGTTGCATATAAAACAATCATGACTAGGGAAGCTCAAAAACAAAGAAGTATGACAGGGATTACAAAGAGGACCTATAACAACTTTTCGGTTCTTGAAAATGAAGTTGAATGTTCTATTTGCAATAATTTTGGTCATAAAGAATCTGAATGCAGGAGCAGGTTTCAGGAGAAAAAGGAACAAGCCACGAGCACCAAAAAATGGAGAATAAAAGAACCTCAGACAGAAAGATGTGGGATAGCGTTTTATGCAGAAGGACAGGAAAATCTATGGTACATTGACAGTGGATGTTCGAAACATATGACAGGTGATAAAGAAAAACTTGAATCTTATTCTACTTTAGAAAAGGGAAAGAAAGTTTCTTTTGGAAATGATACTCCTGCAACTATAAAAGGAAAAGGTATTGCTCCTTTGAAAGAAAAGGTCAAGGCTGGAAATGTTTTGTATGTTGATGGATTGAAGCATAATCTTCTAAGTGTCAGCCAGATGTGTGATCAAAAAACCGAGGTTATTTTCAGATCGAATGGATGTCTTGTTCGTGATCTTGATACAGGTAAAACAGTTCTCAAAGGCAAAAGAACTCCAAATAATCTGTACATATTTGAAGAAGGACAACAACAATGCTATCTTAGCAAGGATGAAGAGCACTGGTTATGGCATCGAAGGTTGGGACATCTAAGCTTCTCACAAATAAGGAAAGCATGCAAATATCAGGCAGTTCGCGATCTTCCAGATATCAAAATTCCAGACAACACCATATGCAAATCTTGTCAGTTTGGAAAGCAAACCAGAACTAACTTTCCAGAGAAGGAAGGATCAGCTAGCTTGCCTCTTGAGCTAGTCCATACAGATGTATGTGGTCCATTTAGGAAAAGGACACCTCGAGGAGAAGAATATCTGATATTATTCATTGATGATTTCTCAAGGTTTGTTTGGTTAGGGCTTATGAAGCACAAAGATGAAGCATTCGAAAAATTCAAATCCTTCAAAGCATTGGCTGAAAATGAATCAGGACACAAAATTAAGTGCCTCAGATCTGACAGAGGTGGGGAGTTCACATCAAATGAATTTTTCGATTTCTGCGATGAACATGGGATAAGAAGAGAATTCTCTACAGCTAGAACTCCTCAGCAAAATGGGGTTGTGGAAAGAATGAACAGAACTATCCAACAAATGGCTCGTGCTATGCTCGATGAATCAGGTACTCCTGCAACCTTCTGGGGTGAAGCTGCACATGCTGCTGTTATCATTCTTAACAAAACAAATGTCCGAGTAAACAGCACTCAAACACCTCATGAGCTTTGGAGTGGTAAAACTCCTTCCGTGAAGCATTTCAAAATCTTTGGGAGCAAATGTTATATTAAGAATACTGATGAGCAACTTGGCAAACTTGAACCTAGAGCAGATGAGGGCATTCTTCTTGGTTATTCTCCACATAGCAAAGCATACAAGTGCTACAATAAAAGACTTGGCAGAATTGTTGACAGTATTGATATAGTGGTTGATGAGAAGGGATATATTCCTAGGCAAGTTCATCATGAAGACATTGAAGAAGATGAAGGTTACTCTCAAAGGCGAAATGATGAAGAAGAAGAACCTCAAGAAGAAGAAGAATCTCAAGAAGAACCAGAGGAGCAGACAAGAATAGAAGAGAAGACTCCATCCAGATATGTCCAAAAGAATCATCCAGAAACTCAGATTGTGGGGCAGAAAGAAGCAGGAGTACAAACAAGAAGGACACTTGCAGAAGCTTCAAGCTACTTGGCTCTACTCTCCTCCATTGAACCACAAAATGTGAAAGAAGCATGCAAAGATGAATGTTGGGTCAAAGCAATGGATGAAGAACTTGAGCAAATCGAAAGGAACAACACTTGGGAATTAGTTCCTAGACCAAAAGATAAGAATGTAATAGGAACAAAATGGGTCTTCAAGAATAAGTTAAATGAAAATGGAGAAGTAATTAGAAACAAGGCCAGACTTGTTTGTAAAGGGTATGCACAGCAAGAAGGAATAGATTTTGAAGAGACCTTTGCTCCTGTGGCAAGACTAGAGGCCATCCGAATGTTCCTTGCTCTCTCAAGCTTTCAAAACTTCAAGGTATTTCAAATGGACGTGAAATCAGCCTTCCTGAATGGAGACTTAGAAGAAGAAGTATATATTGAGCAGCCAGATGGGTTCATTCTTGGGAATGATCCAAACCTTGTATGCAGATTGAAAAAGGCACTCTATGGGCTCAAACAAGCTCCAAGGGCTTGGTACTATCGGTTGGACAAATATCTTCACCAACAAGGCTTTTCAAAAGGATCAGCAGATAGCAATCTCTATATAAAAGTTGAAAATAACAAATTGCTAATTCTTGTTGTTTATGTAGATGATATTATTTTTGGCAGCAATGAAGAGACTATGAGTCAAAACTTTGCCTTGGTTATGCAGAAAGAATTCGAAATGTCACTTCTTGGAGAATTGACATATTTTCTTGGATTGCAAATCCAACAAAATGAAGGAGGTATCTTCTTGTCTCAAACCAAATACCTCAAGCAGATCTTGAAGAAGTATGGCATGGAAGAGTCAAAGCCAGTATGTACACCCATGGTTACAGGATGCAGCCTCAGTGCAAATGATGAATCAGCAGCAGTCCACCAACCCACTTATAGATCCATGATTGGGAGTTTGCTTTATTTGACAGGTACTCGACCAGATATTACACATGCAGTAGGAATGGTTGGAAGATTTCAAGCCAACCCAAAGGAAACTCATCTTCAGGCAGTCAAAAGAATCTTCAAATATCTTCAAGGGACCCAAAACTATGGCTTATGGTATCCTAGAAATACAGATCTCACTCTTCATGCTTACACAGATGCAGATTGGGCTGGAAGTGTGGATGATAGGAAAAGCACAAGTGGAGGTGCTTTCTTCATGGGTTCCAGATTAGTATCTTGGTTCAGCAAGAAACAAAGTTCGATTGCCTTATCTACAGCTGAAGCAGAATATGTGGCTGCAGCATCTTGTTGCACACAACTTCTTTGGATGATGCAGACCTTGCAGGACTTTCAAATCACTTGCACTCCACCTGTCTCTATCTTATGTGATAATACAAGTGCAATCAGCATTTCAAAGAATCCAGTCATGCACTCAAAGACCAAGCACATACCAATCAAGTACCATTTTCTTCGGGAACAAGTGCTTGAGCAGAAGGTCAAGTTGGAGTATGTTCCTTCTAAGGAGCAAGTTGCTGATATTCTCACAAAACCACTGCCCAGGGAAACTTTTGAATATCTCAGACAAAAGCTGGGAGTAGTTGATGCTTCATCCTGTTGTTGAAGTTTGTTTGTTCTACAGAAAAGTTGGTATACGCAGGTTACGGAAGGGATATGCGCGTATACACGCGGTTTCATGATGGGTAAGTCGCGTATATGTTGGACGCTTGTTGCAGAAAGTATATCCACGTACATACGCTGGTTTATACAGGAAAAATCGCGTATATGAAGTTCTGAACAGCAAGGGAAAACTCTGGAGTTCTGAACAGCAATGGGAATGTCAGAATTCTTCAGGCACAGTTTCAGGGAGTGCAACAGGCACAGGTTCAGGGGGAGCAGCTTAAAAGTCTCATAAAGCATTGTTGGCATTCAGATGTTTTGGTTGTTGGTTTCAGGAGAAGGAGCTCAGAAAGAAATCCTGGTTGCTGATCTAACAAGATGTTTATCAGATGCTGCTGGTGCCTTTCCTAAGTCTTGGTCTAGATCTGTTGTCTCTATGTCATGTATCTCTCTTGTCATATTTCTTTTATGGTGTCAAGGTCATGTAACGGCCTATGTTGGTTTCCCCACTATGCCTGGGATGAATGCTGTAATATAATTGGTTGTTTCTGATATGTCCCCTCTTGGTAGGGAGTATGGATGTATGTATTGAGTCTTTTGGTGATAGGACGGTCCCTTATGGTGTATAAGTCTTGGTTCTTGTTGAAGAACATCTTTTGCAGATCTGGCCTACTGTCAGGGGGAGCACGAGTCAGCACAGCCAAGCAGAGGTATCAGCATGTCCTCAGGGGGAGCACAGCCCTTTGCCCTTGATGTCAAAGGGGGAGAGTGACTTGGTGTGGTGGTTGCCATCAAGTCCAAAGGGGGAGATTGTTGGCATTATGATTCAAGTGTTGTCCTTGATGGCAACTCACTCAGAGGATGGTACAGGTGCTCAGAGGTTGGTACAGGTGATGGCAACTTAATCAGAAGACAGATCTCAGTACAACATGCCAAGGAAGCTCATACACGCCGTTTCGTTAAGCCCAAGTCGCGTGTACACGCTAGTTTGATTCAGAAAAAGCGCGTGTATGTGGAAAGGTTCCTTTGGTTCATGGTGGTTAGTCCTTGGAAGTTGTGCCTATGATTTCGGACCATTATGTCTCGACGGGCGTGTCGATCCCTAGTTTTAAAGTTGATGGTATTGTGTTACTATGGTTTTGGCTCTTGGTATTGAGCTAGGCCTAAGACTATATAAGGAGAAGAAAATCATTAGGCAAAATCATCTTTCGAAAAGGCTTGAATATCTAAGAGAGAAAGAGATCTGATATGCAGGTTCTGAGTTGCTTGATCTAAGCCAAGGAGAGATCACATCAGTTGATGGAAGACTAGATCTAAGGATAGATCGGGATCTAATGGTTTGAAATGCACTATCATGATATGGTTGATTATGCGTATTTCTAGATCTGCATATTGTCGCAATGTTACGTTCTGGGTCTAACTAATGTCTGGTACAGCTGCAAATTGAGAAAGTTTATTTTTAGATCTGTACGCAGGTTGGCTTCGGTAAAAGAGCGTGTATACGCGGGTTTTGCTCATTAAAGTAGCGTATATCTTTTGAAGCTTGATTTTGGGTTTACAGTGGGGTCTGACTGTTATTGCAGAGTTCTGTAGTCTGCTCTGTGTTCTGGTAACTGGTGATTGACAGGGTTCAGTGGTTCAAAGTTTGGTTGTTTTATGCTTCAATGGTCTGTTGTGGAAATTGAATGAATTGTGGTCTTCAGATTGTAATGTTGTGCTTCAGGAATATCCAAGTCTGAAAATGTATGAAAAGTGATACCTGAAAGAAGGAAGATTGTAGGTCAGCACCTATGTACTAGTATCTTGGCTAGTACAAGAGCAAAGGGGGTTGGAGCTCCCTTCCAAGGAAGTTTGGAGAACGAGAGAAGGTTGAAGCCTTCTGCAGGTTGTAGCCTGCGTACTGGTATAAGGCTGCACCAGTACAAAAGATTGTAAACTGAAGTTTCATATTAAAGAAAGATAGAGACAACTTGCAGCAGGTGGTTTTCACCCACATTGGGTTTCCACCTTATATCTTGGTGTTCATGTGTGTGGCTTTTTATCTGTTCTGTTATACTGCACATGTTTACTGTTAATGTGATGAATAATGTCCTGATGCACTTAATTGAAGAATAAGCTAACTAAATTGTGAGTTTTCTTCTTATACGCTGTTTTACTTCGTCACAGTAGCGTGTACACGCTGGTTCACTTAACTGAAGTAGCGTATATGTTTCTGAGCATTTAAAAAGTTTGATTAATCTGATAATACTGATTCACCCCCCCTCTCAGTATTATTTCCAACACATAAGTGTAAAAGTGTCATAAAAGTACATTAATTACATCAAAGAGCATAATAATCTACCCCAAAAAGTCAAACAGGGTCAAACTACGTTTTTCTGAGCTGTACACTGAAATTTGGAGAAATTTGCCTGACGGGTCGTGCGCCTCTGCCTGACGGGTCACGCGCCTTTGGGACCACTTTTGGGGCACTTCCAGGTGTCCACATTGAGAAAGAGTAGGCTTGTTGGAAAGGTCTGTGAGTCTACTTTCCAACCCAACTAGAATTTATGAATTTGGTGGTCATTTGCCCCTCCAAAAGTGCAATCTCCCAAGACTGCTTTCTGTGTCTCAAAAATGTGGCAGAAAGTCATTTTTTGCTTGTTTTTTGACTTTCTGGAGGCCCAAAACATCATAAAATATCTTGTCCATGGATGAGCATATGTAACTTCTCATGAAAAATCTGGAAATGCTGAGTTTTTGCAAAATGGAGTTGCCAGGATGAAGGGTCGCGCGGGGGGTGAGACCCGTTAATGGAGAAAACCTGTAAATTGCCTGAAAAAACCAAAATTTACCCAAAATGCTCAAAATTTCTTGGGATTTTTGTTGTGTCTAGGCTATTTAGTGCCTTGGTCCTTCAGTGAAGCCTCGGCCAAGATATAGAGGGGATCGGGCCTCTTTCTCCTTTTTTGTGCCTTGGCCAACCGCCTTTGGAACATCTTCATCTTTGCCTTGCACACGTGCATTCTCGCCCAATAATGGTTCTTAATGTTTCTCAATAATTTTTTATCTTGGTTAGCCAGCCTCTCCAAGTGAGCATTGAGCTGGATAAGCATGGACTCTCGCTCAGCGGTCAATAGATCACCGGGTCTTCTTCGATTCAAGTTCCGGTCACTACGAATCCTCCACAACTCATCAAGAGCTTGCTCATCCTCCAACTGTTTGTTGCGCTGCTCCAGATATGAGATTGTCCATTGTGACCCCTCTAATCTCCTCTGCAATGCATCATTTTCAGCTCTAAGGCGCTGAATGCTCTCCTTTGACTCTCGGCTAGGAGAACTGACATCAAGATCAATAAGCTCTATATTTGGAACACCTGATGGTCCCTCATCAATCCTGGGCTGCTTTCCCCTCTCTGATACTTGTGCTGCTGAAGAAAGCGAGGCCCCTTCCACCTGATGTGGAGATAACACTCGCTGAGCCGATGAAGAAGGCGAAACCCCTTCCACATGCTGTGGAGAAAGTACTCGCCGAGCTGCTGCAAATAAGGCCCTTTGGCCTCTCTGATAAGTGACCAATGGTGAGGAGCTGACATGTCTAGTGACGTGAATGTCATGCTGCTGTGATGGTCCTCCCTCCTCGTGAATAACCTCAGGATGTGGCGGTGGTGGTGCTGTGAAAAGCTCACGAGAGATGAACTCCTTCCATGAGATGCCCTGCTGAGCCAACTGATGTAATACCACAAGCTGAATCAAACCATAATGGTAAAGGCTCCTATACTGCTGTGCCGGGCTCTTCCTCTGCATCATGGACACCATCCTCTCGATGTTCTGATAGAAGAAAACAGGGATGTTCATCATCCGTACCCGTGTGAAGTGCATCAATAGGCGAATATGGTACGAATATACCTGTGAAAATCTGCCCTCACAGGTAAAATAGAGCATGATGAGCCTCATCATGGGAGCATACTCACTCCTGAGAAATCTGAAGGGAAACACTCCTGTCAAGAGTCTCATGAGTGCTGGTCTAACGAAAGGCTCAAAATGAACACTGTCCAACACCTTGCGCTTATTCCATACCTCTCCGACATTAGGTATCCCTGTGGCCTGTGCAATCATCTCGGGTGTCAATGTAAAGTCCACCCCGGCAAGGTTGACATTTCCATCATGCAAATGTAAAACAAATAGGCGAGCCAACTTTCTGTGGTGCTGAATCCGAGAGATCCTCTCGCAAAACTCATAGCAAGACATGTACTGGAAACATGAGACTGCCATAGGACAAGCCTGTAAATCTGCCAAAGAAGTGGGCTCCTCTCTCTTATGATGACCACCCTTTCCACCCTTATGAGGCCTCCTCTGTACCTCAATCTCTGAAGCTGATGCTTGGTCATCACTCTGCTCATAGGTTTCGGTTTCTGACATTGTTTAAGGAGCAAAGTGGCCAAAATGTACTGTTGTTTCTGCCTTGTAAAATGCTGATTTATATGTTGTTTCAAGGGGGACAAGGAGCATGAGGGGAATGTTAGGGGAGGGACACTTTAAAAGGAAAATGGGAATAAATATATAAAACAGGGATTTAAGGGAAAAAACATTGCAAAAATCATTGCATATGCATCATTATATACATTGTTTACATGGGTATTATAAGAAGTAGGATTAGGGCTTGATTTTTCATTTTTTAGGGAAAAGGGGTAGGGTTTAGGTTTTCTTTACAAATTTAAAAGGGAAATTTATATAGAAAGACAAGGAAAATGACATGGGAAATGGGAAAAATGATTTACAAGGGAAAAACCTTAAAACAACATAAAACCCTAGGCATATTTTACAATTTTAAACCACAGCCATATAGAGCTTTTTCTCTTGCACAATGAGATCTTTAAAACATGTATTCATGATGTCTTTAACCATAACAAACAACAATTTGTAAGTTGGAGGGCCTACCTTAGGCAATTTAGCAATTTTGTTGGCTCCTTGGATGAATTTGCAGGTGATTTGGTAAGCAGGGCGTTGACGGGTCGCGCGCCTCACCCAACGGGTCGCGCCCGTTATAAAATAACACTGCTGGAATGGGCTCGACGGGTCGCGCGCCTCTGAAGGGTCGCGCGCCTGGTCTGACGGGTCGCGCGCCTGTCAAGCTCACAATTTCGCTCAAACCCTCGCCCAATCTCTCTTGCAAGTGAGTTAGATGCACAATGAGGGTAAATGGAGGGAGATTGGGCTTTTATAACTTTGATTTGAAATAATTTCATGCCCAACCCACTTTATAATGTTTTTCTTTGACACTTTATAAAATTGACCATTTTGGTTTCCTTTGTCCTGAAATTGACTCATTTAATGCTTTTGCTCGATACTTTTTGCAGGGATATCATCTGAGGGATCTTGGCAAGGGAGCCAGGGTTACATGCTGTCCTTGGAATTTTTTTGAAATTTCATCACTTTTTACAAAAATTTGAAAAATGACCTTGGATTTAAAAAATAGGGTTTTTAAATCCAAGGTGAAAATTAACTGTACAAGATAGAAATTTGCGAAGAAACACCTTTAAAATCATCCCTATGGCTTGTTGAGCACTTATTGACCTTCAAAGACATGACCTTGTAAACAAACTTGACCAAAACCCTAGACCTAGGAATTTGACCTCAAGCCAAGACAAGACAAGCTTGAAAGTGACTAAGGACTGAAATGACTTGATCCAGCAATGCCAAGAGGGGGACAAAGACACCAGCTCCTCCATCAGGGTTATGGCATGCCTAATGGGATGCAAAAATTGACACTGATGAGACACCTACTTATGCAAATGCAAAGAGCTTTGATCGCTGATGGAGGGCTACTAGACCGACTCTAACAAGCCACAACCTTTTTAACCCATTTTCAGTTACCAATAAGGTATGAAATGAGAATAGAACTTCTTACCAATTTCAAATAGACAACGGCCACTCACATATCTGATCATATACATGAGTGGCGACGTTGTCGTAGAATGGTAAAAACATATGTCCCTGATCAGCTATTAGCTGAATGGTTTATCAAGTCATTACTTCTTTCCATCACGGAAAATGTGGCAAAGGGGGGAGTCGTAATAGAAGAGCAAGTTATCACTCGTGTGCAATATCTGGACTTGATTTACACTCAGTCTGGCACGCTCTAGGATAAAATACCTGATGCCCCTGGACTAGAATTCTCAATTCCTCCTCCTCCTAAATCGAACAATGATTCTCATGCCGGCGATGGCGTGATTGGCACAACAGACACGAAATCAACAAAGGCTACATCCAAAAAGGCCCGTAAGATTTTAGGTCAAAATGCAAAAGACGAACTTCTTGCTTCAGAAGTAAATGTCGTATCGACATATAAAGGCAAAGAAACCAAACAACCAGGGAGCAAGAAAAAAGGCAAAGGGAAGAAGAAGAAACAGGAGGAATCATCACCTGAAAAATCTTCTTCAAACCCTCCTAGAGATAGGAAACCAAAAAATCCATGCTTTATATGCGATGAGGATCATTGGACCGCGAATTGTCCACACAGGGCTGAGCTTAAGAAATTCTTCAAGAATTTGAAAACCTCCGCAGTGTTAACTGATCCGTTTCCAAATCCAGGAACAAATCTGGTTGAAAGTGGAAATGCTTCCTCGTCTCAAGTGCTAATGTTGTCGGTTTCAAAACAGCAAAATGATGCTTTGATATCGACAAGGAACAAGGATTATGGGAATCCACAGCTGTCGAACAACAAGGATAAAGATCAACCAAGTAGTTCGACAACAACTTCGACAGAAGTTATGCCACCCACCATTCCTGAATTGACGATAAAATCGCCAAAGGGAGTAGTACACAAGTCGACATTTAATCCCCGCGCTAGAGCGGCACAACATTATAATATAGTGGAAGATTTTGCCCAATCGCCATCCACTATGTCGACTCTTGAAGTACTACAAAATTGTCCATCCCAAAGGCAGGTTTTATTATCAGCCATTGGTGGGATAGACCCAAAGGATTCCAATCTAGTATCCTTCGACCATAAAGGATACGATCCTCAATTGCCAGCTCAACTAGCTTTCCTTGTTCAAGTGAAAGCCCTCAACAAAACTGTTCATCGAACGATTATTGATGAGGGGGCATCTACATGCATTATGTCGATGAGTTGCTGGAAAAATTTAGGATCTCCAACCTTGTCGCGATCTTCGACGAAATTAAAAGCATTCGACGGAAGGAAATATACCCCATATGGTATCCTAAGTAACTTGAAAGTTGAACTAGGAGGGAAAACAGTAGAAATATATGTTGAAGTCATCGATGGGAATCTTGATTACAACATCCTACTAGGAAGACCATGGATATATGCCATGGCAGCTGTTGTTTCGACCTATTTTAGAAAGATTGCATTTCCCTTTCAAGGAGGGATTACAATCATCGATCAACAAAACTTCCTCCCCAATGGTTCTCAAGTTACTGGAAGCATTCCCATGATCCATGGAAGCCCCCATTCGCTTCAGAATATCGGAGTAGGCCTACTAAAAGATTCTATACTAATGGGAACTTTCGCTCTTCCACCTCCAATCAATCTGGTGGAAGTAGCGTCGATAGGAACCTGCAACATGATATCTTCTAAAAAGATCTCAGAAAACGATATCGACATGGATCATGTAGTGGTTTTGCCCCCAAGCCAAACAAAAATATTGTAGCAATCAATGTACCTAGCATGGGACGCAAACCCAAATCAACGCTCATTAAGCGTTTGGATAGATAGGTCTAGAGAATATGGTACCCCTTCATATCCTTGGTTGCGAGTGCATGTCACCGACGAAGGAATTGTCCAATCTATGGTAATTGAAGGGACACCATGGAATGATTCCCACCATCGTTCCCTTCTTCTGGATTGTGGAGAAGATAATAAAGATGACCTGTATCATCCTTTAGTTTTTGAATTCCTATCAAATACTGTAAACACGGTGGATTCCGAGTGAAACTTGTCCACTATTGAAGAGACTATCGCCATAAATATCTCGACCAAAACAAATGTTGTAGAGAATATTTATGTCGGCAAATGTTGTTCTCCTTCATAACTAGAGATATATAACGCTCTTTTTCACGAATTCAGAGATGTCTTTGCTTGGTCATATGATGAAATGCCAGGCATTGACTCGAGTATCGTTGAACACGAAATTAAGATGTATCTAGATGTCAAACCAGTACGACAACGGCTACAGAAGGTGCACCCCAAAAAAGCCACTACCATTAAAGCAGAAGTTGAAAAACTTCTCCATGCTGGTTTCATCTACCCGGTTCCTCTGATCGATTGGGTATCGAATATTGTCCCTGTTATGAAAAAACAAGGAACAATTAGAGTGTGCGTCAATTATAGGGATGTAAATCAAGCTTGTCCAAAAGACAACTACCCTACACCCTTCATTGACTAGATAATTGATGAATGCGCCGGATGCGAAATCTTTTCATTCATGGATGGATTCTCCGGGTATAATCAAATAAATATCCGCCCACAGGACCAGTCAAAGACTGCATTTATTTGTCTGTGGGGCACATTCGCATATCGAAAATTACCCTTTGGTTTAAAGAACGCATGGGCGACGTTTCAGAGGGCAATGAATTATGCCTCCCATGACATCAAAAACATCATTCAACCATACCTCGACGACCTTCCGGCTCATTTGCGAAAGCGAACTGATCACCCGCAGCATTTAAGAGCGATATTTCTACGTTTCCGACACTACAAGATACGACTCAATCCACACAAATGTGTATTTTGCATCAGTTCTGGTCATTTACTTGGCTTTGTAGTCTCAAAGGACGAGATTCGTCTCGACCCATGTAAGGTCCAGGCAAACATAAATTTGCCTCCACCTTTGAATTTGCTTCAGATTCAGAAACTCCAAGGGAAAGCGAACTTTCTAAGGAGGTTCATTCCAAATTATGCCGAACTTGCTAAAGGTTATACACGTCTTTTGAAAAAGGAAGTACCCTTTGTCTGGGATCAGGTTGCGCAAGCTTCCTTTGATGCTTTAAAAGATTCCCTAATGAAAGCATCATTAATGTACGCTCCTGATTATCAAAAAGATTTTAACTTGTATCTGGCTGCAGCGGATACGACCATCGCAATGGTTTTAGTTCAAGAAGTCTATGGAATTGAACATCCTATATATTATTTAAGTAAAAACTTAAATGATATAGAAATCAAATATTCTTATATTGAAAATCTAGCACTCGCAGCTGTTCAAGCGATACAGAGATTTCGACACTATGTCCTCTTTCGGAAAACTACCATTCTGTCAGATTGCAACCCCATGACTTATATATTGTCATGACAGTTACTGGGGGGCAAATATTCAAAATGGATAGCAATCCTACAAGAGTTTGATCTAGAATTTGTAAAATCGAAGTCAAAGAAAGCTCTAGTTTTCGCAGAATTATTGTGCGATCTCCCATCGTCGTCCACCGATGACACATCCGAAGAAACAATCGTGGATGAAAGTTTGTTTCTGATATCTGCAAGCAATGAGTGGTATGGGGATATAATCATTTATCTCCAAACTTAAAAATATAGGCCAAACACCTCCCACTCCGAACAAAAACGTATTCGATACCAAGCAAAAGACTAGATGATCGTCGGTGATACACTTTACCGTCGTGGTATCGATACAGTTCTGAGAAGGTGCCTCACCCATGAGGAGGCCGAAAAAGTCCTGAATGAATGTCATTCAGGCGCGTGTGGGGGGCATCAATCTGGATATTCTACAGCGCAAAAAAATATTACGAGCAGGATACTTCTGGCCAACAATGTTCAAAGATTGCATAACCGCAGTCAGAAGTTGCCATGCTTGTCAAATTTTCAATAACAAAACCAGAAGACCACCCGCACCTCTGCAACCAATAGTTGTTGTTGGGTCATTCGCCAAATGGGGCATCGATTTCATGACATGTAACCCCACCTCGACTGGGGGGCATGGGTACATCATAGTCGCAGTTGACTATTTTACCAAATGGGTTGAGGCGATGCCTACATTAGATAATACTGGTGAAACAGTTGCCTTCTTCTTTTTCAATCATGTAGGCGCCAGATTCGGCGTGCCGCAGGCTATAGTCACAGATCATGGATCGCATTTTTGCAATCACATGATGGTCGAATTAGCTGCCAAACTAGGGTTGTCTCACGACAGCTCTACTCCATATTATCCGCAAGCCAACGGACAAGTTGAAGCAATCAACAAGGTCCTCAAACGCATGCTGCAAAGGATGATTGGAGTTCACAAAAGAAGATGGCACCTAATCCTGTACTCAGCTTTGTGGGCTTACCGAACATCGGTAAGGAATGCAACCGAGTTCACACCTTTCCAACTGGTATATGGCCTGGAAGCAGTCTTACCAATCCAGTGTGAAATCTCGTCTCTCAAACTCGCAATTGATCTCCTCCCCGGAACTTCAGAAGAAGAAGCTCGTTTCATGGAATTAATCCAATTGGATGAAACCCGTCGTGATGCCGCTTTGGATAACGAAGCCCATAAGAAATGAGTCAAGGCGCAGTTCGACAAAAATGTCAAACCCCGTGTCTTCTCAGAAGGTGACTTGGTCTTGCTTTACGACCAAGAATCCGATAAATTGGGAGCAGGTAAATTTAAGTCTTTAAGGATGGGCCCCTATATTGTTAAACAAGTGTTAGCAAAAGGAGCCTACGAGTTAATGGATTATGACGGAATTCCACTGGCGCAACCTCGTAATGGGTTGTACCTCAAGCGTTACTATGCGTAACGGTAACCTGTGTGCTTTTGTTATGTTTTTGTTTTCGCTAAAGTGTTTATTTTGGTCAAGTAATCCACTTTTTACATTTGTTGCAGATGTCAAACCTATTGGAGTCATGTGTTGGATATGCCGACGGAGCGAGTCGTAGTTCGCAGAACCTATCCTCCGCAGCCTGGGCTATTTTTAATCCAAGCGGCGAGTTAGTAAGTTTCAGAGGGGTATGTATTGGTCGATCAACAAATAACATCGCTGAATATAGCGCGTTGATAGAACTTCTCTCTGATGCCATCACACATGGTATATGCCGACTAATTGTCAGGCTAGACTCACAGCTTGTAATACTACAACTCAATGGTATATATTCCGTCCGAAACCCAGCTATTTATCGCATGTTCCTAAGGGTTAAGATTTTGGAAAGACAATTTGATTTTATTCAATATCAACATATTTCCAGAAACTTAAACACATTAACTGACTCATTAGCAAACTATGTGTTAGATAGACATTTGCAACATTTATAAAAAGAAACACACCATCAATGTTTGCATGTGGATCATCTAGCTTAACCAAAATAGAACTCCGAAAATCAAAAATATATATAAATGTTTATGGTTTACACATAATGTTCTGTAACCAAGACAAAATCGATCAAATGACCCAAAAGCTCAAAGTGCTATGGGGCACCCTAGTCTAATGATGCTCGTGATAGCAAGTCACAGCCTGTGCGATCATGCGTAAGAGACGAGTCCATCGTCTGGGCACACCAGTAGCATGCCGCTGTAACCGCAAAGGTAGCTCGTCAGTCCTCACATCTGGAATACCAAGAGTGAGGCTCTCAACCTGCTCCTCTAATGCTGTGAGAGTCTCGGCCACATCGAGGTCATGAAGAATAGCCCTTCCGACGGCCTCTCCTGCTGGGGCAGCAGCTGGTACTCTCAGGTGAACTACTGGACGAATAGGACCAACATCTGCATGTACACATGAGTTTGATTAAAGTCTTGATAGAATAAAGCACAAGGACATTATAACCAAAAAACGATAAGCAGGAATATGGTCAAAGATTGTACCAATAGCGCCCCACTGCTCGCCATCCGGCAGTACTAAATCTGGATCACCCTGGAAGTCCATGCCAGCGTATGGATACTCAGAATAAACCATCTCCTGATGATCAAACCACCTGAAGAAGGTATCAGAAAATGAAATCTGAGACTGGCCAGCATGCCTAGACATATGGTCAACCCATCTCTGCATACGTGGTTCAGTAGGAGAAGGCAAATCGAGTGCAATGTACTGCGGCTGCATCAGTGGTATCTTCTCTAAGGCAAAGGGGGTCAAAATAGAACCATACCCAAAGTTCTTCAACCTCCCGCTCTTTATCTTGGTCAACTGTTCTCTCATCACAAGAAGTAATGTGTCGTACCAGTTGAACACCTTCGGTTGGAGGCATTCCAAGGCATGCTGCATGTAAGATCGGTTGGCTACATGAAGAGCCGCACCACCGGCCATCCTACCAAAAGTAAGCAGAATATTCCTGAGGGACCTGTCAGTGACATCACGGATGATGATCTTGCCGTCTTTACTCGGCTGAGATCCTTCTCTGCAGTACCGGTGGACATAATCTCTCACAGAGTCGCCTCCTCGGGCCGAACCTGACAAAGAGATGGGGGAACCCTGCCTCGACAAGCCAGTCAAGAAATAGATGTCTACTACAGTCAAGGGGATAGATTTTCCCCTGATCTGGAAAACCTGATTGGTAGGATACCAAGCATCAAGCAAATACTGCAGTAAGTTGATCTTCTGTCTCATGCTAGAAATTCGGAAGAACTTCAGCAAGCCACAGTTCTGCAGCGCGTTCACTGTAACTGGATCATGTAGGGTAAGCATGTCCTCTTCTTCATGCTCACGTTCTCGCCATGTAATGGTCATCTTACTCCAAAGATCTCTGAAAAACAAACAAGAGAGGAGTTAGATCCTGATTTTGGTAAGAAACAGGCAAAATTTCCATCAAAAATTGTGCATCAAATTCCCTTTTTGCGCCCAACACACCTGTAGCAGTGTTCTAGGTGCATTGAATGTCAAATAGCCTTTAGACAGGCCAACATTCAACGCAGTTTTCGATACACTGAGGGTGCGCTGATGGAAGAACGAGTTCTTTAAACCCCAGGGACTCATAAAAGCTAGGAATCAAACTCAAAATGCAAAATGGAAAACATGAAATGAAAGAGCTCAGGTTTAGCTCCTACCTGGTCCAGACGGCGCCAAGAATCGTCCACAGAATCTCCCGAAATCAGCTGATGAAAATCGAGGGGGAAAAGAACCTCCAAAGCTCCAACAAACCAAGTTCAAATGAAATGGTAAAATGAGAGGTAAAAACACTTTTTCATTACTTTTGCGTAGTTCAAAGTAAAATATTAGTGTTTTAACTCGTTTTCAAGCATATATTGTTCATTTCTGACTAGTTTGATGAAGTAGTTGAAAATACAGTACGATCTTTGAAAGGACAAAGCTATTTATGGTAAAATCAAAACAAGACCATCTAATCGAGCAGTTTTAGCACATAGTTCAAGCTCGTTAAAAAAGAAACATAAGACATGAGCAAATGTTTCCACCCGCGTTTAAGCTCATTAAAAAATGAACTATTCCCCGGTAAATAACCATCGTGAATGTAGTACCTCAGCCATTAAAGCCTTGGTCGTGTTTGCACCGTCACCTCCACTTTTCATTGGCCGATCATTCACCTCCATTTGATTGTTTACCCATTTTGAGGAACAACTGCGAAGAGTGATTTCACTAGCCATCCTTGTGACACTGCCGTGATTGGAAAATTCCAAACCTTACCTGGAATCAACTGCTACCTGTTTTATCACTCGTTCCTCAAAAGACGAGTCTCCTTTAAGCTCTTTTCAACTGACTCGTAAAATATGAAAAGATTGTCGAGCCATTGGTCTCTCCAGCTCGTTAAAGGGATAAGAAGTGCTATCCCTCCTCTAGATTTTAATCTTTTTGGACCTGAGGGATTATTACACAAAAAGATCGAGCGCTTGTTTTGTTCGGCTCGTTAAAACTATCGAAAATTCATCCCTTCTGTATTGTTTTATACTTTTTCGGACTTAAGGGATTAGATGATGAAAAAGGAATTTTGGAGTTACCTTTACGTTCCTTTTCAGACTCTCTAAAATTGAAAAGGACCGAGTTATCTTTGTCGTTAAACTCGTTAAAAAGATTAATAGCGACAAACTTGTCTTTAGACGAGAACGAGTTTCACTATCGCTAGGCTCGTTAAAACATAGCGATGGGTTTGCCCGAAGGGAAAATTATAGAACACGCATATGTTATCCTCCTCAAGCTTGACAAAAATAAAGAGGTACTGGTCAGCAATGACTGGGGAAAAATTGGGAAGAAAACTCAAAGAAACTTTGTTGGTAGCAAGTCACTCTTGAACATGACACTTCCACTCCGTGTCCGAGTCGGGTTGGGTTGTTTCATTCACTGGTCACATCACCATGGTCACGCCATACCATCCACATTTGGGGTTAATGCTACCAATCCATCACATCAGTGTCGCCGATATGTTCAAGAGAAGTCATCCAGAGAAGTCACCTGTGTCTCACCCACTACCATACATTATACTCCATTCTTTCATGACCACCACCCTGAACCTTATATCACTAGATCGTTTTCACCTCCATCAAAATCATTTGCTCCGTTCCGTGTCATTGATGTGGGATTCATTAAGGGCCTCCTGTGAGGGATCACTTCTTGTCGACATCAGATCATTATCCAAGAAGTTGATCTAGGAACACCCCATTCAGTACTTTGAAGCTTGCATGCCTCAATGGCAAGTTTCTCACTTCCGGCGACAGGTTTACATCAATGGCCTTCGACCGAAATATTTTGCGTGGTGTTAGACGCCAAGTCCTTTATTCACACCACGTGAATTGTACTACAGTACCTTGAGGGTCATTATCATTATCGGTGATTCCTCTCGCACTTGTTAATAGTTTACATCATTAACTGGTAATCAAGCGATGTCTTTCCATGTTTGACTTCAGAACATTTCTCACATGGATCGACTTGTACTTCGAGTGAAGATCGGACGAGATTGAAGACCCCGGATCTAGTTTCATCCATTCGGGCTGCGATATATATTCAGGGAAATAAAGGCATTAAATGTACAGCATTGCAGCACAGATAATCATCCTACCAAAAGGATGATGGCTCTATCAGAATCATCAGTCTACACTCAGACGGTTGTCTTTCCTATGTACATGAAAATGAATTTATAAAGCTGAGCATGGGAATGCCCACCTCAGCTAGATCATGAAAATATTATGAAGATAATGTATTGTATTGTATCTTATTACAGGTCTCCTCCCAGCATTGAAAGAACTTCGGATCCTCATAATAAAGCATTTCACCCGACACCAAAAGGTTAACGGCCTCATACTTTAGGGGGCAACTGTTATAGACATTTTTGTGCCCTACAACTCCAAGCATGAAATGTCCATAAACCAAGGGCTTCTAAGTCCCTAAAAGTGTTGTTCTAACCCCTAAAGGAACAAGGTCAACAGATTACAGCTTCTCCCAGAAGTTCTCCATGAAAAACTACTCAAAATTGGTCAAAACAGGATCATTGCAGTTGCTCCACTGGCTAGGTGCGTTGCATCTCACCCAAATGCACTATGAGGGTGCGTTGCATTTCAAAACTCCCTTTTGTGGGGTACGATGGGCAAGAAATGACAAATGGCAATGCCATTTCGCGAGGTGGAGAGGCAATGGAAGCTTCCAGAATCTTCTCCTGTGACACTTGCCTCACTGAATTCGACCAAGGATGAGTAAGAGGCCCTCAGTCTCCAAGTGGAAGCAAGAACTGACAGAGAGAAGACACTAATCAAATCACAAGCTGACTTATCCTCCTTACAAATATCTATATATGGATCCCTCATCCCAGAGATCCAGAGGCTGGAATTTTGCATATTGTAAGGAATTGTTGTTGGTTTCTAGAGAAAAACATCAGATTGTTGGGTGATCTATCCTTTGTTTGAGGTGAAGAGGGGCTTCTTTGCTGGGAGGTTGATGCTGGGTTGGAACCATTGGTTGCAACTCCTCCTGGATCTTTTCTTGTTTATCAATAAAAGCTATTTGAGTTCTCCTCCATGCTTTTGCATCATTGATGCTTGTTACATTTGTATGGTCAATTTAAATATGATCCTAAGTTGTTTATGAATATAGATCCATGTATTTGTATAGTGCTATGCTTCTGTGATCTTACAGGTACTTTGTGAAGCTGGGCGTGCTAGTGAGCAGGTAGCTGGAGACTATCAAAGAAGAGAGGGATCGAATCAAAGGATTAGCGCAAGACACAGGTTGGTTCTTTCTATTCCTCTCTATCTATAATTCATAAAGGAAATACAAAAGTAGCTTTTCTCTGTTTGTTTCTAAGGTAGCTGTCACACCTTAGTGGGATAGAGCAGTTCTAAATAGACACTTTTGCCTGTAACATCACCCAATGCGCCACACGCGTGTAAGATAGCACTGGAATTTGTCGCCTGATGCGCCGTGCGCCACTGATGCGCCGCGCGCCCAACCTGATGCGCTGCGCGCCCTGGAAACGACCCAATTTGCTCACAAACTCACAAAATCACCTTAGAACAATGCTCTTTGCTCTTGGAATGTGGAATGGGTTGCAAATGAGGAGAAATATCTTCATATAGACTCCTTGTTGATTTTTGCTTAACCCAAAACCCATTTTCTTATGTTTGGTTGTTGACACTTTTTCAAAATTAATAGGCTCTGACCTTTTTGGTTTCCCCTTTTAAAATTGGTTGAAATAATGATTTTCTCTGATAATTTTTTGCAGGGATAGCTCTGATATGCTCTGGCAAAGGAGACCAAGGCTGCACTTGAACGATTGAAGAACTGAAAATTTTGACAATTTTTACAAAAATGAGATGGCAACTTATCTTCAAAACAGAGTTTTGAAGAGAAGTCCTAATTCAGCTGTACAATGATGAAAATTATTGAAGTGATGATCTATCAAAGACATCCCTCTGGCCTGCTGGTCTTCTAAGACTTTTCAAGACAAAATTGACTCAACCCTAGACCTAAGACCTCAAAATTTAAAACATGATTGTAAATGACCTTTGAAGACTTATTTTAATAAACAGGCTTGAACCAGCAGTGCCAAGCACGAGGGGAATGAGTGACACAACCCGCTCCATCAGAGTTATGACATGCCTAACGAAATGCAACTGATCAAAACTGATGGGACACCTAATCATGAAATGCAAAAGAGCTTTGATCTTTGACAGAGGGATAACTAGACCGACTCTAACATATATGACTTTGTTTTAGTAATACAAGACTTGGCTTTACTTCTCAGGAATCAGAAGGAGTTTACTGTTCAGAATGTTGTGTATTATCTTCTCTTCAATATTTGCAGTGGTATAGATGTGTGATTACTTAGAAATCACTGATTGTGCTCTAATTTCCTTCACATATTTATAAACTGTGTTGTCCTGTATGTTTCTGGTGTATTCTGAATGGTTAAATTTTGTATGCCCTGACTTCTATGTAAGGTTGATGTCATTGTTATTCTGAAACGAATTTGACTCCATAAGCCCAATGGATACTTTCTAGTTGTGTTTCCACCACTCATATTTTTACATTTGTTTCATAAGAGTTAGCCATCTTTATCATAATCAAAGATCATTAATCCGTTGAGAGAGCCCTCTCAGGTTGGGGAGGCTAAGCCTCAGCCTAAAGTAGGTTTGAAATAGTTACTTGAAGTCTACCTGATCAGCAGCCTATCAGGGTCTGATTTTGAGATAATAGATTTAAAAAGGAAAAGTGGCATTAATTGGCATTTTATTTATGAAAATAACGGAAATTAGGAGAAAAGGAAGGTGAAAGGTCACAGATGTCATGTGGGGAGGAAAATGAAGGAAAATAATGGAAAATTGAAGAAAATAGAGGCCTCATTAATAAAAAGGCTTTTGAGCATCATTTGGTACCTTTTTGTCAGTTTAGTCTTGGAGCTCTCTCCCTATTCTCTCACTCTTATACTCTTGGACACTTAGAGTTTTCTTGGAGTATTATAGCATTGGATCAAAGAAATCAAAAGAAGGACAAAGAAGGAAAAGGGAAGCAAATATCAAGCAAAGAAGAGCAGGCTCAAACAACTACAATGAGATTACTTGCAAGTATCAATTTGCATGTGTGATTTCATTGAGATATTTGGCATGCATGGTACATGCATGTGTGTATTTGGTTCTCTTGTTGTCATTGGCATGGGTTTTGCCAGGCGTGACAATGTTCTTTAGCCTTTCCATTCCATTTATAGATAGTCATGGTGTGATGTGTTCTCTTTTATTTAGTTGAGTTGGATCGCTAGATGGTTTCGAAACTGAATGAGGTGGTCTCTGAAAGAAAGAATAAAATTCATATAAATCCCTCGACCAAAGAAGGTGGGACTGCGATAAAGTTGAATTTTGTGTGCCTTGGTGGGCATAGGAATCCTCGACTAATGAATGGTGGGAAATGTGGTAAAGCCTAAAGGTGTATGCCTTTGATTAGGCCTAGGAATCCTTCACCGATGAATGGTGGTATATATGGTAAATCCTGGAGGGTGGAGTCTTGATTACGCCTACGAATCCTCAAACGTTGTATGGTGGGATATAAAGTAAATCCTAGAGACTAGGAGATAGGAAAATTCCTCACGGTGTAGGTGGAGAAATCCGATGGCATCCATGCTTGTTTAGGGCGTAGTGATCCGGTGGGTATTGCAGTAAATCTTGAAGAAACCTGGTCACTAGCATTCCTTGTTGTGGAGTGACTGGAAGGCCTGAGTTGCATGCATGGCTTGTCAGGAGAGTGGATGGGGGTCCAGATCAGTAAAATGTCAAGTTGTCTCAGAGGTTGGTCACCTAGAATAGTTGGTTGGTTCCTGAAGGTTCTGTAGCATGTGTGGAAAGTAAGAATGGTTTTGTTTTGTTGGTTCAACTTCCTTAACTATACATGGGGAGTTGAATCACATTATAGTATCCTCTCATCACATGTTTACCCCAGCAGGCCGATTAAATTGGGTAAATGTGGGAGGATGGTGTTACAATAATGAAATCATCTAGGATGTGAAAATTCGATTGTCCTCTAAATTTGAAATGAAGTGTCATGGTGTTGCAAATTTTATTTTGGGTATGGAAATTGAATGAGATTAGGCTAACATGAAACTCTAATTAAATTAAAGGAAGTATGTTGAGACAATGTTTTAGAGGTTTAATATTTATAAATCTAAACGGGTAAAAGTCCATGTTCCTGTAGGTGTAATGTTATCTATAGATTTGTGTAGCAAGACATAGGAAGAGGAAGAGAACATTTATTATGTTTCATGTGTGAGTGTGGTTGGAATTTTGATGTATGCAATGGTCTTATGTTGATATTGGTAGCATGGGAGGTACTCCAAACCCTAGGGTATAGGGTTGTGGAGGAATTTGACCCACATGGGCTTTGTGGGAAAGAGTACCCAAGCTGTCGGCTTTGCACCCAAAGTTGTGGGTGTGAATCTGTTTGTTCAATTTAGTGTCCTAAATTTCTCTACATAAATTATCAATCCGGGTATCGTAAATTGATGAAGTGTAGTGCACTGTTTGTGCTAACTAACTCTTCTTAATTTGTTTGTTTTATGTTTTATGTTGTTTTGGGGTTTCTAGTATTTTAATTCCTAATGATTTACAATGTAGATTATCAAAACTAAATCTAACTTTCTTAAAGACTGCTCAAAATCTAAAAAATGAAAATACAGCTAAGAAAATAAATGAAAACAGAGCTAAGAAAGATATGGAAACAAAGCTAAGAAGGAAATGAAAACAAATTTTCTATTCTTATTTTACCATTACTTCCAAATCATTAATTAAAACTGAAAGTGAAATTTGCAATTGACGTCTAACTAATTACAAAAATAAAACTATATGAAATACTTGGTTACTCTATGTCTTAATTTTGGGAGAAAGTCTCCTTGGGATGACATTTGAGTAATTTTGTACTTCATTAATCTAAGAGAAAGCAAATACAAAAATGTAGAAATAACTCATTTCATAGATGAAATTTTCAACCACTTAGTTAAGGACGAATTATCAACTTAACGGGTTTTCCATAAACATTCATTAACACCATGAGTTAGTATTTTAAACTAAAAATGAAATGGCAAAGACGGTAAATGACATTGATCAGTTTAACCAAGAATTTATACTAGCAAAATAGTAAATGAAGTAAAATATTCAACAATGTATCCTTATCATTCTTCAATCCTACTATCATCCTGAAGCAAGGTTAGTTTTTAATTGAAGAAAAAAGATTACACTATTGAGTTCTATCTTCTAAATTACTGATAAGAACTAAAAATAAATCAAGCTAATGGAAATTGCTCTAAATTATAAACACTGTTAGTAAGAAAATGATTATAAACACTGTTTCAGAAAGAAAATGATGAATTTACAGTTAACAAGAAGAAGACAAATAAACAAAATAAAACCTCTTCAGTGCAGGGGCCCTCTGCAATTGATTAGGCTACGTTTGCTCAATCAACTCGAAGAAAACTCCTTCAGATGTTCATAAAAACATGTGGTCTTCTCATATTAAAACAAGGACACAAAACATCCAAAAATTACAGAGTATGGAACTTCGATTTCACATAAAAACTATTACTATTACTACTAACTTCTTCGGTCCTTTACACATGTATTTATAAGAAAAATCATATCACTGTTTAGGAGAAAAACATGCTACAACCAAACACATAGAAGACAGATATGCAGAATTTCTTCCTCGGGTGTTGGAGAAATAAATCCAAGACATGGTGGCTGTTGGATTCATTTGTACAGGTGGCTGTTGGAGTCCATAGGTACAGGTAGTTACTCCGGATAATGCTTCCCATCACTGTGAAATGCATTAATTAACCACAAAATGGAGTCCTATTACCCTCGGTCTCTTTGCGTTTGACTTATCCATTGACCGTACTCTTATGCCATCTTCTTTGTCGATCTAGGCTGAATAAATAGGACAGGGTCCATGTCATGATGATTTCAAATCTATGAAAAAGGACCCCCCTCAAGTTTTCTTTTTTGTGTCTTTTTCAAACTCTATAAACATGAAAAAGACTTCGAGTTTTACCTATGTTGGACTCGTTAAACCTTGACGACATTGGACTTGTCACCATGACAAGACTCGAGCTTCTCCTCACTAGGGCTCGTTAAAATATTACTAGGTTGGATTCGACCGAAGGTCGAACTTATGTTACAAACATATGATATCCCCCTCAAGCTTGTTTTCCGAAATAATTGGGGTACTTGCCAACAATGGTGGGGGAAAATTTGGAAATCATCATGGCAGCTAATCACTCTTGAACATCGACACTTTTTCTTCTTGTCGGGTTGGGACATCCATACATCTTCATTTGGCCTTTCGCGGGTTTGGGTTTCCGTTTAGCCTCATTCCATCCGATTCATGCTATCTCCATCAAGCCACTGATCCCTTGGTACCTGAATGCTGCCACCCTTCGGAGTCGTGTCGTTGATATTTTCAAGAGTATAATCCTTCTGCAGTTTACATCCCTGCCTCCTCTTCTGATACTTTGTTTCGCCATCTACCACTTGTTCCTTATCTCGTGTCGTTGACGGGGGAAACGTTATGGCCCTCTTGCGACAGATCGTCTCCTGTCAACATCAACTCGTTATCCAGGAGATTGATATAGATATTCGCTTTGGTACCTTGGAGCTTGCATGCCTCAATGGCAAGTTCTTCGTGCCTGACGATCGACTTTCATCATTGATCATCGATTGGGTGATTCCACGAGTGTTCGACTTCAGCTCATTCTTCACACTTTGTGGATTGTAATAGACAGTACCTTGAGAACCATTGGCATTATTGGTGGTTTCTTTTACGCTTGTTAACGGTTTCCATCATTGACAGGTAATCAAGCGACTTTCTATCATGCTCGACTCCAACACATCTATTCGCATGCTAGAATTTGTACTATGATCGGTTGGGTTCAAGACCCCGAACTCAGATTACATATGTTTGGGCTACGTGGATTGGTTCGTGATTACATGAATCATTGATGGATGGCTGCAACCATACCTGAGTCTTCATGGTTGGCTGCGACCATACCTTTATCATTATCATGGTCTTATTAGCTGGATGGTTGTGTTCATACCACAGACCTAGTTCATATGTCTTTTGGATGGCTGTGCCCATGCCTAGACTACGTATATTTCATTATCATAGATATCAGTTGTACTTGTGTGCATGCAGGTTCCTCCATATGGTGTTCCAGCTCAGTCAGTTTCATAAAGCATTTCACCCCTCCCACTCTCTCGGGCTTCATACTTTAGGGGGCATCTGTTACATAGTATTTGTCACTGCCTTCACCCCAGTCCTTCTACTGTGTCATGTGTCCAAGTCAAACATGCTCATATTAAAAAAATGCTCTCTTGTGCTGCCAAGTGACCCACTTTTCCTAAGGTTTTCTGCCTCATCGCGACTCTGGGCTTAATATACGCGATGAACAGTGCTTGTAAATAGTCCGGCCGTGCTTCCAGCGTGGAAGTACATCTGATTCCCGCGACGGATCGATTTCATGCTCCAGCATGAGGAGACTTATTATCTTTAGCGATGATCTGACTGGCTACATTGCTCACTAGTGATGTCAGCACTAAGGATCTGTTATACACTCACGATGATCTAGATTAGGCGAATTCATTCCAACAGTCGGCCTTCTGGATGTCTCCAGACCTAGTCGTTGGCATAGGTTGTGTCGCCCTTCCTTCTCTGGTATGGTAGTTCCATTAATTGTGCTACCTTCCTTGGGGATAAGCTCTCTCTTCCACCTTTCATGGAGACTCCTTCTCTTATTTAAACTCTCACCATTGCTATGCTCTACTAGTTAGCTAGTTGGTAAATTCTTGGATTGAGCAGTGCTATTAATATTTGTGAGTTTGCTAGATAGCTAGTGTGGGTGTGACAAGTGTGGGATTTTTGATAGCTTAAGGAAGGTTGTGAAGTTCCCTTAACTTTGTGTAAAGCTTATGAGTGAGAGAGAGCTTTGTATATTGGGAAATCCATCTTCAAAGAGTGAATTCTTGAGAAATACACTGGTTGGACCCTCTGAGAAGGCTTGCGACGTCAAGAATTTGGTTGTAAGCTTGCTCTTATTTCATTATTAATACAACCAATGATGCTTTCCTATGTCTTGTATGTAATTTACTTGATAACTCATGACTTCTTGACTTTGTGAGTAAACAGATCATTGTTGTTTTCTGGTTAAGTGCTTTCTTGTATTTCCTTTGCATTGTTTCAGGTTGATAACTCATTGAGAAGGGAGTGGAAGCTGGAGCAGCGCAAGGGAACTCTATCGACCACCGGTTGAGGTAGGTCTCCAACTATGATTGTTTAAGGAAATCTATTGTTGATCTATCCTTGCTGTGACTAGACCCACTCTAGGGCTAGAGGGGTTGCCTCTATCCGCAGAGGGAACACTTTCCTGCATCACAAGTTGGCGACTCTGCTGGGGAATCTGTCATGTATGTTGCTTCTATTGTTTGCTCTTGTTTTGATTTTGATTTGGTGTCTCTTGGATTTTGGGATTAACTATCAGTCTTTTGGGTTACCTGGGTTGATCTAGGAAATCCCTCTATTATCTGTAGGATTGACTGGTTTTTGTTTGGGAGTTTCTTGTTCAATTGTCTTTGTTTTTAACATCATCGTGGAAGATAGCCTAACAGTCGCGACGACATCACCATTTTCTAGCTTTGTACCCACAACAATCTCAGGTTGCTAGTTTAATTCCCGCGACGACTCTTGAAATCGGACCGTCGCGGAAAATAGGTGTACTTTCGCGACCGTCTCTAGTTGTCAGTGTAACACTAGCGACAACTCTAGTTGTTAGTGTAACACTTGCGATGGTCTCTAGTTTTTAGTGTAACACTTGCGACGATTCCTGTAAAGTTGTTTTTACAACTTTACCTCCTGAATTCATCAATCTTGTTTATCCCCTGTTGTTTCTTGTCTCTCATTAGCTTGTTTTAATTGATTTTAGTTAGGATACTATCTCTTTGATTTCATTGAGTGAGTCTTGTGTGTTTTTTGGACCATGTGACCTAGCCCTTTAGAAGTTTCATCGAGAAACCATTTGCTTGTGTTACTTGTCTGTTCAAGGTTCATCCACGACCGTCTTTTGATTTGCTTGAGGTTTTTTCACTGCTTGTTTTCTTGCTGGTTGATTTTTAGTGTCGAGTATTGAACCAATTTTTTATGTTGATTCGATTTCTTCACTACCAAGCATAGATCACAATTGTTTGGATCGATCAGTTCACACTTGCTTGTTTGTCTCTTTAAATTCAAAAAAAAAATCAAAAGTTTTCATTCATTTAGCATATGAAAGTGAAACTACATTTGCATTACAAATTTTCATGTTTGAGAAATTGGAAAGCGGATTTTAAATCTTTCATTAGTAGTATCGATGCATCTTGAGATTAGTGTATTGATGCATTGTGTTTCTTAGTGTTTGAATTCGCTTATCTTGGTTTGGGAATGAACTCTCTACCTTTCTGTAAGTAGGTGTTCATCGAAATGAAATATGCTTTACTCATTCTAGCTGCATCCTAGGTTTTTGATATACATATGATAGGTCCTTGAAACTGAAACATAATTCAAGATCAACTCTAAAAAGAACTGAATAAACCTAACAATGCAATGGAACATAATGCACACTATTTAGAGGTCTAGGCTAGAGACGTGCTCCGGCGTCATTAAACCTAGTCACTATTATTTTCACTCAAGGTTGGGTGATTCCTCCTTCTGTGACTCAATAGTGGTCTAGTACGGTATTGTGCTCACATGTACTATCGAGTATATGTTGGGAGACCCAAATAGGTTATCATCCTACATCCTTAGGAAGCCATGTTTGTCGCCTTGCAAACCGTAATGCACAGAACACATCATTCGGGAAGATTGACTGCCGTATGGAAAGTCCTTGGTTTTCATATGATCGCCAAGGTGTATATGTAGTTTTACGAAATGTTTGGTAAACCTTTTGCCTAGTTTCTCCAGAGTAGTCACTTTCATTCCTTTTCGGACTCCTTAAAAGAAAAGGTCCATCTGAGCACTTGTCCTTTCAGGCTCATTAAACCTCAAAAGAGATAGAGTCACCTTTTCGTCATTTTCTCGACTCTTGAAACATGAAAAGGTCAAGTTTTGTTCCTGTGTTATAAAAATTTACTACCCACGAAATATTCCTGGTAACAGTTCAAGTTCTTAGTTGTGATAAGAGTGTTTCTTAGGCTTGTTCCTGATGGCAACAGTCCCTGAGTCCACTGGTCAAGGTCTTCACCAAGATGGAAATCCTGGTCCGTTTCCTCCTTTTGGAAATATTGTTGCTCCATATATGGCAACATTGTCCTTGCCTAGGTTAACCATCGGTTTACCTGTTTGGTTGTTTTCAACCTCGGTGGTCCCGAGTGTCATGACTCCTGTTCCTCCGTCTCCTTCGTCCGAACCATGACACGACAATTCCAAGGTTGAGCCTATGCCTTCTTCCCCTGTCTCTTCGCCTTCATCTCCTCCTTCGCCTGGTGAAAGTTTCACATCTAGTAACCAGGAGACTAAGAAGAAGAAGAAGAAGATGATGAAGAAGAAGAAGTTCGATAAGCGTGAGGCCACCTGTGCAACTATTTCTCCAAGTACATCTCAGGTCAGACCACCTTCTGCTCCTTCGCAGAAGGTTAAGTTTCCTTGTAAATTGTGCAAGGGTGACCATCTTCTTTGTGATTGTCCTGGTATTCCTAGGATCTTAGAAGCATGGTCTCACGATCTGGCTCGTCCCTCGTCATCCTCTGAAGCTCATGGCGATGCTACCCTATCAACTGGCAACGGTAAGAAGAAAGGGAAGATTCGATTCCCCTGTAGGCTATGTGAGGGCAACCATCCCCTTCACCTTTATCCGCTCATGGATAAAGCTTCCTTTGTTTTGGAAAGTCTTACGGCTTCTTCACCCCAACTTCCCATTGCTTATCAGAGGCTCTTTTCAGACCCTCTCCCCGTCGACAAAGAGATTGAATTAGATTATTCTCTTGTCCATCCTCCTCCTTCTGAGCCTGGTTGTGCTAAGCCTGTTCCAGACCAACCATTGGTCGGAGAGATTGTCGACTTGGGTTCACCACCTGTTGATCACTCTGTTTTAAAAGAGCATCATGCTCATGTTCTTCTCGTCTCGTCAGATTATCCTAAGTCTGAGAACGACCCTCCTATACCTACTAATGTCGAGAGTCCTTCTTCGGTTTCTGTAGAGCATGGGGGTAATCATATGATACCCCCACCAAGTAGTTCGGTCGTTTCCTTCGACTGGAGTCATTTGACTACTTTCTGCCTTCCATCCTGTTACACTAAAATTTGTCACCATGACTATTTGTAGTTAGTATGGCTCCATCAAGTGTCATACTGTCCTCCTTGGCAAGTCTTATACCTCTTCTCCTCATGTCAAACTCCAAGAAAGAGAGAAAGTCCTTGAAAATCAATATAAATCTGGTTACGCAGTTTCTCTTACCCTTACCTGCGTGTATGCACCTCAAGTTCATAATACCTGCGTACTGGTACGCTCTTTCTGTAAAGGGATGGGTGTGTACTCCTGTAAAGGTCAAAAGGCGCAAGTTTTACTTCAAAAAAGTTACTTGTGGTCGAATCTAGAGCATTATAGAAGATGGTTTGACGTGGATTGAGCGCCTCCAGATGGTTCATGCATCCCAAAGAAAGAGGAACTTATCCGATCAAGAGGGGAGCTATCCCATTGAAAGAGGGGCTTATCCCATTGATGGTGGACTTGATTAACTTCCTCCAAAGCATTATAAATACAGGCATTGGGCCAGAGGGAGGGGAGGTTGAAAGCTGAACATTCCTAAGGGTAGATGCTGCTAAAATTAGGACTCCCTTATAGAGCTTGAGAGGAGAGATTCCCATCCTTTCTTAGCTTCATTTGGAAGTGGGTGAGCTGATCAAAGTAAAGGAGAACTCTTGCTGGACCCTGGGAGGGACCTGCACAACACCAAGTCACTGGTTGTAATGGTTTCTTTTATTTCCAATTAATACAATTAAGTTCATTTTTCTCAACAAGTTGTTATATATAATTTGTTTCATATACTCCTTGGTCTTTATGATGAATATGTTTTATTATATGAGTTATTCAGGTGCTATGTAATCGTTTGCTTGTTAGTGAATGCAGGCTTCAAGGAGAAGGAGGAGCTCATCTGGATCAGAGAGGCTTGGCTGCTACAAACAGCGTTGGACTAAAAGGTATGCTTTAAACACCTGGTTGCTTGTATTTTAAATGCATATTTAGGGAAAGATAGTGCTTGATTGTTTTGTTTGTCACTAGAAAGCCTTAGCTTCTAGGGAGGTCGGTTTTGTCCGCAAAATTGACTCTTTCCGCATGAAAAAATGGCGACCATACTGGGGAATCCATGGATTTGATTGATTTCTCTTTTGATTGATACTTTGATTTGAGAAAAGTCGATTTCTTTCTAGTTTTTGACTGATTGACTGTGAATTTGGGTGGAATAGCTTAGGGTTAAGTTAGTTTTTATTTTTTTGGTTTTGAGAGTAGTACGCACACTCTGCGTTAAGCACAGTGCGTACCTGTACGCACTTCTGCTTTGTACACAGAGCGTGGCCGTACCTGTGCAAACAGACTGCCTGCGTACCCCTGTCAAAAGTTTAGAAAATTCCATTTTTTTTCCTTTTTACCCATTAGATTTTGTTTATAGTTTGTTTTTGCTGCCCAGATCCATTGGTTATCTGTCAGAAGTCTTCATCTAAGCTTGTTTCATTAACATCAAGGGTTTTAGTGAAGTTCATAGAAGTTCTAGCCCTAGGTTTGATTTTTGTACTGGTCCTGTAGTGACTTTGGCTTTAGAAGTTGTAAAAACCTTGGATATCCCTGGTCTTTTCAGTCTTCTTAGGAGTCAGACCTTTCATAAAATCCACCTTCTTGAGAAACCTACCTTTGTGTTGTCTCTTTGCGGAATTTCGAGAAGGCTTGTTGGTTAAGCTGTGAATTTCATTCTTAAGAAAAAGAACAAAAGATTTTCATTTTTGTTTTTGACTGGTTTATGATTCTGCATGAACTAGTCCTTGGTTGAATTGTAACTGAGTAAAACATCCTGGAATTATATTTTGTAGGCTTTTACCTCATTAGATTTGCTTTTAGGTAAATTTCTCTTAGATTTGCTTTTAGGTAAAATTGATTTGATTTTCATAGATTTTTTAAAGTTGATTTTTGTTAAGTAGTTTTACATGCTTTGTTAAAATAGGGAAAAATACAAAAATCTCTTTTGAGGAAAGTTTGTTTTAGTAGCGTTTGAAGTCTTTGAAAAGAGAAAGGAAGTTTTCGTGCAAATAATTAGTGGTCATGTGTTGTGTGCTTTGGAAAAGATAAAGAGATTGTTTCTTTGATTTTCATTGCCAAGAAAGTTGTCTTTATATCAATTTTGCATTCTCCAACTCTCTTAGCTAGGGAATTCATTGAAAAGGAAAGATAGTTTAAATCATCTTAGGTGCATCTTTTTAGTGGATTTGAGTCGAGTCTACACACCATCAGTTTCATCTCCACTACCTTTTGTCCTAAAGAAAAGCCATAAAAATTAACGCTTAAAGTAAAATTAACTTAGTAACTTTTTATTTACTAGGGCTCTGAAACACCAATATAGATCAGGCTAGTGTCTTGGAGTAGGAGAGTAATTAACTCTCCAAGACAGCAAAACCAAACAAGTAGCTTATCTTGTGGTAGGATAAATCCAATAGTTACATTTATGCTCTGGGAAAGCTCCTCTTAAAGGAGAAGCACGAGATCGTGTCCGAACTAGTGAGGGGATCAATCCTCCTTCATTGGGAACGACGCCAGATATGCACGTACTACAAACGGTAAACCTCGGATTAACCATTGTCGAGGAGCCTGGGGTCACTTGTCGGTAAACCTTGTATTATCGTCAAGGAGCCGGCAAGGGGATTGAGCTTGTTACTCTGCCCTTGCGTGCTATCGGATCGTAGACTGTTCCCCCAGGTATATTTGTTGCTGTTGGTGACCTTAGTGACCATTATCTTTAGGGTTCTACCCAAGGTGACGGTGGAGGGAAGATCCCACTGTACCTGGAGCAGACGTCGGCTAGACTCACTTGGATTTTCTGGGGGGTTCACTTCACTCGAGACGGTTAAAGTGGAGGAACTTGTGCCAGTCTCTTCATTAAGCAGGTTGTCGGGGTAACTGTTCCACCCGCCACTTCTGTACTGAATTCTGCGATGTTGGATTTCATCACCAACTAGTGTTTTCGGTCCGAAAGGTTACTGTTTGTGTATGGTTTGACGCCCTAGATTCTTTAGGCGTGTGATTCGAATTTGTTTGGTTCTTTAGAGACTTTAGGCGGTTTGCTTTGAGATTTTACTTTGTTTGCGTGTGCAGTAGTTAAAAGTTTTAACTGTGGCTGAATTACCGAGACAGTCCCGTAGACTTCGGGGCCAGTCTCCTGAGGTTGTAACCGTGGCCGATTTGTTGAGGAAGTCCCGTAACTTCGGGGGCAACCTCCTGAAGACGTCCCGGGTCATTACGAAGGTTTGAAAGTCCTCGTAACTCCTAGTGGCAGTAAAGTAGGTTAACCTGAAGAAGGAGAGTCTTCATTGGTAGTTCATCCTAATTACCAAGCTTTAGAAACAGGTTATAATCCTGAAGCTATTGCAGTTTCCGAGCTTGCTGGTAGTTTTTCATCTACTAGTGATATAGGCAAAGAACCTGAGATATCTGAACCTGTTACTCCAACATCGGGGTTAGTCTCTCCAACTTCTAGTGCTCCTGATTCACCTAGGGTAGAAAGAGTCATCACCGAAAATCTTCCTTCTGGTTTGATAGCTATTGAAGAACTTGCTCCAGAAGAAGAAATAGGCATCCCTATCCCTGAAAATCAACCCACTATTGATCTAAGGGAGTGTGAATCCATTTTTTACAGTCCACCTAGAAGTACTACTTGGTATCTTTCTTTAACTAATTATTTGGACAACTCAGGGTTAAGTTTTTCTCCACCTCGTGCTCCTTATCCACCAGGAGGTATTTATACTCCTGTAAATATGTCTGGTCAGTATTCCATGTTTACTCAATCGCCTGAATCCTTTTTGTACGGCGGTCCTTCTGTTCCCTTTGGGTATCAGTCACTTTCTGGTACTTTTGCGGGAGCATCTCCTCAACCCATTGAACATGGGTTATTAACTGGAAACAATGGTAATAAACCATTGAGCGTAGGAGACATTTACATGATGTCAGGTTCAATTCCCAGTTCTCAACCTCAAGGTAGCCAGTTACCGCCTGGGGGGCAGCCTCAATTAACGCCTGGGGGGCAACCTCAAGGTACACAAATTGTGTCTGGGGGGCAACCTCAAGGACAGTATGTACCCATGGTGCAGTACATTCCTCAAGGTCAACCCCAGCCTCAATATGTACCCCAAGGTCAACCTCAGTATCAATTTATACCTCAAGGTCAACCCCAGTATCAGTACCTACCTCAAGGGTATCTACCCCAAGGTCAGTACTCGAGTCAAGGTTTCCAACCACCCCAAGGTCAATCTTATGTTCAAGGTACGCGAAATGTACCTTTCAGTTATCAATCCTACCCTCAATCCAGTTATGGATCTCAATATCCTCAACCTGTTATGGGTCAATACCCCGGAATAAACATAGTGTGGGATCCATCGCAAATTCAACAGGTGTTGCAGCCAAGTGTACAGTTGTCATCTCAAACTGGACAAACCTTAGTTTCTGGTTCACCCCAGCAACCAGTCCAGTCTAATATTCAAACTTCTGTACCTTCGGTAGTTTCTCAGTCTAGGCCTATTGCACCTAGCACTCCATCTCAAACGACTGCTGCAACTACCGCAACATCTGTTCAATCTACCCCACTTACTTCTAGAGTATCGATAGCTCCGGTTTCTACTGTCTCTGTATCTACTCCTCAGACATCTTTACCATCGTCTGGATCCACGATTCAACCTACGGTTCAGATGCCTGTAGGACAACCTGGTTTAAGTACGGTTGTCACTAGTCAACCACAATTCACTTATCAACCGTACCAGGGACAGTACCAATTCGGTCCTGCTGTCCAGCAGCCAGTTTACCAGTATCAACCGTATCCTGGGTACACTTATCAACAATCACAACAACCCCAGTACGGTCCGGTTAATCCTGGTTTTCCGGGAGGATACAATATCCCGAACGCGATCCCCATTCCTAGTTATCCTGGATATCCTCCTCCTGGGACTGGTCTTGTGACCCAGAGTTTTAGGGATCCTAA
Source organism: Pinus tabuliformis (assembly GCA_031772625.1). Lineage (NCBI taxonomy): Eukaryota > Viridiplantae > Streptophyta > Pinopsida > Pinales > Pinaceae > Pinus > Pinus tabuliformis. Next base: position 1,066,538,217 of record CM062815.1, read on the forward strand.
TCGGCAGTTACCGTTTATCGCAACTTTGGATTTACCAGACTTGTCGCGCCTAACAAACGATCCAATAAATTATCTTCCGTTTTGGCCGCCAATGCCAAGTAAGTTGCCCAGTGACATTCCCAAGTTCGAAGGTAAGTTTGGAGAGGACCCGTCATATCATGTGATGACTTACCACCTCTGGTGTGCCTCTAATTCCATCTCGGATGATTCGATCCGCTTACGTATTTTCCAGCGTACTCTCATTGGTCTCGCGGCCAAGTGGTACATTGAGTTACCACAGGCCTCTTTTTATAATTTTAGCCAGTTAGCTACCTCGTTTTTAACTCATTTTCAGTTTCCGGTCAGATATGATAATGGCACGGAGTTACTAACTTCATTAAAATAATCAACGTCCACATATATTTCCGATCATATTCATGAATGGAGACGTCGAAGGCGGTTAGTGAAAGTTTTTATCCTGGACCAAATCTTAGCTGAATGGTTTGTTAAATCATTGTTACCGAAGATTACTGAAGACGTAGCTAAGGCCGGAGTAGTTACTGAGGAGCAAGTGATTGCTCAAGCGCAGTACCTTGACTTAGTTTACACTCAGTCAGGTACGTTACACGAAAAGATCCCAGATCTTCCTAAGTCAAATCAAATCGCTGCTGCTCCTTCGGGATCTCATGCTGCTGACAGCATGATTGGTACGATGAACACTAAAAGTAAGAAGAAATCTTCAAAGAATTCTTCTCCTATTATAACCTTACCAGACTCCCCGACAGGAGATTCTTCTGCTGAAGTTTCCGCTGATATTCACGCTGTAGAGTCATCTACAACTAAATCAAAATCCGGTGGGAAAAAGAAAGGCAAGAAGAAGAATAAAGCAGACAAAACTCCAAAGGAGAAAACTGAAAAGTTGGAAACCAATGACGAAAAACGCAAACCTCGATATCCTTGTCTTATTTGTGAAGAAGATCATTTTACAAGAGATTGCCCTCATCGGGCAGAGGTTGTGAAAATCGTCAAAGGTTCCCCAACTCCTGCTGTTTTGAAAGATCCATTTCCAAAGCAGGAGAGTAAGATGATAGGTTCTTCCTCGAGTGCCAGTGAAGAACCCATATTGATGATGTCTCATGTAAGGATTGCGACTCGATCGCAAGATTTGGTAGTAAAAGTCCTGTTGATGGCAAAGAAGCAGAATATTCTCATTCTAATCCATCAACCTCGGCTCCTGGTTCCGATCCACTACAGATCGAGAAACCTAATCCGGACTTAGTAATCAAACCGCCCGCCAAGGGTATACTTCGAAAGTCTGCTTTCAATCCACATGCGAGAGCGGCCCAGAATTATAACATTGTTGAGGACTTAGCTGTTTCTCCCTCAACAATGTCGGCTTTGGAAGTGCTGCAATCATGCCCAGCACAGCGCAAATTACTTTTGTCGGCTATAGGATCTGTTGACGTTCAGGACCCGAACCTAATAATCTTTGATCTAGAAAATAGTACACCACGTTTGCCTCATCAAATGGCTTTCCAAATCCTAGTGATAGTCAAAAACAGACCTATTCATCGGACTGTAATTGATGAGAGAGCTTTCACGTGTATTATGTCGATACAGTGTTGGAGATCGCTTGGTTCTCCTTCACTAAATCAATCCCCGACAATTCTTAAGGCCTTTGATGGCTGTGGGTTCCATCCTTTTGGAATTCTACAGGATTTGCCTATAGGGGTTGAAGGAAAAATTGTTAGTCTGGATGTGGAGGTGGTTGATGCCCCTCTAGACTACAACCTTCTCTTGGGTCAAAGTTGGTCTTACGCTACGACAGTGATCATTTCATCGGTCTTTCGAGTAATAAAGTTTCCACATAATGGCAAGATCGTGACCATAGACCAGCTGGCTTACTTTTCATCCGACCCATCCTCTTCAGAGAGTATTCAGCATGTCGGTAAAATGACTATCCCATACAAGGATGTTGGAGTAGGATTAGTTAAAGATATCGGTTTACTGGGAACTTTTCCTTTTCCTCCAATCAACGCATTGTCTTCGTTTGCATCCATTCATATGATTACATCAGACACCATTGTTTATGACGATCCTTGGATCGTTCCTTCTGAATCTGAGATAGACTCATTTGGTGATGCTATGCCTTTCAGTCCATATGAAATCGCCTATGAAGCTCTGCAGTCTTTTACCGACCCGTGTTCAACCAAAATTGACCAAATGAATGTGGTCCGTGAGGAATCACTTTTCACGTCAACCTCGAAGTTAATAGCGTTTCCCGAAGATGTGTCATCTGACGAGCAACTTCGTGAAGTCCTGTGTGTAGACGATTTGCCATGGGAATATCTCCATCACAGATCTTCGTTTTTACCTGAGGATGATCGTTTTGAAAATAATTTCTCATCAATCTTTACAGCTGAATATGTCAAAGAAGCTCAGAATCCAATGAAACATCCTGATTCAGAGCTGAATTTGGGAAACATTTCTCGAACTATTCCCATTGACATTTCAGTTAAGCCTGGAATTGTTGAGAACATTCATATAGGTGCCTCGTGTACGGATGACGAAATTCAAACATACAAGGCCCTATTTCAAGAATTCCGCGACGTGTTTGCCTGGTCCTATGAGGAAATGCCAGGAATTGATCCCGCAATTGTTGTCCATGAGATCAAGACTTGCCCGGACACTAAACCCGTCCGGCAACGTTTGCGTCAGATTCACCCACGAAAAGCGGCTGCAATTAAAGCAGAAGTTGAGAAGCTGTTGAAAGCAGGTTTCATTTATCCGATCCTGTTAACGGATTAGGTATCGAATATTGTTCCAGTTAACAAAAAACAAGGAACAATAAGAATATGCATCGATTATAGGGACATTAATCGAGCTTGTCCAAAGGACAACTACCCAACACCCTATATCGATCAAATAATTGATGATTGTGCCAGCAGTGAAATATTTTCCTTTATGGACGGTTTTTCCGGTTACAATCAAATCAATATTCTACCTGTCGATCAACCAAAAACGGCTTTCATTTGTCCATGGGGGACATTTGCTTATTGCAAATTACCCTTTGGGCTCAAGAATGCTGGAGCAACTTTTCAAAGGGCGATGTCTTATGCGTTTCATGACATCAAACACATTTTGCAACTGTATCTCGATGATTTGCCCGCTCATTCATTACATCGAGCTGATCACCTTGTCCATTTACAAGCAATCTTTATGAGGTGTAGGCATTATCGTGTTCGGTTGAACCCACACAAATGTGTCTTCTGTATAGAAGTGGGTCGATTACTGGGATTTGTAGTTTCGAAAGTCGGCATTCGCGTTGATCCCTCGAAGGTCGAAGCTATCATCAAATTGCCTCCTTCGAGTCTTCGCCAACTCCAAAGTTTGCAGGGGAAAGCAAACTTTTTACGCCGATTTATTCCTAACTACGCCGAGGTTACAAAGGGTTTTACACGGTTGTTGAAACAGAACTCTCAATTCTCTTGGGATGAGATAGCTCAGAAATCTTTTGATGCACTCAAGCACGCGTTGACCCATGCACTGTTGCTGCATCCTCCCAACTACAACCAGGATTACTTTTTGTATCTCGCCGCCTCCCATTCCACCATTGGAATGGTCTTAGTTCAGGAAGACAAATTCGGAACGGAACATGTGATATATTACCTTAGTTGGACGTTAAACCTAACTGAACTAAAATATTCACATGTGGAGAAATTGGCATTGGCAGCCATTCAAGCTGTCCAACGTTTTCGTCACTACATTTTACTCCGTAAAACTACAGTCATTTCAAATTGCAACCCTATGATCTACATTTTGACTAAACAATTGCTAGGGGGCAAGTACTCCAAATGGATTGTTATCCTGCAGGAGTTCGACTTGGATTTTGAAAAATCTAAGTCTAAGAAATCTTTAGTTTTTGCAGAGTTAATGTGTGACTTGCCGCGTGCTGATACGGAAACTGTGGCAGAGGAGCCCATTGCGGACGAATCTTTGTTTCTAATCAGCACTTTAGATCCGTGGTATGGGGATATCATCATCTATCTCCAGACCCAATCCTTTCGGCCCGAAGTTTCAAAGTCGGAACGTCGGAAAATTCGATTCCAGTCCCAACAATATAAAATTATTGGAGATACTCTTTACCGTCGGGGGGCAGACTTGGTTTTTCGACGTTGCTTAACTCACGAAGAAGCTGAAATGGTTCTGAATGATTGTCACTCTGGAGCGTGTGGCGGTCATATGTCTGGGTATGCCACAACCCAAAAGATATTGCGCTCTGGCTACTTCTGGCTGTCCTTGTTTAAAGATTGTATTACTGCGGTCCAAAAATGCCACAATTGTCAGGTGTTTGATCGAAAGATGCGCGCTCCACCTGCTCCTCTCCACCCTATAATTTTCGTTGGTCCTTTTGCCAAATGGGATATCGATTTTATTACATGTAACCCTCACTCGGCCGGGGGGCATGCGTATATCATCCTTGCGGTAGATTATTTTACTAAGTGGGCCGAGGCGATGCCTACATTCGAGGCAGACGGTAAGACAACTGCAATTTTCATATTCAATCACATAATTGCTAGGTTTGGTGTCCCACAAGTGATAATCACTGACCATGGGCGCCATTTTCGAAACATTATGATGACAGAACTTACAGGCCAGCTTGGTTTGCGTCACGATAGCTCAACTCCTTATTATCCACAAGCGAATGCTCTGGTTGAGTCCATCAATAAAGTTTTAGTTATCATGATCCGACGAATCATTGGTATTCATCGGTCGAATTGGCACAACATGTTATTTTCAGCGCTTTGGGCGTATCGAACCTCAGTGAAAACATCAACAGGGTTCACTCCTTTCCAACTAGTTTATGGTTTGGAAGCTGTGCTGCTCATTGAATGCGAAATTTCGTCACTGCAAATGGCCATCGAGTTACTTCCAGCTACTTCCAAATAGGAAAAGCATTTATTATACTTAGCTCAATTAGATGAGACTCGACGTGATGCTGCATTGGCAATCGAGACTCACACAAAACGTATGAAAGCTCAGTATGATCGAAATGTGACCCCTCAAAATTTTTCGGAAGGAGACCTAGTGCTATTTTATGATCAAGCTAATGATAAATTAGGTGCTGGAAAATTCGTTCCTATGTGGCATGGGCCCTATGTTGTCAAGCGAAAGCTAGCAAAAGGGGCCTATGAGCTGGTAGACTTTGACGGGGACTCATTGGGTAAACCCAGAAATGGACTTTACCTAAAGAGGTATTATGCTTAAATGATGGGTATGGAGATTTTAGTTACGTTAGGTTTTTCTTTCTAGCTGGTGTGTTTGTTAGTTTAGAAAGTTTGCTTAGCTCAGAGAGTGTGTTTTCGTCATTATTCTGGCTTATCTTGGTTTTACTCTTGATATTGCAGATGTCGATGCCTCTCCAAACATACATTGGATTTGCTAATGGTGCTTGTTGTAATACACGGAATATCTCTTCCGCAGCTTGGGTTATCTATTCGCCCTCTGACGAGTTAGTTTCTATGCATGGGGTGAGCCTCGGTCAAACAACAAACAACATTGCCGAGTACAGTGCAGTGATTGAGTTATTGTCTGAATCTATTTCATTTGGGATTTGGAGTTTGATAGTGAGTTTGGATTCTGCACTCATTGTATTACAGCTTAATAGAATGTATGCCATTAGAAATCCAGTGTTATTAAGGTTATTTTTGAGAGCGCGTCTCTTGGAACGTGAATTTGATTACATTGAATATCAGCATATTCCAAGGTCTTTAAATACATTAGTAGATGCAATTGCTTCTCGAATGTTAAACAGACATTTGCAATAATCATACATGTAAATTTAAAAACATTTCATCACACATGTTCAACAGATAAGCCAGTAATAATGATATATATAGATAGGAGTGTGTCAAAAAATACATCGTCTTCGATCATAGGTTGAAAAACACCTTATGATCGGCAAAAATGATAAGTACAAAAAACCAAAATGTCACATGTGTCTACAAAACGACCATCCAATCACTGGTGATGATCTCTATATGATACCACTGCACGGGCCACCCTACACAAGAACCTCCTAAAAGGTCCTGGGACCCCGACTACATAGCGCTGAAGCCTGATAGGAATATCATCTATAGTAGTCTCTGGTATATCTGCTGTAAGACGCTCTAGGTCTTGTTCCAACTCAGCTAAAGTCTCTGTGGCCTCGTCCTGTGGGGCCGGCGCCGCTGCAACTGGTAGTCTCCTCTCGAAAGGCTGGAGATTGGTTGGACGACGTGGGCCTACATCTGCATTTTGAAAATTATTACTATCAGTTTTGAGACGATATAAAAACAAACAAAAAATATAGATAATTTAAAAAACTTGTGAAAATGAAATACCTGTATCATCCCATTGTTCTCCCGGTGGAAGAACCATGTCCGGATCTCCACGAAAATCAACTCCGACATAAGGAAAATATTGTATAGAAAAGACCTGGTCCTCTAACCAGTGAAAGTACTCTGGAGTAAATCGGACAACCTCCGTACCCTCATCAGGATGACGGGCCATAACCGCAACCCATCTCATCAATTTGGGCTCTCGAGGAAGCCCAGCCTCAACAGTGAGCTGCTGTGGGATCAGCATCGGAACCCTCTCTAAGCCAAAACTCACAACTAAAGGCCCATAACCAAAAGTCTTTAGCTGTCCGTTTTTGGCTCTAGTCAGTTGGCCCTTTAAATTGGCCAACACAGCATCACACCAGTTGAAAATGGTGCCCCGATAGCAATCAATCGCCATCCGCATCTGGGATCCAATGGCAATGTGTAAAGCGGCAACCCCGCAAAGTCTGGTAACTGTAAAAGCAATCACCATAAGTTCAGGGCGGGATATAGTTTTGATCTCTATCCCCTTCTCCTGAGATTGAGTGTTACACCACTCTAGTTGGAGACTAGCGATGGACTGGCCACCCGGCCTAGTCCCGAACAGAGTCAAGTGTTCGCCTCTCTTGGGCAAACCAGTGAGAAAGTAGATATTTGCGAGCTCTATCTTAAGCTGGTGCCCTCCAATATAAAAGCACTGGTCCTGAACGTTCCATCTTTCTACCAGCCACTCTAGAAAGCACACTTGGGCCCTCATGCCAGGTATGGCCCAGTATTTGTAAAGGCCGCATGCCTTCAAAGCATCAATGGACAGTTGATGATTAATGGCGGCCAAATCAACATCTTCGTGCTCTCTCTCGCGCCAATCGAGCATGGTGAACAATCTACACACCAGAAAACATCCATTAGAATCCATGAAATCAAATATTTTTTGGTCCAATTTGGAGAATTTGGGGTTTGTAAACCCTTTGCGCAGAGTACGCACCCCGCCTTTAGGAACAGAGCGTGGGTACGCAGGTTCCCTTAAGGCAAGGTGCGTATGCCCGACATTTTCCCAACTGAGAAAATGTCGGGGTACGCAGGTCCCTAGTGTGGCACCTGCGTACCCCGAAAGGCGGATCTTGAAACCCCAAAGCCTCCAAAAAATGAAATCTAGGGCCTAAAAACAAATTCTAAATGGATGAAAATGAAGAGGAGGATGTTGTAGAATACCTGAAAGAGACGGCGTTCGATTTCGACGGTCGGATTCTCCGCAATGTCCACGGGAAGTTTCTTGCCAAAAGCCCTTTTTCTCTCCTCAACAGTGAAATGGTAAAAATGAATTGGTAAAAGCCCTTTTTATAGGTTTTTTGGGTAAATAAATGGTAAATTTGTTTATTTTTCACCATGAAAAGGTATTTTTCAAAGTATTTTTATCTATCTTTAAACAGGTATGAGTAATGTGTTGGTTTTTGTGCAGGATAAAGGATTTTCAGGTAAAATGGTCATTTTTCACAAACAAAAACATCAGAGTCATCTTTAAGCCCTTTTCTGACTCCTAAAACATGAAAAGATTGCCGAGCGTTTCTTTTACACTCGTTAAAACGGAATTAAAAGACGGTCCTCTTATAGCCCTTTTCTGACCGTAAAAACATGAAAAGATCGCCAGATTTTTGTCGTTTCAAATTCGATATTGGAAATAAAACGACGTGTCCTTGATCGCTTTTTACTTTTCAGGTCAGAGACACTAATTATGAAAGTACTACTTGGTCGTAAAGATCAAGCGGTTCTCTCAAGTATTATTTTATACTTTTTCGGGCTTGGGAGACACAAATTTACGAAAAAGGTCAACCCTGGAGTCTTCTTAAGTTTTTTCAGACTCTCTAAAATTGAAAAACGCCGAGTTTCTCCTATACTGGACTTGTTAAAATTTCACGGTAAAGGACCTGTTCGATTACAAACAGGAACGGACCACTCCTTCTTAGGGTTCGAATCTAAACTAAGTTGGACTCATCCGAAGGATGAGCTTATAATCAAGCATATGTTATCCTCCTCAAGCTTGTAAAAAATAAAGAGGTACTTGCCAGAAATGGTGGGGGAAAAGAGAGAAAAATGAGCCTATTTGTTATCCTTCGTCTCAGAAAAACCTTATCACCACTCTTGAACATGACACTTTTCATTCACCTGGGTTGGGAAATCCTTTGTCTTAAAGTTGATCAAACCACATTGAAAATCTTCAGTCGGTTTCTGGGTATTAACTTTGGGTCACTCGTCACCAAGCCATCTGTTGTGTCGTTATGTGTTCAAGAGGTCACTGCAAATAAACCATTCATCTGCAAAATACCTGTCATCCATCTTGACCATCCCTGAGTCAGTCCTTACAGCTACATTTCTTCAACTTGATTTATGATTTCGTGTTGTGGGCTTGCCTGCAACGGATCGCTTTCTATCGACATCAGCACATTATCTAGAAAGATGATCTAGGAATCGTCAGTACCTTGAAATCTGCATGCCTCAATGGCAGGTTTCTCGCCTTTGACGACAGTTTACATCTTTGACTTTCGATCGAAGGATTTCGTGATATGTTTGACATCAACACATTCATTCACATCTCATGGATTGTACTGGGTACTTTGAGAACCATTGACATCACTGGTGGTCTCTCTCACACTTGTTAACAGTTTACATCAACGACTAGTAATCAAGTGGTTTCTACCATGTTCGACATCAACTCATTTATTCGCATGGATAGAATCGTACTATTTCGAGAAGTAGAAATGAAGACCCTGGATCTAGTTTCCACCATCCAGGCTGCAAGGAGTTTTGTATTCATTATACAGTAGACTAATAATAAACCGATGGCTGCGTCCATACTGTGTCTACATGAGTCTATGATTATGATGTACTGTGAAATCATTCCTGTATCAGAGCAGTAGTTAGTTTGTTAGTTAAAGTTTTCAATCTGAGTATGGGAATGCCTACCTCAGCAATGATATGATCTTATATATGTATTTTGTGTTGAATATTTGCAGGTCCCGACTGGGCTCTCCACAAGATAATCCTTGAAATGATAAAGTACTTCACCCTTCCTAGATGATATGAAACCCTAATCTACTACAGGCTTCGCACTTTAGGGGGCAATCTGTTACACTAAAATTTGTCACCATGACTATTTGTAGTCAGTATGGCTCCATCAACTGTCATAATGTCCTCCTTGGCAAGTCTTATACCTCTGCTCCTCATGTCAAACTCCAAGAAAGAGAGAAAGTCCTTGAAAATCAATATAACTCTGGTTACGCAGTTTCTCTTACCCTTACCTGCGTGTACGCACCTCAAGTTCATAATACCTGCGTACTGGTACGCTCTGTCTGTAAAGGGATGGGTGTGTACTCCTGTAAAGGTCAAAAGGCGCAAGTTTTACTTCAAAAACGTTACTTGTGGTCGAATCTAGAGCATTATAGAAGATGGTTTGACGTGGATTGAGCGCCTCCAGATGGTTCATGCATCCCAAAGAAAGAGGAACTTATCCCATCAAGAGGGGAGCTATCCCATTGAAAGAGGGGCTTATCCCATTGATGGTGGACCTGATTAACTTCCTCCAAAGCATTATAAATACAGGCATTGGGCCAGAGGGAGGGGAGGTTGAAAGCTGAACATTCCTAAGGGTAGATGCTGCTGAAATTAGGACTCCCTTATAGAGCTTGAGAGGAGAGATTCCCATCCTTTCTTAGCTTCATTTGGAAGTGGGTGAGCTGATCAAAGTAAAGGAGAACTCTTGCTGGACCCTGGGAGGGACCTGCACAACACCAAGGCACTGGTTGTAATGGTTTCTTTTGTTTCCAATTAATACAATTAAGTTCATTTTTCTCAACAAGTTGTTATATATAATTTGTTTCATATACTCCTTGGTCTTTATGATGAATATGTTTTATTATATGAGTTATTCAGGTGCTATGTAATCGTTTGCTTGTTAGTGAATGCAGGCTTCAAGGAGAAGGAGGAGCTCATCTGGATCGGAGAGGCTTGGCTGCTACAAACAACGTTGGACTAAAAGGTATGCTTTAAACACCTGGTTGCTTGTATTTTAAATGCATATTTAGGGAAAGATAGTGCTTGATTGTTTTGTTTGTCACTAGAAAGCCTTAGCTTCTAGGGAGGTCGGTTTTGTCCGCAAAATTGACTCTTTCCGCATGACACATCCTACGTGCCTTTTCAGATTATAGTACATGCCTATGATAAGGCAATACCTGGCACTGTCTTGGATGAGGGTGCATCTGGCATCTTATGTCTTCCACTACTTGGCAAGCTTTGGGCTCCCCACATCTTGTGCCAGTCAAGCAGAATCTGTTGGCATTCAACGGAGGAACCTGTCAACCTTTAGGGATCCTCCCAAAGTTTCCTGTTACTTTGGGGGGCAAAACTGTCTATATAGACGTCATGGTTGTCCAAGGTGTTTTAGATTTCAGTCTTCTCCTTGGCCATGACTATGTTTATGCCATGGGAGCTCTTGTTTCTTCACTTTTCCATGTGGTTTGTTTTCCGCACGATGGAAGAATGGTGACTATTGATCAATTATCGTTCTTTAGTCCCCCAGTGCTTCCTGCGCCGTTGTCATCCCCTCTTGGTTATTGTTTGCAAGCAGTACCTTCTTTGCCACAGGTCAATTATCTGGCTACCCGTTCTGTCTTCGCCTCTGCTGATGATCATGCAAATGGTCTCATATATCATGTACTGGGGGCATTGGAACCTGATCTGTCATTAGTGCCTCATGACATGTATTCCTCCTAGAGTGCGTCTCTTCCATCCTGTGAAGACCTCTTGGGAGCCATGTTCTCGTATGGCCCATGAGCAAGAGTGTCGAGGATAGTTTTGATCTTGTGTCAACCTCGTTAAAAAATGAAACAAGGTGTCATGAGGATAGTTTGTTCCTGTGTCAACCTCGTTAAAAAATGAAACAAGGATCATGGAGCACAGTTCCTTGTCTTGTGTCAAGCTCGTTAAAAAATGAAACAAGGAGTCTTGAGGAAAGTTCTTGATCTTGTGTCAACCTCGTTAAAAAATGAAACAAGGGTTATGAGGATAGTTCTTTTATTGTGTCAACCTCATTTAAAAAAAAAATGAAACAACTCCCTCTTCCAAATCGAGTCTTTGATTAAGATCTCGTAAAATCGAAGTCGAGTTTTTCCAAGATCTCGAAAGTGAACATTCATTCCATCCACCTCGTTGAATGCAATGAAGCTTGGGGGGCATGTACCTCGATTTGCATCATTATTCCTGGGGGCATGCGAACTCATAACAAGCATAGTTTTTCATTTCAAGCTTGTGTAAACATGAAACAAAATCCAAGTAGTGTTCTCCATGGTTCAAGCTTGTGTAAAAATGAACCCATAGCCGATTTACACCTCGTGATTGCCGTTTTATCCGCTAAATTATGCTAGATGAGCCTTGGTTCTTTCATTCCATCGCCACCATCTCTTTGGCTGATCATATGCTTTCACTTGGTTGTTTTTCCTTTCCTGAGGAACAACAATGATGAGTGGTTTTATTAGCCAACCTCTTGACCATTATATGCTTTGAGCAGTTCCACCATTGTCGGAACTAGTTGCTACCCTTTATACCACTCGTTCCTCTAGGACGAGTCACCTTTAAGCCCTTTTCTGACTCGTAAAAGATGAGAAGATTGCAGAGTATTTTTTCCCTTTTTGACTTGTTAAAGAGAATAAAAATGGAGGTCTACTTTCAGCTCTTTTCCGATCGTATAAGACGAAAAGATTGCCGAGTTTTCCCTTTAACTCCTTAAATGGAATAAGAGGCGGTCTGTTTTAAGCTCTTTTCCAATCGTATAAACGCGAAAAGATTGCTAGGCTTTTGTTGTTTCGGGTTCGTTATTGGTTATGAAACGACGTGGTTTCGGTCGCTTTTCTACTTTTTAGGATCGAGGTCATTGACCACGAAAAGTACTCCTTGACCTCACAGTCAAGTGGTTCTCTCGGGTATTGTTTTATACTTTTTCGAGCTCGAGAGACACAAATCTACGAAAAAGGACCCCCCTGGAGTTTTCTTTTTCGTGTCTTTTTCAAACTCTCTAAACATGAAAAAGACTCCGAGTTTTACCTATGTCAGACTCGTTAAACCTTGACGATGTTGGACTCGTCACCATGACGAGACTCGAGCTTCTCCTCCCTAGGGCTCGTTAAACTATTACTAGGTTGGATTTGATCGAAGGTCGAACTTATGTTACAAGCATATGCTATCCCCCTCAAGCTTGTTTTCCGAAATAATTGGGGTACTCGCCAGCAATGGTGGGGGAAAATTTGGAAATCATCATGGCAGCTAGTCACTCTTGAACATTGACACTTTTGCTTCTTGTCGGGTTGGGACATCCATACATCGTCATTTGACTTTTCGCGGGTTTGGGTTGCCGTTTAGCCTCATTCCATCCAATTCATGCTGTCTCCATCAAGCCTTTGATCCCTTGGTACCTGAATGCTGCCACCCTCCGGAGTCGTGTCGCTAATATGTTCAAGAGTATAATCCTTCTGCAGTTTACATCCCTGCCTCCTCTTCTGATACTCTATTTCGCCATCTACCACTTGTTCCTTATCTCGTGTCGTTGATGGGGGAAACATTATGGCCCTCCTACGACATATCGTCTCTTGTCGACATCAGCTCGTTATCCAGGAGATTGATATAGAGATTCCCTTTGGAAGCCTGGAGCTTGCATGCCTCAATGGCAAGCTCTTCATGCCTGACAGTCGACTTTCATCATTGGTCATTTATTGGGTGATTCCACGAGTGTTCAACTTCAGCTCATTCTTCACAGTTCGTGGATTGTAATAGACAATACCTTGAGAACCATTGGCATTATTGGTGGTTTCTCTCACGCTTGTTAATGGTTTCCATCATTGATAGGTAATCAAGTGACTTTCTATCATGCTCGACTCCAGCACATCTATTCGCATGCTAGAATTTGTACTATGATCGGTTGGGTTCAAGACCCCGAACTCAGATTACATATGTTCGGGCTGCGTGGATTGGTTCATGATTACATGACTCATTTATGGATGGCTGCGACCATACCTGAGTCTTCATGGATGGCTGTGACCATACCTTTATCATTATCGTGGTCTTATCAGCTGGATGGTTGCGTCCATACCACATACCTAGTTCGTATGTCTTTTGGATGGCTGCGCCCATGCCTAGAGCACATATATTTCATTATCATAGATATCAGTTGTACTTGCGTGCAAGTTCCTCCAGATGGTGTTCTATCCCAGTTAGTTTCGTAAAGCATTTCACCCATCCCACTCTCTCGGGCTTCATACTTTAGGGGGCATCTGTTACACAGTAATTTGTCACTGCCTTCACCCCAGTCCTTCTACTGTGTCATGTGTCCAAGTCAAACATGCTCATATTGAACAAATGCTCTCTTGTGCTACCAAGTGACCCACTTTTCCTAAGGTTTTTTGCCTCATCGTGACTATGGGCTTAATATACGCGATGAACAATTCTTATAAATAGTCCGACTGCACTTCTAGCACTGAAGTACATCTGATTCTCACGACGGACTGATTTCATGCTCCAGCGCGAGGAGACTTATTATCTTTAGCGATGATCTGACTGGCTACATTTCTCACTAGTGATGTCAGCGCTAAGGATCTGTTATACACTCACGATGATCCAGATTATGCGAATTCGTTCCAACAGTTGGCCTTCTGGATGTATCCAGACCTAGTCGTTGGCATAGGTTGTGTCGCCCTTCCTTCTCTGGTATGGCAGTTCCATTAATTGTGCTACCTTCCTTGGGGATAAGATCTTTCTTCCACCTTTCATGGAGACTCCTTCTCTTATTTAAACTCTCACCATTGCTATGCTCTGCTAGTTGGCTAGTTGGTAAATTCTTGGATTGAGCAGTGCTGTTAGTATTTGTGAGTTTGCTAGATAGCTGGTGTGGGTGTGACAAGTGTGGATTGTTGTTAGCTCAAGGAAGGTTGTGAAGTGCCCTTAACTTTGTGTAAGTTTATGAGTGAGAGAGAACTTTGTATATTGGGAAATCCATCTTCAAAGAGTGAATGCTTGAGAAATACACTGGTTGGACCCTCTGAGAAGGCTTGCGACGTCAAGACTTTGGTTGTAAGCTTGCTCTTATTTCATTATTAATACAATCAATGATGCTTTCCTATGTCTTGTATGTAATTTACTTGATAGCTCATGACTTCTTGACTTTGTGAGTAAATAGATCATTGTTGTTTTTTGTTTAAGTGCTTTCTTGTATTTCCTTTGCATTGTTTCAGGTTGATCACTCATTGAGAAGGGAGCGGAAGCTAGAGCAGCAAAATGGAACTCCATCGACCACCGGTTGAGGTAGGCCTCCAACTATGACTGTTTAAGGAAATCTATTGTTGATCTGTCCTTGATGTGACTAGACCCACTCTAGGGCTAGAGGGGTTGCCTCTATCCGCAGAGGGAACACTTTCCTGCATCACACTTCTGCTATGAAGGATTCTGTGACTGCAAATTTAATATCTCCTATCTCCACTTTTGTGCCATCAAATGGCCTTGGAAACGACTTGGTAATTTCTTTGTGGTAGCCGTCAAATTTCTCAATTAAATTTAACCATCCACCCTTCTATAGCATCCCTTTAAGCTGTGGATACCCCTCCATATGCTTTACCCCTACGGGATTTGTCCTAACAATAAGCCCCATATCCCCTATTTTCGGTTAACCTTCAAAATTACTCTTACTGTCTATAAAACGGGTGCTATTTTAAGAAATGGAATGATTGTGTGTATGGAAATGGAAAGACTACGTATATGAAATGACTGTGTGTTATAGGAGAGATAAACTTAAGGGTTTGCGTGTAATAAATAGACAATAAGGGTTTAGAGAGTCGTAGATAGGTAGGTCACATCGTCATCTTGACCGTTAACAGGTGGAGTTGTGGAGGACTGTTTGAGTACAGGTTATGGAGTTTGAGGCGAAGATTTGTTATGAAAGAATCATTGGGACTGTTTTTCATTAAAGATGGAAGATATGGCGGAGATATAGTGGCGGTCAAATCAAATGATTGTTGATTAAGGAGACATGTGATTATACATATTATACAAACTTATGTTTTCAAATTGCTTTTTGAAATAAATATTTGCATTTACCTTTAGAACCTTTACCTTTCGCTTGCTAATTTCTTTTTTTCTTTTTCTTTTTTTTTATGTTGATCCATAGGTACCTTGAGCATGGTTGGTCTTCAAAAATTTATTTTTCTTTCAATTCCCTGCATACATGATTTTATTATGAGCTGTACACTTGTGCCTGAACTGATAAACAAATTGTAGTTGCAAAATCAGATTAGTTGCAGAACAAAATCATCGGAAGAACGTGAAAAAGAAAGTGAAATATGGCTTATGGACCATGAATGAAATGGAAGTGGCTATCTAAGTGAAATGAAATGAGATGTAAGATAAGATGATAAATGAAATGAAAATGGAATGAAAGCTGTAAAAGGAAAAATTGAAAAATTTATTGATGGAATATGACAATGAGATGAAGTGAAACTACAAAAATAAAATGGAGTGACGTGAGATGAGATGATGAATTTGCAGAATCTAAACTGCAGAGTGACTGTAGCTTTTTGTCATTACTTATTACAGAAAGAAAATGGAAAATATAGGGTGTCAGAATCCTCTGATCTTCACCCTGTATTTTCTGTATAAGTATGCCAATCAATGATTGGTTTTCAACCTTATACAATTTTTTTATTTTTTTGTTTTTTTTAAGGAAAAATAAAGACTAAGTTAGTGGAGAAGAAGAATTCTTCTTCACTAGCTTCATTTCAAAATTGTCTTAGAAAATCTTAATGAACTCCTCTTTTGAGATTGGTTTTTGATATATCTTTAATCTATGATCATTCACAAGAATAAGAGTTTTCCTTTCATCTATTGTTCTTATCCTCACTGCTCCATTACTAAATATTTTTTCAATCTCATATGGCCCAAGCCAATGAGTTTGAAACTTCCCTTGAAAATCTTTAAACTTTGAATCAAACAATAGCGCCCAATCTCCCACTTGAAACCTCTTGTCCTTGATATATTTGTCATGCCATTTAGCCCTCTATTGTTGGACTATACTAGTCCTTTGAACTGCCTCTTGCCTGATTTCATCAAGTTCATTTAATTGCTCCAGCCTATGCTTTTGTGCCTCTGATAAATCTAGTCCCAGTTGGACTGCCATCTTGAAAGTTCTGATTTGGAACTCTATAGGGAACATGACTTGTTTCCCATAAACAAGTTCATAGGGTGTATGTCCTGTTGTGTTCCTCCATGTAGTTCTATAGGCCCATAAGGCTTCAAGAAGCCTTTCAGCCCAATCTCTTCTATGTAGATGCATAGTCTTGGTGAGGATTCCTTCAATCACTTTATTTGTAGATTCCACTTGACCATTTGCTTGAGGATGATAAGGAGTAGATTTCCTATGTTTGATCTTGTATTCTTCCACAAGCCCTTCCACCATGTTAGATGTAAATTGAGATCCCTGATCTATCACAATTTCTCTTGGAACACCAAAACGAGTAAAGATGTCCTCAAAAAGAAAATTAACTATAGATTTTTCATTAGCAAAAGGTAATGCTTTGGCTTCTACCCATTTAGTGACATAATCAGTGCATACCAATATATACTTCTTCTATTTAGATGGAGGATTAATTGGCCCAACAAAATCTAAGGCCCATTTTTCAAAAGGTTCAATGAGTATTTGAATTTGTAGTGGCATTTCATTTGAGGGAGCAAGTTTCCCTACCCTTTGGCAACTGTCACATCTCCTGACATATTCTTTAGCATCTTTGAAGATGGATGGCCAATAATATCCTAAAGAAAGGATTTTATAGGCTGTCCTCTTGTCAGCAAAGTGTCCACTACACAGCTCATCATGATATGTCTTAATAATTTTGGGAATTTCATCTTCCATGACACACCTTCTGATCATAAGATCTGGGCTTGTTTTATATAATTCATTAGTGATCCATGAATATCTTGCACTTTCCTGAATAATTTTCCTTTTCTCTCTAGGAAACAAATGTGAAGGTAACTTTCTTGTGACTAAATATTTAGCAACATCTGCAAACCAAGGAGTTTGAGTAGTTACTGCAAAAAGATATTCATCATTAAAATTATCTTCAACCAGAGAATCTTCTTTGATATTCTGAATCCTCGACAAGAAATCAGCAACTGTGTTTTGTTTTCCAGGTCTATCTAGCACAGTAATATTGAATTCTTGCAAAAGTAAAAGCCATCTTGTAACTCTGCGATTAGTAATAGGTTTATTCATTAAATATCTAATTGCAGAGTGGTTTGTATGAACAAAGGTTTTGTAGCCTGTTATATAGTGCCTGAACTTGTTAAATGCATGAACAACAACTAAAAATTCTTTTTCAGTCACAGTATAATTTAACTCAGTGAGAGTCAAATTCTTACTTGTATACTAAATGGCATAAGGAATCAAATCTTTTTGTCCCAATACATCTCCCAGAGCTGTATTTGAAGCCTATGTTGAAATTTGGAAAGGGAGTTTCCAATTTGGACCTCTTAAAATGGGTGCTTCAGAAATTTTTGTTTTTAAGGTTTCAAATTCCAACTGGCAATCACAATTCCAATTGAATTCACAATCTTTGGTAAGCAATTTAAAGAGTGGGGATGCTATTTTAGTGAAATTTTCTATAAACCTTCTATAGTATCCTGTAAATCCTAGAAAACTTATAACATCCTTTTGGAAATTTGGAATTGAGAATTTTAACATGATTTCAACTTTAGATTTGTCAACTTTAATCCCATCTCCTGAAATTTGATGTCCTAAAACAATATCTTCTGTAAACATCATAAAAAAAATTTCATGGCTTAGTGAAAGGTTTGCTTCTTTACATATTTTAAGAACTTTTTCCAAATTTTCCAAAGATTCTTTAAATGTATTCCCATAGACTGTAAAATCATCCATATATACCTTTACACAATCATGTATTAGATTAGAAAAAATTCCTAGTACTTCTCTTTGGAATGTTGCAGGTGCACTACATAACCCAAAAGGAAGTACTTGATAGGCATAAGTTTCCCATGGACAAGTAAATGTGGTTTTATCTTGATATTCAGGTGCTACTTGAATTTGATTATAACCTATAAAACCATCCAAGAATGAGAAATAATTCTTACCTGCTAATGTATCTAACACTTGATCTATAAAAGGCAAAGGAAAATGATCTTTAAGGGTTTCTTTATTCAATTCTTGATAATCAATGCACACCCTCCATTTACCATTATTTTTAGGCACAATTACCAAAGGAGAAACCCATTGGCTATCTAAAATTGGGTAAATGAAGTTTACATTTAGTAATTTTTGGAGCTCTTCTTTCACAATCTCTCTAAGATTTGGATTCATCGTTCTCTGAGGTTGTTTGATAGGTCTGCAATTTTCCTCAATGTAGATGTGATGGATACAAGTCTTAGGATTAATTCCTTTCAAGTCGGTGTATTCGCATGCAAATGTAGCATAATGTTTTTGTAATGTTTTGATTAGCTCTTATTGTTGTAGTTTCTCAAAGTTTTTGTTTATGTTCAATGTCCTGCGTGGAAAAATTTCGATTGTAGAGTTACCAAACTCTTCCATAGAATAGAGAGACATCTACCTAGATGACAAATATTCAACATTATATTTTTCTTGAAATTGCTCATGGTCATATTCTAAATATTATTCAAAAGTTTCCAATGTATATAAAATTTGACTATCTTCACTAATATCTGAAATAGTAAAGAGAGGCTGAATATCATCTTCATCATCAATCCATTCTTTGTCATCTATTTTTATGATTGCTTTTGCTGGAGGATATAGAGTAAATTTTTTTGTTGAATTACCATCAGAAATATACATGTCTCTAGATCTACTGCTAATAAAAGCATCAACTGTGGCCAGCGAAGGTCTTCCTAATATGAGTGGATGTCCTCCTAGATTGTTCTTGTGGGTTAAGATCATGAAATCAACAAGATATTCCCAAGAGTCTAAGGATACTGAAATATCTTCTAACACTCCATCTGGTTTGATTACTGATCTATCTGCTAGTTGCAGTGAGGTAGGTGTGTAAAGAATATTAGGAAGCTTGAGTTGCTCCATAGTTTGTTTGCTCATGATATTTATTGTTGCCCCTAAGTCAATCAATGTATTTGGAATTCTAACTCCATTCATATGTGTTTTCACAATTGGACTTCCTGGATCCACATATTTTTGTATGACAATTTTTCCCATCATTATGTCTGCTATTTTTCCTACCAAGTGAATTCTTTTTGTTTCCTTTGTTTTTCTTCCTGGTTTCTTTATGCTCAACTCCTTTATTGTTTTGGATAGAATTGGAATTTCTTTAATGGCTTGTAGCAAAGGGATTTTGATACAGACATTCTTCAATTCATCTAGAAAATCATAATTGGGCAACATAATCTGCTTTTCTACTCCTTTATCAATTTGTAATCTTTCAGGAAAAGGAGGTGTAGAAGTAGATGTTGGTTGCTCAATGATAGGAGTTGTGTTCACTGATTCTTTTTGTTTTTCTTTTTCAATGTTTTGGTTTTGGAGAGATGTTCCCTCAAAAATTTTATTGACCTTTAGAGAATCTTCCTCAAAACTGTCTTGTTCCTAAATAACTACAGAAGGTCTTTCCTTTTCTAATATCCTACCAAATCTCAGTTGAACATCATTAAGATCTAGAGGAGTGATCATATAAGTTGGAAATTGTTGTCCTTCTACCATGTAAGCATTCTGAGGATTTTTATTGTTGGGGTTTGGTAATGGTTGGGTAGGTAGCTAATTTGGTTTCTGCTGAAATGGCAGTAAGAGTTGAGGACTTTGGTTTTGTTGTGGAGATTGTTGTGGAAATGGTAATGAAAGTTGAGGGTTCTGATTTTGAAGTTGTGGCTGCTGATTTTGTTGTGGAATGTGTGGGGGAGGATAATTTTGATATGATGGAGGATATTGATAATATTGAGAAAATCTCCCATAAGGATTTTGTACTCCTTGTGCCCACGGTTGAGATTGAGATTGAGGTTGAGGCCAAGTTTGAGATTGAGATTGAGGTTGAGGCCAAGGTTGCTGCCAAGAATTCCAATTTGGTGGGGGCTGAAGATACATTTGATTGTTAAATCCCTGATTTTGTGGCCCCTGCCAAGGTCTTCTAGCAACAAAACAAAGAGGCTCTGCTGAATTTGGGACTGTTTCTTCTTGAAAGACAACCTTAAGACCTAGAATTGAAGGACAACCCTTGATCTCATGGATTTCTGAGCAAATCATACAAGTTTCTACAAATTTTGCATCCAAAGGGATTTCTCTTAGAGCATGTTTTTTTTTCTGCATTTTGGACAAAAAATGGCTAAAGCATCAGCCTCAGTTTTCTGCTTGTTTTGTAATTTAAGGGTGTCTATTTTCTCACTAAGACTCCCTAGAATGTCAGTTTTAAATTCATCAATCATATTACCAATTTCTACCCTACTTACAGATCCAGTTGTGTTTTGGCCACAACTACCACCCTATTAAAACATGCTCTGATAGCAAATTTTAAATGGGTCCCCTTGAAGCTAGATTTTTCACTTCCCCGAATGATCTGCTTTCATCTTAGAAACTTAACTCTATGCCAGATCAACCCTTCAATTCTTAATGGTCAAGACCTCCCCTTGAAAATATCTCTACAACATGATTTATTTATAACCTGCACTCTCGTTCCCTCATCGAACCTTTCTCAATCCTCATAAGTGTCTTTGGAAAAATAGGTCCGCATATATAATCGCCCCTACCCTTACTATGGCCGTTCATGCACTTAACACACAAAACCTTCTATCACACCTCATTTTCCTTCATAACTCTTTATAGCCGAAGTGCTTCGCAAAGCATACATGAATCACCCCTTTTTTCTCATCACACTTCACCTTGATCAAAGGGAGAAGGTTGGTTTATCATGAATGAATAAGAGCGATGTGAGTAAGTCCTCCACCACATCGTAAATCGCTAATCGAACATATTAATAGAGGTATATGATGTTTCAGATCGGGGACCCATCGCTCATCGCTATCGGCGGGGTTTAGAATCTATGTGTATGGCGCAGCATAACCACCCGAACCTGTTGATGATTATAAAAATGGATGCATTAATTTTCAAGTTCGGCCTTACGGCTGAATACACAGGTTTTTTGCTTATATCCTTATGTTTTCGGAAAAACATTGAATTTAGGGTTTTCCAAAGGGAAGGGTAACGTTGCAGACCCGAAGGGATTTACGAACCTTAACAAATATGTGTTTTGGGTCTGCAACCCCATCGCATATCGCATATCAATGGGAGCCCGGATCTTATGCACATATGCATCGCGATCTGCCGGACCCGACGGTATTATCAATTATATTTCATATATGTTTCAGATCTGGGGCTATATCGCGCATCGCTATCAACCTTGTCCCAAAGCTTATATATATATATAGTGCGCCTCTATCTGCCGGACCCACTTACAATTGTGAATCTGGGCATATAATATTTCAAGTCCAGTCGTTCCAATGTGTTTCTTTGTTTTTGAAAGATATTGAGGGCGGGGCTTTTTCAAAGGAAATCCAATAGGGGTGATGTTGCGTGTAATGTGCCATCGGGATGTGCCATTGCGACTCGTTCGCGGCACAATTTTTGGCTAAACCAGGGGCCATTTTCTTTCACGATAGCTCCTTTTGATTTCGCAGCGCCTTATCATTTTTGAAGTTTTGATGATGGCGAGAGCTATTCTTGAGCGTTTCTATCATATTTTATAATCACAACTAATACGAATTATCTCTGCAGGCGAGTTTGAGTGGATCCGGCCACAGATGAAGGCGCTGTATGTCAGGATGACACCTTTGCGCCATTGGTGTCAGTATTGCAAAACACACTCTGCTAAAGGGGAGACGGACTGCCATAGTGCATAATGAAGGCACTCCTGCAGTTTAGTGGAAGCGTTCAGGACAGTGCTAATCCACCAAGATGTCATCATCACAAGATACATTACAAAGCATGCCAGATGTGGGGATGATGGAAGCATCTTCAGTTTCTTTCAAAGAAAAGACAGAGAATGATAGCCACTCCTCACAGGTGCTAAGAAATGATACACAGTCCTCCCTTGTTCCAAGGAGATCCATCCATTTCCCCAGGAAGGAGAATGCTCCACCAAGGGTGACCTCAGCTTGTCGGCAGTTTCACCAACCTTTCGCATCTGTACATATTGATCTATGTAACAATAAGAGGGAACTGAAAGGTCATGGAAGGTGGAGGGTCGTTCAAAGCTGCATAAGTACTACCTCCGAAGAAAGGAGAAAGGGAGCTTTTTGGCTTGGAGAAGAACAATTTTGATTTATTGTGAATAAAGGGGACTGTTTGGTTCAAGGAGGAGCCATAGTTTCAGACTCATTATATGTTTTGGATCAGAGTGTTGTTGCTGGCATGGATGTAAATGTGATTTGTATTTATGCAGATTGATGACCCATAGTTCACTATTAGTCTTGTTAAATTGAATGTGATTTAGTTTCATGGTTAACTTGTGAATGGTCTCTGATTTGAAACTAAGTTAAACATCAGTTGCAAGTTTCAATTCCATAAAAGAATGTGGATTCCTATATGAGTGATTGGATTGCAATTTAGCTTTAATACAATCTTTTCCAACTGTGAATTCAATGATTGATTCTTTTGGACTTGAATCTATACATGATGTTTAATCTTCTTTATCGCGCTCCTACCGAACATATATATGATGTTTAAACCTCTGTATTATGCTTCTGCAGGATAGATTAGGATAGCTAGGATTATCTTAGAGTAGTTAGAAGTAGTATAGATAAGATTTAATACATAGAGGTTAGCTGTTTTATTTTGTTGATTTAATCGAAGTCTCCCTCCCGGAAGCAATCTATCAACGTACTTAACAGTTTACGAGGTCCCTTAAAACCTGTTGGAACTAGCCATTCCAAACAAAAGAAGGTCTAATTTGGGCTTGTGATTGGGTTAGTTCCCCTTGTTGGCACAATGAACATTAGCCATGTCAACAAATTGGCGCTAGAAGGAGGGCCTGAACCGCCGTCCACAACTTTTCAATATTTCATCTATAACTTTGCACATGGATACGAAAAGAGTAATGTATGGATCGTAAAGGTCAGAGAGATCTTGCCATACATCTGAAAAAGCCTCATTCCGAAGAAGTAGAGATCCCTCTTAGTCCCGTATCTGGATCGCCCACAGAAGAGAGATTGTGGGTGTATCCTGTCAGTCAGGAACAACCAATTGGAATGCTTACTCGGGCTTATGCTCGTTCCCTCTCTCTGCTTCTCATCTTTCACTCTTTACCTCCGACAACTAAGAGAAAGCCAAGGATCTTTACCCTGAGCAAAACTACATCTGTACCCACTTCTCTCGAAGATATTGTGCTAGAATACTTGCAAAGTATCGACACCCCTTGGGAAGAAATTCCTGAGGATTCCCCTTCTAAAGGTAACTCCTCGCTTGATTTTGAGAATCCTAACGGAGAAGCCTCCAACCAAAACTTCCCTGTCCATAATATGACCAACATTCCCCCTCCATGTGGGAATCAGTCTCCACCTCCTCCTCCGAGCGGGAATCAACCCCCACCTCCTCTAGGAGCACTCCCTCCCTGGCTTGCACAAGATGTTGTAGCGGTACCTGGGCAACAACATCCCTTACCCAAAAATGTAGAAAGGGTGTTACCTAATTTCGACGCTGTGCGGGGAGATACCACTGATAACCATATTCGCTCTTTCTTCCTAGCCTTGCGCAGGTTGGAGGTCGCCGATGAAGATGTGGTGTGCCACCTATTCTCTTTTGCTTTGACTGGTGCAACCTCCATATGGTATTTCAGCTTGAGAATAGGTTCAATCACCTCTTGGGATGCTTTTCAGCAGGCCTTTTTGGACAAGTTTGGTGATGAAAAAACACCTGCGGCCTTAGTTTTAGAACTATCCCGTCTGAAAATGGAAACCAAAGAGAAGGTCAAGGATTTTAACATCCGATTCAACACTCTGTTCAACAGAATCCCGGCTAACACTAGACCTACTGATGAAGTTCTCATGGAATTCTATATCTCTGCTCTCCCTATCTGTATAGTGATGTGGGTTAATAGGAGTAATGCTAAAACCTTACAAGGTGCTATCGATGAAGCGGTGAAAGTTGAGAATGAAATGATCAGCCTCACAGCAGGTCATTATACAACTGAAGTGAAGAAAGCCTCTCAGTCATCCAAGAAGATTAATGGGAGTGATAACAAAGTGGCTGAGGGCAAAGAAAGGGGCACCACAGATGTGGAAGGTCTGCATCGGATCATTAAGAAACTGACAAACACAGTCATCGATATGAAGAGGAATTCTGGAGAGAATACTAGTGGGAATGGAGGAGATTATAACAACAGAAGACCTTTCAAACCTTTCTATTGCAAGAAGACAGAAGGTGGTCCTGATCAACTCGCATTGCCTGCTCCACCCAATGAAGGGGCTTTAAATACAGAAGAGCTGGCTCTTATTGGATCGCTCCTTACCACAGAAGAACCTACAGTGGAGCTGGAGCCTGAACATGAAGAGGAAGAAGAATACCAAGTAGAAGAGCCCTTGTATGAGGAATCCCAAATCAATGTACTGTGGGATTTCTACTCAAACGAGAACGATGACAATGAGGGAGACAGTACGACTGAAATCAACGCTGATGAAATCCTCACACGAAGCAAAGGGCCGCTTCCAGGCGTGGTGAAGCCGGCAGACCAGATAAAGAAAGACTTTCGCCCCTTGAAGTCATCCACTCCCAAGGTTCTTGTTGAAGAGAATAGACCCAGTGGTGATTCCAAGAATACCCCAGTTGCAAACCATCCAAAGAAAGACAACACATATCCCACTGCAACGAGGGCGACTCAAAATGGTAAACTCCCACCCAAGAACGGCAAGACCGGTATGTTTACTCTACCCTATCCTGTTTATAACATCGATTACAATATTGTGGATGATCTTAAGAAATATAGGGCCAATATAACATACTTCGATTTGCTAAAATTAACGTAGCAAAGAGATTTGTTGTTGAAAGCTATGAATGAGTGGAATTGCAAGTCTCCCACCATCCCAAGCAGCCAAACCAAGAATTCAATGCCCAGACCTGTTAATACCTCCAGTGCAACCCAAATACCATCAGCTATGGAAGCCACTCTGTCTAAAATGAACCGAAAGCCCCAAGATGTTAGTGCATCCATGATAGGGAGGAAATCAAAATCTATGGCTGCACCCTTCATTATCGCATTTGAAATCTTCAACATGAATGTGAACAATTGCTTGGTAGACTCTGGTGCCTCATCCACTGTTATGCCTTACGCTGTTGCTAAGAGACTTCAGACAATACTCGATAAAACGGAAACCCGAATTATGCAGTTGGACAGAACAAATGTGAGAGTTATTAGGGAGCTGAAAGATGTGTTGATTCATATGGCTGCCAAACGTCAATACACTCGAGTCATTGATATAGTGGTAGTGGATATACCTGAGGCTTATGGAATGCTGCTTGGTATGGACTGGTCATCAAATCTAAATGGATATTTCTCAACTGATTGGTCCCATCTTTTGTTGCCCCAGAGGGGAAAAAGTGATATGTTGAGAGTGGATCGGGAAAGATACATGAAGTACGTGGTAATGGAACCAAACAGCCCCAATGAACCTGTAATGTTTACCAACTCTATTCTTGGGAATTATAGTTTCAACCTTTGCACCACCGAAACCCGTTTTAGAAAATTCCATGCAGAGACAGTGGAAGAAATTGTGACAAACACACAGCTGGAAGCTCTTCCCCGTAATCCAACTGATGAATTACCTTGTATTATAGTAGATGATAGGACTAATTTCATAGGAAGTAGTTCTTTTAGCGTAACATTAAAGTTTATTTTTGAGACACTCCACTTTGATGACTCTAATTGTCTTGAAAGTGCAGGCGCCGGGAGCATTTTCATTGACCCACTAGGGAACCAACGTCTGATGGCCAGCCGGTTGGAATGCACACGCACCAATAACACAGCAGAACATGAAGGCTTGCTGAAAGGCCTGAGAAGAGACATTGAAAGGAATGTAAAAAATCTCGGAGTTTTTGATGATCCACAGATAATGGTGGCCCAGGTAAAGAAAAAGATACACCGCAGTCCGCCACACCTGGTGAGGTACCAACATGAGATATGGAGTTTAATTGACAATTTCGATTCTTTCAATGTCACATACATACCTCGAAAGTATAACCACAATGCCAATCTGATGGCTGCGAAACTTTTGCCTAATCTTAGATTAAACAAGAATAAATTTTATGTTGAATTGATTTTTAGATCATCCGTAATTGATAACATCTCAAATTGGCAGGTGTTCAAAGGTGATAATCAAATCCTTGAGTTCCTGCATTGCGAAAGAACACTCAAAAACACAGCCATTAACAAAAAGGAGCATGACAAACTTATAAACGGAAGTGAAGACAAGGTGATATCTTTCATTGAGAAATTTATTTACTTTTCATCTCTCATGAGTGAGCCAACAGGTAAGCACACAAAATTACAACACTCATGGCTGAGCCCATTCCAAGTTGTGGAAAAAATTGGTCATGGAACTTACAGATTGAAAACCTTATAGGGAGAAACTGAAAAAATCCCTGTTAATGGCCAACATCTCAAGAGATACTTCCAATAGCCACCACATGGTGGTTACCTCCTAAGTAGGTTAGAATGCATTTCCTTTTTGCTTTTAGTCTAGTTACGTTTCCATCTTTTCCTTTCTTGTTTCTTTGCAAACTTTTACTTTCTATTTTAAATTACAGTCCTTTTCAGCTAACTGATTTTGGTACTCCAGTTTCTTTTTTACCTTTTCAGATTGCCATCATTCGCCACATTCAGCCTTTCCCTTCCTCATTAACCTGCTGATGATTCTGCTATTTCTAAATCCATCATTACCTTGCAAATCAAACAAATTTTCAATCAGCCCATGAGAACTTGAAAATCAGCTGTGGAATTCAGACCAAGCCACTCATTGGCATCTGTTGAGAACTGGGTAAGACCTGTTGATAACCTTGATACCTGGAGCATGTAGGGGCATCTTTATAAAAAAAAATGTGTAACTACAGCTGGACTGGCATGGAGGAATGCTACATTTTTAATAAATCCCACTCAGACCTAGCCTATACTTGCCTATAAGGTTTACAGTCATTCTCCATTGGTCCCATCCACCACACTAAATTGTCCAATACCTGTTGTTTACAAGTAAACCTCCTTTCATGGGCTAAACTCACTGTCATTCACCCTGTGGCAAATCCAATTGTGCTCTAGTCCTTGTGCCTAAAGCTGGAAGGACCTAGTTAAAAGAAAATGAAATGTCAAGTCATTGTGCCGATCTGGAAGGACAGGTTGTTTGGGAAGCGGTTCAAGTAGGGTCTGTTGTTGGGCTCAGAGTACCAGTTGACACAGCAAGTCCAACCTTGCTTAAGCAGTTTAAAAATATGGCATGATCCATGACTGCGCCCCATTCAACCATATGAAAATATAGCACTGGAATTCTTATGTAAAGTGTAGATAAACATATCTACATCGAGTTTGATGAATAATATAGAGCTGATGTACACACCTAAATAGGTATTGATAGACCAGTGATAGCCCCAAAAGGATTTTTGAAAGAAGGCAATAGGTAAAGGAAGGTCAATACATCCCATAATAATAACCATTGGAGAATGCCTGTCAAAACCTTATTAGTAAGAAGAAGCTATTTGTCTTTATCCTGCCTGAAACAATTAATGTTAAAGTGGAACCCATGCCTGTTCATTTGTATGATTTTCATTTCAAGTTTATCTTAACACCCTGATGTTTTATTGATCCAAGGTTTATTTGGAAATAGAGATAATTGGTTTGCCCAATAGTTTTCCATTTGTTCTGGCCACAACTACCACCCTATTAAAACATGCTCTGATAGCAAATTTTAAATGGGTCCCCTTGAAGCTGGATTTTTCACTTCCCCGAATGATCTGCTTTCATCTCAGAAACTCTAACTCTATGCCGGGTTAACCCTTCAATTCTTAATGGTCAAGACCTCCCCTTGAAAATATCTCTGTAGCATGATTTATTTATAATCTACACTCTCGTTCGCTCATCAGACCTTTCTCAATCCTCATAAGTGTCTCTGGCAAAATAGGCTCACATATATAATCACCCCTACCCTTACTATGGCCGTTCGTGCACTTAATGCACAAAACCCTCTATCACACCTCATTTGCCTTCATAACTCTTTATAGCCGAAGTGCTTCGCAAAGAATACATGAATCATCCCTTTTCGCTCATCGCACTTCACCTTGATCAAAGGGCGAAGGCTGGTTTATCATGAATGAATAAGAGCGATGTGAGTAAGTCCTCCACCGCATCGCAAATCGCTAATCGGCCATATTAACAGAGGTATATTATGTTTCGGATCCAGGACCCATCACTCATCGCTATTGGCGGGGTCCAGAATCTATGTATATGGCACACCATAACCACCCAGACCCGTCGATGATTATAAAACCGGGTGCATTAATTTTCAAGTCCAGCCTTATGGCCGGATACATAGGTTTTTTGCTTATCTCCTTATGTTTCCAGAAAAACATTGAAGTCAGGGTTTTCCAAAGGGAAGGGTAACATTGCAGACCCGAAGGATTTATGAACCTTAACATATATGTGTTTCGGGTCCGCAACCCCATCGTATATCGGTAGGAGCCTGGGTCTTATGCACATATGCATCGCGATCTGCCGGACCCGATGGTATTATCAATTATATTTCATATATGTTTCAGATCCAGGGCTATATCATGCATCGCTATTGGCCTTGTCCCAAAGCTTATATATATAGCGCACCTCTGTCTGCCGGACCCGCCGACAATTGTGAATTTGGGCATATAATATTTCAAGTCTGGCCTAACGACTAGACTTAGGTTTTCCTGTGTGTTTCTTTGTTTTCAAAAGATATTGAGGGTGGGGCTTTTTCAAAGAAAACCCGATAGGGGTGATGTTGCGTGTAATGTGCCATCAGTTCAAAAGATATCGAGGGTAGGGTTTTTTCAAAGAAAATCCGATAGGGGTGATGTTGCGTGTAATGTGCCATTAGGATGTGCCATTACGACTTGTTTGCTGCACGATTTTTGGGTAAACTAGGGGCCATTATATTTCACGATAGCTCCTTTCGATTTCGCAGCGCCTTATCACTTTTGAATTTTCGATGATGGCAAGAGCTGTTCTTGAGCGTTTCTATCATATTTTATAATCACAGCTAATACGAATTATCTCTACAAGGGAGTTTGAGTAGATCCGGTCGCAAGTGAAGGCGTTGTATGTCAAGATGACACCTCTACGCCACCGGTGTCGGTATTGCAAAACACACTCTGCTAAAGGGGAGATGGACTTCCATAGTGCATAATGAAGGCGCCCCTGTAGTTCAGTGGAAGCGTTCAGGACAATGCTAATCCACCAATATGTCATCATCAAAAGGTACATTACAAAGCATGCCAGATGTGGGGATGATGGAAGAATTTTCAGTTTATTTCAAAGAAAAGCCAGAGAATGATAACCACTCCTCAGAGGTGCTAAGAAATGATATACAATCCTCCCTTGTTCCAAGGAGATCCATCCATTTCCCCAGGAAGGAGAACGCTCCACCAAGGGTGACCTTAGCTTGTCGGCAGTTTCACCAACCTTTCACATCTGTACATACTGATTTTTGTAACGACAAAAGGGAATTGAAAGGTCATGGAAGGTGAAGGGTTGTTCAAAGCCACATAAGTACTACCTCCGAAGAAAGGAGAAAGGGGGATTTTTGGCTTGGAGAAGAAAATTTTTGATTATTGTGAATAAAGGGCACTGTTTGGTTCAAGAAGGAGCCGTAGTTTCAGACTCATTATATGTTTTGGATCAGAGTGTTGTTGCTGGCATGAATGTAAATGTGATTTGTATTTATGCATATTGATGACCTACAGTTCACTATTATTCTTGTTAAATTGAATGTGATTTAGTTTCATGGTTAACTTGTGAATGGTCTCTGATTTGAAACTAAGTTAAACATCAGTTGCAAGTTTCAATTCTATAAAATAATGTGGATTCCTATATGAGTGATTGGATTGCAATTTAGCTTTAATACAGTCTTGTCCAGCTGTGAATTCAGTGATTTATTCATTTGGACTTGAATCTATACATGAAGTTTAATATTCTTTATCGCGCTCCTACCAAACATATATATGATGTTTAAACCTCTGTATTATGCTTCTGCAAGATAGATTAGGATAGCTAGGACTAGATTAGAGTAGTTAGAAGTAGTATAGATAGGATTTAATACATAGAGGTTAGCTGTTTTACTTTTTTTATTTAATCAAAGTCTCCCTCCTGGAAGCAATCTATCAACGCACTTAACAGTTTACGGGGTCCCTTAAAACCCGTTGGAACTAGCCATTCCAAACGAAAGTAGGTCTAATTGGGGCTTGCGATCGCGTTAGTTTCCCTTGTTGGCACAATAAAAATTAGCCATGTCAACAAGTTGCAGATTTGTTTACTCTAACAAGAGACAGATCTCTTGGACCTTTCCCAGTTTGGATTTCCCTCTTGAGAGATGAACACATAATTCTTCTATATCATTTAATGGGAGTTGAGAGATATCTCCCTTCCCCATCATGTTAAGGATATCTATCCACTCATTTCTAATGGCTTTTAATAAAAGAACTTTCAAGGTATCTTCATCTAAATTGTCCATCTTTTCTCTTTTCAAATTATAGTTGAATCTCTCAATCCAATCCTCTAATTTTGCATCCTCTCTTTGCATCATTTTGAACACTTCATCTTTGTGGTTGGTAGGCATGCAATAATCCAAATACCTATCCAAAAACGTTTTTTCATGTCATTCCATGTTCTAATGGAATGAGTGACTAACCCCATGAACCATTTCAAAGCAGCTCCTTTCAGTGTTGAAGGAAACAACTTAAGTTTTTGAGAGTCTTATAGATAGTCATAGGTTCTGCACAAGACTTCAAACTCAAATATGAATGTTTCAGGATCCTCACTTTTTAACCCGTGGAAGTTTGGGAGGACAGAAGGTGAGATATTTTTCATTTTGGCATTTGTTTCCTCATCCACTATATGGAATCCAAATGAATTATCTATTTCCCTATTTCCTCTGCCTCCTCTATCTTATCCATTATTTCCTCTATCTCCTCCATTATTTCCTCTACCTCTTCCTCTACCCCCTCCTCCAAACAATGAGAATTCTCCATCTTGTTCTTCTTTTGCCATTATAGTTTCTTCAGAGTCAATATAGGGTTCAACCTGCAAGGTTACTTTCTCCTCCTCTAGTTCTTCTCTTAATGGGATATGGGAGAGAGGTTCTACTTCTTCTTCCTCACCAGGTATTCCTAATTCTTCAACTAAAATGTGCTCTCCTGTGGAGGTGAAAAAGGCTATTCCTGTTGTTGGAGATTCAGGAGTTCTATGGTTGGGAGTATGAGTTTGGGATGGAGGTGCATCTTTTCTTGTTCTTGGTGGAGTAGGTGGTGTTGTAGGAATTGAACTTCTACCCCTAGCTATAAATCTACCCCTAAGAGTTTCTTTCTCTATGCATGTCATTTTTTTTTTGAATGTAGGAGATAAGGCTACCTAGTTACACTTTCCCGGCAACGGTGCCAAAATGTTTGGTCAATTTAGTGTCCTACATTTCTCTACATAAATTATCAATCCAGGTATCGTAAACTAATGAAGTGTAGTGCACTGTTTGTGCTAGATAACCCTTCTTACTTCATTGTTTTTATGTTGTTTTAGGGGTTTTTGGTCTTTTAATTCCTAATGATTTACAATGTAGATTGTCAAAACTAAATCTAACTTTCTTAAAGACTGCTCAAAATCCAAAAAATTAAAACAGAGCTAAGAAAAGAAATGAAAACAGAGCTAAGAAAGATATGGAAACAAAGCTAAGAAGGAAATGAAAACAAAGTTTCTGTTCTTATTTTACCATTATTTCCAAATCATGAATTAAAACTGAAAGTGAAATTTGCAATTGATGTCTAACCAATTACAGAAATAAAACTAAATGAAATACTTGGTTACTCTGCCTCTCAATTTTGGGAGAAAGTCTCCTTGGGATGACATTTGATTAATTTTGTACTTCATTAATCTAAGAGAAAGCAAATACAAAAATGCAAAAATAACTCATTGCATAGATGAAATGTTCAACCACTTAGTTAAGGACGAATTATCAACTTGAAGGGTTTTCCATAAACATTCATTAACACCATGAGTTAGTATTTTAAGCTAAAAATGAAATGGCAAAGACAGTAAATGACACTGTTCAGTTTAACTGAGAATTTATACTAGCAAAACAGTAAATGAAGTAAACTATTCAACAATGTATCCTTATCATTCTTCAATCCTACTCTCATCCTGAAACAAGGTTAGTTTTTAATTGAAGAAACAAGATTACACTATTGAGTTCTATCTTCTAAACTAATGATAAGAGCTGAAAAGAAATCAAGCTAATGGAAACAACTCTAAATTATAAACAATGTTAGTAAGAAAATGATTTTAAACATCGTTTCAGAAATATTTACAATTAACAAGAAGAAGACAAATAAATAAAATAAAACCTCTTTAGTGCAAGGGCCCTCTACAACTGATTAGGCTACACTTGCTCAATCAAATCCAAGAAAACTCCTTTAGATGTTCATAAAAACATGCGGTCTTCTCATATTAAAATAGGGACACAAAACGTCCAAAAATTACAGATTCTGGAACTTCAACTTCACATAAAAATTATTACTATTACTGCTAACTTCTTCGGTCCTTTACACAGGTATTCAAAAGAAAAATCATATAACTATTTATGGAGAAAAACATGCTACAACCAAACACGCAGAAGACAGATATGCAGAATTTCTTCCTTGGCTGATGG
Source organism: Pinus tabuliformis (assembly GCA_031772625.1). Lineage (NCBI taxonomy): Eukaryota > Viridiplantae > Streptophyta > Pinopsida > Pinales > Pinaceae > Pinus > Pinus tabuliformis. Next base: position 1,066,571,522 of record CM062815.1, read on the forward strand.
AGAAATAAATCCAAGACATGGTGGCTATTGGATTCGTTTGTACAGGAGGCCATTGGAGTCCGTAGGTACATGTAGTTGCTTCGGATAACGCTTCCCATCACTATGAAACACATTAATTAACCACGAAACAGAGTCATGTTACCCTCGGTCTCTTTGCATTTGACTTATCCATTGACCGTAGTCTTATGCCATCTTCTTTTTCGATCTGGCCCGAATGGATAGGACAGGGTCCATGTCATGATGATTTCAAAGTTGCCCATGTGGCTAGTTTCTCCTTCTGACACCTGGAACCTATTAGAGCATGGAAGTAGCTACAGAACAGCTGGTTAGCTGCAGAATAGGCTACGTTCTGTAGATAATATACAAAAATTTATTCAAACATCAAAACATAAAAAGCATACTATGTAAATCACTAAATTTCCTCCTCAAGATAGTATATACCAGTTATTAGTGATGGGAATGCATATTTCTTATGGAAAAACAAAGAAAATGAATGAGAAGAGTTGCTAGGGCAAGAGTAATTTTGAGGTTCAACAGAATCCATGAGGAGTTTAGGAAAATTTACACTTGGAGATGGAAGAGAACCCTTAGAGGAACAAGAGGCTACTTTAAGAACCAAGATAGGAGTTGTAAAAGTTGAGATATTATTTTTTTATATGTTTGTGTAGGGTTGTGGTGCAAAGAACAAGTAAACCTTGACTTGAGAAGGTGTCCTTAAGGGCTAGACATTGCCACAAGAGAAAGGTATAAATTGGAGGGAGGAGAGACCTCATTACACAAACCACAAGTGCAAGATCAACTCATCCTAAGAGGAATATAAGTGTTTTGGGTCTTTGTTGTGATAGGTTGGAGGCTGAGTTTGGTAGGAGTAGGCCAAGCTTGAACGAGGTAGATTCTGGGCATAAATCATTGATAAATCTCTCTATTGACATGATCGAGAATCCCTATAGTGTTGTAGGTGGATGATTCTTTATTTAGGAGGGTTCAGAGGGCATAAAAAGAGTTTTTTTTAGGCCACATTCACACAAAACATCAACACAGGGATAAGGGAGCTTATGAGGAGGATAACCGCAAGTATGGAACAAATGTTTAGCTAGTGAAGTGTAGATCTAAAGTTATCTTAGAATTCCCTAAGCAGAGGGCCTAATTTCTAGAATTTGGTGTCCAAGCCTATCTATTTTGTGGACATAAAAATTGACATCCAAAGTATGTGATTGTTCTTCCATGTTGATTCTAGTTTGCCAGGTGGTTTTTGTTCCAAGGTTTAGACAATGATTGGGATAGTGAAAAGAGAAGATTTGGAGCGTTGTAGTGACATTTTACAATTCCCTAAGTACAATCACTTAAGAAGGAATTTAAGGATTGAGGAATGAAGCTTAGGGACTAATCTTTGAAGGACAAAATAAGGCAACCAAGGGAGAAGTTTAACTAGCCCAAGTTTGTTGAAGAGAAGGACATCGTGCAATGATAGAGGACAAACCTCGATGCCTTAAGTTTGCCTCAATAGAGAAACACATGAAAGAAATATAGGGAAGAAGTCCCTAAGAGCTTAGGAGCAACAATGAATAGTCTAGGAGTTGTTCAGAAACGAAGTTGTGAACAACTCACAAGAAGACCGTATGAGTTGGATTCATTTAAGGACTAATGATCAACTAGAGGGCAGATTGGAGCCATGTTTAGTGACCTAAAGGAGAAATATTCATTGATAGAGGTATATTGGTGTTGCTATAGATTGGGAGTAGAAGGACCAATAGATGTGTTTAGGGTACAACCAAGTGGAGTTGTGATGGTGCACTTACATCAAATAGTAGGTTAGCTGAAACTTGCTCAGGGTAGATTGGTTGTTAGAGATTGACACAAAACCCTAGGTTTATATTATTATATTAGTGATTGTATGAGGGCCATGACCTGATATAGGAGCCCTAGGCAATTGTGTTACAATTTGTTAATATAACGAAGTTGGGTTGTTGAAAATTTGTAAAAAGGTTGTCTATTTCTGCACATGTTGATTTACTGTTGTATTTGTTCTGCTATGCAAAGTATTTTGTTGTGGAATTTGAGTTGGTTGTGTTAGATATTCTAAGACCCTAACCTACATTCACTACTGTTTTGGAAAAGCAACATGGTATCAAAGCTACTTTGAAGGGCCAGTGAATCCAAGTGTGCACAACGAGTACAACTTACCAGGGAGTTGGTCACATTATTGTTGAAGGACTAATAACAATATTGAATATAACAATTGGTTTGTGATATGAGGATAGGTTATAAGGGTTATCCAACTATAGTCCATGGAAGGAAATGATCAAGTTGGTTCTGATGGTGAATAGGATCTAAGAATCTTTTGAGAAAGAGATCAAGAAGCCAACTAACCCTAAGGAGTTGCAAGTGTATGAAGAGATGGATACAAGGGCCAATTTGATCATCCTAGATGGTGTGAAGGATCCTTTGATACCTCATCTATCTGAGAAGAACACTGCTCATGAGATGTGGAAATATATTTAAGATTTTTCCTGAATAAGAATGAGAGTTGACAGTTAGTATTGCATGAGGATCATCATCCGAAGAAGAAGGCTTTTGATGATGATGTGGCTCTTGCAGCAAGGATGAAGGGTAAGAAAAAGAAGGAGTTGAGTAAGTTGAAGTGTTTCAACTATGGTGAGTATGGTCATTATTCAACGACATGTACGAAGAATAAGCAGGGAGATGATGAAAAGAAGGGGAAGGCAGTTACAGGTGTCACCACTTCTACCGAGATAGATGACCTCTCTAGGAGATTGGATATTGAATATTTTTCTTTGATTTCTCATTTCTATAAGGGTACCATCGATGATGCTGCATGGTATGTGGAAAATGGTGCGTCGAAGCATATGGAAGGTTCGTAGGATGTGTTCGAGACTCTAGCTGAGTGGGACTCAAAATTGCACATGATGGTAGTTGATACGATTCAAAAAGAGATTAGAGGATTAGGTTTCGTTCCATTCGGGATGGAGTTAGGTTAATTGATGCAAGTTAATGATGTATTGTATGTACCAAAGCTCATATATAACGTATTATTTGACTCAGTGACCGAGAATAAGGGGTTTGACGTGATTTTATAGGATGGGAAAGTGAGGCTTAGGCCCAAAGGATCTATCTCTAATGGAGTGGTCATTGGAGTTAGGGATCATGGTATATACAGGATGATGGGAAAGCATATAGATCATGAGAAACAAAAGTAGAAGAAGGTCTAGGTTCTAGAGGTTTAGAGGGAGCCAAAATCTGATGAAGGTTTGCAAGTTCAGAGGGAGAATGTGCAACCTCAGAAGAGCACGTGGTCAGTGGGGAGCAAGGGTCCTTATACAACTGGAAATAAGGAACCATGGGAAGGCTTGAAAGAATTCCAGAAGAAGAAGAAACACGAGGCTTCTTGTGGGAATGATACTTTCAAGAAGGGAATAGTTCATGCTTCAGGGTATGCTAGAGTTGTGAGTGCCACGAGTTGGGGTAGTATCACCAACAGTGATAGTGATGACGAGTTACTTCCTAGTCTTGGAAATACCTCCCTCGCTAAGAGGGAGTGTTGAGATTGGTAGCTTGGGAGGTACTCCAAATGCTAGGGTAGAGGGCTGTGGAGGAATTTTAACCACATGGGATTTATGGGCAAGAGTACCCAAGTTGTATGCTTTGTACCCAAAGATGTGGGCGTGAATACATGAGGAGTTTTGGATAATTGACACTTGGAGATGGAAGAGCACCCTTAGAGGAACATTGCTTCAAGCACCAAGAGATGAGTTGTGGAAGTTGAGATATTATTTTTTTATATGTTTATGTGGGCTTGTGGCACAAAGAACAAGTTGAACTTGACTTGAGGAGGTTCCCTTAAGGGCTAGACATTGCCACAAGTAAGGTATAAATTGGAGGGAGGCGAGAACTCATTTAATAGACCAGAAGTGCAATAAAAACTTATCATAAGAAGAGGGACATATCTGATTTGGTTGTAGACCATTGGAGCCCCAACCGAAGTTAAGGAAGAGAAGTGTTTTAGGTCTTTCTTATGATAGGTTGGAGGCCGAGTTTGGTAGGAGTATGATGAGCTTGAAAGAGGAAGATTCTAGGCATAAATTGTTAGTGAATTTATCTATTGCCAGAGTCAAGAATCTCTATAGTGTTGCAGTTGGATGACTCTCTATTTAAGAGGGCCGAGAGGGCCTAAAAGGAGTCTCTTCTAGGCCACATTCATACATAACATAAACACGGGGATAGGTGAGCTTAAGAGGAGGATAACCACAGGTATGGAAGGATTGTTTGGCTAGGGAAGTGCAGATCTGAAGTTGTCTCAAAATTCCCTATCTAGAGGGTCAAATTTCTAGAAGTTGGTGCCTATGCATAGCTACTTTGTGGACATAAAATTTGATGTCCAAGGTATGTGATTGTTCTTCCATGTTGATGTTATTTTTCTAGGTGTTCGTTGGTCCAACATTTGGACAATCAAAAGTTCTAGAGCCCTAAGTAAAATCACTTAAGAAGGACTTTAAGGACTATTAGAAGGGCATATAAGTGAAGCTCAGGGACTAATATTTGAAGGAACAAAGAAGGCAACTAAGGGAGAAATTTAAGTAGCCCAATTTTGTTGAAGAGAAGGGCATCTTGTAGTATAAGAGGGAAACCCTTCATGACCTAAGTTTACCTCACTGGAGCAACACAGTAAGGTAATATAGGGAAGAAGTCCCTAAGAGTTGAGGAGCAGAAGCGAACAGTCTAGGAGTTGTTCAAAAATAGAATTGTGAACAACTCACAAGAAGACCCTATGAGTTGGATTCATTGATGAACTAATGATCAGTTGGAGTGAAGATTGGAGCCGTGTTCAGTGACCTAAAGGAGCATGATTCATTGATAGAGGTAGATTGGTGTTGGTGCAGATTGGGAGTAAAATGACCAGTAGACATGTTTAGGGTATGACCAAGCGGAGCTATGATGGTGCACTACATCAACTAGTAGGTTAGTTGTATCATGTTCAAGATAGATTGGTTTCATAGTTGTTGACACCAAACCCTAGGTTTATATTCTTATATTAGTGATTGTATGAGGGCCATGATCCCTAGTACAAAATCCCTAGATATTTTTGTTACAATTTGTTAATATAATGAAGTTGAGTTATTGAAAAATTGTAAAAAAGTTGTCTATTTGTGCACTTGTTGATTTAATGTTATATTTGTTCCACTGTGCAAAGTATTTTGTTGTGGAATTTGAGTTGGTTGTGTTGGAGATTCTAAGACCCTAACCTATATTCTTCAGTTTCATGGAAAAACAATAATCTATACTAGATTAGACATCACACATAAAATTGGCGTATTGAGCAAGTATATGTCAGCGTTGAGAAATGACAACAATAAATTCTAGTTTAATTTGTCCTTGAATTAAACTGAGAATTAAAATCGAATTCTATTCTCATAGCAACTTGTAAATAGTTAATTAAGTTTAATTAACTTAATTATCATATGAATTTTGAGTTGGAAGTATTTTTGAAGTCGTGTATATGTTCTCCCTAAGTTTTAGGGGTCCAGGATGAGTTTAATTGTGAGTTGTAATTAGATAACTCAGTTTACTAAGTTATGTTCAATTAAATTAGTTCCAAACCATTTGTGGAACTAATAGAGCGTTAACAGTCAGTTGGTGCACTAGTGCATCCACAAGTGTCATTCTAGTTAACTGGAGATTCCCTCATCATAAACTCATGCATGTCGATTTTGAGAAAGACCTCTAGAGTGTAGGGAATGTACTATCAATTGTATGCTTTACTGAGTTGTATAGATCATGCATGCATTCATAGAAGGACCTATGTTTGGATTGCGCAGTTTTGGAAGCATGAATTCCATTTAAATATGGGCTATGCATCCTAGGAATTGTGCAAGGGAATAGGGATTGGAGAGCTGCAGAATTGGTTAAGTGTTGTCCAAGAGATTGCTTGTGAGCTGAGAGAGTTGAGCATACTTGTGAGGAATTGTTCTAGTGAGAACAAGCTTTGTATCTTCACTCATATTTCTAATATATGCACTAAAGATAGCGAGGTTTTGAGCGATGGATTTCCCCAGATACATCTTGTGTTATGTGCCATTGATATATCTTCTTCTTGTTCATATTGTTTTCATTGATCTATTGGCTTCTGTTGGTTCAAAGTAGAAGCAGATTTTTATCCCGTGCTTTAGTAAATTGCATGAACTTGTGAATCTACAAGAAATTTAACTTGGTATTGGAGTTGAGAACAATATACTAGAGGATATTTTAGAGTTTTGAGTTTTTGGTTACAGTTGAAATTCAAATTTGCAATACATACTTCAGGATCGACATATCGCATTCTACGGTTCGCACCTTGAGTATACCTTGGAAGGAAACTCAAATTTTATAGCTTGGAGCAACAAAATGGATGTTGTGCTAAAGGATAATGGCTTGAAGGAATTCGTTGATCAAGAAATTCCTAAGCCAACAATATTAGATGCACAAAATTTGGCCGAATGGAAGAAGTGTGTGGTGAAGGCGAGGTAGATAATCCTTGAGGGAGTTCGAAACCACATTGTCTCGAGTCTCCATGGAAAGAAAACTTCGTATTCTATGTGGAAAACATTGACGAACTTGTACCAGAACAACAATGACCAAAGGAAATTGGCATTGAATGACAATCTTCCAAAAATCAAAATGGAGAAAGGTGAGACTATTCCAAAATACTTGACCAAGTTCACTCAATGCCCTGATGAACTTAGAAGTGTTGGAATCATGGTTGCCAAGGATGATATGGTGAGTCTTGCTCTTCTGCGACTCCCAAAAAGTTGGCATAGTTATCAGGACTTTGTCACGGGTCGGGAGAAGCTGCCAGATTGGGAACGACTGTGGTCGGATTTGATGCAGGAGGAGATTAGGAGGAGCATGAGGTATGGATCTTCATTAAAGACTGATGATGAAGAGAACTGTGCCTTTGAAATTAAGGTGAATACGGGGAAAGCGAAAGCTTCCCATTCCAAATCGGACTCTTATCATGGAGGTAAGAAAAAAGACATGATGAAAGTTAAGTCCTTTCATTGCCATGAGCGAGGCCATTTTGCTACAAAATGTCCACTCAAGAAGTCCTCGGGAGGAGTAGAGGGTGAGGCTTTGGCCACTCAATTCAAATTGGACTTTTCCCTCATTCCATGCATGGTTTCATCAATGATGGGAAGTGTATGGTACTTAGATAGTGGAGCTTCATTCCACATGATTGGAGACAAATATTTATTCAGTGACCTGGAGGAGAAATAGCTCCAGATGCATATCGAGATGGGTGACAACGGGAAGTATAGTGTTACTAGATTGGGCACAATTACTTTTTAGAGGGAGCATGGGGCTCCACTCACCTTTAGGAATGTTATGTATGTGCTTGGGTTGAAGAAGAACTTGGTATCCATTTCCATGCTTGAGGATAGAGGCTATGATGTGATATTATCCAAAGGAAAGGTGTTCCTTTGACACATAGCCATGGGTCAAGTAAAGAAGATAGGGATTCAGGTGAAGAATCTTGATAAGCTAGAGGTAGATGAGTGTGATGCTTTGAGCACAAAAACATAAAGGGTACAAAGACGAGATGTTGGCGAGTTGTGGCATAGGTGATTAAGTGACTTGCATCATGGGGCTTTGAAGATATTGCAATAGATCTCTATCAGTCTTCCAAAAGGTACGCTTGTGCAAATTGATACATGCAAGTGGTGTACTTTGGGAAAACACACCAAGTCTTCCTTTCAAGTCAAAGACAATCGAGCAGAGGCTATAATAGAGCAAGTCCATTCAGATGTGTGTGGACCATTCTCGATAGCATCCATGACCAAACACAGGTATTATCTTATATTTTTTGATGACTTTTCTCGAAAATGCTGGATATTTTTCATGTAGAAAAGGGATCAAACTTTCACAAAGTTTTGTGAGTTTAAAGCATTGATGGAGAAAGAGTCAGGAAAGAAGGTTAAATCTCTACAGAGTGATAACATTGGTGAGTATGTATCAAACGAGTTAAATAACCTCTGTGCATCGGAAGGGATTAAACGGGAGTTGACGACGCCCCATAACCCTCAGCAGAATGGGGTGGCCGAGAGGAAGAACAAAAGCATAGTAGGGGCAGTGAGGGTGATGTTTCATGATCAGGGCCTACCACTACACTTGTGGGTTGAGGCGTGGAACACAATGGTTTATGTGCAGAACTGTAGTCCACATCAGATACTTGAGATGAAGACAAGAGAGGAGGCTTATTCTAGTAAGAGGCCAGATGTTGGTCACTTCAGGATTTTTGGGTCATCGATATATTTCCATGTGACCAAAGATGCACAGAAGAATCTTGAGCTGACAACAGAGTTGGGGATATTTGTGGGGTACACTAATACACTTCACAACTATCGGGTATACTTGTCAACCAACATGATAACAATGGTTCGGACGAATGTCAGATTTGATGAGGAGAAGGCCATGAGAGTTTCCCTTGAGAGGGACCTTGTGCTACATGCAAATGAGAAGATTTTAGCTCCTAAGGTTGAGGAGCCTCAGATTGATGTAGAGAATCCACATGCAGAGGATCCAGGTGTGGAGACATCCACTCAGGCAGAGTCTTCTAGAGAGGGAAGAAAGCACACCAGAGAGGTTGATAGATTGTTGGATGATGCATGGGATAATGTGGGAGCACCCACTTCTCAGTGCAGGTAGAGGTCAATTGAGAGGTACATTGGATACATGGCTCTTATGGGAAAATGTGTTGTGACAGAGCCATCTTCCTTTAAGGAATCAATGCAACAACCTGTTTGGGTTGATGCCATCATGGAGGAGTGCGACTCCATAGTTCGTAATAGTGTTTGGGATGTGGTCCCAATACCGGAGGACAAGTTAATGGTGAACTCTCATTTCCTTTACAAGGTAAAGCAAGTTGTAGATGGTAGTGTGGAGAAGCATAATGCTATATTTGTGGCTTGTGGATTTTCACAGGTAGAAGAGATTGACTATGATGAGACCTTTGCTCCTGTTGCAAGGTACTCGTCGATAAGATCTATATTGGCACTATCAGCACAGATGGGTTGGAAGATAAATCAGATGGATGCAAAGACAACCTTCTTTAATGGAATCATTGAGGAAGAGGTTTACATAGAGCAGCCTAAAGGTTTTGAGACCTTTGACTATGAGTCACATGTGTGCCGGCTGAAGAGAGCGTTGTATGGGCTGAAGCAAGCACCTCGTGCTTGGTACACTAAGATAGATAACTACTTCATTGGGTTGGGCTTCACGAAGAGTGAAGCGGATGCGAACCTATACCACATAGTCGTGGGAGGTAAGTTGTTGATCATTGTACTTTATGTTGATGATATCATACTGACAGGTGATGATTATATGATCAAATCTTGCAAGGAGGACCTTGTAAGAGATTTTGAGATGAAGGACATGGGGCTCATGCATTACTTTCTTGGCATAGAGGTATGGCAGGGAGATGGGGATTTGTTTGTGTCTCAGGGAAAGTATGCCAACGAGATACTCAAGAGATTCCACATGGAGAGAAACAAACCCATGGAGACTCCTCTAGAAGGTAACTGGAGGAAGGAGGATGCTAATTCAGGGGAAGTAGTGGAAGCTACTGTTTACAGGCAACTTGTGGGTTCACTCATGTACTTGGTGAACACATGACCAAATATGTGCTATGCAGTTAACTAGCTTAGTGAAGTGATGGTTAGGCCTACCAAGCTGTATTGGAAGGTGAAAAAGCATGTGTTGAGATACCTCAGGGGCACTTCTCAGTATGGATTATGGTACAAATGGACGGAGGGAGTGAAGCTTCAAGGATTCACTGATGCAGATTGGGCAGGGAGTCCATGTGACCAGAAGAGCACATCAGGAGGGATCTTCGTTATTGGGTCAGCGACAATTTCTTGGTACAATAGGAAACAAAGATCGGATGCACTCAGTTAGGCAAAGGTAGAGTACATGGCTGCAAGTCAGGCGACATTTGAGCCATCTGGATGAGGAAGATCCTGGTTGGGTTGTTTGGTCAACAGATGGATCCAACTGTGATTTACTGCGATAATCAGAGCTGTATGAAACTCTTTGAAAATCCATTTTTTCATGATCGGTCCAAGCATATTGATATCCAATATCATCATCTCAGAGATTGTGTATTTAGGCAGATTATGTTGTTAGAGTACATTCCCACATAAGAGAAAGATGTTGACATTTTGACAAAGGCATTGTCAAGATGTAAAATCGAGTTTCATAGAGACATGATCAAGGTAGCTGATAATCCCTTTCTTGTTGATAGGGAGCGTTAAGAAATGGCAAGAAGAAATTCTAGTTTAATTTGTCCTTGAATTAAACTGAGAATTAAAATCGAATTCTATTCTCATAGCAACTTGTAAATAGTTAATTAAGTTTAATTAACTTAATTATCATAGGAATTTTGAGTTGGAAGTCTTTCTAAAGTCATATATATGTTCTCCCTAAGTTTTAGGGGTCCAGAATGAGTTTAATTGTGAGTTTTAATTAGATAACTCAGTTTACTAAGTTATGTTAAGTTAAATTAGTTCCAAATCGTTTGTGGAACTAATAGAGAGTTAACAGTCAGTTGGTGCACTAGTGCATCCACAAGTGTCACTCTAGTTAACTGGAGATTCGCTCATTAGAAACTCATGCATGTCGATTATGAGAAAGACCTAGTTGAGACTAGAGTATAGGGAATGTACTATCAATTGTATGATTTACTGAGTTGTATAGATCATGCATGCAATCATAGAAGGAACTATGTTCTGGATTGCACAGTTTGAGATGAGAGAGTTGATCATGCTTGTGCGGAATTGTTCTAGTGAGAACAAGCTTTGTATTTTCACTCATATTTATGATATATGCAATACAGATAGCGAGGTTTTGAGTAGTGGATTTCCCTAGATACATCTTGTGTTATGCACCATTGATTTATCTTATTCTTGTTCATATTGTTTTCATCGATCTATTGGCTTCCGTTGGTTGAATGTAGAAGTATATTCTTGTCCTATGCTTTAGTAATTGCATGAGCTTGTGAATCTACAAAAAATTTCACAGTCAGAAGTAGCGAGAGAGCATTGGGAAGTAATAAAGAGAGTTTTTAGGCATTTACATGGCACTACTAGTTATGAATTGTGATATCAAGAAGGTTAGGATTAGACAAAGTGTAGGAAATACATAACTTTGTTGATGCATACTAGGTTGGATATTTGGATGCAGACGATCTACAAGAGGGTATGTATGTAACCTATTTAGAGGAGCAGTTAGTTGGATGAGTAAGAGATATTCTATAGAGGGACTCTCAACTATAGAAGCTGATACATGGAAACCAGTCGTGCAAGCAAGGAAGTTGTATGGCTATTGAAATTATGTTCGGGTATTGGGTTGGTACAACAAGTTGTACAAATAGATTACAATAGTCAAGTACAATCATCTTGGAAAAAGAGCCAACTTATCATTCTAAGACAAAGCATATTGGTGTCCAATATCACTTTCTGAGAAATATGATAGAATATGCTATTGGTAAAATTCAACACTTTAAAGAATGTCACAAATTCATTAACAAAATCTATGAACACTGAGAAGTTCTCTAGGTGTAGAGAGGCATTACAACCCCAACTCATTGATCATATATTAGTGTAATCATCTATATGCAAAGAAAGAATAAAGTGGGAGAATTTTGGGTATGTATTATATTATTTGCATGACCACCAATTTTTTTAAGTATTTTTATGCATCCATTTTTTGCAGTTTACAGTGCACAATTTTCACTTTTAGCAATTTTGGGGTGCATTATGGATCATCCCATGGTTTTTTAATTCTAGTTAAGGAAATATCAGTACATTCTAATCCAGGCTTAATGGTGTTAGAGCTTTATGGATGCTATCACATATACATATTGTATTATAACATTGTAAAGATAGAGCATAATGAAAAATCTTTCTAGTTTCCCATTTTGTGTTTCTAGGGTAAAATGTGTGTGTGTGCCATAATATCTTTTCTATTTTATTAAGAATTTGTTTGTAGCAATTAACTGTATAGGTTAAAATCAACAATCATAAGCTCATTCATGATCATGTTCTTAAAGTTCTCTTTTTCCTTACAAAATATCAAGTTGTGAACATTTTTCCAAGTCTCTTATAGAAGTAAAACTTTCTAAACTTTGGTCTATGTTAGAATTTCAAGAAGTTGCCATTGAGGGGTGATAAGCTCTAACACTTCCTTCCTTCACTTATTATATCACATTTGTAAATCCTTTAATCCTATCCCAAGTTGTTCTTAAGGGAGGAGGTTAGGATATTTAGACACTTACAAATTATTTATGCTCAATTTGGTGTAAAGTGTGTTTGTTTAGTATGCATTTTCAATTATGTAATCGAATGGTCATGACATGTTCAAGACATATAGTAATCTGACAACTTATTCTCTTCAATACTATCGAATACTATGGCTTGCCAATTGATGGTCCATGATTTCTATTTTAGAAGCATGGAGGGTTGTTTGTTAATAATAAATTGTGTGGGTCTCTCTTACAATTTTTTTGTGCGTTAATAAATTGCTTCAAGTGGCCACATTGGCTATGGGTGTGCATTGTTTTCCTCTTATAAGTTTTTAACCACATAAAAGCATTGATGCTATGATATTTGATTTGGTTATGTGAGTAGTTACTTAAGGTGTTCATCCTTCATGAAATACCTTGTTTTGCTAAACATTTTTTAGGTCACGGTTTCATAGAACAATGGTCCTACTGTCAACATCTTTTTTTGATTCAAGGTTTTATTTTAGGCTTTTTATTGCAACAACACTTATTGTTAATGCTATGATTTTGAAGAATTTGTAATTTTAACCTTGAAAATATTAGAGGGTACTATTTATTCGAGATTTCATTTTAATATTTTGGTTGCAACATTATTGGTTGCTAAAGTCATGAGTTTGAACACATTGTAATTTTAGCCTCCCAAAATGATGTTACTCCTAGGACCACTTTTCGATTCAAGGGTTGATTTTAACACTTTGGTTGCAATGGACCTAGTTATTAACACCATGAGTTTGCAGAAATTCTAATTTTAACCTAAAAAAATGGTGTTACAACTAGTACCATTTTTTATATTAAGCCACTGATTGATTTTTTTTTGTTTACAACATTACAGGGTTTTGAGGCCATAGTTATGAAATGTTGTAATTTTAACCTTGGAAAGAAAAAAAGTTGTTACTAGTAGCATCACTTTTTGATTAGTGGATTGATTTTGTGTTTTTTTACCAAAAAATATGGGGATTTAAAACTACAATTCTCATTTTGAGATCATAATCGTTGTTAAGTTAATAACTATACTTTTAAATATTTCCATGCCTAGTGATAAAGATGTTGGAGATGAAAAGACCAAAAATGATAAAACTTATGAGGAGCATCAACAACTTTAGGAACTTCAATCTTATAAACCTAACATTAACATAAAACATTACTGGTGTAGTTTTTTTAGTACTTTCTAAGTATTAAATGTTTTATTTTGTGATTAACCTATATAATTTCTCTAGAGATAAATTGAAACTAAGTAATACAATCTTTTATATATATATATATATATATATATATATATATAACAAATTAACTTTAAGATTAAATTGATATATAAAACTTTCTTATAATAATAAATATCTTTACCTATTAAATTGATATATAAAACTTTATTATAATAATAAATATCTTTACATAATAATTGAATATTTTAATTTATAAAAATATAAATATTCTATCTTATTAAATATTTTAATTTATAGAAATATAAATATCCTATCTTATTAAATATTTTAACTTATAAAAATGAAAATATCCTATCTTATTTAGATTTCGACTCATAATTTTTTTAAAATAAATAAATATTAATCGTACTTCAGTTATATATTTCTAGCTATAAGATATACTTTATAATTTCTAATTATAATATACACCTTCAATTCTTTATGAATGATAGTTATTATTTTAATATACTAAAAACAGAATCAATAAATTTTGATAATATAATGCACTAACGAATAGTACAATTAATTGAATAAAAAATATCATAAACTTTTAATAATGTGATTTGATCATCAAACCATCTACTACGTAACGAAGTAAAGTGTGTTTTTTCATTAAAGACAAACCTTTCACATTTTTATACTCTGCAATAAAAGCAAAGAAAAATATTCCTGTCCAGGCCCACGTGCCCTTTCGCTTGAAATTGAATCTTTACGCACATGAATCCCTTGTCATCATATATTAAAGTCAACTTAGCATTTTGAAATATGGCACGGCTTAGTCGTTTTCTAAATGTTAAAGTCAATAAACAACTCATTATCAACTGTCTGAGCGACTGAACTTTCGATTCACTCCTTCGATCATTAAAAGTAAATTTCTCATAGTTACACGCGTACCGCTTCCATTGGAGAGCACGTACCCAAAGCTTCTCTGTTCATGGGAGTTTGGGTGTTTGATTGGAAATGCTTTAAAATCGTCGGGAGTTTTAATGGGTTTGGAGTTTTTTTTGGGAGCTTTACTGCAACCGATTTTAAGGTTTTGGGAGCTTCACTGCAATGAATAAGTGTAAACTTAGGTGTATTTGAGGTTGTCAGCTTGGGTGCGAAAGGAAGGATATGCTGCTGGGTTTAGATTTGGATATGGGTTTGGAACTAAGAGAAACCACTGTTTATGGAAAGCCCTTCTATCCAAATGAAGATGAGGCATCTGGCCAATCCTGATCTTTGTCATTGGAAAGCTATTCATTCTCCTCATATACGCAGATGGTGGATGGATATAAAAGAATTTAGGAAGATTGTTGGCCACTCGCAAAACCATCATTTTCCCCTGGTTGAATGGACAAAAGATGGAATACTAAAGGAAAAAAATAGTTGAAATTATGAAATATAAATATTATTAAAAAAATAATTTTTAATTTAATTTTCATATTTATTTAAGTATAAAATATATATTAACTTGGTAATTTATAACTTGAGTTGATATGAGGGCGGAGCGATGGGAAGGCGGAGGTTTCGAACGCGGGTCTGGATAGAGCCGGGTCCTGACTGATCAGGGCAAGGGTCACCGTTGGGCGCGACGACCGGAGGAAGGGAGCTAATCGCACAGGAGTTTGCAGTAAACAGTCAAGGTGGAACGGGCAGCTGGAGGTAATACCTTATTGGATCGGGCGGACAGCTGGGAATAAGGGTTAAAACCTTTTGACCTTAGCGCTGGCGGTAACCCATTTCCGTTTTTTCCCTGTAATCCGCTTTTGTAACTATGGTAAATTCCAAGGAGCTCGTGGATTTGGACCCGGTAATGGAAGACATTCTGTCAGTTTGGGGTAAAGACCCGACAGCTAAAAACATCGAAAGGTACTTTGGAGAGTCTGGGTCATGCAGAACTGGTGCCCTTTCGCCAGAATCGCACAGGATTCATCAATCGTTCATCCAACTGACCAAAGGATATGACGAGAACGAGTTTCTACATCAAGGGTTTCTCGGCGCACAGCAACCATCCAGCCCTGGTGAAGGATCTCTACATGCAAGCATTCGTCA
The DNA here is from genome assembly GCA_031772625.1 of Pinus tabuliformis. Taxonomy (NCBI): domain Eukaryota; kingdom Viridiplantae; phylum Streptophyta; class Pinopsida; order Pinales; family Pinaceae; genus Pinus; species Pinus tabuliformis. The sequence continues at coordinate 1,066,587,086 of CM062815.1, forward strand.
TTCGAGCCATGGCAGCAAAGGGAATATGCCCTTCGAAGAGCCAGTGTTATCCGGGGGCCTAGAAGACATTGTCAACTTCATTACAAGTGCAGAGCGGTCGGGTGAGAAAAAGACCGGCAGAGTATCAGCTATAACAAGGGTTTCTATCGGGAAAGAACTGGGCGCCCCAAAAGGATATGGTGGACGGCCGGAAAAAGCGATAGCAGCATTCTCAGATTCACAAGAGGAAACACATGCAGAGGTCCCGGGTTTTCAGGTAACCCTTCCCCCTACTGAAAATTCTTTCCGAGAGGCTGAGGATCCTCTTCTTTCTCATGCACCTAAGTCAGGGCTCAATCCTTCAAACCCTAGTTCACAAAGGGTCGAAGCAGATAGAGAGGTTCGGGAGGAGGACATTGGTGGGAGGAAAAGAGGCGAAAAGCGCAAGAAACAAAGACCTATTGGTGAACAGGAGCTGGAAGGGAACTTGGTATTAGGAATGGAGGTGAGCATTGAAGAATCTCTGGAGGTGGCTGACTGCACAGTGGTGGGAAGAGCAAGAGGGAAGAAATTCACTTCTAGCTTTCTGCAAGAATGGGGAGAAAAGAACTGGATGGTAGGAGAAAAAAGGGTTTTCAAAGCCTCAACCCTGGCAAAAGGATGGTTTCTATTCAGATTTGAGAGCAAAGATGCGGCCGATTGGGTGATTGCTAGAAATTGGGTGATTGGGAACATCCCTATCCTATTGAAGAAATGGACACCGCTGTTTGATGCAGGCCGTGAGAAAACTGATGTCTACCCTGTCTGGGTCAGGGCTCCGGGTCTGCCCTATTTTCTATGGACGGAAGCGGTGTTCAAAGCCATAGGGGATAGACTGGGAACCTTTCTGGAAGCTGACATGACCTTCCAACAAACTCGAAACCAAGCCATGGCTCGAATTCTTGTCAGTTTAAACCCCGGCAAAGGTCTTGCAAAGAAAATTAACCTGCAATACAAGGATATGGTTTTTGAGCAGATATTGGACTACGAATATCTGCCCTTCAGGTGCCATAGGTGTCACGATTACGGGCATCTGGCGAAGGAATGCCCTCTTGGAAGGCGAAGGCGGAGATATCAAAAGGCGCCGGCACAGTGGGAGAACGTTTACAGTCCTTTCCAACACTTTCAAGGTCAGAACCTCTCTTCTGAGCTGAATGATGCTGATAAGGAGACAGCAGCCCAAATGGAAGTGTTGCCGACGGAACAAGATCATCTGGACAATCAGGTCACCTCGACGGACAAGGAAATCGACCTGGAGAAAGACTCCGCAAAGGAACAGCCACCTGAAAGGCCACCGCAACCTTCTGAAGGAGTAATGGGTATGTGTTCTGATTCATATATTCCTCCAGTTCATAATGCAGAATCCATGGATGTTTGTATGGATCTTTCCCCTTCGCAAAAATTTGTTTCTTTCAATATAAAGGATAATACTTTAAATCATGAAGAAATTAAAGAGGGTCTTGGCGTAGAAGATATCTCGGCCGCCCTACCCTCCCTTGATCTGAACAGTGAAGGTGTTTCTATTGAACCTGGGCCTTCGGCTCCTCTCCCTTCCTGCCCATATAATCTTCGTTCCCTCGATCAAAAGCCCATCATCCCCGTCTCTGTAGGAGGTATTGGCCCTCTTCCCTCCCAAAGCCAATCCAGGAAAAAAAGAGGTAGGAAATCCAACCTTTCCATGGCGCAGATTAAAGCAAAATTTGATGTAGCAGATGGAAAACAACAGTCTATCCCAGGGGCACTTAGAGCAGCGCAACCCCCAGAAGAGGTTATCAAATGATCTTGTCTTCATGGAACTGTAGGGGTTTAGCCAGTAAACCCAAAAAACTGGTTTTACGGGAGATGTTTCTTAACTCTAAAACTGATATCCTTTTTCTCCAAGAGACTCTCGGAAGAGGGATAGAAGTGGAATCAGCCTTAAATGCTTTGATGCCTGGATGGAGATTCATAGCACTAGATTCAGAAGGCCACTCTGGAGGGTTGGCCATTGGCTACAAGGAAGGAAGGATAAAGGTCAGTAATTTGTGGGGGATGAAACAGGCCATGGGAATGGAAATTCAGTCCACAGAACTCTCTTTTCCCCTTTCCATTTGCAATGTGTACGGGCCCTGCCAGGATAGGGTGTCTTTCTGGAATGATCTGATGTCAAAATCCTTCTTAAAGGGCAAAAATTTGGTGCTGGGAGGGGATTTAAATTTCTCTATAGGAAGAGCGGAGGCATGGGGTCCTTCTGCCAGAGAAGACCCCCTGACAGACTTTTTCTTAAATATGTTCACTGTCAACAACCTCCTAGACATAAATTTGCTCAAATTAAAGCCTACTTGGAGGAACAGGAGAACTGGGGAGGCTAGAGTGGCAAAAAGGCTTGACCGGTTTCTCATAAATGAGGAGTTGGCAGTCAAAATCCCTATGTTCAGACAATGGATTGAAGAAGGAGGGCTATCCGATCATTTCCCTATTTTCTTAGAACTCTCCTCCCCTCCCCCCAAGCCCCCTGCCCCATTCAAGTTTAATTCTTCTTGGCTTCAAGAGGAGTCTTTTTCAAACCTCTTCAAACAAACATGGAAGCACCCGGAAGCCAATGCACCAGAGGATAAAGGTTTCTGGTTTATGGAAAACCTCAAAAGACTGAAGAAAGCTACCATAAGCTGGGCAAAGGCTAGGAAGGAAGCCCAGAAAGAGGAACTCACAAAGATAAGTGAGGAACTTAAAAAGTTGGAAAGTATAGAGGAGGAGGGCTATCTGTCGCAGGATTCAAAGGAAAAAATTCTTCATCTTGAGAAACTTAAAACTAAACTCCTCCTGGATAAAGAAGAAGAATGGCGTTTAAAAAGTAGGGCAATCTGGCTTAAAGCTGGAGATGAAAATACCAGGTTTTTTCATAATTATGCCAAAGGGAGGAAATCGGCAAATACTATATGGGCCCTAAAAAATGAAGAAGGAAGGGAAGTGCAGACTTTTCAAGCTTTGTCAGATTTAGGCCAGAGACACTTCCAAAATCTCTTTGCAGATCCAGGAGCAACTACTATTGCGGAGGTAATAAGGACAGCTCAATGCTTCCCAAGATTCTTGGAGGAGGATGAAGCGGAGGACCTTAACTGTGAGGTTACCAAGGAGGAAGTGGAAGCTACAATCAAGTCCATGGCAAAAGAGAAAAGCCCTGGACCAGATGGTTGGTCCATAGAGCTGTTCCTCCACTTTTTTGAAATTATAGGAACAGAAATTACAGAAGTGGTGGAGGAGGCCAGGAAAAAAGGTGAAATCTATAGTCCCTTTAACGCCACGTTTATAGCCCTTATCCCAAAGAAGGAAGTCCCGGAAAGTTTTGAAGACTTCAGGCCAATTTCGCTATGTAATAGTATCTACAAAATCATAGCAAAAGTGATAGCAAACAGAATCAAACCAATTTTGTCAAGACATATATCAATGGAACAGTTTGGGTTCTTATCGGGAAGACAAATACATGAAGCCATCGGAGTAGCTCAGGAGGTCATGCACAGTGTGAAGCAGAAGAATAAGAAGGGTGCTGTTATTAAAATCGATTTATCAAAAGCATATGACAGGATAAATTGGTTATATCTCAGGCTGCTTCTAACTCACCTTGGCTTCAAACCTGCTTTTATCAGTTGGATAATGGGCTGTATTTCAAATGTAAGCTATGCAATTCTCATCAATGGAGCAGCCACCCCTTTCTTCAAAGGGCAAAGGGGTCTGAGGCAGGGGTGCCCTTTGTCCCCCCTGCTCTTTCTACTAGTTGCGGAAGGTCTCAGCCAGTTGATCCACAAGGCCAGAAGAGAGGGGAAGGTAAAAGGTATTGAGGTAGCCACAAATTTATTTATCTCTCATCTCCTTTTTGTTGATGATATATTGATCTTCACAAATACTGAGCTCTCTGAAATAAAGGAACTAAAATCTATTTTAGATCTGTTTCTGAAAGCAACAGGCATGCAGATAAATCATAGAAAATCCCAGCTGATAATGACAGGTCTGGCAGTTCAGGAGAGGGGAAGGCTTCAATCGGTCTTACCTTTCCAGCCAAGTTCTCTGGATCTCCCTTTCAAATACTTGGGTTTCTGGCTAAAGCCAAATGCATATAAGAAGGAGGATTGGAACTGGCTGATTGCAAAAATAGAATCCAGAATCTCACATTGGAGTTTCAAATGGCTCTCGAGAGCGGGCCGTTTGACTCTTATTAAGTCCGTACTTTTGGCCATTCCAGTATATTGGGCTGCTCTAACTTGGGTCCCCAAAGGTATTATGGAAAAGATCAGAAGACTTTGCAGTAGATTTCTATGGGATGGTTCCAAGGAAAACCAAGTGCTCCCATGGGTGGGCTGGGACAAAGTGGCAAGGTCCAAAGAATGGGGTGGTTGGGGGATTAAAAATCTTCCAGATTTCAGTCTTTCTTTGGCAGCAAAGTCGGGCTGGAGGTTGATAAAGATGGAAAATTTATGGACCAGAGTGATAAGAAGAAAATATATAGACCCGGTGCCTTTGGAGGACTGGATAAGGAACCCGGTCAAGAACTTGCAGAATGCATCTGTGATATGGAAGGCTACAGTGAATTCGTTCAAGGTAATTGAACAAGGTTTGGCATGGAAGATTGGGAATGGCAGAAATCTGAAGATTGGGAAAGATCCGTGGATCGGCTGCAATGAAAATTATGCCCTTTCACCTGATCTAATTAGGCACTTAGAAGATAAAAACATTCTTACTCTAGACCAGGTGGAAAAGGTGGGTCATTCGAGCATTTGGTGCCAGGCATGGAAAGATGGTGAGGACCTGCAGCTCGATCAGAGGTGGTGGAATGAATGGTCTTCCTTCACTCAAGAACTTGTTCGTTCAAATGTTAGAATATCAGACTCTCCAGACAGCCTGATCTGGGCCCACGGAGAAACAGGCGATTACTCCCCAAAAGAAGGATACAAGTTCATCCAATCCAGGAAAGGGTGGGCGAATCCAGAGTGGTGGTCAAAACATATTTGGAAGCTCAAATGCCCAGCTAAGGCCAGACTTTTTCTCTGGTGTCTCCTTAGAAGAAAAGTTCCTACATGGGACATCCTCCAGGCTAGATTCATGTATGGCCCGGGGAGGTGCTCCCTCTGTAAAGAAGCAGAGGAAACAATAAACCATTTGTTCCTTCAATGCCCGGAAACTGCAAAAATCTGGAGGGAGGTTGAAAAGCTGATGAATAAAAAATTTCAGTGGGGAAATGGGAATCTGGACGAGGCCTGGTCTAATTGGTGGCAGCATTATCCGGACGGGAACCTGAGAAATCTCCCACCCATCATTTGCTGGGGAGTCTGGCTTGCTAGAAACAGAACAATTTTTCAAGACAAGGGTACCCAGCCCTCCATCACAGCCATTCAAGTGGTATCCATTTACGCTTCCATCCCAGAACCTGAAGAAAAAAGACCTCAAAATCATATCAAATCAGTCCAAATCAAAGATGGTCTTCCTTGGGCGTTTTTTGATGGAGCTTCCCAAAACAACTCAGCAGGTGCAGGAATCGTCATTCACATTAATGCTCACCACTCCCTCAAAGCCTCTGTCGGTTTGGGGTCTGGATCAAATAACTTTGCTGAATTATCAGCCTTAAGACTGCTCCTATGTTGGCTTATTCAAAGAAACACCTTCACTATTCAGATCTTTGGAGACTCCCTCAATGTTATAAACTGGGTTAATGGAAAAAGTTCTTGCAAAAACCTATTATTGAAACCCATGCTTCAAGAAATACAGGTATTAAAGTCATCTTTTAACTCTTTCTCCATATGCCATATCTACAGGGACAGCAATGATGACGCGGACAAGCTTTCTAAGGAAGGTTTGCAGCAAGCTTTGGGAGGGTGGAAAATAGTGGAAGATTGTCAAGGACAGATAGTTTCATCAGATGTGCCGCCTTATACTTAATTCTTCAGCTGATGCTTTTGGTTTTTGTTTATTATCTCTTTTATATATGCTTAGACTATTTCACACAGACTTCTTTTATACAAAAACTCGGTTCCATATATATTTTTTGTGGGCTGTTTTCCTCTCTGTTGAGGAGGCCCAAAGGCTGAAATGTAATGTTTGTATTACTGCTTTTTGATCAGTCTCTTAAAGACGAGGCCATCTCTGGGTCATAGCTGTTTTGCCACAGCTGTTTTATACTGCAAATCTGCTCTGATTTCTGTGTTCATAAAAACAGAAAGGAGACTTTTTTGTGTTTGTATGCTTGGTCTAGCAAGCAGTTCTTACGGAAATGCTCAGCATATGCAATGTAACTTTTTATTCTCTTAATAAAAAGTTCGCTTTTTCTTCGGAAAAAAAAAAACTTGGTAATTTATAATTTTATTATGCAAACTCTTTTTAAAATAACATTGGACTTAAACACTATTGTTTTATTTATTTTTAATTACTATTAATACATATTTTATTTGTTCTTATCTCTATTATAATTACATGTAATATATATAATATTGGTGAGGTTACATCAAAGGAGAAGAATTGAACCAATGACTTAACATATAGCCTTGCATGAAATCACCTAGTAATAGAGTAATAACAACTTTTTTTCCAATTTGGGAGTTCTGCATGTTTCTTTGCTCAAAAGGAATTTGATAGAGAAATTGTTGATGGATTAATATTTTGATTTTGTTTGGCAATATTTCAAAGTTGAATCTTTTACATGTTTCTTTGCAAGATGGGTTTTGATTGGAAATTTTGGATGGAAATAAATAAATTATTTTATTATTATTTTTAATATATATTAAATTGTAATATGTTATATTATTGCCGCTCCCAACTTGACTTTCCCTGTAAATTTGGACAATATTTTTAGCCGTGCTCTTTCTCGCATATAGCCGTGCTCTTTCTCGCATATCATCAGTACCGGCTTACTGGAAACTTGTGCAACATAGAAATTTCTATTTACATTTCCCTATTCTTGCAAGTGCTCAAAGCTCCCATTCAAATTCTAAGTTTTTAAAATGTACATTATTAAAATATAGATGGAGGGTGAGGCTTCAAAGGGATGTGCAACATAGAAATTTCTATTTACACTTGCATATTCTTCCAAGTGTTCAAAGCTCCCAGTCAAATTTTAAGGCTTTTAAAATGAAAATTATTAAAATATAAATGGAGGGTGAGGCTTCAAAGGGATTTTGTGTTGAATAGGCTGAAGAAACCGATGGAAGAATTTGAGGTGAGATCTTGATTTGTGTTATTTAAACTAGGTTTTTGATTGCATATATAGATTCAGTACCCTGAAAAATTCTGGGGCACTTAGATTGTGCAGAGATTACCCATCAACATTGTAATTTCAATAAATTCCTGTTAGATTTAAAAAAAAAAAATCCAGAAAAAACGAATAAAAAAACTTACAAAAAATTTCACTAAAAACAACTCATTTATAATATTATTGTCATTTATGGTTGATCACGAATTACGAATTTGAATGGGTTTATCAGAAAAATACTCATTTCAAATGCATTGAATGAGTCCGTCACTCCAATTAAATCTAAATGCAGTGTTACAGATACCGAGTGTTAAAAAATCATACTGATAATAATGGCAACTATACTGATCAGATTTCACAATTACAGACCACGTGAACGATACTATTAAATAATACTAAACCATGATAAAATTGCAATCCTCCCTGCAAGTACTAAATGAACTCCAAGTGACTTTCATTAATGTGACCAACAGTTATCACTGGCATCTTTATATATAAAATTCAATTATAATGACTCTGAACATTCTCCGAATTGAATTTTTACAGACACATTTCTTATTGAACAACCAATCTCTTCATAAAGGCACAACGTGTACAAGAACAAATGTAACAGTTAAAATAAATCTTTATTTATATATGGGGAGGAAAGAAACCGGGCTCAGCCTTCAAGAGTTACCTTGTTTGACTCAAATTTTATAGCCTCAGGCACTTCTATTTTACCAACAAACCACATATAGAGAAAAAAGGGTTCAAGAAAATTCTATATTGACTTCCTCAGCTATTTTCACAGTATTTACAGCCGTACCATGTAACCAACCAAATCCAATTTTCTCTTCTGCTAGATTTCCAGAGAACAAGAGCCATTGCAACATCCTTCTGCTCCAGAGATAGATAAGCAAATTCTGTAATAGAAAACCTTAATAAATCCTTATATCATGGCAGGAGTGTGATTAGTTGAGGATAAAGGCAGCATAGTTTTCTTCTGCCTCAAACACAAGTTCCAAACTCCCAAATAAGACAAAAGCAGTCACATCAGGTATATAGAGACTCCAATCCAAAGTGATAAGATACTTTGCAACCAAGAATGCCCTAATTCTACCTAAATACTAGGATGACATGACTAGTGGCAGATTGAATTGCAATTATTGCACTTATGCCCAACTAGACACAAATCTTAGATCGTTCATGGTGACTAGCTGGATGAAAATGATGACATTGAATGAGGAAAGTTATATAGCCTGGAAACATATTAATTTGATCAAAACAAATTAAAGATTAACAGAGATTAAATTCATTCCAACATGGAATATCATGTCCACAGAATCTCTTTTATATCCAGAGCATCATATACAGTGTGGTCATGAGTTAGTAGCTGGTGGGGAGAATCATGAGAACTTGTACTGCAGTCAGAAGGATGATGGTAATTATTAGCATGAATCTGATCATAATGAAGCTGATGATCATCCATCCTTCCCATGATACCTTGCTTGGTATCAATATTATCAGTACTATCTGAGAGAAATCCCATGATAGCTTGTTTGGAATCAATAATATTATCAGTATTATCTGAGAGCAATGCTTCCTGCTGCTGCATATGCATGCACATTATCTCTGCCTGGGCCCTGGCCAGCTGCATCTGTAAATTGGCCACTTGCTGTTGCAGATATGAGATGGCACCCACACACCCATAAACCGGATCTCTCACTCTCGCATTAGATTCGTATACCATGCTGCTAACTGCATCTCCCCTTTGATGAACAGGGAGTTCCTGCAATACCCCACTTTAGAGATCAGTATTTCTGCAGAATATCATTTTCCATTGTATATATAACCATTAAAATGCTATATAAACACCTATTATTTCTTCCACTGGTTAGGGCAATGAATCAAACCTTTAGTTGTACAAGCAAAACACAACGCACAATCCCACATTAATTTTACAATCCCACAGACTTATCAATCTGGTTGCTTAATTCCAATAACTATATGAACAATCTGCTTGTTATTATTATATGGAGTCAAAAGGCTGATCATAATTTATGTGATTGTAGATTTTGAAATATTTCTCAAATTTCATAAACATGAGAGAAGTCAACTGTTTGATTGCTCATATCACATTCTTGAAATATTCCAACTGTTTGATCGCTCATATCACATTCTTGAAATATTCCAAAATCTGCAATAGAATAATTGCTAGCAAAACCTGGTATAAATAGTAACCTACTATTCAGTCATAACATTTAAGACATCAATCTGGTTGTTTAGTACCGGAGATGATCTTGATATGATATCATTACTGCATGTATAAATCATGCCATCAATCTACTTGTTTATGCCAATTACAATGACATCATTTGTGACAGGACACCCTCTGCAAATCATGCATCATCTTGATTGAGTAGATGCCCCTCAGTCATGGCATCAAAGGCATCAATTTGGTTGTTTACCACTAATTATGTTCTTGATATGTCATCATTTCTTAGGATGAGGCCAAGTGCAACTGGATGATTTTGATGTAATTATCATTTGTTGCAAAATACCAAATGCAAATTCAAGTGACTTGGGTAAGATAGATGCAATTCAATAATAGCATCAATCTGGTTGTTTGCACGGTATCATTAACTCAGATATCTAAAGAAAAAGGTAGAATTGACTTGTAAAAGGGTGATTTAAGAAGAGAAAAAAAAAACAGCTTCCTCATGCACCAATCCTAACTATGAGAAACTTCATTAAAACAATTGAAACTAGGACAATTTTTTCTATATCTGGGAGGCAAGTAGGAGTAATACCTGGAGCATCTTGCTAACGTTGCTGGCACCGAAGACCTTGTGAACACTGGCAAACTTCTGGGGCTGGTCTGCAGGGAAATATGGGGCAAAAACACAGTCCTTGGCGCAACGTCGGCGTAGCAGCTTGCAGGAGGCGCACGGGGAGCTCCCTGAAGTTTTGCTGGTACCCATTCAACACTTTTCAATAAAACTCCCCTCTTCTAATTCTATCAATCAAGGCAGAAGACCTGGAAATCCTTCCAAATTGTCTCTATATCTCACTTTTTCAAGCCTGAAAACGAAACAGGAGACGAACACAGAGGGGCGGAGCAATGGAAGGGGGCAGAAGTAGAACTAGATGTATACGGAATGTGCAGCTGAGATGATGATGTATTGCATATAAATATAACGTTGAGGGTGCTGCCCTGCGTGGCGTGACGTCATATACGCGTTGTCGTTGACATTGGAAACCCACGTTCCCTCGAGTTGTAGGCATTGGAACGGAGCTTTTTCAGTCAGGATGTTGGAATCGGCCGGGAACGTTCATCTTCGTTCACACCTTCTATTCCCTTATTGTGTGGCCGACACGTTTCCCTATCACCCACATGCGGCCCTTGGTTTATCTACGCCAGATTTAAGTCCAGATCTGTATCACGCTTCACAACCCTCGTTATTTTTATTTTTATTTAATCGTGACTAACTGGAGTAATTTGGGCGAGGTTACTAACTTAATTCATTTTGTGGTATAAATGTTATTGGTTTGAAATTTAGTGGGAATTTTTTTAGCTATGTTAAGGATTGATGTGGCCAAGGCTATTTAGATGATTTTGACGGCTTAGATACTCTTGGGTTACTCATATAGTAATATCAAGAACTCAACTAAACATACAAACAACCAAAAAGTTTGACCAAAGTTCAAAATCACACAATCCTTGTTATCACACGCAAAGTGCTCATTTTTTTACAAATAAAAAACAATATATCACTGTACAAACATCACAGGATCCTAGTTATCACACATAAAGTACTAATTTTTTATAAATAAAAACAATATATCACTCTACCAAAATCTACCCAAATGTCCCAAAATTAAATGTCCCAAAATTAAATTCCATTATGGTTCCACCCTTCAATAACAATTTACAATAAAATTAAATTGTCAAATCTATTTTAAACCCAAATAAAGTTGTTGTGAGAGACTAATCTACACCAGGTTCAAAATCACACCATCCTCATTATCACACATAAAATACTCTTTTTTTTTTATAAATAAAAAAAATATATCACTCTACAAACATCACATAATCCCGATTATCACACATAAAGTATTATTTTTTAATAAATAAATAAAAATATATAACTCTACTAAAATATCCCAAAATTAGAATACATTATTGCTCCACTCTGCAATAACAATTTACAATAAAATTAAATTCTGAAATCTATTTTAAAGCCAAATAAAATTGTGCCAAAAATTAAATCTAATGAAGGTTAAAAATCACACCCTCCCTCTTATCACACATAAATCACTCATTTTTTTATCAATTAAAAAACTATATATCACTCTACAAATATCACCCAATCTTCATTATCACACCAAAGTACTCTTTTTCTTAAAAATAAAAAACAATATATCACTTTACAAAATCTCCCAAAATTAATGGAAAAAACAATCTACAAAATCTCCCAAAATTAAATTCCATTATCACTTCACTGCAATAACAATTTACAATAAAAATAAAATTGTCAAAATTATTTTAAAACCCAACAAAAGTCATGTCCTAAGAGGTTTATGAGTGGTATATGGGTTGGTGAAAATAAAGTATTGTAAGTGTTTTTATTATTTAAAAAAAATTGTCAAACTTATTTTAAAGTCAAATAAAACTATCAAATCTGAGGATAAGAGATTCATGGGCAGGTGGAAATGAGATGTCATACTATTTTTACAGAGATGATAATGATTTTAGTAAAAATAAATTTATAAATTTATTAAATCGATAAAGATGAGATGTTATATCAGTTTATTAGTTTTTACATGAGATCTATTTATTTTTATGAATAAATGTACTTGTGCGAAAGGACAATTTGTTTTTATCATTAAATTGAGTTCATAATTGCAACTCCACATTCCATCCCATCCCACCTAAAGTGTAAAATAGTCATACTAGACATTATATTGTCTCATCACTTTTTTATTTTCTATATGACATATTTGCTCTTTTTAATAATTAAAATGGACTATATTTTTATGAATAAATATACTTTTATAAAAGGACAATTTGTTTTACCATTAAATTAAGTTCATAAATGCAACGCCACATCCCATTCCACCTAAATGTTAAATAGTCACAAAAACATTAAATTGAGTTCATAAATGCAACACCACATCCCATCCCATCACATTCCATTCCACCTAAGTGTTAAATAGTCACACTAATGTTATATTGTCTCATTACTTTTTTATTTTCCATATTTTTTTTGGATTTATATCTCTTTAAAAAGTGTGATTGTTTGGTAATTAAATTAAATTAAACTAATAAATATGACACTACATATTCCATTGATATATGTTGTATAGTCATATTTCTTCAAATGTCTTTCCACATTTTGCTTAGTAATATATTTTTATAATTTTGTGAAAGGAATTTAGTTCAAGTGGTATGGTTTATGATTTGTGTCCCAAGTAACATGGGTTCAAGTCTCCATAGACATGTTGGCCCTTATGGCATTTACGAAATATTGGTTCTACCAAATGGAATAGTAACAACCCTTTCTACAACGTTATTGATTGTGCCTAGTAAAATATATTCGTTACTGTTAAAATATATATAATTTTAAGTTGTTATTACATTAAAAAAATGTAATTATTTAGTAATTAAATTGAACTACTAAATACAACATCACATATTCCATTAATATATGTTTTATAGTCATACCTCTTCAAATCTCTTTCTACTTTTTGTTTAATAATATATTTTATAATTTTAAATTGTTATTACATTATAATGAATTTGATTTTCCACATGATATAGTTTCCTTTTCCATATGACATAGTTTCCTTTTCTCCATTTTTTTTTTTTTAAAGTAGATTGTTTACTCATTAAAGTGGACTAATAAATACAACACCACATATTTCATTTGATATATATTTCATAGTCATACTTCCTCAAATCTCCTTCCACATTTTGTTTAAGAACATTTGTTATAATTTTAGGTTATTATTACATTAGAATGAGCACTAAGAATTTATTTAATGATTATTAATATTTATTAAAACTAATTAAAATAAATAAAGAATTATTTAGTTTGATTTTAAATATTATAAATTTTTTCAATTAAAAGTTTAAGAAGGTTTTATTGTGATATGAAATTGTAATATATAGTAAATCACTATAGCTTTATGACTTAAAAAGATAGGAGTGTAAGTGTTGTAATAAAAATTATGAAATTGTGATTTAAGATAGATAATTATAAGAGAAAATGTTTTTCATCTTTGATCCTTATTGTGTCACAAAGATAACAAATCCTTTTTATCTATATGTTTTAAGATTATATTTTTTCTTTACATTAATTTAAACATAAACATAATTTTAATCTTTAAATTATTGATGTGAGTTCAAATATAATCCATCTCCTATTGATTATAATAAATTCAAAAAATACTTTTATATAAAAACTATCTCTGATACTAAATATTATTTTTCATAAAAATAATTTATTATTTTATTATTATTAAAATTATCTTAACATCTGGTATAATTAAATATTGTTTTTAATAATGTGTTTTACATGAAAATAATTTATTATTATTATAAGTATCTTAACATCTTATATAATTAAATATTATTTTTAATATCTCTTTTAAATTATTAACACTAACCATTATAATTTAATAAAATTAAATTATTTATAAACCTAACTAAAAAACATTAAATTTTTTAATATCAATTTAAATGCCCTGTACTAATTATATAATAGGAAACTTTATAATAGGAAACTTTCAAAATGCGTTGAAGTAATATACAAATACATTTAATATATAATGACATCACATATAAAAACCTAAATGCTTTTCAAAATACACTAAAATAATAGATAAGCATATTTGATATATATAGAGATATCAAATATGCAACCCTGAATGCAAATGCAATGTAAATAGAGAAAAACCATCTTAACCCAAAATTGTGGGACCTAGGGGACCTTAAAAAGATATCCACCCAGCTTAATAGCATCAACATAATTTTCTCTAAGAGGTGGGACCTAACAAGAATATGAAGATGATGGTCCACCTTATGAAACAACCTGACTATGATTTTCAAAGCATTTTCCATTATTTTTGACGGTAATGGGCCTCCTTTGATGAGAGAATGTATCATGATAAGAGATAATCTTGTGTACTTTTTAAAAGGAAAAATGATTAGGTAAGAAAATGTTGGTTTTATGTGTACATTCAATATATTTTACAAAGGGTTTGTGATATTTATTTATTTATATATATAATTATTTTCTTAAGAAAATGTTGTTTTTTTTGTACATTCAATATATTTTACAATGGGTTTGTGATATTTATTTATTTTTATATATAATTATTTTGTTAATGTGAAGTGTTATTTTATAATTAGTTTATATTTATGTTGATTTTAGATTTTTTAAGTATTTAGAGGGATCAATTTTTTTCACTTTAAAAGAAGTTTGTATTTCAAGAAATTTGATCTAGATCTAAGGTTAAGATCGATCTAGGTTGGTTCAATTTCCTCTTTAAATAGGCTATATTCCACATGAATACCTAGAGTTCTCATTTTTATTTTTATTTATTTATTTTATTTTGACGAAGTAAAATGTTTACATTACATTAATTTTTTTATTTAATTTAATTTAATTTTTATTTTTATGTAATTTGACTAGTCAAAATGTTAAACATTGCTTTACAACATCTCTACTATGCTATACTGGGTTGGAGAGTGCCTTGGTGCAATTATTTTTAATATATAGAGATTATGATATTTGAATTTGTTTTCCAATTAAGTTGAGTTTAGGTTGGGTATAAATGTTAGATGGAAGAATGATTTTCTTATTTGTAAAATGTGATGTAGATTGTGCCAAGCTTATGATTGTGTCAAGCTTGGTTAAGTCAAGACTCTTGATGGGACAATTTTAATCCTTCGTATATAACTGTCACCCTCAACCCCTTCCTTAAAATTTATACCAATAACTTAATGAAAACTAAACCTCATTTAAACTAATTAATCTACAACTCATAAATTATAATATTTAAACTTAAATTCTTTTTATTTAAACTTATAAATTATAATATTTAAACTTAAATTTTTTTTATTTAAACTTATAACAAAATTTATTGTAATTTCAAAACTGTGATGAGATTCCCTACCAATTAAAACTTTAATTAAATTATCAATAATATAAATTAATTTAAAATAGAAAATCTTAAAACCATTTCCAAAATTATTATTATAATATAAAATAAAAAACCATATTCATAATTAAAACTCAACGTACTAACAGATCTAACATAGAATAAAGCACAATATTTCTTTGGGGTTGTTGGCTATGAGTGACTTGCATTAAATTCTAGATTATATTTTACACATTCTCTTAACGGTTTTTTATTATTTTAAACACAATACCGTTCCTCTAGAGCCTTCTCTTTTTATTATTAATGCACAACATTACCTAGTAATCATAAAGTCACATTTCTTTCTTTAATGCACAACGTTACCTTGCAATCATAAAGTCACATGGGGTTGCAGGAATCAAGAATATAAGGCATGTGACATAAGTCATAAGGTCAAACTGTTACCAGACAACTCAGCATTAGATGTCTCTTTTTTTATATCGTTAGTCAAAACTTTGTAACCGTCAATTATGGCATAAAGGACAACTTTGGCATCTTTTAAGCAAATGACCATTATTTTTAAGTTTTGTTCACAAACAACACCACCACCTTCATAGCTAATATGATGAAGTAAGTACCCAAAGTGGGTTGGTTTTGAACTTTGATCACATTCAAGATAACTATATTTTCATAATTGATGTGATATCATATCAATCTTCTTTAGAAAGTGGGTTGGCTCTCAACTTATTACAATCATTTAGAACAATGAGAGCCCTCTTTGACCAACTATGTTATTCCTCATGTTTGCAAGATGTGGGATTCCAGGGGATGTGCACGTGGGCATATAACTATAGGGGATTCCTTATGATTGCATGTGAAGATAAGAACATTGCATTATGGTACATGCTTGCTGGGGATTCCTTACAAGATTGCTACACATTGCAAGTTGGGGATTCCTTGTTTTTGTTTGTGAACAGGTGGTTGGATTTCAAAGTTCCTTTTGAGCTTTTATATCATGAGGGTTTGAAATTCAATTACTTTTTTATGTATGGTTAGTTATATATATATATATAAGAGTTTTTATGTGATTGATGAGAAATAAAAACAGAAATTAAATTATTTTATATATTATATAATTTTTTTATTTAAAAATTTCATGTAACAATTTTTTTTTGGTAAAATACTCACTATCATTAATCTTATTAGTGATATATTAAATTTGTTGTTTTTACTTAAATTTTTGTATTATTAAAATAAACAAAATTGAAGTGAAACTCTCTTCCATGTAAATATGGATTTTTAACTAAAGACTAAATTGAAGCTTTTAGTAAGTTACTCAAATTGAGATTTTTGACCAGACAATTACCTTTTTTAGTCTTATCATCATTATGATAGTTTGCTTACCCAATTCACATACCTATAACTTAACCAAAAAATAAACTTGTTAACAAATGAAAAAAATATTATAAATGTATCATACAAAATGAAAGAAGAAAATATATATAAATAAACTTGAATTATTATCCATCTATCGAAAAAATGCAATAGCTTTCTATGAGTATGAAACATTCAACCCTTAACCATTTTTATGAATAAAACAAAACAAAACAAAATTTCTATTTGTTTGGTTGAATGTCTAACTGTATATTTTCAACACCCCCTTTATAAATAATCATACAAGTTTGTTTTTGAAGGAAGGGGGCTTGGAATATGGATGGGTTAGGGTTCCTACTTTGGTTTTTACCATGACGTACTGGTTTAGCAGACTGCTCTCACTGCTTGCCCCCGTAACTGCTTCCGGATCCATCGCTGCCGTCGACTGACGACCTTCCTGCCCCTTTCCTTGCTATTCCCCTCTCGTGTTCCTCCCTAACTTCAGCTGTTTCCAGTTAGCACATTCACCTGGATAGAATTACCTCTCTCCGTTTAACCTTCCTCCGTTCATCGTTTGGTTTCTGCAGACAACTGTCAGCTAATGGTTGTGACAGTTATGGAGGATAACTTAGACTATTCAGCTGACCCGTCGGAAGGTGAGCCCATTTGGACGGAGGCCAGGACCACCCTCGAGGGTTTTTACTCATTTGACAATGAGCTCTCCGAGGAAATTGGTGCCCTCCCCCCCATTTCTAGCCCTCGGTTCAAGTCTGTCTCGTTGCCCGAAGACACCCCTGTCAACCCGAAGTTCATTTCACAGCCGATTTCTCCTTGCACCTTGGCATTTGTTGAGCCTCAAGCTGCCCCTAAAGGTCTAACCCTAGGTGCGGCCACTGCATCGTTCCCCTCCTCGTTTGGCTCCGGCAAACCCTTGTCTGATCCCCCCTCGACCTCGGCCTCTCTAAAAAACCAGCACTCTTTAAAAAAAGACCAACCCAAAGCCTAACCTAGTTGGAACATTTTAAATTTTATTGTTTTGTTTTTTTATGAATTTTACTAAAAATTTGACCAAAAATGATTAAAATGACATATTTAAATTATTAAATTTATATAAATTTCTCAATTAAATTTTTAAAATTATGAATCTATTTATTCATTAAAAATAGGTTTCAACCAAAAAAATACAACAAATTAAAAAAAAAATCACCAAATTCCAACTAAAATAAATACAAATATAAAATAATTAAAAATCAGCCCAAATATATAAAAATATAAAATAATTAAAAATCATCCCAAATTTCATTGTGTTCTCACTCGAACAAACTAGGCTCTCATGTTATCATTCCATCATCTCGAGAAAGAGAGGACGTTCTCATGACTTTAGTTTACGAATACACTTTGGGAGATCACGTGCCACATAGACATGTTATTAGACCTTTTTTTTTAATGTATATCATGAATTTGTTTACAAGCTTCGGGTATTATTCTCAACAAATAGATTAATGGGTTTGTTCAAACTAAAGCATGTTGCAACTTTCTTTACATTTATTAAGTGGATCGAAACTAGATGCTCTGCAAGTGCAATGTTTTAAATTTTATTAGAAGTCGGTTGCCCATGTTCAAGCTTCACATTCAACAAACGTTTTCCAACAAAACGGAGAATAATAAAACCTTAATCAAAGTAATATTATAATGTTGAAATTTCTATTCTTGGTATATGTTAGATCAAGTCAAAATTCCATTGGTCAATTTTATTTTATTTTTAGCTAAAACCACTTACAACTCATTTCATATTGAATTAAATTAAAATTATCTCTTAGAGGGTGTCGGTTGTGGTGTAAATGGGACTTCTTGGGAACCACTTTGGAGTGAATTTTATATGATTCCACGTGAGAGTCTCCAAAGCAACCTCTGCCGCAAGAAAATTGAGAAAATACTTTGGTCACATATTTGACCTTATGTGTGGATGTACATTGCATCTTTCTTAGTTTATCCTTTCCAGTATATAATCTTTTGGATAAGAGAAAGCTTAGGCATATCAATATTTAAAATCCTATTGTTTTTGTGAATATTTGTGTTATTGAAATAATAAAAGATATAAATATATACTCTGCAAATAATATTCCAAGTATTGAATGTCTGCGTGAAGGATACGGGGAGAACGCTTTAAAAGGGTTAAGATAATAATTAAAAAAATAGTTTGGTTTATATTATATTTAAGATATTAATTAAAAAACATAGTTTGGTTTACATTATTTTTCCAATTTATTATTAATCATGTTTATAATATTAATATTTTATATAGATTTTTTCATGTTTTATTAGTACAATTAATTGAGGATGAGTTTTTTTAATAAGGTGACATAGGATCAAATCTCATGGGGTGATTGTGCCATGTGCTAGGGGAGAAGACATTCTAAAAAAATCCAGTCAAATTAGGGCTTATGTGGCCCAGGCCGGGTATGATCCCCGAGTGACTTTGATGGATTAGATGTGCATGGGTCACGACTCCCCAAGCCACAGGTCAAGCCTAGAGGATGAGAGACAACTTGACAAAAAAAATACTTTATATAGAATTTAGATAATGAAAATGAAAAATTATGAAAAGAAAATTAAAATATTAAAATATTTTATTAAACATAGTTTAACTATTCAATGTTTTGACTTTTTTTTTTTTGTGTTGGAATTTGACGATATAAATTTGGGTAAGTTTTTGAAAGTATATATAAATTTAGTGTCCTGAATTTTTTTTTGAGGCATTTAGATTGTGCAGATTACAAGGCTCAAACTTATGATTCCAACAAGTTCCTATGAAATTTTGAACAAAATTGACAGGAAAATATACTCAAAAAAAGCAAAAAATTTGACTATGCTTTTTATTAATATTAATTTGAGTAATATTTCTTTTCACATATAAAAAATTTAAAAAATAAAATAAAACTATTAACATTGAAATCAATGCGAATGAATTTCATAGTGAAATGAGTTCACTAAATTGTAAACACTTTGGAATGACTATTTAAATTTATGATAAGAATAAAATTTAGGATAAGATTTCTTTTTAAGATTCTCCACCCTGAATTCTATAACATGTAACCTTATGTGGTAATTCTATAACATGTAACCTTATGTGGTATTGTTAGGTTATATATTTTTTTAAATTCCTTTATTATGAAAACTATAATGACATTGATATTTTATTTTCCACCTTGTTTAATTATATACATAATATTTGAAATGTATTAGTTTAATTGGCATGAATGTATCTCCGATCAAGGTGCGAGTCGATAGAATGGACTCTTTGGGATTCATGCCACAATTAATGCCAGGATAGGAAAAGTTGGAGGGCGACCTTATTACAACCCTCGCACATTTGAACTGTATTGCAATGTGGCACCACACATGTAGAAAATAAATGTCACAGGGGACGACTGAAGGGACACCTTATCGCCAAATTTTTATGACGGTAGCTCTCAATCCTCATGAGGAAGTATCTTGGTTATCTCTAGTATGGTTACTGTGTTCTTGGTAAGCTTGATGCAGATTGTGAAGGAGTTTTACGTTGTCCACCACCCTGGTGTAGACGACTCCTCTCTCCACATGGTTAATGACAATGGGTATGTTATTTTTCTAAGTCTCTCTTATAGTTCGTCCCCTGTGAACCGCATTCATGTGATATATCGATGGGGAAGTGTTTATAATTAGGTGCCTGGAATTATTTGGAAACCCCTCTGTGAATTATGGAATGAAAAAACCAGGTTTTATGATGGGTTGTCTGAATATTATACAATTGTTTATGTTTTCTTTGGAATCTTGCTATGTCGCATGGGAATTTACTTGAAATTTCTAGTATTGAACTCAATATATATTGCATGCATGGATGACTGTGTTTATTTCCTTGTTTATCTGTTGTTTCAGGTTGTTAAAAACCTGGGTTTCTTGGGGAAGGCCCCTTCCGTTTTAACTCTGTATTTGGTCTTAAGTGGGCTTGGGGAGACTTGGGTTGATGTTCTCAGCCTCTTTCAATAGACCCAAATCAGACTCAGGATAATTGTTGGGTTTATCCCTAATACTCACTATTATATGGCTTTATGTTATGGTATCCTTACAAGTTTACATTTGAAGTGTGAACGTCAAGACCTTAAGCTTGTTATTTGCCTCGAGTTGTAGGTCTTGGCTTATTTTCGCAGGATTTCATATCACTGTGGGGGTTGTTTTAGTAGTAATATGGTTCTCCCTTCTTCCAGAAAAGGTTCCTCGGTTAGTGGAGGTCATGGGCGCGGTAGAAACGCTGGGCAACGTTGTGGAAACAATCAGTCCCAACCTCACCAAGCTAGGGGTAGGGGCTGTAAATCCACTTCAAGACTTATCCGCGATTCACCTAGTCATACCAGACAGGGACTCCAATGCAGGTTTGACAGTTAATATCTAACTAGAAGGAATAATTAAATCAACAAACAACAGGTGTAGAGATTGATATAGAAGAATGGCAAGACTTGGTGCCAGACCCTGGCCACTCTAAAGGTTGGACCTATCAATATAAGCAGACTATATACCTATACTAGTTAATGAATAATTTCGTGGCCAAAGCTTTGATGAACCCTCCAGTGGGTTTCTCCAAGAATGATCCTGGTCTACAAGAAATTCATAAGGAATTTCAACTTATTCAGTTTCAAATCCAACAACAAAATGCCCACCTTAGCCACATTGAGAAACATTCCTTGTCTCCCTCAGACAAAATTACTTGGTTCTTGTGAGAAAGACTCAGCTCTTGTGGACTCATTCGATGATTAGCATTTTTCCTAGCTTAGTTTTTGCTTTAAATTTTGATATATTTAGATCAAGAATCTGCAGATTATGATATTTTGTTTTAGTTATTTATATTTTAGAAGGCTTCAAGATACACATACATATATAACTTTGTCAGACAGTCTTAAACTTTTTTGTTTTTGGATGGCTTATAATGTTGTTAGGTGGCCAACAGACCTAGTTTCCCTATAGGTAGGTTGAGGCCACCTAACCATTTGAATTATGGATGTAACCTACATTTTAAGAAAATGAATGAAAAGGTCTACCCCAAGCTTACAAAAAAAAAATTGGTATGACTGAAATGTTTCAAGGTGGAATTTGTTGTGAGGTCTTTCACTGGAGTCTCGCTCAATCCTATTGGGTTACCAAAATCTTGACACAAGAATGAAAGAAAAATAATAATGCTACAAGTTTACTTTCAATAATGATTTTGTTGAATTTGATTTTTTTTTACATGTGAGTTTAAGAAGAAACTATCAATGTTGATGGGCAGTAAATTGTTCAAATCGTAAATTTAATGGGCTAGGAAATTAACTACACATCATTTTTCCTTATATCATGCCAAAGAAATTTAGGATATTCTATAACTTTCGCAGTGAAATATACTAGCTATGTGTTTAAGGGAAAATTTCACTTGCAGCGACAAGGTACTTTAGATATAGCAGGCTTTGCCCATGGCCTGCCTAGAAAGTTGTGTGTTTGTAGAGAAGTGATATTAAGCTAAAATAAATCCCATGCATTCAAAGTCACAGAGAGAAAATGAAATCCAGTCAGCTTAGGGTTGGTGTGGCCTAGGTCGGGTGCGAACCTCGTGTGACTTTGATGGATTAAATTCCCCTTAGTTGCGGCTCCAAAAGTCACACGTCAATACACGAGGATCGTAGACAACTTAACAAACAAAAAAATAAATAAGTTATATAGAATTTAAATAATGAAATTGAAAATTAATGAAAAGAAAATTAAAATATTATAATATTTTATTAAACATAGTTTAACTATTTGATGTTTTGACTTTTTTTTTGTTAGAATTTGACGATATAATTTTGAGTAAGTTTTTGAAAGTATAAATAGATTTAGTTTCTTGAAAAATTCTTGGGGCACTTAGATTGTGCAAATTACAAAGCTCAAACTTATGATTCCAATGAGTTCCTGTGGAATTTTGAAAAAAATTGACTGGGAAATATACTCAAAAAAAGAGCAAAAAGTTCAACTATGTTTTTTATTAATATTAATTGGAGTAGTATTTGTTTTTTCAATATTATAAATTTAAAAAGGAAAAATAAAAATTAATATTGAAATCAATGCACATGAATTTCATAGTGAAATGAGTACTAAATTGAAAACACTTTGGAATAAGTGAATATTTAATTTTTTGATAAGAATAAAATTTAGGATGAGTAAAATTTCTTTTTAAGATTCTCTACCCTGAATTCTATAAGATGTAACCTTATGTCGTATTGTTAGGTTAAATAACTTTTTAGAATTCATTTATTATGAAAACTATAATGACATTGACATTTTAATTTCCACCATGTTTAATTATATAAATAACATTTGAAATGCATTAGTTCAATTGGTATGAATGAATCCTTGATTGGGGTGTGAGCCGACATAATGGACTCTTTGGGATCCACACCATGATTAATGCCATGATAAGAAGGGTCAGAGGCTGGCCTTGTTACAACCCTCAAACATTTGAACCATATTGCAATGTGGCACCACACATGCAGAGAGTAAATGTCCCAAGGGACAGCCGAAGGGACACCTTATTGCTAGAGTTTTATGACGATAGCTCTTAATTCTTAGGAGGAAGTATCTTGGTTATAATCTTTGATATGGTTATTGTGTTCTTGGTAAGCTTGAGGCAGATCCTAAAGGAGTTTTACGCGATCCACCACCCTGGTGCAGACGACTCCTCTCTCCACATGGTTAACAACAACGAGTATTTTCTTTTTCTAAGTGTCTCTTATAGTTTGTCCCCTGTGAACCACATTCATGTGATATATCGATGGGGAAGTGTTTATAATTCGATGCCTGGAGTCAACTGGAAACCCCTTCGTGAATTCTAGAAGGAAAAAATCAGGTTTTATGATGGGTTGTCTGCATATTATACAATTGTTTCTGTTTTCTTTGGAATCTTACTATCTCGCATGGGAATGTACTTGAATTTTCTGGTATGGAATTCAATATATATCGCATGCATGGATGACTGTGTTTATTTCCTTTCTTATCCGCTATTTCTGGTTGTTAAAAACTGAGGTTTCTTGGGTAAGGTCCCTCCCATTTTAACTTTGTATTTGGTCTTAAGTGGGCTCGGGGAGCCTTGGGTTGATGTTTCTGGCCTCTTGCGACAAACCCAAATCATTCTCAGGATAATTGTTGGATTTAGTACTAACACTCATTGTTATATGGCTTTATGCTGTAGTATCCTTACATGTTTACATTGGCAATGTGAATGCTGCGACCTGAAGCTTGTTATCTACCTCGAGTGCAAGGTCTTGGCTTCTTGTGGCAAGGTTTCATATCACTGTGGGGGTTTTTTGAGTAGCAATATGGTTCAACCTTCTTTTGAAAAAGGTTCCTCGGCTAGTGGATTTCGTGGGCACGGTAGAAACACAGGGAAGCATTATGAAAACATCTAGTCCTAGCCTCGCCAAGCTACGGGTAGGGGCTAAAAATCCACTTCAAGAATTATCCGTAATTCAGCCCAGTCATACCAGACAGGTACTACGATGTAGGTTCAACAGTTAATATCTAACCGGGGGGCATAATTAAATCGACAAGTAGCATGTGCAGAGATGGATATGAAAGAATGTCGAGACTTGGTGTCGGACCCTAGCCACTCTAGAGGTTGGACCTCTCAATATAAGCAGACAATATACCTATACCATTTAATCAATAATGTCGTGGCCAAAGCTTTGATGAATCCTCCAACTAGTTCCTCCAAGACTGATTTTTGTCTACAGGAAATTCATAAGGAATTTCAACTTATTCAATTTCAAATCCAGCAACAGAATGCCCGCCTTAGCCACATTGAGAAACATATTCCTTGTCTCCCTCAGACAAAATTACCTGGTTTGAGTGCAAAAGACCCAACTCCCGTGGACTCATCCGATGACTAGCAGTTTGCTTGGCTTAGTTTTTTTCTTTAAATTTTGATATATTTAGATGAAGAATCTACAAACTATGATATTTTGTTTTAGTTATTTAGATTTTAGAAGGCTTAAAGATACATAGACATATATAACTTTGCTAGACAGTCTTAAACTTTTCTGTTTTTGGAAGGTGTTAGGTGGCCAACAAAGCTGGTTTCTCTCTGGGAAGGTTGAGGCCACCTAACCATTTGAATTATGGATGTAACCTTCCTTTTTAAGAAAATGAATGAAAAGGTCCTACCAAGCTTACAAAAAAAAACGGTATGAATGAAATGTCTCAAGGTGGAATTTGTTGTGAGGTCTTTCATTGGAGTCTCGCTCAATCCTATTAGGTTTCCAAAATCTTGACACAAGAATGAAAGAGAAGATAACAATGCTACAAGTTTACTTTCAATAATGATTTTGTTGAATTTGATTTTTTTTTTTTAGATGTGAGTTTAAGACGAAACTTTCAATGTTGATGGGAAGTAAATTGTTCAAATCGTAAATTTAATGGGCTAGGAAATTAACTACCCATCATTTTCCCTTATAGCATGCCAAATAAATTGAGGATATTCTACAACTTTCGATGATAAATATACTAGTTATGTATTTGAGGAAAAATTTCGCTTGCAACAACAAGGTACTTTAGATCCAATAGGCTTTGCCCATGGCCTGCCTAGAAAGTGTGTGTGTCTGTAGAGAAGTGTTATTAAGCTAAAAGAAAACCCATGCATTCAGAGTCACAGAGGGAACGTGAAATCGAGTTAGCCTAGGGCTTGTGTGGTCCAATCCAGGTGGCATCCCTGAGTGACTTTGATGGATTAGATGCCCCTGGGTCGCTACTCCTCAAGCCACAGGTCAAGCCTAGAGGATCACAAATAACTTGACAAACGATAAAATAAATACTTTATATAGAATTTAAATAATGAAATGGTTTGAAATGAAATTGAAAATTTATGAAAAGAAAATTAAAATATTATAATGTTTTATTAAACATAGTTTAACTATTCGATGTTTTGACCTTTTTTTTGTTGGAATTTGACGATATAATTTTGGGTAAGTTTTTGAAAGTATAAATACATTTAGTGTCCTAAAAAATTCTTGGGGCACTTAGATTGTGTAGATTACAAAGCTGAAATTTATAATTCCAAAAATTTCCTATGGAATTTTGAACAAAATTGACTGGAAAATATACTAAAAAAATAGCAAAAAGTTCTACTATGCATTTTATTAATATTGATTTGAGAATTTTTTTTTCAAATATTATAATTTTTAAAAAGAAAAATAAAATTATTAACATTGAAATAAATGCACATGAATTTCATAGTAAAACAAGTTGACTAAATTGAAAACACTTTAGAATAAGTGAATATTTAAATTTATGATTTGAATAAAACTTAGGATGAGTAAGATTTCTTTTAAAGATTCTCTACCCTGAATTTTATAAGATGTAACCTTATGTATTTAGGATGAGTAAGATTTATTTTAAAGATTCTCTACCCTGAATTTTATAAGATGTAACGTTTTTTTTTTTTCTAGTTAAGACTAACCTAAGTACCGACGGGGGATTTGAACCTGTGACCTATCGCAAGGAGTGCCTTAACAACGCACCCATTCACCGTGAATCCAAAGCCCCATGGGCTATAAGATGTAACGTTATGTGGTATTGTTAGGTTAAATATTTTTTTAGAATTCCTTTATTATGAAAACCATAATGACATTGATATTTTAATTTCCATTATGTTTAATCATATAAACAACAATTTCAATGCATTAGTTCAATTAATATGAATAAAATGTTTCAAGGTGGAATTCGTTGTGAGGTATTTCATTGGAGTCTTGCTCAATCCTATTGGGTTAGTAAAATCTTGACACAAGAATAAAAAAGAAAATAACACTGCTACAAGTTTATTTTCAATAATGATTTTGTTAAATTTGAATTGTTTTTTACATGTGTGTTTGAGAAGAAACTATCAATGTTGATGGGAAGCAAATTGTTTAAATTGTAAAATTTAATGGGCTAGGAAATTAAATACCCATGATTTTCCCTTATAGCATGCCAAATCAATTTAGGATATTTTACAATTTTCATTGAGAAATATACTAGTTATGTGTTTAAGGGAAAATTTTGTTTGCAACAAAAAGGTATTTTAGATGTGAAATCTAGTTAGCTTAGGGCTGGTGTGGTCCAGACCAAGTGCGATCCTCGAGTGACTTCGATGGATTAGATGCCCCTGGGTCTCTACTCCTCAAGCCACAGGTTAAGCCTGGAGGATCACATACAACTTGACAAACAATAAAATAAATATTTTATATAGAATTTAAATAATGAAATAATTTGAAATGAAATTGAAAATTTATGAAAAGAAAATTAAAATATTATAATATTTTATTAAACATAGTTTAACTATTCGATGTTTTTGGCTTTTTTTTGTTGGAATTTGACGATATAATTTTGGGTAAGTTTTTGAAAGTATAAATACATTTAGTGTCCTGAAAAAATTCGTGGAGCACTTAGATTGTGCATTACAAAGCTCAAATTTATAATTCCAATAAGTTCCTATATAATTTTGAACAAGATTGACTGGAAAATATATTAAAAAATAGCAAAAAGTTCTACTATGCATTTTATTAATATTGATTTGAGATTTTTTTTTTAAATATTATAATTTTTAAAAATAAAAATAAAATTATCAACATTATTGAAATAAATGCACATGAATTTCATAATGAAATGAATTGACTAAATTGAAAAGACTTTGGAATAAGTGAATATTTAAAGTTAAGATAAGAATAAAATTTAAGATGAGTAAGATTTCTTTTAAAGATTATCTACCCTTATATTTATAAGATGTAACCTTATGTGGTATTGTTAGGTTAAATATTTTTTTAGAATTCCTTTATTATGAAAACCATAATGACATTGATATTTTAATTTCCATTACGTTTAATCATATAAGTAACAATTTCAATTCATTAGTTCAATTGGTATGAATAAAATGTTTCAAGATGGAATTCGTTGTGAGGTATTTCATTGGAGTCTTGCTCAATCCTATTGGGTTAGTAAAATCTTGATGAAAGAATGAAAAAGAAAATAACAATGCTGCAAGTTTACTTTCAATAATGATTTTGTTAAATTCGAATTGTTTTTTACATGTGTGTTTAAGAAGAAACTATCAATATTGATGGGAAGAAAATTGTTTAAATCATAAATTTAATGGGCTAGGAAATTAAATACCCATCATTTTCCTTTACCAAATCAATTTAGGATATTTTACAACTTTCATTGAGAAATATACTAGTCATGTGTTTAAGGGAAAATTTTGCTTGTAGCAACAAGGTACTTTAGACCCAATAAACTTTGCCCATGGCCTACCTAGAAGTGTGTGTGTCTGTAGAGAAGTGATATTAAGCTAAAAGCAATCCCAAGAATTCAAAGTCGTAAAGGGAAAGTGAATAAGTTACCTCTTATCACAAGCATCCAATCTCTGTTGGTGAGGCCAGCTTGAAGAAGATCTCCTTGAGATCTTTGCTCCTCAATCTTCCCTATGATCTGTACATAATGAAGACAACCAATTCCTATTCTCCTGCAAAAACAATGTTAGCACATACACAATATATCAACCATATAAAATATGAGAATACATGGAAGAAAAATGTGGGGAAAGCTTTTTATTATTGTAGCATCAATGTTGAACTAGAGTACATCGATGAGTCGTTGTAGCCTTTGCCTTTAGTGTATCTCCTAGCCTCTATGCTCAGTGGTGTATCTACCTACATGCATAAGTTTCTCTTGGAAACAATCTGACAAAATTGATCTGATATCTTTTCTTCGACGATGTTAAACAAAATCGAAGAGCATGAAAATACCATAAATGCAACATCCATGAAAAACACAACACCAAATGAAGACATTATAGACAATGTACCAAGATTTTTTAATGGAGTTCACTCACAATGTGTGAGCTACGTCTTCAAGCCCATCTTTACAGTGGAGAGGCCTCTATATTATCTTAGTAAAATGAAAGACAATTATATGGAAAAATACTTGTAAATACCTCACTTCTCGGAGTGATTTGTAAATTCACTACTCAAATCCCAATTATAACCGCACCAGTGTATTCCTTGTGAAATTCTGAAAAAACTGAGTATAAACATGACTAGGTTTTGGCACTATCACCTCCTCCTTAAAATTTAGGCCACAGTAAATTAGAATATGCCTAGAATATTCCCTAAAATAAACTATAGAATATTCCCAAATTCCACCTCGGTATTTGTGCCTATTTGGGACCCCTTTGGTCTACCACCTGTCATGTTTCCTTGTGCCTCCTTGATGCAAGAGCATTCAGCTCAATAATATCATTATATCTTAGTAGACATAGGGGGTCTTGTGTTTTCAAGGAAGTTGGTTTCCTATGTTTTGAATTAATGTAATTATTAATGTTTTGAGTAATTTTAATGAGAGAAGCTAGAATAGGGATTTAATTGAGTATAGTGAGGCATATTTGTAAATATTCTCGAACGTAGGAGAATATGAGAGATTTAGGATAGTTGAGAGATTGAGGAATTTCAGAATTAATTGTAAAACTCAGATTAGGAGTTAGTTCATGATTTTATGGACTAGAGAGGATCCTTAGGGATGAGGAAGAGATTTTAGGGTTTTGTTGAGAAGATTATGGATCTAAACCAGGAATTGGTTGTAGAATCCCTTTTGTATAAATGTAAGCCTAAAAGGCATAGTCAGGGGTTGGTTAGCTAGTTAGGCAAGTCAAGTTAGTAGTTAGAGGTTTGAATTGTAAGCCTACGAGCAGATTGTGAAACAGAGGCCACTGATATTGGAAATTAGGCCTGAGAGAAGAAACTATGTAAATACCTGTTTATTAATACAAACAACTCAATTCTGAGTTTATGTGTGGTTTGAGTATTGAAGGATAGATTGTGTGTGATTTAGAGGTTCTGCATAGTATTTGTATGTAGGAAGAGTTCGACAGAACACAGAGAAGAAGAATGATATAGAAGATCATAATGGATTGCTTGAATCCATTCGAAGGATCAAAGAAATGTTCTGGAGTGATAATGATTTAAGAATCATGTAGAGTTAAGCTCAGGAGGGAGTTGCGCAGCAGAACAACGGAAGGACGAGAACCTTGAAGAAACCCGAAACCACAGAAAACACTGAAGGAATGGCATAAAATCCAAGTGAAGAGAAGAGCGAAGAAGTGAAGTGTCGATGCACGGGAGTTGTTGGATCTATATGATCAACGGACAAGATTTGTTCATGATAAACGGCCAGGATTAAGTCGCACAGAATAGAACCAAGAAATGAATGGCGGAGATTCAATCTAAGTACTTGCAGAAGGTGAAAGGCGGGAATCGATCTGGACCGTCAGATTGACAGATCTAGTAGATCGATGGTGATTAGTAACCACAACGGGGGTAGAGAGTGTATGGGTGCCTTAATCGTGGTTGAAGGCCCGTAATTGTTATTAATTGTCGATCGTAAATCCAAGTGGTTACGTCATAGTCAACTACGGGGGTTGAAGGCTTGATAACCTGCGTGCTAGTTGGAGGGCCGCAGATCGTAGGATTTGATTGATTCCGTTATCCAACGGATATCGGCTGTAAAGAGATCAAACTTTAACTGCAAGGGCGGACCCGAACATTTATATATTAAGGTTGCATAATCCTTATCGGCTCCATAAGGCAGTTAAGTGTCGTGTAAATGGTCCGATGCGATATCATTGTGGACCGTTGGATCAGATGGGTTTTGATCTACGACGCTGGATTAACGAGAAACTCTGTTGATTGGAAAGGATATCAACCGTCGGATTGAAGGTAATATCGATGGTGGAGATTGAGCGATAAGACTTGGGCAGAGCGGACCTGAGAAGGTTATAAGCGGGGCTTCATTTTATTTGAAGTCCAGAAGTGTTATCGCATATTGCATGTGAGAGGTGATGGAGTCACATGATGGTGCAATGCGATGTTGCGACAGTCGTTGATCTGGCAGATGAAATCAATGGTGGAAAGCATGATCACACCCCGTATATCGGGAGTTCCGAATGCATATGTTGAAGAGTCCTTTTGAAACCTGTGATAGAGATAAAGGTAAGCCTCGAGAAATGTGCAAAGGCCAAAGAAATGCGGAAAAGGTATGGTTTACGTATGATTTGTGGAGTATTTCTATTATATAAGGTTATAATAGAAATAAAGTGTCGTTAGAAGGTTTGTGGGTAAGTCCGCGAAGAACCATAGTTATAGAGTGGGGTTGGTTATATATGTGCGGGCATAAGGATTAATTAAGGATTAACAAAGGTTTAATGAAGAGGGTGTATAAGTCCCGATGAAAGGATTGATTAAGGGTAGTCTGGGTTAGTTAACAAATCATTCCGTAGATATTTAATAGAGGCCTTAATCCTTAAGTTTGAAGATGTGACTCGACACGGAGTTGAAATTCCTGTAGAAAATATATATATGCATTTTATATGCATACTGTGGGTGTATGCAGGTATACCCTACGTCATTTGGTATCAGAGCTAGTTAAAGCTCTTTTAATTAAATTAGAATTGTGCAGAATATAAATGTGATTGAAAAAGAAAGAGGAGGTTAGGTTATTTGAATCTGATAAGTAGAAGACATGACGTAAGATGAGAGTAAGTGATATTATTAAGAGGAGATTGTAGAAGCATAAGGAAAGCACGGTGATGTTTGTTTTCTTGAGGAAAGTGGAGGTTCATTCAATGTGAAGAATGGATGGAGACTGCTTGTGAAGCCATGCAAGTATCGTTTTATTTAACTCTGGTTTGAGTTTTGTAGGTTTAAGATAGAGTAAAGATTGATAGAAGCAGATAGACAAGGAAAGCTGTATGTTTTCTAAAGAACAAAGTGAATGGAAAGTGGCAGTGAACCTGAAGAATCCAACTGAAGGTTGGATAGAGAGGATAAGAGTGTTCTTAGAAGGAAGCTAAGTAGAAGCATTTTAAGGTGGCCATACGGATTTGGTAGCAGCAAGCTTTTGAAAGCTTGGAAGTGATCTTTGGTTTGAATAACATTGATACATAGGTGACAACAAAGGAAGGTGAAAAGATTGCGGCAACCTAGAGCAAGGAGTGATCAATTGGTTCCAGAGGAAAGAACTAGATAAATGCTAACAGACTGAGCTCAAAGAAGAGAAGCTTAGTAAGGCATATGTAGTAAGAAGGAGACTTGTTACTACAGAGGTATTGTTGCAACTCACAAGAAGATCATAAGGGCAATTCCACAAAGGATGTGGGTAGAATTGCTCAGTAATAAAGGAAGCTGATAAGACTTTCTAAGTGAAAGAAGAAGTGGTTAGAACCAAGTATTTCATTGTGTTTGAAATACAAGAGGACAATTGTGTTCTTAGAAGACGCAGATGAGTTGAAGCCTAAAGGAGAAAAGAAAAGTGCTCAAAAGAGGTTCCAGAGATAGGGAACCAAGGGCTTTCCAAAAGACCAAGTATAGAGGAAAGCTTGGTGAGGTAAGTGGCAGCAGGGAGGACCTGCTGTTGCAGAGGCTTTAATGCAACTCATAGTGAGTGAGGGAGGAACTCATAGAGATGGAGGAGAAAATGAATACAGATAGTCATAGCAGAGGTTCTGAGGAAGACCACAGTAGAAGAAAAGTGAAGGAGGAGGATGCCAAGGAAAATGGCAAGAGAATGAGCCAAGAGGAATTTGACAAGGAAATTGTAGAGATGAAAGAAAAACTCGATGCATTAATGATGATACTTGAGGAAAACCAGAGATTAGGTTGGGTATTAAAGAAGAAGCCAGTAAGGTGGCATAAACTATAGAGAAGGCTACAATGGAGGCAAGTAAAGTGGTTGATGGGAAAACTCAGAGAAGCAGAGTTAGAAATGGAAGTTTCCATTTGTAAACCAGAACAGGGTGAAATTCTGGGTGAAGATGAAGAATGGAGATCAGTGAACTATTAGGATAGTTCAAAGAAGCATACTGAAGTGTTGCCAAAGGAAGAAGAGATGCTGAGGTCTTATGTTTTTAATTATAATGATTTTTTTTGTGAGCGCAGGTTTTGCAGAGGATTGGCAACCTTATGAAGCTGTCATAAAACTTGATAAAAATTACCAAAGTTTAGAGGAGAACTTGGATTAGCATACTGATGTACTAACAGAGGATGAAGAGTACCTTTCAGAGGATAAGTATTCTAGAGCAGAGTATGATGAAGAATGCCTCTTGAATGAGGAAAATATTGAATTGTTGCAGCAGAAAGAAATTATTGATGAATTAATATTTGGAACTGTTATAAAACAAGGACAATTCCTTGTGGAAGAAGGAGATGAAGATCAGTCTAAAAAGTTGATATGTGAAACGTTAGTTGAGGCTGTTGAGCCGTACATTTTTCAAATTGACAATTGTTGTGTGAATACAGGGATTATAAGTGTTGAACAAGAACTTATTTCTGTGGAGATGAATGAGATAGAATTGTCTAAGGAAGGCAGTCCGATTGAATCGTTGGGCAATAGTGACCATGTAAAGGATAAAGCTGGAAATGAAGAGCATTATGATAAGACACTTGCTAAATGTAAGGAGGAAATTGAATTGCTAGGAGGAAATGGCAATATAAAAGAGGTGGTAACAGCAATACTTAACAGTAGCAGAGGGTCTTTAAAGGACATGGAGACAAAAGAGTGTTATGGTTCAAAAACCAATAGTTTGTTTGCAGGAACAGTGAATAGAATGAATGAGTGTGATGCTGTGATTAAAGAAATTGAACAAAAGTTATTTGGAAATAAAATGGAAGTTCATAAGCAACAAGAGGGTAAGGATGTAAGGGTGGCAGTAAGGAACCAACAACTACAAAGTGAAGGTAACCAGTAGAAAATTAAAGGCAATTTTAAAGAAGGGACTATGGTAGCTGAAAACATAGTAAAGGATCATCATTCCATCATGATGATAGGCACAGTGGAGATAACTAGGGAAACTGTTGAGGCAGTCGATAAAGAAGAAGGACTAAATTCTCATAAAAGAATCAGTGAATGGGAGACAGAATTTGAGCTACTGGATAAATGGTTGAAAGCACCAGTAGGGAAGAAAGAACTTGATGAAGATTGCAAAGGATATGCAAGAGAGGAAGAGGAAAGAGTCCAGCAAAGAAGTGAGTTGGACATAGAAATTGAACTGATGATAGATTTGATGAGGAAAGAGTCTCAAAGAAAGGATACAACAAGAAGAGAGCAAGGCATCAACAAGAAAAAGACAGCAGCAGACTATGAAAGCATAACTAGTGGGGCAATGCAACATAAAGTGTGGAAACCTAGAGAACAACAACAAACAACAACAACAACCAAGGACAGACTACAGAACAAAGTATGGGATCCAGGAGGACATAGATCAGAAGCACATGATTATTTTCAACCTTAAAAGTCTGATGCAGGAGCATTCAGCTCAATAATATCATTGTATCTTAGTAGACATAGGGGGTCTTGTGTTTTCAAGGAAGTTGGTTTCCTATGTTTTGAATTAATGTAATTATTAATGTTTTGAGTGATTTTAATGAGAGAAGCTAGAATAGGGATTTAATTGAGTATAGTGAGGCATATTTGTAAATATTCTTGAATGTAGGAGAATATGAGAGATTTAGGATAGTTGGGAGATTGAGGAATTTGAGAATTAATTGTAAAACTCAGATTAGGAGTTAGTTCATGATTTTATGGACTAGAGAGGATCCTTAGGGATGAGGAAGAGATTTTAGGGTTTTGTTGAGAATATTATGGATATAAACCAGGAATTGGTTGTAGAATCCCTTTTGTATAAATGTAAGCCTAAAAGGCATAATAAGGGGTTGGTTAGATAGTTAGGCAAGTCAAGTTAGTAGTTAGAGGTTTGAAATGTAAGCCTATGGGCATATTGTGAAACAGAGGCCACTGATATTGGAAATTAGGCCTGAGAGAAGAAACTGTGTAAATACCTATTTATTAATACAAACAACTCAATTCTGAGTTTATGTGTGGTTTGAGTATTAAAGGATAGATTGTGTGTGATTTAGAGGTTCTGCATAGTATTTGTATGTAGGCAGAGTTCGACAGAACACAAAGAAGAAGAATGATATGGAAGATCATAATGGACTGCTTGAATCCATTCGAAGGATCAAAGAAATGTTCTGGAGTGATAATGATTTAAGAATCATGCGGAGTTAAGCTCAGGAGGGAGTTGCGCAACAGAACAACGGAAGGACGAGAACCTTGAAGAAACTTGAAACCACAGAAAACACTGAAGGAATGGCATAAAATCCAAGTGAAGAGAAGAGCGAAGAAGTGAAGTGTCGACGCACAGGAGTCGTTGGATCTATATGATCAACGAACGAGATTTGTTTGTGGTAAACGACTAGGATTAATTCGCACAGAATAGAACCAAGAAATGAATGGAAGAGATTCAATCTAAGTACTTACAGAAGGTGAAAGGTGGGAATCGATCTGGACTGTCAGATCGACAGATCTGGTAGATCGATGGTGATTAGTAACTGCAGCGGGGGTAGAGAGTGTATGGGTGCCTTAATCATGGTTGAAGGCCCTTAATTGTTATTAACTGTCGATCATAAATCCAAGTGGTTACGTCATAGTCAACAACGGGGGTTGAAGGTTTGATAACCCGCATGTTAGTTGGAGCGCCGCAGAGTGTAGGATTTGATTGATTCCGTTATCCAACGGATATCGACTGTAAAGAGATTGAACTTTAACTGCAAGGCCAGACTCGAACATTTATAGATTAAGGTTGCATAATCCTTATTAGCTCCGTAAGGCGGTTAAGTGTCGTGTAAATGGTCCAATGCGATATCATTGTGGACCGTTGGAACAGATGGGTTTTGATCTACGACACTGGATTAACGAGAAACTCTGTTGATCGGAAAGGATATCAACTGTCGGATTGAAGGTAATATCGACGGTGGAGCTGGAGCAATAAGAATTGGGCAGAGCGGACCCGAGAAGGTTATAGGCGGGGTTTCATTTTATTTGAAGTCCAGAAGTGTTATCACATATCACATGCGAGAGGTGATGGAGTCACATGATGGTGCGATGCGATGTTGTGATAGCCGTTGATCTGGCGGATGAAATCAACAGTGGAAAGCATGATCGCATCCTGTAGATCGGGAGTTCCGAATGCATATGTTGAAGAGTCCTTTTGAAACCCATGATAGCGATAAAGGTAAACCTCGAGAAATGTGCAAAGGCCGAAGAAACGCAGAAAAGGTATGGTTTACGTATGATTCATAGCGTATTTCTATTATATAAGGTTATAATAGAAATAAAGCGCCGATAGAAGGTTTATGGGTAAGTCCGTGAAGAACCATAGTTATAGAGTGGGGTTGGTTATATATGTGCGGGCATAAGGATTAATTAAGGATTAATGAAGGTTTAATGAAGAGGGTGTATAAGTCCCAATGAAAGGATTAATTAAGGGTAGTCTGGGTTAGTTAAAAATTCATTTCGCAGAGATTTAATAAAGGAGGCCTTAATCCTTAAGTTTGAAGATTTGACTCGGCGGGGAGTTGAAATTCCTGGAGAAAATAGATATATGCATTTTATATGCATATTGTGGGTGTATGTAGGTATACCCTGCGTCACTCCTCTCCTCACATTCGGGGCCCTCCCTCTAGTAGAATTCAAAGGTCGTGTTTATATAATAATTAGGGGGCAGAAAAAACAAAGGAACCCCCATTGGTGCATTGGCTAGTGCGTTTAACATATGACATTGGTTGGTGAGGGTCTCGGGGTCAAATCTTGTAGGACTCCAACTTGGTATGTGTTAACAAATGTTTTACATTTAAATGGTTCATTGATCCATACCATATATCTATGGTGTAATACATAACCACCCCACCCAACAATTACAACAAATGCTTATATATTAAATCGTCCAACCATTTCCCCTGTTTAGCCTTTGAATAGCCACATCAATCATCAACCCTAATTTCTCCGATGTGACTGTGGGTTGTTTAGGCCTACATGGATTCCTATTAGGTGCCACGTGGTGCCTACCCATTGGCCCATGTTTGTGTCCAGTCGCCTTAGCCACATCACCTACTTATGGGTCCACCTCTATTGATGGTACTTGCTGACTAGGTTTCCATGTGGAAGCCTATGAGAGTGCCACGTGGCACTTTTTGGGTCCCACCTACACATAATATTTTGTTTTTTGTCCCAAACTTCATATGAGAACATTTTTTTCATACAGACTTGAATTGAGGCATCATTCACGTAGTTGGAATTGTTTCGACAAGATCTACAATTTGGTGCTAGTTTTGCTGAGATTTGAGGACTTCAAATTTTGAGCCTTTTTGGATCCTGCCAGATTATTCCTACCCATTAAAGAGCTTTTGGGCCTCCAAAAGTCTTGTCATTCAATAGGTAGGTTAGGGAATTTTTCCCTCACTTTCTCCTTTTCAATCCATCTTGCCTTGCTAGGAAGCATTCCTTTGAAACCCACACAAAGGTACTTCACATATCCACATCACGAAGTCCAAGTCCTTCTATCTAGGATGATGTCTTTGGGGAACTTGTCCAAGTGTCTTGGAGCGAAATCATCCAATGATAGAACCTGACCACTCTCCTCTGGATCCATGATCATGGGTGGTTCGTAAAGTTTCAAGTTGTCAACATTGACTACGTAATATATCTGCATATATGCTGGAATATTAAGGTGATGAAAAATTGTTCCAATCTTTTCTAAAATGGTGAATGGACCATATCTGATTAGTTTTATCTTATTTCCTTCTCCCTTCAACCTTCCCTTGCTGATGTGAAGCCATACTCTGTCTCCAACCTAGAACTGGTGATCAACTCTGTGTTTTTCATGTCGAGCCTTATATTGAGCCTGACTCTTTTCTAAATGTTCTTGCACAGCTTGATGAATCATCTAGATCTTCTAAATGAACTTGTGAGATTTGTCTTCATCACGTCGTCCATTGGAATCCTCATCATTCACCAAAACTAAATATCTGGGAGCTTTTGGCAGATACCCAAAGCATGTATCAAATGGTGAACTTTGAGTAGAAGAATGCAAACACCTATTATATGCATTCTGAGCATAGTGTCTTTGTTCATCCCACAACTTAGGATGCTTGTTGTAATACCCTCGGAACAAATGAGCCATTGTTATATTGATGGCCTTTGTCTATCTATTGGTCTGTGGATGGAATGTTGTACTCCTCTTTAGCTTGGTGTCCATCATCTTTTGTAAGCTTGTCCAAAACTCTCTAAGGAATCAAGAATCTTTATTTGAAACAGTGGATGTGGGTAGTCCAAAATGGATCCATACACGTTGAAAGAAAAGTTGGGAAGTATTCTTAGTAGTAATATACTTTTACATAGCATCAAGAAACACATCTTGCTAAACTTATCCACCACTACATACAAGTAGTCATGACCATTTCTTGACAAAGGAAACCCTCCTACAAAATACATGGAGATACTCTCCTAAGGATGAGAAGGAACAATGGATGGTGTGCATAACCCCAATTTTCTATTAGTGGGCTTACAAATAAAGCACATCACACACCCCTTTACATATTTTGTTACAATTTCTTTCATCTGAGGCTAATAACAAAACCTCTGCCATTGAAACATAGTTTTTCCTAACCCAAAGTGAGCAAACACAAGAGAAGTGTGAGCTTCTCGAATTACATGGACTCTTTCACTTGTAGGAATACATAACTTGCCAATATGGTAGAGTAACTTATCTTGCAAATGGTAGTTTTCCACCTATGATCCATGGGTTAGCCTTTCATAAACTTCTTTAAAATATTCATCAGTAGCATATTGTTCAACATAGCTATCATGAGATAAAGAAGCATTCTTCAAAACAATAGATGCAAAAACAAGAGGTCTAGAAATCATATCTACCACTTTGTTACTTGTACCCTTCTTGTACTTGATTACCAAATGAAATTGTTGAAGGAATCCCATCCACCTAAAGTGACAAGCTTGTTGCAACTTGGTCTATGACTAGAGATACTATAAGGGCTGATGGTATGTATGTATGATAGTCTCCTTACCTATCAAGTAATGCTTCCATTTATTGAGACTTTGAACCAAGGCATACAACTCTTTGTCATACATGGGATAGTTTACAACAACTTGAGAGAAAGTATTTGAATGATAACAAACCAGTTTACAATGTTGCATCAATATTGCACCCATGGCATATCCACTAGCATCTATCTTGATCTCAAATGGTTGTTTAAGGTATGTTAAGGCGAGTACTGGTATTTTTCTAATATTTTACTTTAAGGTGCTGAAAGAATTTTTCTCCTTTCCTCCCCACTAAAAGATTTGCTTCACACTAGTAGGGAATGCAGAGCTGCAATGATGGAGAAGTTAGCTATGAATATTCTCCACTACTGAACTGATCCCAAGAAGCTTATCACTTATGCTACATTTTTAGGTTTAGGCCATTTGACAATTTCATCAACTTAAGAAGGATCAATCTTCAGTTGACCTACTCATATAATATGACCCAAATACACCAAATAAGTTTTTCCAATTTCACATTTGGACAATTTTACATACAATTTATCCTTTTTCAAAGTATCCAGTACTTGTTTGACATGTTTACATGATCATCCCAAGTTTTTCTAAAGACAAGTATATCATCTAGGTATACAAGCACAAACTTATCTAAGAATGGTTGAAACACATCATTCATTACCCTCATGAATGTAGCTGGGGCATTGAAAATCCCAATGGAATTACCTACCACTCGAATAATCCTTGCTTTGTTTTGAAGGTAGTTTTTCATACATCATTCTCTACGATTCCGATATGATGGTAACCATTGTGAAAATCTAGCTTAGTGAAATAAACAACATTCTTCAATTGATCAAACAAATCATCTATACAATGGAGAGGATACCAGTTTTTCATTGTGATCTTGTTGAGAGCCTGATAATCCACGCACATTCACCATGTTCCATTCTTCTTCGAAACTAACACAATTGGTGAACCACATGGGAATGAGCTAGGTTTGATGACTACTTGGTCCAACAAGTATTGCACATGCTTCTTGATTTCTCCCATTTCCAGAGCTAAAATCTTGTACATGCACACATTTGGTAAAGGGGCATCTTGCTGAAGATGAATTTCATGTTGAATTTCTCTTTTGGGAGGCAATCCAAATGGTTCCTGAAAAATCTTATCATGGTTAGAGATAATATCAAATATTTCTTTCCTATGAGAATTATTACAACATTTGAAAGCATCAAATGCTTCAACATATTTTTCTCTCACAACCATGAGCATACACTTCTTGCTGGAGTTGATGAATCTCTTCATCTATCCTGCACTGACAAGGGTTGAATTGAATTTCATGTGGTGAGATCTAACAATATATTCCACACCGTATTTGGTGAGATGGTACTTGTCTCATGTTTGAACAATATTGCTTGCCTGTGATACAAGTATGGGCTTCCCAAGACTATGCCACAAATGTCAAGTGGGACAACATCTAAATCAACCTCATCTATCAGCTTTGAAGTAATGACAAACCTAACCCTACATTGCTTGGTGACATTGAGTTTTTCATTGTCACACACCCAACCAAGAGGATAGGGTTTTGGATGAGGTCTCATTTCCAAACCCAACTTCTTAACAATTGATTCTAAGATCAAATTAACTTGAGAACCTGGATCAAATAGTGTATCTATTTTTGTGTGCTTAGATACAACTCTTATATGAAACAATTCACTTCTTTTTATTTCATCAACATGAGCTTTACTTTCAAAACTTGAACTAGCATGAAAGGAACCTTTACCTTGTACCCCAATGGTTGTGATATGCTTCTCATCACTAGAATCAGAACCAAGGTCTTGTTGCATTGTAGAAACTACCTTCTACTTTCCTTTTCCACCAAACATCTTAAGCTTCAATTCTATATGTAGCTTGCAAAAATGCTCATCATCGTGCCCTTCATTATTGCAATGAGTGCAAGAAGGCTTCCCTTCTTCTTTATTTTCTATCACTATCTTCTTGCCCTTTCCTTTCCCTTTGAAAATGGTGTTTTGAGGCTTGGATGAAGGCTTTCCCCTGCTTTCAAGATGAGTGGCTTTCATACTATCTTCATCTATATTAGTGGGCTAAAAAAATAACAATGAATGACAAAGATAATTGTGTAATGTGATAATATATTTCATCAAAGTTTCTAGTGTGTCTAAAGGAATATTCAATGCTAATGCTTATTTCCTAAACTCCTCTATAAAAATTTGAACATTCTAACCTTTGCTCTGTCTCAGGTTTTTCCATTCCATCATGGCTTTCTACCAGTAACACAATGGATAAAATTTCCATCTTAATGAATAAACAAACTCAAACCATGAAGAAAGGAGTTTACAATTATGTTGGCTACCTTTCTGAAGCTTGCTTTCCCACCATACAAAACTTGTGCCTCCCAGTCAAAGAGATGCAACCTAAATCTTGCTTAGTCCTCTTCAATTTGTTGTATACAACAATACACTTAAATTTGTCTAATACAATTGTTTAGTTTCTCTGCATTATATTCTCCATTAAACATGGGCAAATCAAATTTCACATCTAACTTTAAAAATGGATTTCTAGAAATTTCTTTTCTGATGACTATGTGAATGATGAGAATGACATGAATGCGGGGAGGAGGAAGATATTGAACTTGAATATGGAGGTTTAGTAGGTTCTTCTTCACCTCCTCGATGCAATAATGCATTATATTTTACTGGAGCTCCCTCTTTCATGTCCTCCTTTGCCATTCTCCCTTCATAATATGAACCAAATTCTCTACCTGATCTGCCATCTAGTAGAAGGCTTTGTAGAATTCTTTCTCATTCTTTCTGTGCATGTAATTATCCTCCATTTTATTTATTTTTGTTGCATGTCCAATATCAGGGTTAAAAGACTTAAATTTTCCTTCACCCTCTTTGAGTTTGGATCTAGAAAGAATCCACACTCACATTTCATAGTAAAGAGGACCACTCTGATACCAACATGACCCAAGATATTTTATTCAGTGATGTTAAAGAAAATTTATTAAAGAGCATGAAAATACCATAAATGCAACATCCATGAAGAAGAAACAATGTGTGAGCTGCGTCTCTCAACCCAACTTCAAAATGGAGAGGCCTCTATATTATCTTACCAAAATGAAAGGCAAGTACATGGAAAAATACATGGTAGTACCTCACTTCTAGGATTGACCTGAAAACACGTTTCTCAAATCCAAATTCTGAATACATGAGTGGATTTCTTGCGAAATTCTGAGAAAAATGAGTATAAACTTGACCAGGGTTTGGCACTATCACCTCCTCCTCAAAATTCATGCCATAACAAATCATAATATGCTTGGAATATTCCCATATTCCACCTTGGGATTTGTGCTAGTAAGGGACCCCTATAGTCTACCACCTGTCACACTGCGTTGTGCCTCCTCTCCTCACGGTCACGACCCCCCCTCCCGCTGAACACAAAGTTTGTGTTTAAATAATAATTGGGAGGCGGATAAAAAAAAGGCACCCCCATTGGTGCAATGGCCAACATGTTTAACATAGGGCGTTGGTTGGCAGGGGTCCCGGGGTCAAACCCAGCAGGACCCCAACTTGTTATGTGTTAAAACATGTTTTAAATTTAAATGGTTCGTTGAAACATACCATATATATATGGTGTTATACATAACCGTCATGCCAAATGATTATAACAAATGTTTATATATTGACCCATCCTACCATTCCATGTGTTCAACCTTTGACTAGCCACGTTGACCAGCGACCCCAATTGCTCCGATTTGATTATGATTAGCTAGGCCTACGTGGATACCCGCTAGGTGTGATGTGGCACCATTCGATTGGGCCACGTGGCATCTACCCCATTGGCCCTTGTGTGCATAGTCACCTTAGCCACTTCATCTACTTATGGGTCCACTTCTTCTGATGGTACTTGTTAACTGAGTTACCACATGGCAGCTTGTGGGAGTGCCATGTGGAACCCTATGGATCCCACTTTCACATAACTTTTTTTTGTTTGTGCTAAAATTCAGATGAGCATAACTTTGTCATATGGACTCAAATTGAGGTGCCATTCATGCCATCATAATCGTTTCGACGAGATATATGAATTGGAGATGGCTTTGATGAGATTTGAGGACTTCAAATTTTGAGCCTTTTTGGATCTTCCTGTATCAAACATCCTTACATAATTTCATTGCTCTCTTATGTGAATAGTGAAGATATTGGATTTTATAGATTTTTCTCATGATTGGTCTCATTGAACCTAAACAATTTCTTGGTCGTATCATAAGTGATGAATAAACTAAACCAAATCAATGATTATTTTAGTCAAAATTGTTAAAATAGATTGAATCAATGCATATCCAGTTGAATATTCACTCTACTTTGGAACTGTAGTGTAGAGAGGATGTTGTTAGGCTTCTAGTTCAGTCCCCAACACTAGGCACGGGTGTTTCTAGGCCTTCTAGTTCACTCCTAGAATTGGATAAGAATGTTGATCCATCAAAATAACATTTTTCTTTATGTTTTACCAATCACAATTTGACCCTTTGATTTGGCAAGGGTTGTTCTTGTCTTCTAGACCTTAGGGGGTGGATTTTTGAGCTATAATAGATGCCTCCTAATTTATGATGTCAAAAGAGAATATGATGGCCAAAATACATTATAATAAGTAAACCAGTGATTGAAGTAGAGAGAGAGAGACCACGGACAAGAGACCTGCATAGGATCAAAATTATATTCAGATACATAAAGAAGCACACCCCCAAGGTAGGCATACTAATACTTGGTACTGAGAGAAGAGAGAATAGGTGCCCAAATAACATACTATGGACTGGACTAGTCATGATACAATGTATATCTCTAGCATAGTAGCTATGAATAGGGATAGACACTGATGTCAGTTCCCCTAATGATGATCATCAAAGTACATAATAGATTCTCCAATCACAACTTAGGGGAGAAAATGATCATGAATGAAGTGGCCTCATTGACCCAAGGTCTTCGACACATCCCGATGGTACAACTATACTACATTCAAATGAATGAGTTGATGTTAAGCATGCAGGGAGTCTATCTAATTACCAAGCATTGAGGTATCCGGTCGTGACAAACACAAGGGAGACCAACGATAATGAAAATGGTTCCCATGGTACCTAAAACAGTCTATAGAGTGCAAATGAATGAGATGAAGTCGAGCACTCCATAGAATTATTCAACATGGGCCAATGATGAAACCCCAATGTAGATTGTGAGGAAACCTACCACTAATGACTGTAAGCTCCAAGGTACTAGAGCGTTTCTAGATCTACATCCTGGATAGTGTGTTGAAGTCGATGGGAAGAGATCCATCAAAGGAGGGATTTGATGTATCCCATGTCATTGACACGTAACTGCCACCAAGATAAGGTCTTTGATGATAGTAAATTAAGAATTGATGTACAAATGACACGGGGATAATTGACACAAAAGGTATGATAATACATGTAGATGGTCAACCCTTGATTGAGACATTCCTTGAACATATAATGAAACAAAACAATAATGAACTTGACAGCCTAGGCTGAAGAATATGAACATGCATGATGGAAACACAAGAGGCATCACCAAAGACCATAGACTAGAAGGGTAACCAATCATGTTAGATATTGACTCAATTGTAGAGTGACTCGATTGAAGCTAAAGGTATGGTTCAAAATTCCATCAAAAAATAACTGTAAGAGTATGACTTGAACAAGTTCCATGTTCAAGGGTGGCATACAATTTCCAAGATAGAGATGCATAAGTTAAAGGGACTCCCCCACCTGCTTTTTGTATAGTGT
Source organism: Pinus tabuliformis (assembly GCA_031772625.1). NCBI lineage: Eukaryota > Viridiplantae > Streptophyta > Pinopsida > Pinales > Pinaceae > Pinus > Pinus tabuliformis. The sequence continues at coordinate 1,066,631,590 of CM062815.1, forward strand.
ATCCATTTCATAGTTTAATGAGCATGAAGGAGAAGACAAGTAAGCTCAATAGGTTCCTTTTTCCTAAGTTTTATAGTGAGGCCAAAAAAGAGATAAAATTCACTTATGTCCTTCTCATGGTTTAACGAGCCTGAGAATGGAAAAGAGAGCATTTATTAACTTTCAATTTAATTAACGAATAGGAAAAGACTGAAATAACTCGACATTTTCATATAGGTTTTATGAGCATGAAACTATAGTAGAAAAATAAGATTAGGGTCTTCATGAGTTTAAGGTATGAAAAGAAGAAAAAAATAGAATCAAAATTTTCATATAGATTTAATGAGCATGAAAATATAGCAAAATGATCTCTGAATCTTCATTGTTTAATGAGCATGAAAATAAGGCCAAAAGGAAGTTCAATCCAAAGAGACGAGTGGTACAATGATGTGCATCTTGTTTTGATGGTGACTGAGAGAACTATCCTAAGCAAAGAAAAAAGCAGTGGAAAAGTATACCATAATGGAAACCCACTCAACACAGTGGTCTCTCTGAAAGGTGATGGAAGGTTTGAGATGGAGGCAAGGCTAATGCAAAGGAAAGAGGTTGAGCATGGTGAAAAATTGGTGAGTGGAAGAAAGACATTGAGGACCATGAGAATAGGTGACCATAAAGAAAATGATAAAAAAATGTGGGGACCCCCTATAGGGTGATATCCATAAATATGAGAGAAAGAGAGACATGATGTTCAAATTCAAATTCATGGAAAATACTAAAAATAATTCTTGAACCTACAAATAATGCAACATGGACAACAAGACAAAAATCAAGTCTATTCTAGGCTGCCCAGAGAGGGTAGGCTCTATTGCTCAATTCACAATGTGAAAAAAGGAGTGGTTAACGCTGAAAACTAGTGGGGTGGGCCCTAATAAAAAGTGAAACGGTAATGGAAAAAGCCAATAATACAATGACAAAATCAATGAATCATACTCCTATATGCCAATTTTAGTGATGCACCTCAGGGAAATAGTGAAAAACATGAGAATGTTTTTTTTTTTTTTTTTTATAAATTATATACATATGTATGAAGCATGACATAGTCTAATATTTGATATAATGTAGTGCCCACTTCCAGGCATAGGCCAAGGATTCCAATGTATGAATCCATGTGTAGTTTTCGGAAACATATGGCTCACCATCATGGGGCCATGCCACATCCAATTAAATTTCCACATTCCTGAATATTAATGATTCCAAGGAGGGCCTAGAATGATAACATTATTAGGAATGACCTGAGGACATAAAGAGTGAATTGTCTCATGAGCTAAGACAAATCCTTGATAGTGACGATCAAGATAGGAATACCTGGGTATGAGGAATTCATCAACAACGGAAATTAGAGTGGATTATATGGTGGCAAGTTCAGTGTGAAAAATCCTCGACCTGACTCAGTTTGAGGGTGGTACATCGATGGATGAGTTAGGAGTTTCCCCTTGGATTGATTCAATATTTTCAGTTCCAAGCTCCATCATGTCCAATTGTGAGAGAGCAGAGGCATCATGAGGCATAGTCTCTCATAGATTATATTGTGAAACCATACCTCCAAGATGGCCATATCTGGAGGAAAATCAATATCAAGGGAGTCATGTGAAAGTGATGGAGCAATGATCCATGTGGGTAGAGTATCCTAATCATATTCCATATTAGGATTTAGTTTTTGGCCAATGTTATTAGGTGGTGGTGGGACCACTTAAGAGGTGAGCGCTTCTGCAAAAGGTGGCATTATGCCCCCATGAGATTCATCTTCTGTAGGTACCACTCGAGGATCTGGATGTCCAAGGGATTCACTAGTGACAAAAGGGAGCATGTTAATTGTGGAATAAAATGGGCATGGGTCTAGTGGATCAAGAGGAAATGTGCCCATAAATATGGAGTCTTTGAACATTCCATCTCCAATGCTTTCAGTAAGGGTGGTGGAATTAATCAACTACAAAGGGGACAAAATAACTATCGTGAAATTGAAGATCATACTTGAAAAAGTATATCTAGTCAATGGTGACTATCTTACCATCACGGGGGAACATCACGAATCGAAATATTGAAAATACAATAGTCGTCATAACATAAAACCAACTTCGCGAAAGTAGGAGGTTATAATCTAATGATTCATTGATGGCCTCCACCTCAACAAATATTTTTTCTCCCCTAACTATATAGATAAAGTGGAAAATAAACATTGAAGCTACATGGTGTGCCCATCAAAGGCCTTCAATTTTGATCTAGTTGTAGAAAATATTGGGGAGCCAAGAGATTTCCAACACTTTGACAACATGATGCAAGACGATGCCCCCCATCCAAAACTATCCTATGAACACGTTGTCTAAAAACATGGACCATTATTTGGAATTCCATATGATGTGGAAGACAAGGTTTCCAACATGAAGGGTTGAAGGTCATGGTATTAAAATATGAGGTTCCACCCCACCGATAGCAAAAAAAAGTGCCTTGTGTTGTGTTGGGAAACTTTGCAACACTTCTAACACAAACATAATAGCTAGAGTTTTTACCAAATCCTCAACAATATTATAGTTCTGCGCGCCCTTCACACTGGGATTATGCATATTATTTTGAAGGTCACCCTTAGGTAGGTGTGATACAATGTTCAATAATGGCTTATCAAAATTAAGTTGAACATGCAACGGAGGTTGGGTCACAGGATCTGAGGTAGAAGTTCCACTCTCAAGATTCTTGTAATTATGCACTTTGGTTTGTAAATGGATTTCTGACTTAACCATAAATATATCTTGCATAGAATGTGAGGCATTAGAATATTTACCCCCACTACCCCCTTGTTGAGGTGGTGGACTATTTACAACCATTTTTTGTTGTTGGGTTGGAAAATGATTCATCAAGATAGTTGGTTAACGATCAGGTTGTTGCGAGAAATATCGATGAATCTTATCCATCCATGGGAACTCATGAGTAAGATGATCATCCCTAGAAATCTTGTAGGGAAATCAATTCTTCTTCTTCTTCTCTTTGGTACCACTCCTAGTTTTGTCTTGGGTTTGTGACGCCCCTTGTTCCACAATTGAGGTTTTGGATTTATTCTTTTTCTTCTTACCTCCTTATTATTGAGGGTTCTCATTCAAGGTGGATTGAACAAAATTTACCTCGGAGGTGAGAACAGGGACATGAGGAATTTGATTAGAAATTTGAATAGCCAGGGCACTAGAAGAATGCTCATTTGGCGCATCTAAGAGGCTAGTTGTCCTATGTTTCCAGAAGATATAGAGCCCACGAATCCATCAACATGGGTTCTAGGTTTCCGAGTTGAAAGATTAGTTAATGAACGAGGTGAATTTGGAATATGGTGATGCAAGGTGCCCACTTGAGAATAGATCAAGTCAAGTTGATGGGAATTCAAAATGGTTTTCTCTTCGGTTTGGGCTCCACCCTTTCCACCTATTCAACAATTTAAGGCAATAACGACTTAATAAACCACTCATGAAGCAACTCATCAAGAAGCTTAGTTTAGAGTAAAGCTCGTCTTCTCCTCCACTCATGAATATGATTAGAAATGTGTGTGGAGTTAACCTAATGAAAGATATTGAGAATATTTGTATAGCCTCATATATAACAAGAAATTTATAATGATTAACAAAGGTCTATGCCAAAGATAGGAAATTATCATAAGCGATGAATTCGAGATCAATATACCATTTGGCAACACCATTAGTGAGAGTCTGTTGAAAAAGATGCAACCTAATACTATCATCCATAAATGAGTTGGATGAACACCACAAATGATAAGTAGTGATATGGGTTGTCAAGTCTTCTCTAGGCTTGCCATTGAATTTTGGAATGTCTGATGGAAACTTATGTGGAATAGGTGACTATGTAGTATTATGTCTTATAGGGCCATTCATCAACTTAGAAATATCAAGCAAAGCTAGATTTCCAAGAAAGAGGATGTAAACAATGCTTGGAGGGGGTTAGAGGCCCCTTATGACCCAAGTGGAGGAGGTTCTCCCCCCATAGTGTTGTTTCCACTAATGGAGTTACTCATGGAAGTGGGTTGAATAAAGGTGTTAACTCCATTTTCCATGTAAACTTGTGAATGGTAGATTCCCCCAGAGTAAGTGGCCCCAGTTGAAAAAGGATTTCCAAGAGATTTTGGACCTCCTAGGCCATAGGGGGATCTGAAAGGGTTATTGAGAGGATTAGGAACCCATGTATTATATGTGTAAAAAATGTTTTTTCCTCTCAAAGCATTGCATGGATTAGATGTGCAACCTTGGAATGTAGATCCTGCAAGTGCTTGACTCCCAAAAGGATTTGTGGACCCACTATAAATGAACGTACCTCCAATGCTGCTAGAGGATGACATGGCTACACTGAAAGGATTCCAACCATATGGAAATCCATGATTGGGTATTATCGTACTTCCTATTGATATAGTAAGACCCATTGTGGGGCCTATGAAACTATATGTGAAAGAGAAGTTAGACCCTCCAACATTAGACATAGGGATACTAGACATGATGGAACTAGAACCTCCACTAAATGTGAATGGAGATGTAAAGGTCATTGATGTGGAGGCACCCATATTGGATATGTCAAGTGGTAGAATTACATGAATATTCTTCTAGAATGAGGAGAAAGTGTCATTAAATGATGTAGTGTGAATGGATCCATCGTTAAAGGGATGGATATAGATGTGACATTTGGAAGACCATCAATCACTACAGGTGTGGACACCATGAGCCTCAATGGATAAGTATTAACATTATCCATGGAAGACTCGAGTAAGGGTCTATGAAAATATCCAAATAAGTGAATACCCCCACTTAATGAGATGGGTTTAGAGGTATGTTGATGAGGTGGTAGACCATGGTCAACAACTCGATGAATGGATGCTTTGTGCCTTTGAGTATCACCCAAAGTAACCTGAGATAAGGATTTAATAGGTATGGAATATTTAGGTCCATTCTACGGGGAGGATGACCCACCTTGTAGCGGATAAGGCCCGCAAGTCTACGAGAGTGATGCAAATGAAAATCCACCATGGTGGCAGCCAAAGGTGACACAATCGTGAAGAAGAAAAGTCCTAAATCCACTAGATAAAAAAAAATAAACAAAACACACTAAGATTATCTTAAAGTAGCAAACCAAAAAAACCAGAGTGGGAAAGGGACCTTCCCATCATTGGAGCATGTTTAATCAATGAGCAGGCTAGTGGTGAGGAAATGGTTGGGACAATTTTAACAACTACCTGCTTAACATCTCTCACACCCGGGGCCAGTTACTCACACTCAAATATCAACGATAGATCAACCCCATTGAGAACCGAGTGAGTATGGATGAAATTTTCCATAGTTACATCAAGGATCGACCCCCTCACTGTCACCCATTATAGTATTCTATGAAAGGCCACTAAGGTCACCACCAACAATAACGCGTCTTGGGGGGATAGTTGCTAGCTAGAACTACATGCACAAACAGGGTATTGATCCAAAAGCCTCACAAAGGCGTTCCCAAAAATTACGCTATAGTTCATAGATACAACCACAACAATTCCAAATAGAGTGTGGAGATCACCCTGTAGGTCCCAATATATCAGAGTGCTTAACACTTGTGTTAGAAAGGATTCCAGATCGTGCCACTGAAAGTGGATTTACTCTCCCTATCTCAAGATTCTACGCTTGTTTCCTAGTCTTGGGGAAGTTAACCTTTCATCCCTATCCCAAGACCATAACCTTTCTAACTTTTGTGTGTTACCATGGAAAAATAAAAATGTCGAATTAATTTTATTAATGCATATTATTTTTAAAGGATGCTTGTTAAGTCAAAGGTAATGGATGAAACTTTTATGGTATTATGACTCAACTTGCTGGTCAAAGTTTTCATTGATGTCAATATGGCATTGTTGGAGATGGAAACTATCCTTGTGATACATGAATAACCCTTTTGATGGACGAATAACCCTTTTTTGATGTTGCCCTAAACCTCATGCAAACCCTAGGAGAAAACCCTAAATACCTAGCCCCAAATGCTTGATACATGATGCCCTAGCTTTGTTGAATGATGCCTATTATGCCCTAAGGAAGACATAATCCTAATAGGTTAATTCTATTAATTTAAAGCCTTAAATGAATCAAGAAGGAGAATTTACCTTGAATGCCAAAAACATAAAGATAAAAATCCTAAAGGCTGCCATGACAGTTCACAAATATAATTTTCTTGATGGTAAAATGAGATTATTTAAAGATGAAATTGGCACTAACCTAGCCCCAAGGGTTAGCTCAATCGGTCATGTCGGGGCCTCGCCAAATGGGAGGTCACAGGGTCAATTCCTGAAAGCTCTTGGGGTCAGGTCTTGCAGTATGCCAAGGGGTGTCAGTGTAGATATTTCCCATGGATGTAGCGCCACCCCTTGACCAAAGGTGTCTGTGAACCATGCCCAAAAAAAAGAAAAAAAAGAAATTGGCACTAACTTGTAGAGGACATTTTCCCCTTTCAAACAAGCCCTTACTTGTCTTCTAACCCCTCTTAGACTGAGAGAATTTTTTTTTTTGAAGTTGAAATATAATATTTTCTATCATAGCTGACATGAACCTAATTGTGTAAGTTGACTCCCTCTTTAAACGACGTGACTCTTCATTATAACTAAAAATAGGTATAAATAGAAGGTTTAAACTCATCCTTCTCATCATCAATATCGGTGAAGATCATCACAAGAAGATAGAAGGGTGAGAAGTGTTCACATCTCGTGAACCAATGAGGTTGAGGTTTATCGTATGGGCATACTTTTGCGATTGGGAAGCAGACCTCAGAGTTACCAGTGCAAGCTTAAGGAAAAACTTGTTGGGATTTTTATTTGCTACCTTACCTCGGACCTAACAATAGATATCTTAGACTTAGTACCTATACATCAGATCCCCACCTGTGGAGGAACTAAGACATGATAGGTATAGTCACTTGTGCATACCTATATATCTTAGATAGGGGACAATCATTTGCTCAGATTGATAGCTAAAATTCTATGGGAGACTTGCACTTATACACTTAGACATACACTTGAGTTGGCTCAAACCTATTGCTGAAGAACACACCTTGAATTGGATTGGACTAGTGTTAAAGAAACCTGGACCTATGTGGAGAGGCTCAAACCAGTGTTAAAGGAGCTCAAACTACTGACTTGTGGAGCTCGGGTTAGCTTGGATTTGAGTGACTGTTTCAACCTTGGTTGAAGGCTTAGAATTGGAAAATAATTGTGGTAGTATTGTGGGTTCATAATAGTGTTGTGGAGAGGCTTTAAGGTGCTCGGACTTGTGGTGGTACTGGTGATTTCGAACCTATAAGAATTAACACTTGTAAAATATCATATTAATAGTGACCATCACCATATTTGTGATTAGAGCCTCAGTACCTCAGACTTGAGGTAGTTTCTTGTAGGAGCTTGGAACTACAGTGACATAAAAGGATTGACCTATATATTACAACTCAGGACAATCAAATGTAAGGGCTCAAGGTTGGATTATATCTCTATCTATGGAAGAATTGTAACACAAGCCTGTGGAGATTACCCAACAAAACCTTATTGCAGACCTACAAAACTGTGAAGAAGTATAGTGACATTTTTTGTGAAGATAATCAATAAAAATTTAAAATACATAAAGAGGACTGTTATACAATGATTGCGGTGGCATGTTGATCTGAAGTATCCCTTCCTTGTAGATAGGTTGAGAACTGTACTTGAAGATTAGTTATTTGTTGAAAATAAATAGTTGTTGACCTTTGAAGTTTTGAAGACATTCTTATAGGCCACACTTGAAGCTTTGAAGAATTATTGTGCAGGTCTGAAAGCAACCTTTTAGCATTGGAACATTTTCTCGCTGGAACAATTATTAAAGACACCCTTAGAAAGTTCTTGGGGCAACCTATTGAAGACACCTTGAGGGATTCTTGAAGACATTTGGAAGACTTGTAGAATTTGATCCTGAAGGCACCCTTGGAAATCATGATGCATTAATGAAGGCCCTCATGATGTGACCTTGAAGAAGCTTGTTTAGGTAACATGAAGAGTAGTGGATACACCTTTTAAGAAGATAAAGTTTTCATTGATGAAATAAGTCCTTTGGAGATCAATTGAAGGCATTGTTGAAGGTGAATATATTTTTAGGGCTGGTTGTAGAAGATATTGGGAGCCTTGAAGGACCATTGACCTTTTCTTAAAGAATTGAAGTTGTGGGTCGGAGCCCTAGAGGATAAGATTCCTCAAGAAGATCATATTGGAACTTGTACCAGAGAGAGGGTTGGATCCCTAGAGGTTGGTGCCTCATAGAGACAAGGTTGGAGCCTCGTGACGTCCAAGTTGGTGCTTAGCAAAGTACAAGTTGGAGCCTGGTGGATTGAAGATTGGTGTCTTCATCTAGGGTTGGAGCCTTAAGGATTATTGTACTTGATTCATTGTAAAGAGTATTGGAGTCCTCGTCATTTCTGATTAATAAAATTATTATTCTATCATTATTCATTTTGTGTTCTAATTATAAGTGATCTTAACTGGTAAAAATAAAAAGTGAAAATAAATACTAATTCACCCCCCTGTCTCAGTATTTCCAACACAACTAATCCAAAGAAACCATGCAAGTAGATGCAAATGCAAAATTTTCATTTCAATGAATCCTACCTAAAGAAAGGACGTAATATTTTTTCTTCTCATATACAACTATGCACATAGTCCTCACTTCTCTCTCATTCAACACTCTGATCTATCAGTTAAATCAGAAAAACTAATCGCAACAATGTAACAAAAGAAGCAAAAGGAAACGAGTAAAAATATACTTAAAAAAAACTTAGTAAGTCTACCAACAATAATGCACTAAGATATGAAAAAGGAATTTCAATCAAGCAGCGAGCTCACATGCATGAAAATAGTTCAAAGTTTCCTGTACAATGATGCTAGAGAGGTATTTGAACACCAATGTGCTTGATAAGAATCAAAACCTAAGAGAAAGTTTCGAACCATAATTAGACAAGAAAATCTACAATATTGCATGCAAACTCAACAAAAAGAACAATGATCAAACTCTGAAAGTATAGATTCAATACATAGCCCTACGGGGCTTACAGAGATGCAAAAATATCTTAACATATACAAGTTAACCCATTTAGTTTCTAAATAAAAGTAGGTCCTTCAACACTCTCTCACAGAAGGATCTACCGAACTAGAGATGATATCAATGCTTTTACACAATATAAACAACAAACTAGAGGGCCTTCAACACCCTAGTCTGAATTGCAAGAGTGAAACAAAAGGGGAAAATGCATATCTAGGGGGTTTTTGGATCTAAGTTTCGAATCTAACATTTTAGTAAGACTATAAACCACTGTAAGACACCAAGGAACCATAAAAGCCCCAAGAAAAATTAAGTAGAATAGGCTAAAAAAATACACTTAATGGGAGTTTCCCAACAGAGTTTTCATTTCTGTTTAAGGGAAAATTTTGCTTGCAACGTCAAGGTACTTTAAACACAACAGGATTTTCCAAACGCCTCCCTAGAAAGTGTGTCTGTGTGTGTAGAGAAGTGATACTAAACTAAAATCGATCCCATGCATTCAAAGTCACAGAGAGAAAGTTAAGAAGTTACCTCTTATCTTGAGCATCTAGTCTCTGTTGGTGAAGCCAACTTGGGAAATATCTCCTCGAGATATTTGCACTTGAATCTTCCAAAGACATGCACACAATGAAGACAACCAATTCATATCTCCTGCAAAAATAATGTAGTACATACAAAATATATCAACCATATAAAATATGATAATGAGGGGAAATTATTTTTTTACTGCAGCATCAATGTTATATTAGAGTACATCGATGAGTCCTTGTACCCGTTTCCTTTGGTCTATCTCCTAACCTCTATGCTCAGTGATGTATGTACTTGCATGCATAAATTTATCTCAGAAATAGTATGGCAACATTCCAACATAAGTTTATTTCTTCTCTTCCATGGCTAGTGAATATATTGGCTTTTATTAATTTTTCTCATGATTGGTCTCATTGAACCTAGACACTTTCTTGACCATATCATAGGTGATGATTTAAATAGACCAAACCAATGATTATTTGAATCAAACTTGTTAAATTGGACTGAATCATTGTTTATCCAATCGAAACTTAGCTTTAATTTTTAAATCTAGTGTATAGATGGTGTTGTTAGGCTTTTAATTCGGTCCCCAATACTAGGAAAGGGCATTGCTAGGCCTTCTAGTTCATTCCTAGAACTGGCTAAGAGAATTGATCCCTCACAATACCAGTTTTCATGATGTTTCACCAATCACAATTTGACCCTTTAACTTGGCAAGGGTTTTTCTTGTCTTCTAGACCCTAGGGAGTGGCTTTTGGGCTATAACATTATGTAATTTATTTATATTGAAGAAAAATATGGATTGAATGTCATATGCTCAAACTATGTTAGAAGTGATACGTGTTTATCTTTTTTTTTATTCATATTATTAAAAGGGCATCAATAGTTATTTAACCTTATTTTCAATTCACAAAATATTTCATCTTGTTGTGATTTCCCTTGATAGTTTTTACAGTGAAAGCCTCATATATCATCTGATATGTCTATTATAAAAAATATCTAAATGGAACACAATTCAATCACTAGCCAACATAACAATCGATAACTGAACTAGACTCAACTAAACTTAAACATTAGTTGAACTAGAACCAAAGACCTCACAATGAACTCTGTCTTGAAATAGTTTGTTCAAATCAATTGAGTTAATGCACTGAGCTTGTTCCTTGATATTTTAGTTTATGACTTTGAGAAGACCATTGTTTTTATTGTTTTCATTTTCATTGTTGTAAGATATTTATTGGTTACTTTCATCTCGAGTGCAAAGAAGGAGGTATTTATCATCACATTGTATTGATTTATAGTACATATTTTGGTGATAAAGCAAATATACTCTAGGATGTAGAAACCCTAGTAAAAAAATTAAGGACATTCAACTAGTGGACTATTCAAATGACTATCTAGAGGCCTTGTCAATTTTTAGATATTTAGGTTCCATTTGAGTACTTGACACCCTAAAAGGAAAAAAAAACCAATGATAGAGGGGGGAATTTTAGTTGAATGATAGAAGACTTTAGGAATAGGTGCAAAAGTAGATATTTAGGTCACATAGAAGTCGACCATGCTACTCATCAAAATATTGAATGTGGAGGTACAAGTGGTAGACTATCGAAGTGTGTTTGTGTGGAGGAGGTTCTTAGCATGGGGATCCAAAAAAAGGACATTAATGAGTTCCTTAATTCCTGTTAGCATATAGATATTGGAGAAGAAGGTGGTTTTAACCCTAGGTCTGGTTCATGTTTCAAATTGTTGTTTTCAACATATACAAGATCACGTGAACGGTTTTGGTTTTGTTCATAGTGGTATATATTTTGAATGTTTGAGTGAAGGAAAGAGGGAAAGTGTTAGGAGTATGGAAGTCATAAAGGATAAGATGATTAAGAAGGTGTGAAAGGTGATAAAGAAAAAGGAGCCTCTAGACAAGATGGTTGTAGGAGAATATCTATGGGTTGACTAAGCACTATAATTTGAAGGAAAGTCATTTATAGGGAATTTTACGAGGAAATATATTTCCAAAGGGACTCTAAATGCCCAAATTTAAAAAGTATGGGATCCAATGAATTGATATGGAAAACCTTACATGTTTTGATTCGGGGTTGGGTAAGATTTTGTTTTTGACTTGGAAGGGAATGCATAAGCAAATCCTAGGTTAGAAGTGGCGACTAAAATCCCCAATTAGGTCAAGCTAATAGGATTTCCCATGGAAATATGGTTGGAGAAGGTTATTGGAGAAATTTAATTTTCTAATTTGAATAATCTTGGTTGATATATCCTTCAAACATAGTGTATCTTAATCGATGACACGTGTTTTGGTTGAAATTAACATTAATGAGGAATTGGTTGAATGCTTGGACATAGTTGTTGCGAATTCATGATTTGCCTAATTTTTGGATTATACCAATGCTCTGTTTTGTGTGTTATACTTTATCTTTATGAGCACATTGCAATTGATTATTCTATACCATTATAGAAAATCATAGAATGAAAAGAGTGAGAATTTTTTTTTATCGGAATACTCAAAAAGTGTTGGAGACTTGGTTGACAACAAGGTTGGGGCTAACATAAAGGTCTTACTAAGATAGTGAAATTTCTTAGAGATGAGTTATAGGAAATGATAAGATATAGAAGGTATGAGTATAGAGTAAAATAAGTGGTAAATTTTCTACATTAATTATACTCAATCTCCATATTTTGAGGCTCTAAGAATAGAGGACATATTTGTTGAAAAATGTAACTAGGTTCGATCTTCATAAAATGTATTTGTCAAAAGAATTTTTATTATTATTACAATGAATTATTAAAGCATGGGTTTCATGCTTGGGTCATCATTTTATTAGTCAAACGCCCCATTGTGGACTCCTAGGATTAATAAAGAGTCATTGTATATTTTATGATACCCTTCTTGGGATTTCTAACGATGTAAAAATAATTATTTTTGAGTCAAAGATGAATTATGTAACCTCCACACGAAGTTGCGTTCAAGGAAGGAAATTCGACCTCATTGTGTTATGCTCTTAACCTACAAGACGATACTAGAATACCAAATATGCGAACAGATATACCCAGAACATATAACAATGAGAAATAACAGCAAGTATTTTATTATTCAGAAAGCAATGTTCACTTGCTTCTTCGAGGGGACAACCTCCAATAGAGTTGAGCTCAATTACAAAATAAGACATGATGCTCCTCGAGGGGAGTCTCTATCCTTTATATAGGATTCATACATGCAATACCATGGGGCAATACCATGGTTCTTATTAATACCATCTATCTAATACCATGGCCCATTTGCAACTAACTATGGTCCCTTCATTAAATGTGGGTTAACCACTTACAATTATTAATATGGGATTTATTAATTCTATAACTATGACTCGATCCTATTACATAAATAAGGGGGTTAGGGTTGGACCCTAACATGCCCTCCCCCATAAGAATAGCCTTGTCCTCAAGGCCGAAGTTGCGGAAACTGTTGAAGGATAGTAGCTGGTTCCCAAGTTGCATCTTCCAAAGAGGTGTCTTTCCACTTGACGAGGACTTCCTTGATCGTGCGGCCACACAGGTGTCGTTATCGTGTGTCAAGAACCTATTCAGGTTGGAGTCAGATTGATCATTCTTCATCCACTTCAGGTAGATTGGTTTGAATTCTGCAATTCTTCCTAATCACTTTCTTGAGGCATGAGACATGGAAGACTGGATGGATTTTTGTAGTGGGTGGCAAAGATATCTTGTAGGCGACTTCTCCAATGCACTGAAGTACCTAATACGGTCCGTAGAATTTTGGAGATAATTTCTGACAACCCTTGTCTTTGAGTGATGTTTGCTTATATGGTTGCAGCCTCAAAAATACCTGATCCCCTTCTTGAAATTGGCGTTCTGAGCGATGTTGATCTGCCTGTTGCTTCATGCGATTCTAGGATTGATGAAGATTCTCTCTAAGATGGGCCAACATGGTTGTGCGGTTCTGTAGGAGTTGATCCACTGCTTGTACCTTCGAGCATCCCTTGATATAAGAAGTAGGGGAAGGAGGGAGTTGACCATAAACTGCTTCATATGGAGTCATTTTTGTGGTGGCATGATAGTTGGTGTTATACCACCATTCAGCTAGAGGTAACCACTATACCGATAGATGTTGCTTTTCTGAAGTGAAACACCTAAGGTAGGTCTCTAGACATTTGTTGACTGCTTCAGTTTGACGATCAGTTTGTGGATGATTGGAAGTACTGAGTTGTAGTTAGGTACCTTGCAGCCGGAAGAGTTCCTGCCAAAAGTTACTGGTGAATATCGGGTCACGATCAGACACAATGGAAGTGGGCATGCCATGCAATTTGAAAATCTGATCCATGAAAGATTGAGTGACCAAAGTTGGTGTAAAAGGGTGGGGTAGGGTGCAAAAATGAGCATACTTAGAAAGTCTATCCACAAACACCATGATGACTGACTTGTTTCCTGACTTTGGAAGACCCGTAATGAAATCCATAGAAACCTCCATCCAGATTGAGGCCGGGATGGGCAATAGCTGTAATGTGCCTGGGGATTTGGTCGTTTCTCCTTTGTGGCACTGACATACGTCACATCCAGCTACAAAAGTAAGAATGTCCTTTTTCATGCATGTCCAAAAAAATGATCTTCAAGTATGAGCATACGTCTTATGAAAGCTTGAATGTCCTGCAGTGGGAGATGAGTGCAACTCCGCCAAAATGCGACTTTTGAGGGTGGATGTTGGTGATATTACGACTCTGTCCTTGTAGAGAAGAATCCAATCTTGCCACGAGTAGCCTGTTTTGGAATTTTGATCCACCTGTAATTGATTAATGAGTTGGGAGAGCCAGGGATGTGAAAACCACTCCTTGCGAGCCTCTTCAATCTAATCTAGAATGGGAAGGGAAATTGCGAGCAGGGTACTTTCCTCCTCAAATTGGTGGGATAACGCATCTGCTACAATATTTTCGTGCCCTTTCTTGTAAATTATCTCATAATCATATCCCAACATTTTGGCGAGCCATTTATTTTGTTGTGGTGAGGATAGGCGTTGCTCCAAAAAATATTTAACACTTTGATGGTCTGTGCGGATTTGGAAATGTCGCCCCAATAAGTATGGTTTCCAGGTATCTACTGCATGTAAGATGGCCATCATCTCCTTCTCATAGGTAGATTATCCTAGGTTCTTCCCACTTAGTTGTTGGCTCGTGAAGGCCAAGGATCGACCTTCCTGGATTAAGACCGCCCCAATCCCTGTACCAGAAGCATCACATTCAATCACAAAATATTTGGTGAAGTCGGGTAGTGCTAAGAATGGAGTAGAACACATGGCATGTTTGAGAGCTGTAAAGGCCTATTATGCTTCCTCATTCCATAGGAATGAATTTTTCTTGAGGAGTTGAGTGAGGGGCCTAGAAATGCGACCATAATTACGGACAAATTTGCGATAGTAGCCTGTGAGACCAAAAAATCCTCTCAAGCTCTTCAAGGTCTTTGGTTGAAGCCAATCCTGCATTGCCTGGATCTTTTTGGGGTCCACCCTGACACCTTCACACCCTACAATGTGGCCCAAATACTCAACTTATTCCATGCCAAAAGAGCACTTGGACTTCTTGACAAATAATTTATGCTTTCCGAGCAGTTGCAAGAGCAGATCTACACGCTGAAGATGTGTGGCCCAGGTGTGACTGTAGATGAGGATGTCATCAAAGAAAACAAGGACAAATTTTCTGAGATATGGTTTGAGAAGGTGGCTCATAAGGCTCTGAAAAGTGGATGGGGCACTACAAAGACCGAATGGCATGACTAGAAACTCATAATGGCCTTCATGAGTTCGGAAAGCAGTCTTTGGAATGTCTACTTCTTCATGCGAATTTGGTGGTAGCCTAAGCGAAGGTCGATCTTAGTAAAGAATTGAGCCCCATGTAGTTCATCTAGCAAATCATCGACAACCGGGATGGGAAATTTATCTTTGATTGTCAACTTATTAAGGGCCCTGAAGTCTGGACGCATACACCATTCCCCATCTTTCTTGAGCACCATGACCAACGGTGATGAATAAGGACTAATGCTGGGATGAATGACGTCTGCTTCCAAGAGTTCCTTGATTATTTTTTCAATTTCATTCTTTTGGGTGAATGGATATCTATATGGGCGCACATTTGGTGGTTAGGCCCCTGGGACCAAAGTAATGCTATGATCATGTTCCCCTCTCGAGGGTGGAAGCTCATGAGGCTTGTCAAAGACTAGTAGATGGTTGTTGAAGATCTGTTGCATGTCATGATGAATATGAAGAGAATTGGGTTCGAAGGCCTAGATGGCATTAAATTGGGCTATAACTCCATGGTGACCCTTTTTTAACAATTTTTCCATCCGATGTGAGCTGATGATAGAGGGAGCTCCCGCCTGGAGTTTGCGGATGGTATGTGTGTGGTTGGTTTTCTTAAAGCTCATATATAACTCCTGGAAATCCATTGTGATTGGGCCAAGTGTGCGAAGCCATTCAACACCTAGGACAATGTCGCACCCTCCCATGTGTATGGAAAAATGTGGGTCTTTAACTGATAATCCCCCATTTGAAGTTTGAAATTTTCACATCGGCCTTCACATTTCATTGTCCCCCCATCAGCAATTTGGACCTGGAAGTTAGAAACTGCTCGGACAAAACAATGCACTGCTTCTGTGACTCTTTGATGGATAAAATTTTGTGTACTTCCACTATCAATCAAGACTACTACTAGGCGATGCTTAATAAAACCTCTGATTTTGAGAGTTTGGGGCAAAGAAATTCCTGCCAAAGCATGCAGCGAGATAACTGGTTCTTCCGGTACATTGTCCTGTTGGTTGTCCTCTTCTTCCTCTTCTGGTTCCTCAAGTGGTGGGGCTTCCTTCGATGAGCTGTGATCAGTAGCATCAATTTGAAAGAATTTGGGCTCCTTGCATTTATGCCCGGGGGATATTTCTCATCACAGTAGTAACTGTTGGCATTATGACTTAGGTTTGGTGCTATGGCACAGGTGTTGTCCTTGATGGAAACTCACTCAAGTGGAAAATCTCTGTTCAGGCTCTCAAAATAATAGAAAATGTGATGCCCGCAGGTGAGCCTAACAAAAGCTGCAGACCCGCAAGTGCCCCGAACAAGAAGTGCGGGCATACCCGCAGGTTCTCCGAACAAAAGGTGTAGACGTCAAATTCACTCACTTTCATGCAGAAAAGTGCGCGCACGTGGGAATTTTTATGATTGGTCCATGGTATCTAGTCCGACGTGTTTGATCCTATGGTTTTGGACCGTGGTATTGCATCTAAAATATTGAACCCTGGTTTTTGGGTCCCTTGTATTGGCTTTCTATGGTTTTGAACCATGGTTTGAGGAAGGGCTTGCCTATAAAAAGGAAAGGAGAACAATTGGCTAAGCACTTATGTGTTGAATATCTTAAGAGGAACAAGATCTGAAATAACTGTAATCAGTTGGTGAGTTAGAGTTGAACCTGAGCAGGAGAAGACAGATCAATTGAGGGGTCATGATCTTTTTGGTGCATGATCAGATCTGTCGATCTTATAGTCTGTGGCACATTGGAGGACTGATAATTTGGCTCTATTCAGAGGTTCGCAGGTGATCCACAGCGTAGGTGCGGTGGTACGCAGCTCAGCGACAAGATCAGGTGCAGAGGTACGCAGTCTAGTAAAAGGAGAAGGTGCGGAGGTACGCAGTCCAATAGAAGGCGCAGGTGTGGAGGCGCGCAGTCCAGCAGAAGCCACAGGTGCGGAGGTGCACAGTCCGGCAGACGGATTAGGTGCGGAGATCTGCAGTCCAGTAAATGGCGCAATTTGGAGGTGTGCAGTCTAGCAGAAGCTGCAGGTGCGGAGGTACGCAGTCCAGTAGACGGATCAGGTGCGGACATTGCAGTCCAGTAAATGACGTAGGTGCAGAGGTGTGCAGTTCAACAGATGAATCAGGTGCGGAGGTATGCTGTCGAGTAGACAGAGCAGGTGCGGAGCTACGCATACTAGACACAGAAGAACTGCGGATATTCACAGGTTTCTATTGGTGAAGTTGCAGACTTTTCTTGAAATATTTGTTGGTTGCCTTTTGTCTATTGCTGCAGAGTTCTGGGTTTAGATTACTCGTATTGTTTTTCTGGTTACTGCATTCTGAGAAGCTATTGGTTGATTCATTAGTTGATTGTAAAAGGAGATTGGTTGATTCATATGTACTTGATGATTATTTGATGCTCATGGATCCAGTCTGAAAATTAATGAAACGTGGTCCTTGGAAGAAAAGAAGTAGGTCAACACCTACGTACTAGTATCTCATCTAGTATAAGAGCTAAGGGGGTTGTCGCTCCCTTCCAGGAGAGACTGGAAAATGAGAGAGGGTTGTAGCTCTCTGCAGGTTGCAGCCTGCGTACTGGTAAAGGACTACACCAATACAAAATCATTGTAAAAGAAGTTTCTAATTGAAAGAAGATAGAGACACATTGCAGCAGGTGGTTTTCACCCACATTGGGTTTCCACCTTATATTTGGTGTTCTTTGGTGTGACTGTTTGTTTTTCTTGTTCCTGTTCATTATTATATGGTACTGACATTCAAATTAATGATCAACATCTGAAGAATAAATTAAATTATAAATCTAGAGGGAATATTGAAAAGAATTTGATAATACTGATTCACCCCCCCTCTCAGTATTATTTCCAACAGTAACATAATCCTTGCTTTCTTCTTTTCGCCATTTTTGCTGGTGACACCCTTTGAACCTTGAGTGTTTGGGTAGTGCTTGGAGCCTGTGGGGGGCGACCCTTGGTGATGAAATTTGGGCGATTTGACTGGGCCGCTAATGCACATTCTACTTCACGAGCTATCCTACATACATGCAGCCATGAGCTAGGGTGGTGCAGTCAGACGTGCACTTGTATGGCTTCTTTGAGACCACTGACAAAACATTCCACGTAGAACTCATCGTGTAAACCTCCAGTGCTGAAAGCTAAGGCTTCAAAAGTGGCAATATATTTGTTCATTTTTCCTGTCTGTCGGAGCTTAGTGAGACGACCCAAAAAATCAGATTCATGGTCAAGGTGATCCATAAGAGTTTTTTTGAATCTCTCCAAAGTCAAGGGCCTTCCATAGCAACGTTGATGCCATTGCCACCATTGCCGTCTTTCATTTTCCAAGTACATGATGCCCACACTAAGCTAAGTCACATTATCCAGGATGAGTGTGAAATATTGCTCCATTTGTGCTATCCATGCAGTCGGGTGAGAGCCATCAAATTTATACATGTCCAGCTTGGGTGGTCGCGGATGGGATTGTTGGTGGGTGCCAAAGAGGTGAAGAGACTGGCTAGACTCACCCTCAATGTTTTCATTGCCAATATATGCCTCCTCGCATGCCTCCACCTTGCCCTTAGAGAGTGTTGCATTTAAGTTCTGCAGCTGCAACACGACCTCTTTCAATTGTGATTCAAGGCTGTCCATCCTCTCATTCGCCATAGCTTGAGCTCTAGTTTGTACCATGCACTGATCTGATGTACTTGAAATTTGGGACCGCCCGAATTTTTTTTGGCACTAAAAATTGAATGGTATGACCTTGCTCAGCTCGACATCCTGACTCTTATGGGCTAAGTCACCAATAAGTGCCTCGGAGGGTCTCAAACTTTTTTTTATACTCCGAACGAAGTTTTACTCATTGCTTAGGAATACTGCAGTAGCCAAATCCCAGAAATGTCAATGCTACCAAAAGTCCTGTGAAAATCACGCCCAGGTATAGGAACCCACACCACTACTCAGATCTGAATGGTGGATCTGATTGTTGTGATGGCTACAGAGCCCAAACTGCTAGATCTGGATGGCAGATCTGAATGGCTGATCAGATAGATCTGAACGACGGAACTGATTACTGCTACGGATCTGATGGATCTGATAGATCTGAATGGCTGATCTGATAGATCTGAATGACGGAACTGATTGCTGCTGCGGATCTTATGGATCTGATAGACCTGAATGGCTGATCTGATAGATCTGAATGGCGAAACTGATTGCTGCTGCTGCAACAAAACCCCACTTGCAAGATCTGATTTGGCAAAGACTATGCGTGATCCCGAGATAGAGAAGGGAACTATGGTCTTCAGGAGTGTCAGGTGCTATAGATCACAATATACATAAGGGTCTGACAGTATTACTCGGCCCAATTTTTCAGGGCACTAACCAAGGAGGGTCAACCTACCCTTAGCCATACAACCTGACTACCCTATCGTACGTGCAAGTAAACTCTCAGAGTGCTATTCTCGGTGTACTGTAGCAGCAAGATGGCCGACGATTTATCTATGGCAAGGTTTTAAGGGAGCTAGGGGGCTTCCGATATACCCAGAGGGTACTTGGAAGACAGTCTGTGCGCGGTTCTGTCTAATGCGCTACTACTCGAAGGGGTACCCACAGGGGTTACAAGGGAGTCCAACAAGCGTGACCACCTCTTGTATTTCCTACGTGCATGCCTCCCCAAATCCGTAGGTTTATGCGCTCAATGACAGATCCCGTGGTTTAAAGACGCCGGAACACGTCTCTAGCCAATTTTTTTTTTTTGCTAAAAATTGGAGATCCCACCGGCCCTGGAAAGCGCTCTGATACTAGTTTTTATGCTCTTAACCTACAAGACGATACCAGAATACCAAATATGCGAAAAATTATACCCAGAACATAGAACAATGAGAAATAACAACAAGTATTTTATTATTCAGAAAGCAATGTTCACTTGCCTCTTTGAGGGGGCAACCTCCAATAGAGCTGAGCTCAATTACAAAATAAGATAGGATGCTCCTTGAGGGGAGTCTCTATCCTTTATATAGGATTCATACATGCAATACCATGGGGCAATACCATGGTTCTTATTAATACCATTTATCTAATACCATGGCCCATTTGCAACTAACTGTGGTCCCTTCATTAAATGCGGGTTAACCACTTACAATTATTAATATGGGCTTTATTGACTCTATAACTATGACTCGATCCTATTACATAAATAAGGGGGTTAGGGTTGGACCCTAACACATTGGAAGGCTATATATACAAGGCAGTTTGAATTCATTTGGACCATCTCACTCTCTTAAACACATAGTTTGACATCTGAAGTTGGAAGCTCGAAAAAGTGCGAAGGTGAAGAAGGAGGCTAAAAGGATTGAGAGTTTGGTCAAGAAGGAAGGGAAGGACAAAATAAAATTTTTGGTATCTCTCTCTCCCTCTCTCTCGTGTGGGCTAGTTTAGGATATCGAAGTCTCATTGACAAAGTCAAACCTGCAGTTGATGCTAGACGCTGCCAAGTCAAAGTTGCTAGGGTCGGAGGGTTGCTACTACTAGGTCGAAGATTAGATCGAAGAAGGAAAGGTTGGGTTGGTGTTAAAGAGGTTTGTATCTAGGTTGAAGAGTCTCAAAAAAAATTATTGAAGGAAGAGATTTTAACTGGGTTTTCCCCTCGATAGGTCTTTTTCCCTGGTTGTGTCTTGTGTTTTTGTGATCTTCATGCACACATAATTTGGTAATTTCTTGATAAAAGATAATATAACAAATAAGTAAAATAAGCCAACATAATTCACAAGTAATTATCAAGAAAGATAAATCTAACCCTAAGTCTACTAGCATTGATTTCTCAACATGGTATCAGAGGTAAGGTCAAAGAAGATTGAAGATCACTTTGTTGGCTTGAAGGAAATTGTTACTGCTTCTATGATAAGAATGGGATAGAATTCTACAAGAAGATGGATCAAGAAGATTGTCTACTACTTATTCAACAAGGTCAAAATTCAAGGATTCTTAGCTGCTCTTACAGGATCACTTAATGATGATAATGCATGGATCATTGACAATGGAGCATCAAGGCATATGGCAGGGGAAAGTAAACAACTACAAACTCTATTAAAGGAACCATCTTCCCATGCAGTGGAATTGGGAGACAACAAAAGCTATGTTATTAGAGGCCTGGGATTAACATCTTTGAAGCTGGAGAATAGAGCAAAACTACATCTCAACAACATACTATATGTTCTAGGTTTGAAAAAGAATTTGATTTCAATTTCTTGCTTAGAATATAAAGGGGATAGAGTTGCTTTTATTGATGGAAATGTATTGGTTTGGGGAAAATATTCAAGAATTGATAAAGCTAGGGTTATTGAGTTCGTGAAGGAAGCTTGTATAGATTCATTACACCAGCTCCTCAAGCCCTAGTGCATATGGAAATCACTCCTATTGAGCTATGGCATAAAATATATGGTCATATTCACTACAAGGTCATTCCCACTCTTAAACATCTAGTTCATGGCATTCCTGATATCAATCATGAAGGATTTTTCAAGGCATGCTCTTTGGGAAAACATACAAGAAAACCATTTTCAAATAGTGAAACAATGTCTAAAGAAATATTAGACCTCATACATTTTGATATGTGTGGGCCCATGTTTGGAAAATCACTTGGAGGTGTCATTTACTATGTAAAATGTATTGATGATCACTCGAGAAAGACATGGATCTACCTTCTCAAGAAAAAGGATGAAGTATTTGAGAAATTCAAAGAGTTTAAATGTGAAGTGGAAACCCTAACTGAAAGAAAAATAAAGATTTTGACATCCTACAATGCCAGGGAATACACTTCTAAAGAATTGATTGCATATTGTAAAGATGGAGGAATTAAGAGGGAGCTTATTGTTCCCTAATATCCCGAACAAAATGGAGTGGCTGAAAGAAAAAAATAGGACAATTGAAGAAGGTGTACCAATAATGCTCCTTGATCAATACTTACCAAAATTTCTATGGGGAGAAGCAACAATGACAACCATATATATTTAGAATAGAAGCCCTCATATAATTCTTAAAAACATGACACTTGAGGAAGCATTTAGAGGAAAGAAGCCAAGTGTGGACCATCTTTGAATCTTTGGGAGTCCTGCCTACATCCTTTTGGGGACAAAATCCCCCCCCCCATAATGTTTTTACAAATAATAAGATTTAATGACCTTTATAGGGTAATGTAGTTATCTCTCTAACGGTAGAGCATGATCAAGGGGTGAATCTGCTGTTAGTCACAGATCGACGGTTAATCATGGTGCTCACACTTTCAAATCACATGCTGAATAGCATATATTAAACTCCCAATGCATTTAAACCTCCTACAGGTTTCTGACTTGATCACCCTCAAAACTAATCTAATTAGCTCTAAAGGTGCTATCGCACTCAAAGCCGTGCACAAAATAAGCACTTCATTATTTCCCAGTGTATCTAGACCATCGATTACCCCTGCATTTTATGGCTATCAGACCTTATCTCAAACAAAGTTGTTCACTAGTTAGAACACTCCCACAGACCTGATAACACGATCTTTGTTGATCTTTATCAGATCAATAGTCATCGCATCTCAACTTGCGCATGGTTTAACACCTTTCTTTCATCGGATGGGTGGGTCCTACCCGTCATGGTTGGTGGCCTGACCTATGGTAATTATCCACATGTCTGTTTCATTAATGCATGTATTAAATCACTATTAAGCCTAAGCGCCACCAACGTTTCCCACTCCGCTCGTTATTTTCGCTCTCTACGTGTTGTTTTCTCAGGCTCGACCATGATTCCATCGAGATTGCAAAGACTACTGTGCTCATTCTGAATTCAAATTAATTCACCTGTAAGTTGTTATTTCTCTTCCCCTCTTTAACTACAGTTGTAATCTTGCTTTGTTGAGCCATTATGGCCGAGCTAGTAGGGAAAGAGCCCCTCGTGAATGAGTTGGCGGGAGTGCAGGACACCAAGGTGTGCCTCACCAATATTCTTACGTTAAATAGGACTCTTTCCTCATCAAAAGCTACATCAGCTAATGACCATTTCTTACTTAAGATCATAATCCTGCAAGTAGTGCTTCTCCGTCCATTTTGACCTGGATTCCATATTATTATTGTTATAGCTCCAAATCTCACTCTTATGGTTTGTGATGCTGCACTCATGGCCTAGGGCAACCCCTCCTTCCAGACCTGGTCCTAAAATTTAAACGACAGTGTTTTATCCCTTATACGCGACATTGCCCTGAGTTAAACGCGTGTACACGCGGGTCTGTGTATACCCAACTCGCGTGTATGTATTAAAACACTTAAAAAAATAAATAATTCCTTATTTTCGGGCAGAGATCGCGGGTTTTACCTGCTGATCACCTGTTAGTGCCCGTGGCCCAACTGTTCCCAACCAACTCCTAACTAAAAAACTACTTTGGAGATGGTATAAAAAGACATCAAAGGGAAGGCCTAACGGAGAGAGAAAAGAGAGCAAGATTATTATGCTGAGATTTTCCCCTTAGACCAGGTCTGAAGTCCTTGGTGCTTTCTTCACTTCCCCCACTTTGCATAGGAAACCCTTGTTTCCATGTGTATTGGTGATCATTCATCCTCTATATCACCATTGAGTAAGACTTGGAAGGAGCTCTTGTTGGAGGCTTGAGGCTGGAACGAATCCGGGAGGAAGCTTTGCTTGGAGCCTGCTGAAGGTGTTTCAGGTGAAATCTTTCCGTTATATGTACTTTACTTGCCTTTATATAAAGAAACACGTCTTGGTTCCCGAAACAATCTTTCTTTGTGCTTATGAGATTCTTGCTTTGAATTCTTATGCAAGTAGTTACTTAAAGATTTTTATAACTAACTTTATAGCATGAAGATGGTTTATGTATAAGTATTTGTCCATGTACTGCTGTGTTCTTTGATTTGTTTGTTTTACAGGTCAAAGGAGAAGAAGGGAACTCCAAGAAGGGTTTGGACCCTAAAGGCCTTCTCGAACGTAGGACCTTAGGTACGTACCCTCAACATTAGAATTTGCTTACAGTAAAGATAATGGCTGCGTGTGTGTTTCTTTGAATAAGCAATTTTCGGTCTGGTAGAGTCTTAACCCAAAGGACCCTAGGGGTACTTTCCCCTCATCCAGAATTGGTGACTCCGCTAGGGAACAACACTCTTGTTGTTCCTAGTTTGGGTAGTCTTCAAGCCAATCAAGGCTCAACCCCTCTGTTTGCTGGCTCTGACTGTCTGATATGTTCTTGAACTCTAAGCTTTTCCAGTTTTTTCAATCTGTATTTTTATTTTTCTTGAAAATCTTCAGATACACTGTTTTTCTGGATTACAAAAGCGTATATACGCAAGTTTTACTAAGTGAACCCGCGTATACGCAGGTTTCCTCAGTTACAGTCGCGTGTACACGCACTCTGCACATCACTGCAGGCGCGTATATTATATAATTTTCAAGATTTGTAAATTTTCTTTTTGCTGAATGCTTGTCTGGTGGTTTGGGTCAGTTTGAAGCAGTCATTTTCCAGTAACAGTCCTCTGTTTAACTGGGGGCATCTTGTTATGAACTCTCTCTAGTTATAAGGAGTAATAGTCTTGTTTTCGTTGATTGCAAGCGTCATTATTTTTTGACACACAAGATTTCTGGTTAAGAATCTTGACCTCTCTGTTTTGGCAGAGTAGGAAGATTGGATTCAATCTTTGTGTTCATTTTGTTTTGATGACCCTTTTGTTTTCTTAACGAAACCATTTTTGTGACCATTTTCTCCTTCGTTTCGGGAAAGTTGTTTGTTACCATTTTCTTGAAACTTGTCTTTTGATCTTTTGGACTTTCATTGCTGCTTTTGATTGTCAAGAGCGATTTCAAACACATTTATTTTTTTTGGGTTTTCATCATTTGAAAGGTGTCAATTCACAAAAGTGTTTGGTTGCCTATTCATCAATCATTGGTGTCAGTATTTTTGAGAGCATTCTTTGAAAAAAGACTTCTTGACTTGATTGAAAGAAAATCTTTTGAAAGTTTTGAGTCTCGCTTTCTTAAACTTGCTTTTCATTTGATTTCCTTTTTGCGAAGTGAAAGTGCTTTGTGTTTATCTTAGAACTTGTTTTTATTGTTTGGATGAAATGATTGGTAACACATCATCTTCTATCTAAGCATTTTAGTGGCAAGACAAATTTGATAAGGCAGCATCTTTCCTTCTTTGTTTTTAGAGTAGTCTTTAAATCGTGCATCCACATATAGTTGTTGCATTAGCATAGATTTGCATCCCTTTTTATGCATACATAGCTTTGTTAGCTTTTGTGAGTGTGGAGTCTGAAAAGAAAGCAAAAAACTTTGTTTTATTTGAAGTTCCTCTGAACCCTGTAGAGATTACTTTTCATCGAAAAATGAAAAGTGCATGTGCATGTAGTTAAGTTTTGTTTAACTTCTTTTGCGTCAAAAAACACCACTAGTTTCACTTCCGTTACCTTGTGACTTAAAGAACAACCTAATAAAATCAAGCGCTAACTAAAATTCACTAGAACTTTTTGTTTTAGTCAGTTACACCAACAAGTTTAGGATTTTAGGCCCTTGGATTAGGTGAGTGGAGAGTTAACTCTCCAAGGCCACATAAAACGTCAAACATAAGAGTCTGAATAACGAGAGAAAATCCAATAGCGTTAGGAAGACCAGGAAAGCTCCGGATCTGGGAGTTAAGCACGAGGGTCTGTGAAGATAAGGAAGAGAGATACCCCCTCTCCTACTTGTCCGAACTTACCTCACGACTGTTCCGCCTGGCTTCTGCGACGAGTTGGTATCCATAGTTGCCTCTCCTAGGGATCTACACAGGTGGCTGCGGAGGGGAATCCCGTGGCACCTGAGGTTGACGTTGTATCACTCTCGACAGTACTACTGGAGGGCACCCTTGCGAAGCTTGGGGGCTTGCACTGGCGCAGGCTGTTGTTAGGAGGTCAGCGTAACTTCCTCTATTACCTTCGTTGATAGGACTGGGCCATCATTATCCCAGACTATCTTCGGAAGGCCCCTGACTCCACTTTCTTGTATTTTGGTGTCCGGTCCTCATCACCCGGAGCGAAAATACTTGGAAGTTGTTTGACTGGCTGTATCTTTAGGGACTTTATAGTGTGTGCTCTTTGTTCCTTGTATATAGTTGGCTTTAGGTATTTTTGTCTAGTCACGTTTGGACTTTGTGTTCTGAGTGACCGGCTTACCACTCTACCAATCTTGAAAGGCTTTTGGTCGTTCTTTCAGAAGTTGTAGAGTTGCCTCCTCAAGGGCAAAGGTTTTGATTGCTTATCCATATTCCTTGAAGAGTTATTTCTATATTCCCGTAGGGGAAGGGTCTTTGGAACAGTTAGATATGGCCAATATTCCTGTGGAAACCAACCAAGGTGCCCTCCCAAAAGGGGATCCTTGTGCTTTTCCTTTCTTTGGAAACGTTGGTACTCCCTTGATGGCCACTTTGAATATTCCTGGGTTGAATGTTGGACTACCCGTTTGGCTATGGTCCACTGCGAATATTCCGAATGCTCTTAAAGCTTCTCAGTTGAATGCTTTATTTCAAGGGCATCACATGGGTGCTCATTGTTCATCTTCTCTCAAAGAGAAATCTGGGGTTCCTTCTTCTCCTCCTTCTTGTCACAAGAAATCTAAAAAGAGGAGAAAAAGGAAGTCAAAGAAGAAGAATAATTCTATCCTTTCATCTTCAACCTCTGCAAGTCATGTTGGAGATGAGCCTTCAGCCACTGCTAGTCATGCTGGGGGCACAAGTCTAGTCACTGCAAGTCATACTAGCATTTCATCTTCAACCTCTGCAAGTCATGTTGGAGATGAGTCTTCAGCCGCTGCAAGTCATGCTGGGGGCACAAGTCTAGTCACTGCAAGTCATACTAGCATTTCATCTTCAACCTTTGCAAGTCATGTTGGAGATGAGTCTTCAGCCGCTGCAAGTCATGCTGGGGGCATGAGTCTAGTCAATGCGATTCATACTAGCAAAGAGTCACCGACCTCTGCAAGTCATGTTGGCGGAATGGAGGTTGATAAGAAACCTAGATGTAGAAGTTTTAAACCTAAGTTCCCTTGTAAGATATGCAAGGGAGACCATCTTACTCATTTATGCCCTGGTATTCCAGAGGTTCAAAGGATATGGTCCGAGTCTGAAAGTACTTCTGCTCCTAGATCTGATATGGTTTCTCATCAATCCCATCAACCATTGGTTGATAATGTGGTAGAGCCAGTGCAATCGCTGGCCGATTACACTCCTCTTTTGAGGGGTGAAGTGCCTAACAAAAGAGTCTGTTTGATCTCTAGTACAGAGTCTTCTAGTATAGAGGGCATTCCGGTTTCTTCAAATGTTCCCCCTCCAAGTTCTAAGAGTGTTTCCTTTGATTGGGATAGTCTTGTTGAGCCTCGTCTTCCTTCCGCTGCACCTTTCCAAGTAAAGGTCAGGGTTAATTCCACAAATGTCTATCGATGTATGGTGGATGAAGGATCCTCTACAAGTATTATATCCTCTTTGACTTGGAAAGCTTTGGGTTCCCCAAATTTGTTGACAGCTCAGAGTCAGTTGTTAGCCTATGATAGAAGGCCTGGTGAATCTATGGGGGTTCTTCCTCAAGTGCCTATCACTTTAGGTGGGAAGACTATCTTAATCGATATGATGGTGGTTGATAGCCCTTTAGACTTTAATATGCTACTTGGGCGTGATAATGTCTATGCTATGAATGCTGTGGTGTCTTCACTCTTTCGAGTAATGTGCTTTCCTCATAACGAGAATATTGTCACTATTGATCAGCTTGCATCTGATAATTACCACCCTAATTCGACTTTACTGCAGAATGCCCCTTGGTTTGTTCCAAGTGTTCAAGTAGACTCTACCCCACCACGGGTGAATTATGTGGCATTGAATCCTCAATGTTCAATTGCTTCTAGGTAGGATCCTTTGACTTATTATTCTCCTTCTTGGGACTTGGTCCCAGCAGTTGACCGAGAGATTCTTCCTATAGGGACATGGGACCTTTTAATTCCCTCTTTTGATCCTTGTAGTTCTCATGATTTCTCAGATCTTGCTTTGCCTTCACAGGAGGAACTCTTTGAAGCCATGAGTTATGACTACCAAAGGAGCCCTTGGCCTGAGCCCTGCAAGGGGTTTGTTCAGCAGAACTATTATGCGTAAGCTGCAAGGCTGCGTGGTTCCCTGTACCATATTGTATATATGAGGTACGCATTTTCAAGTTTTGTATCCTATAACACAAAGATTTTATATGGAGTTTATAAGTGGGATGTATTAACTTCGTGTCTAGTGTTCCTATTTATGTTTACAGAACTTGGAAGATTTCTCCTTTGGAAGTTTATGGTTGGTCCGTTCGGACAGGTATTGGTTCTCGAAACTGGCATATAGGTTAGGTTTTTCCGCCTGCATTGTGCATTTATCAGTTTCCTTTCCCATTTTGCCTTAGGATCGACCCCACCAAGTTATGGTGCGGAACCTTCTCATTGCTTAGAAGTATCATGACTTGTGTGGTAGAGCCTACCTTATCATGGGTGCCCTAGTTAGTACCTTATTGTCGCTTGGCACTCATGCATATTTTTGTCCTTAGGTTCGGGAGTCCTCTGTAGTCCCGCCATGACTTATGCGTTAAAGACTCATTCCTCTTTGCTTCTTCGCTTCGTTCTGGCCTTATACCCTAGAGGCTCCTATGTGTGTCGAGTTGTACTTCTGCATTGCATATTGACCATTTGCACCTTTTGGCCTAGAGCCGGCTTCACTTGGACTCGTGTTTAAGCCAACTTTTGACCATGACGTCTACAAAATCAACCTTGCATACCTTTGACTTCTGCAGCTTGACATACCCTGATCCGTGGAAGGAACATACCTCTGAGTGTCACTGACCAGTTTTCACCTCCCTGCATTGAGCATAGGAACGTTCCTTTCCCAGGAACTAGATCATCTGTTTCACCGACACTCGTTCTTTCCACTGTACCATAGCATTCTTTTATTCTTTTTCCGGCTTAACAGAAAAAGACAAAAAAATTAAATATTCCAAAAAAGAGCGGGAACAGGGACATTATTTCCATTTATTGTTGGCAGCTAGAGTCAGTGGTGTCGCCCTTGAACAAAGCACTCAAAACAAAGTCTCCTCCGCATGGGTGGGATTTAGTTTGACTTAGGTATGCCATAACCTTGTTATTGAGTCAGTTCTCCCCCGATTGGTTATCTCTTCCAATCATATGGAGGGTTCGTTCGTGCCTCCTGCATGGCGAACTTATACAGATTCATCATATGCTGCCACATAGTCACATTGAGTCGTGCTTTTGTTCAAGGGAAGTTAGCCTGAGTCGGCCTCTCTGCGGTGTCTCTTGACTCATTTTTCAGTCGTCCATCCCTGGTTGTCAGTATCATGTCTATCATCACATCAGCTATATTGGTCCTTTGCTCGTGCCGGTTTGAGAAGGTCCCCATTGACTTCTTGCTGGCGGGTCTTGTCCTTATCGACGACGACACCTTGCTCTGAGGACAGGCCTAGAGCCGCACCCTGGCCCTATTTTCATTATTGATAGGTCACCTTGTGCTCAGCATCGATCAGTATCATGGGTCTTTGACTGAGTGGTTTCCCTTGTGTTCGACATTAGAATACATTATCACACATTGGGATTCGTGCAGTACCTTGGTTTCCATTTGACCCTATTGGTGGATACCTCGCCTCTGTGTCAGCTTTCATTATTGGTTGGTTCAGAGGGTTTCTGCCGTGCGCTAGCCACATCTTGTGTACGTCGGAAACGTACTTCGGTTGGGTTACTACATCTTTTTCGTCCGATTCCTTCCACATTATTGGCCTACGGGTTACACTCACGCTAGATTGATGGAGGATGCCTTAATGCCTTCCTTCTAGCGGATCTTTCCCTATCGACTCCGACTCATTGCTCTGGGGCAAAGATCTAGAGTCCATTTGGCAGTACCTTGGGGTTTGCAGTCATTAGTGGCAGATCCTTCGCTATCGACAGTGGGAAACCATCATTGTCTCCTGATCGATAGATTCTTACAGGTGTTCGACTTCAGCTCATCTATTCACACTTGTTAGATTGTACTGGGTACCTTGACGCTCA
The DNA here is from genome assembly GCA_031772625.1 of Pinus tabuliformis. Classification (NCBI taxonomy): domain Eukaryota; kingdom Viridiplantae; phylum Streptophyta; class Pinopsida; order Pinales; family Pinaceae; genus Pinus; species Pinus tabuliformis. The sequence continues at coordinate 1,066,662,108 of CM062815.1, forward strand.
TTATCATTATCGGTGAGTAGTCTCGCGTTTGTTAACGGTATACATCAATGACCGGTAATCAAACGATTTCTCACATGGTCGACTTCAGATCATTTATTCCCATGGTGTAGAAATGTACCACGACGGTCAGTGAAGACCTCAGGTTGTATCGGCATTCATTGGTTCACTTGACAGTTGCTCCTGTTGCTGCTAGTTGACACCACTCCACCTTATATGTTGCAGTCAGTCATGGCGACATTCTATATGCTGGCACCTGAGTTTGCAGTGTAGTACCATCCTATTCCATCATGTTCAGTTGGTACCTTTTGGGATCAGTCTTTGATATCAGTGATCCGTTGCACCTTTCAGCATCATTGACAGTCTTATATGTGATATTCAGACATGTACTTGCTCATTATGATCAGATGATCCATTATGTATCTTCCAGTCATTTATACTTGTATACTTAGTGGATCCGCTTGTACTTGATCTGCGGACATGCTTTACTTTTTCTGAGCATGGGTATGCCCGCCTCAGACAGTGTTTCTTTCTGATCTCCTTTTGGTGGCTTGGCAGGCTGAATTCTGGTGAAGTCCTCCTCGGTTTCTCGACAAGACTTCCTTTCCGTGTACTTACATAATATATTTCGGCCATCATGTTCCCCTTCTGACCTCATATATTAGGGGGCATCTGTTATAGCTCCAAATCTCACTCTTATGGTTTGTGATGCTGCACTCATGGCCTAGGGCAACCCCTCCTTCCAGACCTGGTCCTAAAATTTAAAAAACAGTGTTTTATCCCTTATACGCGACATTGCCCTGAGTTAAACGTGTGTACACGCGGGTCTGTGTATACCCAACCCGCGTGTATGTATTAAAACACTTAAAAAAATAAATAATTCCTTATTTTTGGGCGGAGATCGCGGGTTTTACCTGCTGATCACCTGTTAGTGCCCGTGGCCCAACTGTTCCCAACCAACTCCTAACTAAAAAACTACTTTGGAGATGGTATAAAAAGACATCAAAGGGAAGGCCTAAGGGAGAGAGAAAAGAGAGCAAGATTATTATGCTGAGATTTTCCCCTTAGACCAGGTCTGAAGTCCTTGGTGCTTTCTGCACTTCCCCCACTTTGCATAGGAAACCCTTGTTTCCATGTGTATTGGTGATCATTCATCCTCTATATCACCATTGAGTAAGACTTGGAAGGAGCTCTTGTTGGAGGCTTGAGGCTGGAACGAATCCGGGAGGAAGCTTTGCTTGGAGCCTGCTGAAGGTGTTTCAGGTGAAATCTTTCCGTTATATGTACTTTACTTGCCTTTATATAAAGAAACACGTCTTGGTTCCCGAAACAATCTTTCTTTGTGCTTATGAGATTCTTGCTTTGAATTCTTATGCAAGTAGTTACTTAAAGATTTTTATAACTAACTTTATAGCATGAAGATGGTTTATGTATAAGTATTTGTCCATGTACTGCTGTGTTCTTTGATTTGTTTGTTTTACAGGTCAAAGGAGAAGAAGGGAACTCCAAGAAGGGTTTGGACCCTAAAGGCCTTCTCGAACGTAGGACCTTAGGTACGTACCCTCAACATTAGAATTTGCTTGCAGTAAAGATAATGGCTGTGTGTGTGTTTCTTTGAATAAGCAATTTTCGGTCTGGTAGAGTCTTAACCCAAAGGACCCTAGGGGTACTTTCCCCTCAACCAATTATGAGCCGAAAATTGTGAACCAGAACAATAGGCAATATATTTTAAGCATAGTCATTCTATGTTTTTAAAGGTTGATGAGAACATTATTGTGGAAATACTAGGAATATGAGCTCAAGGAATAGACATATCGGACAAGTGTTTAGAAAACCAATTCATTACATGGATTGGGGAGGATAATCTCAAATTCCTCAGAACCCTTTTTGAAAACCCCGACCTTGAGTTAAAGCTGGTTTTCCCCATCCATACTACTTTGCTGAAACCCTTTTATAAGAATTTAACATCTCTCTTTTCAGTCATGTTCAGCCTCGCAGATGATTCTAAGGTGGATGAATCGTTGTTTTTAGCAATTTATCTTGTCATTCTTAAGCCCGACCAACAAACCATTAATTTTCCTAAATACTTAACTCTTAACCTTACTGTGGATTTATCTACCACCCTTCCTTTCTGCTCATGCCGACATTGCTCCTATCTTGTTCATTTGATTTTATATAATTACCCTTCGTACTTCCTTGCCTCCGGACTCCTATTAAATACCACAGATGCTGAAGGTAGAGAAAAGGAAGTGTTTCGTTGGTCTGATGTCGTATATCCTCAACGCGTTCCATTGGCTTATTCTCAATATATCGATTGCTTTGCTTACCCTTTAAGGGCTAAAATAACTAAAGCCAAAGCAAGCCGAATATTGGATGAGCAAGTTAAAGTATTAAGGCTAACTGCACAAGTGAGTATCGGCAACTGGTTTCTATTTCCTGACTATACTGTAATAAGGTTGTATGCATTTGATAATCAACCAACTCGGCTTCCCAATTATGTAACATCTTTAATATTTTCTTATGAGGTATTAAGACAGAAAATTGTGCTAAATGAGTTTCATTTTGTGTCTAAAAAGAAAGGCGCATTGTTCAGTTATCCCTATTCTATATCTCCTCTAGACACATTGAAGTAAGCAGGGACATTATATTTGATGAGAATGAAGCCTGCAAAAGATCGAAGGATATTCCTATTGATTCCGATGTCGAAGATATACCTATATTTGAAGAAGAAGAAGTACAACCCGATAACCCTTCAGCAATTCAAGAAGAAGAAGAAGGACCAAGTGAGCCTATTAAACATGTGTTCATACCGAACACAAGGAAGAGGTCAAATTGGTTAAAAGCTACTCTTTAAGATGCCAAAGGGCATGGAGTTGCAAAAGAAACCTTTAGAGAAAGAAAAAGACGGAAGAGATATTATGGATATGCTGCATATATGACAAGACTAATTGAAGCAGAACCATCTACATTTGAAGAAGTTTCTCATCAAGAAGTATGGAAGAAATCTATGCAGGAATAATATCAATCCATCATGAAGAATGGGGTTTGGGAAATCGTTCCTAGACCTAGTGAAAAATTGGTTGTCACCTCAAAATGGATCTACAAGATCAAACATATTATTGATGATAAATACAAGGCCAAATTTGTTGCAAGGGGTTTCTCTCAAAAGGAAGGCATAGATTATGAAGAAACCTTTGCACCCACTACAAGGTATACTACCATTAGATATTTGGTTTCATTGGCTGCTACAATGGGATGGAATATCCATGAAATGGACATGACGACAACATTTCTCAATGGGACCATCGATGAGGAATTATACATTGAGCAACCCAAAGTATTTGACGTAAATGGAAAAGATACTCATGTCTGTAGACTCAAGAAGGCCCTTTATGGTTTGAAGCAAGCTCCTAGGGCATGGTATGCAAGAATGGGTGCATACCTTATAAGAATTGGGTTCGTGAAGAGTTTTGGTGATCCAAATCTCTACATCAAGGTTGTGAATAATGTGCCAATCATTATTCTATTATATGTGGATGATCTATTCATTATTGGTGTGGAGAGAAGAATACAAGAATGCAAGAAGATGCTGGTAGCTGAATTTGTGATGAAGGATCTAAGACTGATGCAATATTACCTAGATTTGGAAGTATGGAAAAATTCAGGGGAAATATATTTGGGATGTTGGATTCCAAGCCCATGACTACTCCTATGATCAACAATCTCAAGAAGTTGAGGAGCTTTGACTCAAGTCTCGTGGATCATGTTATCCTCCACAATATCCCAAGGTTGAGAAGGCAGACTGAAGGAAGTAATTTGAAACCACTTAGGGTTCAGTAGCTAGCCCTGCTAAACCAGAGAGGGATCTCTCTATGAATTCACATACAATGATGACTGGAATGGGACAAGATGTTAGGCTATATATGTTTAGCTCTATGGTTTTAAAGATTTTACGATTTTGCTGGATCACGAGTGAAAATCAGGGAACTAGGTCAAAAGATCAAAAGGTTTTAGCTGCAAGAGATATAAAGGAGTAGGGTAGGTGTGCTTTTGTGATGCTTTGGGGTTTTTTTGATGTAGTGTAGGGTGGAAAAGCAGATATCAAAATGAGCATGGCAAGCATGAATTCATTTATCATAAGATAGGTGACATAAACATGAAGTTCCTAACAAAACAGAGCTTAAAACTAAGAATTCTGTGTAAAACCTCTTATGAAAATTTCAGAAAAGCATAGACATGGAAAGAGAATGGAATTATCATTCATATAAGACCATAACAGTGAGAAAAAATTATCACAAAATCACAACACAAGAATTCTTGAATAATAGCTACAACTGTCCTTTGATTTTTTGCAAAAGTGATGAAGTACAAGCTCCAAGAGTTCTACTCACTGATGTCCAACTTGTTCTATGACTGAAAACTAGATACATATAGACCAAAACCATTTTCCCATCTCCCAGGGCCAAATCCTTCAGTTTAGGAACTGATTACATGAGGTGTTCAACAAAACCCTAATGTCCAAGGAGGTTAAAACAAATCCTCCATTTAAACTTTGACTGAACTACCCTCATAAATGAGGCCTAAATTTACATGAAAACAACTCTAACAATCTTATTTACCTCTCATTACATCAAAGACTAGTAATTACATCATGAAAACACGAAACTAGCTGATAAAACTGAGAAACAAGAATTTCAGGCAAAAGTGCAGTGAATTCAAGAAAAAGCGTAGCGTGCCAGGAGAAAGCGCAATGAAATTGGTAGAAGCGATTTTTGGAGGCCTTACCGAGGTCCAAATACTGATATGAAAAGTGTTAGAGATAGGTCTAGATGTCTGCAACATGATAGAATCCTCAAGAACTGAAAAATGTTACTCCTAACCCTCCAAAACTTGATTCTCCCAGAAGTACTTCAAAAGTGTAGTGAGCTCTTCAAAAAGAGGGTAGAGACGTGATTTCTGAGTAGTTTTTTGCCTTTTCCACCTACCAAAACCTGCTAAAAGTTTGATCCCAAGGGCTAGAAGTGATGTAGAAGTGGTAAGGAATACAAATATGCAAACCAATGTCATTTGGAGCTCCCCATCAAAATCAAAACATGGGGCACGCTACGTTTTTGACCTAATGATTGTTTCAAAAATTTCCAAAAATTCACAAAAACTAAAATTTCTTCAAAATTGGTCCAAAGTTGCTCCATGAAGACCTGAGATGGTATAATATGCTATGAGGGAAGAATCAGCAAGAAAATCTAACTTAACCTTCTCTTTTGGCTTGATTAGGGTTTCCTTGAGTCTTTCCTTCAACTGCTTGATCTCGACTTTAGAGACTTGATTTCTTGTATAGTAATGAGCAACCATATGTATTTGCAATTTATTGTCTTTGTTAGCCCTCTTAAGGAGATTTTCCAAATGGAAATTCACTTTTTCAAGACAAAACTCCCTATTTTGATTGATTTCCGCTGCAATTAGGTCAACTGAAGACATTTTCTCTTTTGGTGGAGATTGTTCTCTTTGTTATTGAAGTTCCCTTTGGAGGCCTCTAGTCCTTAGCCTCTTCCTTTTCCCCTAGTCTTGATGCTCATTTGAATCAACTGTGTCAACTACTATTTTTCCCTTTACATTTTCTTTTCTAACATCAACCTTATGCTTATTCAAGAGTAGTTGATTTACCTTCAATTGCTTATTCTCCTGCTCTAGGAATGAAATCATGAAATTGGCCTTAGACAAGTTGTCCTTAAGCTCTTTGATCTCAAAATCTTTCTCCATGATGACCTTCTCTATTGTCTTATGCTCTTCATTAACCTTCAAATCTACTATATCAGTGTCAAGATGGAATGGCTCCTCATCTTGCAAAGGTGCCTCATGCTGTGATGGTGATCCTTGTTCTGTTGATGAATGCTTGGCCCCTTCCACAATGTTTGGAGAAAACAAAAGCCTCCTTGCTCCATATATGTTTGAGTCACCTAAGCCCTAGGTGTCCTCTTGACTGTAATTTTGCTAGATGAGCCAATCTTCATATGCTTGGATGGTGCTGATGGGGTACTTTGGCTAGTTGATTGACTAGCAAAAGACAAAACGGCATTTGACTAAGTGAATTTCTCCCAAGTGATGTTCATTTGTGCAAGCTGATGAAATAAAATGATTTTGATGAGGGAATGGTGAAAAAGGCTGGTTTGATGATCACTTTGTTTATGCTGCACCTTCTCTGCCATTTTAGCCAAGCTCTTGTAGAGGTAGTAGGATAGGTTAAGTGGTTTTACCCTTGTGAAATGCATGAGAAATCTGACATGATACTTGTACAATCTTGAAAATCTGCCCTCACATGTAAAATACTTCATAATGACCCTCATCAATGGAGCAAACTTCTCAAGGAGCTATCCAAAAGGAAAAACTTTCTTAATGGTGTCTTTGTAGTGACCTTTGATGAAGGGTTTGTAGTTTTGCACATCCAAGTCTAGGCTCTTAAACCACTTTTCTCCACTGTTTGGTATCCCTGTGGTTGTTGCTATGGCTTCAGTTGAAATTGTGAAGTTGACCCCTGCAACAGTGACCTTATCTCTCCTAAGGTTAGTGGCAAACAAGCTGGTCAACTTGGCATGATACTTGACTTGTTGAACTTGCTCACAGAACCTTAAACACCCTACATTCTGAAAACATTTCTTGGAAAATGAGGAGGAAATTAGCTCATGGGTGTCAAGTGGTTCATACCTTGATACTTGACCTCCCTTGTTATAAGATTTCCTTTCTTCCTCCATGTTGATAATGTGCAAGGAAAAACCCTAGTGGGAAAAATGGGGAAGTGAGTGAGGGGATAGGATGAAGGGTTTAGGGAAGGGAAATGAGGGTATGAAAATTTAGGGAAGTAGGTAAGGGTGTTAGGGAACTTTGGGAAGTGGAAAGGGATGAAATGAGTGTAGGATTTAGCCTAGGGAATTTTTATATAGTCCCAGCTATGAAACTGCCAAAAACGCAGTGTGGGGACAAATGGAGGTTGTGCACCATAAAAATAAGGAAATAAAGCTGATAGGAGGTATCAAGGGACCTGAACTTACTTGTAGCCTACTGATGAAGACTTCAATTGCCTTTGAGAACCCTTGAAAACAAGTTTATTGCTGTTAGAGTGAAAACGTAGTGTGGCTGTTGAAAACACAACGTAGTTGCTTGGAATCACCTTTTGAAGTATCCTTTGGCCCTGAAAACGCTGAGGAAGTGCTTGCTGGTGAGTGAGAGCTCTTTGCTAATGAAATGAGTGAGAGAAACGAATTGTGATGGTCTTTTATAGCTTGTGGAAGTCAATTTCTTCATAGTGGTGGGGTGGCCCACCATATGTTTTTCACTTTTTCTTTGAAAACTATGTAGCTTTGGAACATTCAATGCAACTTTGGAACATTAGAAATTATTACATCATATTTGAAATAAATTACACTTTGAAACAAAACGTTTTGAGCAAATTCACTATTACTACTCCATTTTCCAGATTTATGAATGAAATGACATATTTTGATGACTTTGACCCTAATGACTTAATGGTGACACTGAGCTGAATGAGGACCATGATGATATGAATGAGATGATGATGATGAACTTTCAGTGATGGCACATCCAACTGAGTGATGGAAATGACCGGAACATGAAATTTTTTGAAAGGAGCAGTAATAGACCTAGACACACTAGCCAATGACCAAATTTTTATTTTGAAAACCTAATGAAATGATACAAATTTGACTTGAGACCCTAATAAAAACCTTGTAAGAGCATATTTGATCACTGGTGACTAACAAGACTAAAAGGCAATAACAGATCCTACTTCCTATCGTCAATTAGTAGGTTCTTTGATGTATATGGAAAATACTAGGCAAAATATATGCTTTGCTATGAACATCCTCAATAAGTTTGAGTTTGATCCCTGTCATGATCACAGGATGGATTCCAAGCATATATTGAGATATGTTTGTGGCATGATACATCACTCCCTAAAGTAAAATAGCAAGGAAGTCAAGCTAATTAGCTTCACATATTCTAATTGGGGTGGAAGTGAGACTGATGGAAGAAGCACTACTAGTGGATGCTTTAGTTTGGGTTCTGCCATGATCTCATGGATGAGTAGAAAGAAAGATCTTGTTTCTTTGAGTAGTACTGAAGAAGATTATCTTGTTGCATGTGATGTAGGAAATGAGGTTGTATGGTTGAGGAAGCTTCTGACATATTTGTTCAAGAAGCCTTTAGATCCTACTGTGATTAATTGTGATAATCAAAGTTGTATCAAGATGTTTGGAGATCTCGTGTTTCATGCTAGGATGAAGCATATAAAAAATAAGTTACACTATATTAGAAACTTGGTATAGGATGGGATCATGAAGCTACAATATGTCTCGACTGTAGAAAATCTTGTAGATTCACAAGCTAATGCAATTTGCTAAAGCAAGAGACAAGAATCTACTTCTACTCTTTACAACGGAAGCCCATAAACATTGAGAAAACAATAATAAATAGAGGAAGAGAATCAAAGGCACATAACACAATAAATATCTGGGGAAATCGATAGCTCAAAACCCCATTATCTATTTTGTATTAATCTGTAAAATCAAGATGAAATTATAATGCTTGTTCTCTCTAGAACAATCCCAAAACTTAGCAAATTCAATGTCCAACTCATAAGCAAGGTCAAGGCCAAAGATTAGACAATTCACAAGATCTCCAAGTCTCTATTCCAATGTGTAATTCCCATGAAGGATATCTTGTATTTAAAGGGAAATAAAGCCTCTAAAAATTGTGCAATCCCTTAAGGATTAATTCCCGGTTGCATGCACTATCAATGCAACTAAGAAAAATCTAAAACAAATAGTACATTGTCCCTGCACTCTAGTCTCAACTGTGTCTTTCTCATAATCGACATGCATGAGTTTTTGATGAGTAAATATTCAGCTAACTAGAGTAGCACTGGTGGATTTCATTAGTGTCACCACTGACTGTTAACTCACTATTAGTTCTCTGAATCAGTTTGAGATCTAATTTAACTGAATTGACTCATGAAACTGAGTCTTCTATTTTACAACTCACAATTAACTCACATTGGACTCCTACAAAGTAGGAGAACATATACATGAATTCCAAAAGACTTCCAAATCGAATTTCCTAAGTTAAGTAAGTTTAATAAACTTAATTTAACTATTTTAAGTTTCTATGAGAATAGAATTCAAATTTAATTCATAGTTTAATTCAAGGACAAATTAAACTGAAATTTCTTGTTTCCATTTCTCAACACTCCCTCTCAAAAATAAAGGGGTTATCAACTACCTTGATCATGTCTCTCGGAAACTCGAATTTACATCTTGACAATGCCTTTGTCAAGATGTCATCATCTTGCTTCTCCATGGGAATGTAATCTAGCAACATGATCTGCCTCAATACACAATCTTTGAGATGATGATACTGGATATCAATATGCTTGGACTGATCATGAAAAAATGGATTTTCAAAGAGCTTGATACAACTCTGGTTATCATAATAAATCACTGTCGGATCCATCTGTTGACCAAACAAACCAACCAGGATCTTCCTCATCTAGATAGCCTCACATGCTGCCTGACTTGCAACCATGTACTCTGCCTTTACCGAACTGAGTGCCACCGATCTCTGTTTCCTGCTATACCAAGAAACTGCCATTGACCCAATACTAAAGATCCCTCCTGATGTGCTCTTCCTGTTGGATAGACTCCCTGCCCAATCTGCATCAGTGAAGCCTTGAAGCTTCACTCCCTCTGTTCATCTGTACCATAACCCAAACTGAGTAATGCCCTTGAGGTATATGAATACATGATTTTTTGCCTTCCAATAAGTTAGAGTTAGCATTTGTATACTGCCATCAGTGATCAAAAATCCTCTTTTCATATCGTATTAGGGACTCGCTTAGAAATGTTTCTCATTCCACCTAGGCCCTCATTCAAGAATTTACTTACTGATGGTAGCCCAAGTCAAAATCTCACTCTCCCTCAAAAAATCAATATTTGCTGGCTCACCTTCCTGTATCTTACTGAGCATACATTCATTTTAAAAGATCATTTTATCATGTCTTATGTCAGTCAAGTCTAGATGAAATCTCCTCATTCAAGATTTTCATTAGGTCTCTAGGTTTCATTTTTTTCAAGGTCCAATAAAACACCATTTCACTGCATAAGGCTAGCAAAAACATGAGAGTGAAAGAAATAATATCCTTTTTCATTCAAAAAGGATTTGCAACATGTAACTATGGTTGCCAGATATCTAATTTTCATTCCAAAAGTGAAAGTTTTGTTTCAGATTGTAATTTTATTTCAAAAAGAGAGATGTAGCATTTTTATTTATTTATGTAATTTTATGTTTATCATATGTAATAAGTCACTATTCCTAGCTGTTTACTCAAACTCTATTTCCAATATCATCCAAACAAAAGTCAAAAGTAAAGATTGCCAAAACTTTAGCATCATCCACCTACAAAGGAAAAAGTCAGAAAGCAAATTAGCAAAGAGGTTAAAAAAGGGTGAAAGGAAACATTAGAAAGTGGGTTTGGAATCTAAAATATCTAATTTAATTTAGCTATAAAGGATGTCTTAGCTTTAAACTCAGCCTCACTTGCCCCTTACCACTGATTGAGCAAACCCCAAGAGACCCTTTCCACAGTTCAAGGCGAAAATCAACAGAATAGAGCCGGTCCTGCGCGTTTCCTTATGGCACTACGTGTTTCCTTCTGGCACTACACGCTTACCTGTCACTATGCATTTCCTTAAGGCACTGTGTGTTTCCTTAAGGAGTTGTGCACTTGCGTGAGGCGCTGTGCACTTTGCATTAGCACTGCGTGTTTGTCTAGGAAGGTTCTAGTTACCTCCTCAACTCCTCGAAGGTCCATGCAACCTCAAAACAAGTAAGTAGCTCTTGGGAAGGTGTTTTTCTTCCTCCTCAAGTCACTCCCTAAGTGTTTGAAAGACTTAATTGAAGATTTGGTTTAAGTTTATATCTAAACCCTAGATCTCCCCCCCAAAACTTCCTTGCACTCTCAATCCCTTTCATACACTCCCCTACACCTTCCTTCCCTTTCCCTAAATCATTTTATCCTAGATACCCTCTAACCCTTTGTCCCAAAACCCTAAGTCCTAGGTGCCACGACCACCTAGGCTCCCAAACCCCCTATATTGCAAACAATTTCCCCCCATCCCCAAGCTATCATACTACTACCCTATATCCCTCTCTAATACATATATCCCTTTACCCATCATCTTCATATTTACCCTTCCCCATACACCATATTTCCTAAAAACTACATTCCCACTACCTTACACCTCCCTAGGGTTTGATACTAAACACCATGGCAGATGAGGAATACAAACCACACAATGAGGAAGAGGAAACTGATAGAGAAGAAACATAGGTCAAGAAAGCTCACAAAGGAGGCTAGATACACAGGTTTGAGCCCATAAATCTCAAGGAACTCTTAGCATCCCCTATGACTATGACATCCTTCAAATGGCTAGGCTATTATGATTTCTGTGAGAAAGTTTAGGCAGTCGAACACCATCCTGTGTTGACTAGGCTCTTCATATCCAAACTCCAAGACAACTAGGTCACTCTAGCGGGTATCACATTTACTCTATCTACTGCCATCATATCAACTGCCACCAGGATCCCAGATGTTGGGGAGAAATGGTTCAAACAAGGTGATTTGGAGAGGCATTATTATGAGCCTTACATGAAACCAAGGTATAGAAATGAGAGAAGGGGATATTTTCCTTTTTCACACCTCCTTGATAGATATTACCCAATGATGAAGATTATTATAAAATATTTTTCATGTGAAGGTAGATTGTTGGCTTTTTGGGGCCTGACCTAGGTTCAGAGTTGATTTTTCCAAAAAAATCCCAGTACCACTGGCCCTTTCTGCAACAATCCGCAGAGCACGAACTGAGGTCTCACCCGAAGTATTATGGGATGGTGCTAGAACCAAGTTTCCACACCCTGGAGATGTCTGATGAGTTCAAGTGGTCTGCGGTTTGATCTTGCGCGCAAGTCGCTTCACGCACTTTCCCGTACCTCACAGCCCGAGATACTGCCTTCGTCCAGCCCTACTCAAGGGCTGAACGTTGCACTTCAGCATTATCACCCAAGACGCTAATGATATTCCAATGTTAGTTTATTATCTTAGCCTACCTTCATGCTTTAAGTTATACTTAACAATATAAACCATTCATATAGGTGCGCGCAGTGAATAAATAGTATATTCGCAAATTATATCAAACATGCATTAACCCAAGAACAGATACATAGAATTATGATAAAACTTCTCTTTATTACTTCCTTCCTTGGTTATAGATTCAACTCCGCCCTGCACACTCAGCTGCAGACTACTAGGCCTCTGCGCACTCAGCTGCAGATCCTTCTCCTACTCTACGACCCAAAGACACTCTTTACACTTGTGACTAAATCACTTAGACTTGTTATTCTTATCTTCTAATCCTTATCTTTTACACTTAGAGCCTCACTCTATTTATACAATCCCATGGTCCGTGGACCATGGGTAGGCCGACATTACATTACAAAACTAGGGCAGACAACCCTGTGACTCTAACATACTTCTGCGCCCCGTGCCCGCAATTCACAGAACTTTACAACAAAATTCAATCAAAACTTTGGATTTGAGCCCCAAAAAATGCCTTGGGGGGATTCCATGCCTAATAGGCCCCCAATACAAACATCGTGACTCACCCTCGAGTCACTCTGTCGGTGTGACAATCTTTGCACAGAGTCCCTCCAACTGTTCTTGAACTGAGCTGCTGCTTGCTGGATCGGTTGCATATGTTGTTCCGAGACTTTTGTGTCCAAACTACTTCTCTACATTTGTGCCGGTGTCCCTTACATTTGTTTATAGTCCCGCGCCTTAGTCCCACGCCTCTGTCTGGATCCTTGGAGCGTGAAGACTGTGCTTCTGCCGGTTAGTAAGATAGCCAGGCCACCTGCGTTGGGCTTCAAGTAGCTGCCATTTACTTTGCCTAGGAAAGGCTCTCCATTTAGTTTGACTAGTTGGATCACGCCTTTGTATGTGACCTCCTTAACCACGTATAGTCCCAGCCAATGCCTTTTGAACTTTCCCAGAATTTTTTCAAACTTATTGTCATACAACAGCACTAAGTCATTTACCTTGAAGGTGTGCAACTTAATATGGCGATCGTGCTAGGAATTTTCACGCTACTTTTGTACTTGCTGATGAAAACCAGCCAAGAACCGTTCCTCCTCAAGTTCTTCCAAATGTGCGAGCCTTTACTCCAAAGTTTCGTGGTCCATCATACTTGTGAGCATTGCTATGCGCAGACTAGGTATAATATATTCCATCGGCATGACAACTTCCATGCCATAAACGAATTGGAAAGGTGTTTGTCTCGTCAGTTTCTTTCACGTTGTCCTATAAGCCCATAGTACTACAGGTATGTGCAGGTCCCAATCACTTCACTATGCGTTGCACACTTTGGTTAGTGTAGTCTCCAATATTTTGTTGAATGCTTCTACCATCCCATTGGCTTGTGGGTGATATGGTGTGCTTTTCTGATGATACACCTGGAATTATTCTATGAGCGCGCTGATGGTTTCATTCAGGAAATGTGTACCACGATCACTCATTAAGATTTCTGGACAGCCAAATCGGGTCAACACGTGTTCAAACAAAAACTTCGCAGTCACGACGGCTATGCAGTCTTTGACCGGCTACGCTTCCGCCCAACTCGTCAGGTACTCCGTCGTGGTGATGATGTATCACACGCCCATTTTTCCTTGGGGTTTGATAGGTCCTACAAAGTTGATTGCCCACTTTTCGAAGGGCTTTAATGTCATTTGTAGATTCAATGGCATCTCATCCCTTCGCAATGGTTTTCTGGTCCTTTGACATATATTGCAGGCCTTACAGTGTGCTTTTGAATCCTGATGAAGGGTTGGCCACCACAACCCTGCGCGGAGAATCTTTTGTGTGGTCGCTCATCCTGCATAGTGTCCTCCTGCAATGCCCCCATGTGCTTCCGTGAGGATCTGACTTCGTTCAAATTCAAGTACGTACCTTCGCAAAATCTCATCATTTCCCATTTTTTATAGGTGTCCCGCGATGATAGAAATATTTGCTGTGCGCACCACCAATTCCTTCTTCTATTGGATAGAGTATTCCTTTGGTGCAATTCCTATTATTAGAAAGTGGATTATATCTTCGAAGTGTCCGTCTGCGACACGTACAACAAAGAGCTGTGCATCAGGTAATCCTTCCTCCAAACTAGTAGGTTCCTTGCCCGTCTCAATACGCGACAAGTGATCTAGTCTTGTGTTCAGGCGTCCAAATTTTACCACGACCTCAAAGTCGTATTCTTAGAACAATAAGAGCCACCTATAGATGTGCGCCCCCAAAGACAGGCTTATTGACCAAGTACTTTAGCGCGGAATGGTCTGTGTACATCTTGAAATGTCCTCCTAGCAAATAGTGCCGGTATTTTTGGAGTGCGTACACCATAGCCAATCCCTCGCGCTCGGTTGTGGAATAGTTCTTTTTAGCTTTGGACAATCTACGACTTGCAAATGCGATAGGGTGATCCAAGCCCTCTCCGCCCTCTTGTGTGAGCATCGCTCCCAGCATGATACATGACGCATCAACATGGACATGAAACTCCACATCCCATTTTGGGAAGACCAGGATTGGAGTGGAGGCCAATTTCCCCTTTAGGACATCCAAGCTCTTCATGCAATCATCATTCCAGCAAAATGTGACATCCTTTTTCAATAGTTTCTCCATTGGCGCAGTGATTTGGGCATAGCTTTTGATGAAATTCCTGTAGTACCCTATGTGTCCCAAGGTAGCGCGCAACTGTTTAACACTTCATGGTGCTTCCAAATTCAGAATTACTGCAATCTTCGTGAGGTCTACCATTAGTCCCTGTTTGTAGACCACATGTCCCAGTAGGTTCCCAAAGGGAACGACGAACGTGCACTTCTTAAGGTTCAGCGTAATCTGGTGTCGTTGACAAGTATCCAACATCAAGCATAAGCTTGCTATGTGGTGCTTAACCAATCCAAATACAACTCAATCATCCAGATAAACCTCCAGGAATTTGTGGATAGATTCTTTGAAGGCGGCAACAACTATGCGTGAAAATATGGTTGGCGCATTCTTTAACCCAAACGACATGACAGTGTACTGAAAACAACCCCATTTAGTGGCAAAGGTGGTCTTGCTCCTGTCTTCCGGTGTGGTTTTGATTTGGTGGTACCCTAAGAACCCATCGGTGAAAGAATATGCTTCTTGCCCGCCAACATTTTCTAACACTTCATCTGTGAACGGTGTCAGGAATGAGTCATGTAAACAGGTCTCATTCAACTTCCTGAGGTCCATGCATATTCTTATCTTGCCCTTCTGCTTTTTCTTCTGCACTACCATAGGGCTCACCCAGTCAAATTCTTCCACCGGCTCAATAATTCCGGCTGTGATCATTTTGTCTCCGGACCTTTTCCATGTACTTCGGATTCAAGCAGTAAGGCCTCTACTTAACCGACTTCGCGTTGGGTTTTAGGGTGATATTCATCATCCCTAGGTCACCAATGATCCCTTTTAAGTTTGTAATCTTGGTTGGGAATAAGTCTTGGTACTCGTGGAGTAACTCAGTGACTTTATCCATTGTGGCATCATCCCAATAATCATCGAGCGTTGCATACTTCAGTTTAGCTTCCATCCTAATATGTTTACCTGCTTTGTTTTTAATGGCGCGATGATGTTAGGATCTTCAATCAATGGTCCTCGAACCTCACGACAACCTTCAGTTTCTGGAATGTTAATTTTACGTGGATCCTCATCATCCTCAATATTTACATTGTAACACTCCAGCGCAGCTCAGCTAGAACGCCCATTCTTGCTGAAGCACTTCCATTGGCTCCTGGGGTATTTTGAAGATCGCTGCTTTTATTGCTTGTAGCGCATCATCAACAGTATCCCACCAACGATCCTCAAATGTGAAGGTTAATAGGAATCCTTCATGCAAGATATCCCATTGGCTCATGCCATGGCGGAGCTTCGTATTAGTATACCAATTCATGGGTATGATATCCAGTGTATGACATAACAAATGCACCCACTCAGGTTGTGGTCTTCCCTGTAGACCTTGGTCCATTTCGCAAGGTGTGCATGTGGATCATCCCATCCATCATATTTTTCTGTTAGCCACATTTGAGGCGTCCCAAACTGCATGTGCATCATCCTTTTGCATTCACGCCAGTCCTCAAAATTCTACTGGTGCGTATCCCACCACCTTGAGGGTGTAGCACGTAGTACCCATTTCAGAGCATCAACCCGCTACTATTTCGGTACTTCTTTTTCAAATTTGTTCAAGAAATCATCCACTTCGCTCAACCCGTCATACATAGGTAGATATCTTGTTTCCGTCGCTACACAGTGCAGTGACTTTATCATCATGTTGCAGTTTAGCGTGGTTACCTCGTGTAACCGGTTTTGCCATCGTTCTATCTCCTCTTCTGAATCTGAGGTGTAGGAGCTTTCGCGCTCCCATGAAATCTTGCCATCTACTGTTGGACTCACCCAATCTTTCTCTCGCATGGTTATCTTGTATATACAGTCTAGATCGTCGTTGCTCTCGCAGTCGTGCACTGGCTCTATGTAGCATGATCCTTCTGCAGGGTCTAAAGGTACCACTACGCGTAGTGACTTTTTCTAAAAAATCATCTTACACTTGTTTAGATTTATCACTCCATTCATGTCAGTGGCCCAATCTACTCCCAGTAGTGTGGGATAGGGATTGCTGTCATCAACAATCTCTATCACTTCGAAATCTACATGCGCACTCACACCTTCGATATCTACCATTATTCCCTGCAATCTCGCCATAGGTAGGATCTTTTGCTGGTTCACCATTCACAATTGAATAGGAGACCATTGCAATGTGGGCTTGCCTATGCGTTCCCATGTCTGCTTTTGGAGGACATTTGCGTCTGATCCTAGATCGAAAATCACTTGATCCATTTCATATTCCCCAATCTGTGTGGTCAATATCATCTCTCTTCCTATTCGCATTGTGTGCTTCCCGAGCTTCCAGACTATGCGCAGTTCTCCTGGTCAAGCACATCTAGTGATGAGTTCTTATAGCCCCTTCACTGCTTTGTTGTCGCACAATAGCTTCATGCATGTCTCCAGAAAGGTAGTGAGCATTGATGGGTCGATTTCCGGTTCCAGTTTGTCTTTACTACTTGAAGTGGAGGCCTTCGTGAAGCTCTTCTTAGCTTCCATGAATGTCTCCTTAGTGCACTCCAAATCAAATTCTGGTTCCTTTGTTGGAGCCTTGCGAACCCAGGCACTCTCTTCAGGCTGCTTGCCTTTGCCATCCCCCGTTGTAATGCCACTTTGGAGTATGATATTTACATTTGGGTCTTCCTCACATAGCTCAGACCTCATCATTTGCAGGTTCAAAGTCGGGGAAGGTTGGAGTGTTCCTTTATCACGCAACCTTTCTATCAGTGTGGGGAAATCCTCCGTCTCATGATCAAACTGGGTATAATATAAACATGATGCTCTCGTCGGATTTGTACAATCTCAGGCATAACACCCTAGCCCTCCGCAATTGTAATAGATCAACTTTCTGTGACCTCTTCCTAGTCCCATTCCAACTCGACCTCGTCGATGCCCCTGAAAGCCAGTGTGCGCCATCCCTTCATTTTGATCGAGGGCTCGCATTTTGGTTTGAACTCTGTAGGTAGGAGTCCGATCCATCATCAGTTCATAACTCCTACAAGTAGGTTCATCATGGCCTACTGACCTACAGAAATTACAAAACAATTTCTGGGACGTCTGTGTATACTTCTATAATAGATGGCAGTTATCTGTAGCATGCTTCCCTCCTATCTGACAAATTGCACACCATAATGCAGGTGCCGCACTCAGTCCTGCTTGTGCCTCTGGTCTCAATGCATTGGTCCTCCTCCTGCCAAGTAGTTCGCGAAGATTGGACAATGGTCCTTGTCATGTTCCTGACCTTTTCACTTTACACACCATACCTCCTCGCGCACTTCTGGGCGAGCTGTCCTGTCTTGTTTCAAACTTTGCATCTCAAGGCACAAGTTTTTCAATTGCGTGTGGATCTATTGGACTCCTAGGTTAGGATCTTGTATTAGGGTCTTGTGTAGTGTCATTGCGATCTCCAAGGCGTCGGCCTTAGTGGATAGCTTTTGCTGTGACAACGCGGTCCTTAGATGTGACGTTAGCGACACTATGAACCATGCGCGGTGTTGCCCATCCGTCAAGGTCATGTTGGATTCACAAATAATACCCTTCAGTCTGTGATCTAGCTCCTAGGGGGTCTCGCCTAGAAGCATCACAATTTCCTTAAATCCAATAATCGACTATGTCTCTGATTTAGGCCTGCTAAATTCCCTGTTTAGCGCAGCTTGGATATCTGTGATCCTTGTGTTTGGATTGTCATTGGAATGTTTAATGTACCACGCTAGTGCACGATCCTACAAAGCGCTAACCAGCGTTGCTTTCTTTATATTGTCATTTGTGACTCCCTGTGCTTCCCATACAGTCTTTACCATGAACCAAAATCTGTCCGGATCTTCATTCCCTACTCCTTTGAACACTGACAACTTTATCGCGCTTGCCATATTGAACTATGGTGGTGGCGAAGGTGGTGTGGGTGAAGACGGGGGTGAAGATGGTGAAATTGGTGGTGGTGTCAGTGGAAGTGGTATGCGCGGAATTCACTGCCTTATCAAACTGATCGCACTCCTTGGTGAGACCTTCACGAGCTCTTCCTCGCTTTCTTGCAGAGGTGAAATCAAAGGTCTAGTTTCTAGTTCTGCGCTACCTTTGTTTCTGTAGATCCTCCCACTTCGCGTAGCCCCAAACATTAATTTATTCGCATAACCCATTTTTCACACAGTAGCATCTTAATCCAAGTGTTCAAAGATTTAACGTACTTACCTCGCGGTCCTTTGAGGAAGCATCATTCTGCCTTGCTATAGCTGACTGAAGTATCTACCACGAAATCGGTGATAAATCCTCCTATGATTCGATCGAGCCAGTGATCCACAATGTGCACGATCTTATCTTCCAATGCTTCTAGTCTGCGCACCAACTCTGGAGTCCACACAATAGGTTTGTCGAGCCTACACCTCCCTTGACTGTCTGCTAGCTTTGTAATCCACTCATACAACTCAGAGGGAAAGGATGCAAAGAAAATTTCATGGATTTCCATATATAAGTAGAAATCTAACCACTCTTCCTTCGATAATCGCAGATTCCTGTTTTCCTGTGCCACGAACTCATGAATCTTTCTATCCAACCACTCTTCAATTACTTTCTTTGTCGGATTCCAGTGATACAACATCAGACATCTCTTATGCAGATCTCGGTCCTAGCAACATAACCATTTGTTGGCTTGTTGGGGCCTGACCCAGGTTCAAAGTTGATTTAGCCAAACAATTCCCGGTACTACTGGCCCTTTCGACAATAGTCCGTGAAGTGTAGACTAAGGTCTCACCGGAAGTAGTATGGGAGGGTGCTAGAACCAGGTTTCCACACCCTGGAGATGTCTGATGAGTTCAAGTGGTCCGCGGTTCAACCTTGCGTGCAAGTCGCTTCGCGCACTTTCCCGTACCTCGCAGCCTGAGATATTGCCTTCACGCAACCCTACTCAAGGGCTGAACGCTGCGCTTCTGCGTTATTACCCAAGACTTTACTAATATTCCAATGTTAGTTGATTATCTTAGCCTACTTGCATGCTTTAAGTTATACTTAACAATATAAACCATTCATACAGGTGCACGCAGTAAATAAACAATATATTCACAAATTATATCAAACATGCATTAACCCAAGAACAAATACACATAATTATGATAAAACTTCTCTTTATTAATTCCTTCCTCGGTTACAGACTCAACTCCGCCCTACACACTCAGCTACAGGGGTCCACGCACTCAGCTGCGGACTACTAGGCCTTTGCGCACTCAGCTGCAGATCCTTCTCCTACTCTACGACCCAAAGACACTCTTTACACTTGCGACTCAATCACTTAGACTTGTTATTCTTCTCTTCTACTCCTTATTTTTTACACTTAGAGACTCGCTCTATTTATACAATCCCATGGTCCGCAGACCATGGGTAGGCCGCCATTACATTACAAAACTAGGGTAGACAACCCTGTGACTCTAACATACTTCCGCGCCCCATGCCCGCAATTCACGGACCTTTACAACAAAATTTGATCAAAACTTGGGCTTTGAGCCCCAAAACATGCCTTGGGGGGATTCCATGCCCATCATAGATTTTCTAGGGTCAATTCTTATCATATCAACTTTTAATGCATTTCACTAGGGTCAAAATGCTCAATATACCCTACTATCTTTTCCAGAGCGTTGAGAAGATGATCTACGTTGCCCAAAAGAGGGAGTCCAAAGATCAAATGAAGAGCTTATTTCATCATTCCCTCATTAAAATCATAGTTCTTTATCATCTCAAGGAACTCAACATTGCTTGGATCACCTTCATAGCTAATCCCATATTCACTCATGCATCTGCTCAAAATGTTCAAAGCATCCCTTCATCATCTCATCCTTCCACCTCCATTCCTCCATCTCAACCCATTGAGCATTCATCCTCATCTGATGAGTCAGCCACACCATCACCTCCATCATCACCATTCCATGAGCATATTCATTCACCTAACAGAGATGAATTCAGAGAGCAAGAGCACATTGAACAGGTTGAGGTCAACAAACCTAAAGAGGCTGATTTGGGCATTTTTCCTCATACTTATTAGAGGGGACATAGGAAAGTGTTTTCCCCACAGATTGTGGGAGGGGCCTTTCCTTCTTCATTAGCAAAGCAAGTACAAAAAGGCAAGGAGAAGATGATAGAGGCAAAGATCCAGCAAGAGGAGGATCTCCATGAGACAGAGCAGGATTTTCACTTAGTTGACCTAAGTGAGCATGATGATAGTGAAAACAAAAGCATTGTCATCAAAGAAAATGATGCACTCATAGGGGAACTCCAGGTCAACTTGCAGAGGGAAAAATACATCATTTCATACTATGAGCAGGAGAACAAGCAGTTTGAGACCAAACATGAGCTCATGGAGATTCAGCTCATCAAGGCAAAGAGGGAGGCAGAAAAATCTAAGGCTTTACTTGATGAAGCATATTGAGAATATAGTGATCAGATGGAGGAACAGGTGCCAGGAAGAAGGCCAAGGACTAGAGGCCTAAAAAGAGCATTGGAGCTAGAAAAACAAAGAGAGGTTGAACTAGCTAATGAGCTCACCATAAATGAACAATTTTCCAAAATGATCAATGAGAACCAGGAGAATTGGCTTGAGAGGGTGAACAACCACCTTGAAAACATCCTAGACAAGGCCAAAAGGGACAATAAAATTCCAAGAAAGATGAAAAAATATTATTTCCGAAGAAATCAAATAGCTAGAGCTAAGCTCAACACTGCCAAGGTAAGAATTGAAGCCCTAATTCACCAAGGGGAGAAAAAGAAGCTTGATATACTTACAGAGGCTTCACTCCATGCCTAGCAATAGCAAACATCAACTTCTTACCCAATTTTGAATAATTTTGGCTCATTTTTGGTAAAGTTGCCTTTCCTATCTTTTTTCAGGCAATTTCATATTAGCAGTTTGGTCAAACGCGTAGCGCCCTAGGTGCTGCGTACTTTTTTAAGGCATTTTTTGAAGGAATGGAAACCACCAGTGGATTTAGAAGGACCAATTCATCTAGGAAAACCATTTTTCCAGCCCTGGAAAGCAAAACTGCTAGGTGAAAAGGGCAAAAAACCACCTAAAAATCATGTTTCTGCATCTTTTCTGGACCACGCGCTGTGTGTTTGATTAGTATTGGGAGAATGCAATTTTGAGGGGGGAAATCAAGCCCATTTTAAAAACAAAGGGAAGATTTGGAAGCTAGACAGGATAAGATTTCCAATGAGATATTCTGGGCTCAATTTTGACACTGGTAAGGCAGGAAAAAGTGGGTCTGAAGATGGCATTGCGTGTTTGACCAGTTTCCTAATTTTTCACTGTTCTTCTCCAGATTTGATTTTCCTCTTGGGAAATCAAATTTTTACTCATGTAATTGATCATGTAAATGTAATTATGGTCTTTTTACTATTACCTAGGGTAAATAGACTCTATGAGGTATAATGGATCAGTTCATTGTAATTAGGGATGAGACGCTTTGACCACCCTACACTCTAGCTATCAGTTCATATTTTGGTGGAACTACTCCTCCTCTCATGGATTTGACCACTGATGGTTGGGAGGAGTTTTTTTGAGGCCTATATCATGTACTTTTCAGTCATTCTACAGGTTGGACTCTATTGGATGTTGTACTAGTGTTTCAAACTTTGGCATGAAATATATTGGATGAGTAGCAACTATTTTGGTGGGATTCCTATGGCTTGGTATTTTGACATTGTTTCCTCTTTAGTTACATATGTATGAATGTTTTGTACCTTTAATGATCCATTTCACTTTAAATATGTTTGATTTTCAAGGTGTGATAAGAAAAATTCATCTTCTATGCTTTGTTTTGGGAAAATTATCATAAATTGTTTCATTTCTTTAGCTTAAAAGGAATTCATGGTTTTCATGCTCTTTTTAGCAACTCACCAGTCTAAAACATTTCATTACTATACTACAAATTGTTAAAGTAAATTTCCTACCTTTCCCCATTAGATGTCTGCAATTCTAACTCTCTTTTGCCTTGACCTAGTTCACTCTATGACCTAATTCACTCATCCAATGACTACCCCAATCAAATCAAATCAAACAACCCCATGAGATACTATATCTAGCCTAAAACCCTAATTTATCCAGCCCTTTTGGTTGTGAGTCTTTGGAGAGAGCCCTCTCTGGCCTAGTATGGCTAGCTACCAAGTCAAAAGATTGGTCCGTGGTTACCTTAGTTGGACTCTTCCTCAGCATTGGAGAATCAGAGGAGTGATAACATAATACAACTTGGTAGGCCTAACCATTGCTTGACTAAGTTGGTTAAATGAATAGAACATATCCGGTCGTGTTTTCACCAAGTGCATGAGTGAACCCACAAGATTCCTGTAAACTGTAGCTTCCATTACTTCCCTTGATGTAGCATCCTCCTTCCTCTAGTTACCAACTAGAGGAGTCTCCATGGGTTTACTACTCTCCATGCAGAATCTCCTGAGTATCTTGTTGGCATACTTTCCCTGAGATACAAACAACTTGCCATCTCCCTGCCATACCTCCATGCCAAGAAAGTAAAGCATGAGCCCCATGTCCTGCATCTCAAACTCCTTGCAAGATTTGATGAGATTCTCATCACCTGTCAGTATGAGATCATCTACATAAAGTAGAATGATCAACAACTTACCTTCCACCACTATGTGATACAGGTTTGCATCCGCTTCACTCTTTGTGAAGCCCAACCCAGTGAAGTAGTTATCTATCCTGGTGTACCAAGCACAGGGTGCTTGCTTCAACCCATACAACTCTCTCTTGAGTCGGCACACATGCGACTCACGGTCCAAGGTTTCAAAACCTTCAGGCTACTCTATGTACACCTCTTCCTCAATCATGCCATTGAGGAAGGTAGTCTTCACATCCATCTGATGGATCTTCCAACCCATTTGTGTTGATAGTGCCAAAATAGATCTGATTGACAAGTACCTTGCAACAGGAGCAAAGGTCTCATCATAGTCAATCCCCTCTACATGTGAAAAGCCACGGGACACAAATATGGCCTTATGCCTCTCCACACTACCATATGCAGCCTGCTTTACCTTGTAAAGCCAATGGAAGCTCACAAATGACTTGTCCTCCGGTCTCAAGACCACATCTCAAACACTGTTTTGAACTATGGAGTCATACTCCTCCACCATCGCATCAACCCAAACCGACTGCTACATTGCTTCTTGAAAGGAATATGGCTTTGTCACAACACATTTACCCATAAGTTCCATGTGTCCAATGTACCTCTCTAGTGACCTCCTTTGTCTACGCTGAGAAGAGGGTGCTCCCACATTATCCCGTGCATTATCCAACAATTTTTCAGCCTCTCTAGTGCACTTACTTCCCTCTCTAGAAGACTCTGCCTGAGTGGATGTCTCCACTCTCTAAACCTCTGCATGTGGCTGATCCACATCAATCTGAGGCTGCTCAACCTTAGGAGCTAAAAGCTTCCTCATCCACATGTAGCTCAAGCTCCCTCTCAAGGGATACTCACATGGCCTTCTCCCCATCAAAACTGATATCCATGCGAACCATTGTCATTCAACTGGTCGACATGTACACCCAATAGTTGTGGGGTGTATCAGTGTACCCCAAAAAGATCTCCAACTCTATTGTTGGCTCAAGCTTCTTCCATGCATATTTGGTTACATGGAAATAAACCGATGACCCAAAAATATTGAAGTGACCAACATTTGGCCTCATACCGAAATAAGCCTCCTCTAGTGTCTTCATCTCAAGTATCTGATGTGGGCTACGATTCTGAACATTAGCCATTGTGTTGCATGCCTCAGCCCACAAGTGTAGTGGTAGGCCCTGATCATGCAACATCGCCCTTGTTGCCCCTACTATTCCCCTGTTCTTCCTCTCGGATACCCCATTTTGTTGAGGGTTATGGGGTGTCGTCAACTCTCATTTAATCCCTTCCGCTTCATAGAATTTATTAAACTCATTGGAGACATACTCACCACTGTTATCACTCCGTAGAGCTTTAACCTTCCTGCCAGACTCTTTCTCTACCAATGCTTTGGACTCACAAAACTTTGATCCTTTTTCTGCATAAAAAATACCCAACATTTATGAGAATAGTCATCAACAAATATAACATAATACTTGTGTTTGCCCATGGATGCTGTCGAGAATGGTCCACACACATCTGAATGTACTCTCTCTAGAATAAACTCTACTCTACTATCTCTATCTCCAAAGGAAGACTTGGTGTATTTTCCCAAAGTACAACCCTTGCATGTATGAACTTTCTCAGGCATACCTTTGGGAAGACCGGTAGAGATTTGTTGCAATATCTTCAAATCCCCATGATGCAAGTGGCCCAATCGCCTGTGCCACAACTCGCTGACATCTTGGCTCAACATCTTTTCCGCTTTTGAACTCAAAGCAACACAATCGTCTACCTATATCTTATAGATATTTTGAACTCGAATCCCTATCTTCTTTACTTGACCCGTGGCTATATGTCGAAGGAACGCCATTCCTTTCGAAAATATCACATCATAGCCTCTATCCTCAAGCATGGCAACGGATACCAAGTTCTTCATCAGTTCGGGTACATGCATAAAATTCTTCAAGGTGACTGGAGCCGCATGATCCCTCTGAAAAGTAATAGTGCCCACACCATTAACACTATACTTACCGTCATCACCCATCTTGATATGCATCTTGATATATTTCTCCTCCAGTTCACTGAATAACTCTTTGTCACCAGTCATGTGGAAAGAAGCTCCACTGTCTAAGTACCAAACACTTCCCATCATTGAAGATACCATGCATGCAATGAGGTAAAAGCCCAATTCGAATTGGGAGGCCAAAACCTCAGCCGATGATCCTCCTAAGGACGTCTCCTTGGACTTCTTCAATGGACAATTTGTAGCAAAGTGACCCATCTTGTGACAATGAAAGCATTTAACTTTCATCATGTCCTTCTTCTTACCTCCATGATAAGAATTTGATTTGGAACGAGAAATTTTAGCTTTCCCCTTCCTCGCCTTAATTATTAAGGCACAATTATCTTCATCATCATTCTTTGATGAAAAGCCATCCCTGGTGTTCCTCATGGTCTCATCCTGCATCAAATCCGACCATAGTTGTTCCCGATTTGGCAGCTTCTCCCAACCATTGACAGAGTCTTGATAACTATGCCAACTCTTTGGGAGTCCAAGAAGAGCAAGACACACCATATCCTCCTCGGAAATATGATTCCAACACTTCCAAGTTCATCCCAACATTGAGTGAACTTGGTCAAGTACTTTGGAATCGTCTCACCTTTCTCCATCTTGATTTTACGAAGTTTATCCTTCAGTGCCAACTTCCTTTGATCACTTCTATTCTGATACAAGTCCATCAATGTTTTCCACATAGCATGTAGGGTTTCCTTTCCATGGAGACTCAAGACAATATGATATCAAACTCCCTCAAGGATTATCTACCTTGCCTTCACCACACACTTCTTCCACTTGGCCAAGTTCTGTGCATTAGTAGCTGTTGGCTTAGGAATTGCTTGTTTAACAAATTCCTTCAAGACATTGTCCTCTAGGACAACCTCCATCTGGTCCCTCCAGACTATGAAATTTGAGCTGCCTTCCAAGGCATGCTCAAGCCTCAACCCATGGAATGCCATCCACCGATGTATGAAAATTTGACTTTCACCTGTAACCCAAAAACTCAAAACTTCGAAATCTCCTCTAGAGAGCTGATTTTAAATCAGTGATATCTCCCTCATCCGAACTTCGAATCGGCCAATTTTTTAATTTTAATTTAATTAATTAATTAATTTATTTAATTTGGGTATATTTTCCCAAGGACTTCAGATATGTAATTTGTTTCTAAAAATTTTGCACATAAATGCTTATATATGCTCTGAAAACTCTCGGCCCAAAAAACAATATTGCTCTGATACCATGTAGAAAATCCTATATATTCACAAGCTAATGCAATTTTATAAAGAAAGAGAAAAGAATATACTTCTACTCTTTACAACAGAAGCCCATAAACATCAAGCAAACAATAATCAATAGAGGAAGATAATCAAAGGCACATAACACAATAAATATCTGGGGATAGCCACAACTCAAAACCCCACTACTTGTTTTGTATTAATTCGGAAAATCAATATGAAATTACAATGCTTGTTCTCTCTAGAACCATCCCAACACTCAACAAATTCAATCTCCAACTCATAAGCAAGCTCAAGAAGAAAGCTTAGCCAATTCACAAGCTCTCCAAGTCTCTATTCCAATGTGTAATTCCTATGAAGGATAGCTTGTATTTAAATGGAAATAAAGCCTCTAAAAATTGTATAATCCCTTAAGGATCAGTTCCTAATTGCATGCATTATTAGTGTAACTCAAAAAAATCTAAAACAAATAGTACATTGTCCCTACACTCTTGTCTCAACTGGGTCTTTCTCAGAATCAACATGCATGAGTTTCCGATGAGTAAATATTTAGTTAAATAGAGTAGCACTGGTGGATTTCATTAGTGTCACCACTGACTGTTAACTCACTATTAGTTCTCTCAATCAGTTTGGGAACTAATTTAACTGAACTGACTCATAAAACTGAGTCTTCTATTTTACAACTCACAATTGACCCACATTGGACTCCTAAAAAGTAGGGAGAACATATACATGACTTCCAAAATATTTTCAACTTGAATTTCCTAAGTTAAGTAAGTTTAATATACTTAATTTAACTATTTTAAGTTGCTATGAGAATAAAATTCGAATTTAATTCACAGTTTAATTCAAGGACAAATTAAACTGGAATTTCTTGTTGCCATTTCTCAACATCGACAGATGTTCTGGTAGCTGATATACTAACAAAGTCTCTTCCTAATAATAAGTTTGAATATCTTAGAAGCATGCTTGGTCTAGTTGGTATTTCTGATCTTGTCGATGATGATAAAAGTTTGGAAGAGATTTGTTGAGGCTTTATGTTTGAGGCACACTGCCTGGAATGACATCTGGAGAAAACTATGTGTTGATGTCCAATTCCCAAATTAGGGAGGGTGGTGTTGGTCATGGAGCTATGACCTCGAATACGCACCTAGATCCTTGGGTTCATGGTTAGCAAGTAAGCCTGATGGTACCTAGAGAGGCTAAAATCTTTAGTCCATCTAATTCCCACTGGGATATATTTCCCTGGTCAGGAATCTAGTTTGTGGCATTGCAGTGCCTAAAATGTTGAGAGACCTTGGATATATTTCTCTGGTCTAGTCCATTACATTGTGGTGCCTAAACTATTCATAGTTCATATAGTTTGAGATATTCCTTATGAATACCTCCCTAGTTAAGAGGGAGTGTTGAAAAATGTAACTAGGTTCGGTCTTCATAAAATGTATTTGTCAAAAGAAGTTTTATTATTGTTACAGTGACTTATTAAAGCATGGATTTCATGTTTGGGCCATCATTTAATTAGTCAAAGCCCCCAATGTGGACTCCTAGGATTAATAAAGAGTCATTAGAGTCATTGTATATTTTATGATTCCCTTCTTGGGATTTCGAATGATGTAAAAAGAATTATTTTTATTCAAAGATGATTTATGTAACCTCCACACCAAGTCGGCCTCAAGAAGATCAGGTCGGCATCAAGGAAGGCAATTCAATGTCATTGGAAGGATATATATACAAGGAAGTTCAAATTCATTTGGAGCATCTCACTCTCTCACACATAGTTCGATATCTGAAGTTGGAAGTTGGGAAAAGTGCGAAGGTGAAGAAGGAGGCTAAAAGGAGTGTGAGTTTGATCAAGAAGGAAGGGAAGGACAAAATCAAAGTTTTGGTATCTCTCTCTCTCTCTCTCTCGTGTGGGCTAGTTTACGAGATCGAAGTCTCCTTGTCAAACTCGAAGTTGTTGTTGATGCCAAAAGCTGCTAAGTCAAAGTTTTGTTGCTAATATGTCAAAGGTTGGATTGAAGAAGGAAAGGCTGGCTTGGTGTGGAGGAGGTTTGTGTCTAGGTTGAAGAGTCTCAAGAAAAACTATTGAAGGAAGATATTTTGACTGGGTTTTCCCCTAGATAGGGGTTTTTCCCTGGCAGAGTGCCTACATCTTGTGTCTTGTGTTTTTGTGATCTTCATGCACACATAATTTGGTAATTGCTTGATGAAAGATAATATAAAAAATAAGTAAAAGAAGCCAATATAATTCACAAGTAATTATTAGGAAAGAGAGATCTAACCCTAATCCTACTAGCATTGATTTCTCAACAACATCTCAACAACAATTCAAGAAAGAAGTTGATATTACAAGTAAGTATTATAAATAAAATGTTGGAATTATGGCTAATGTGTTAGCCTTGATGTCAACCAGAATTGTGATATTGTCACGCTATGTCACCATGGATCGTATCACACTCTTCGTGCTTGGTAGTACTATTGGAGGAGGGTGCATATTTGCATGGCTAGATGATTACTTATGATTATTTATTGATGGTTGGAGAGGAGTTGCATAGATTCTGGAGATGTTTGGACAAGTTATATAGAAGTTGGAAAAATTATGGAAGTGATGAAGTAAATGACAAGAGGTCATTGTTACAGGGAAAAGTGTCTATATAGAACTGCTCTATCCCACTAAGGTGTGACAGCTGCCTTAGAAACAAATAGAGAAAAGCTACTTTCGTTTTTCCTTTATGAATTATAGATAGAGAGGAACAGAAAGACCAACCTTTGTCTTGTGCTAATCTCCTGATTTGATTCCTCTCTTCTTTGATAGTCTTCAGCTACCTGCTCCCTTGCATGCCCAGCTTCACAAAGTACCTGTAAGATCACAGAAGCATAGCACTATACAAAGACATGGATCTATAATTATAAACAATCTAGGATCAAATGTAAATTGACCATACAAATGTAGCAAGCATCAATGACAAAAAAGCATGGAGGAAAACTCGAATAGTTTTTATTGATAAACAAGAAAAGAGCCAAGAGGAGTTACAACTAGTTGTTCTGACCCAGCATCAACCTCCCAGCAAAGAAGCCCCTCTTCACCTCAAACAAAGCTTAGATCACCCAACAATCTGATGTTTGTCTCAAGAAACCAACAACAATTCCTTACAATATGCAAAATTCCAGCCCTTGGATCTCTGGGATGAGGGATCCATATATAGATATCTATAAGGAGGATGAGTCAGCTTGTGATTTGATTAGTTTCTTCTCTCTGATAGTTCTTTCTTCCACTTGGAGATTGATGGTCTCTTACTCATCCTTGGTCGAATTCAGTGAGGCAAGTGTCACAGGGGAAGATTCTGGAAGTTTCCATTGCCTCTCCACCTCACGGAATGACACTACCATTTGTCATTTCTCGCCCATCACACCCCATAGAAGGGATTTTTGAAATTCAACGCACCCACACAGTGTATTTAGGTGAGATGCAACTCACTTAGCCAGTGGAGCAGCTGAAATGATCCTGTTTTGACCAATTCTGAGCATTTTTTCATGGAGAACTTCTGGGAGAAGCTATAATCTGCTGACCTTGTTCCTTTAGAGGTTAGAACAACACTTTTAGGGACTTAGGAGCCCTTGGTTTATGGACATTTCATGCTTGGGGTTGTAGGGCCCAAAAATGTCTATAACAGTTTCCCCCTAAAGCATGAGGTCGTTAATCTTTTGATGTCGGGTGAAATGCTTTATTATGAGGATCCAAAGTTCTTTCAATGCTGGGAGGAGACCTGTAATAAGATACAATACAATACATTATCTTCATAATATTTTCATGATCTAGCCGAGGCGGGCATTCCCATGCTCAGCTTTATAAATTCATTTTCATGTACATAGGACAGACAATCGTCTAAGTGTAGACTGATGATTCTGATAGAGCCATCATCCTTTTGATTGGATGATTATCTGTGCAGCAATGATGTACATTTGATGTCTTTATTTTCCCTGAATATATATCGCAGCCCGGATGGATGAAACTAGATCTGGCGTCTTCAATCTCGTTCGATCTTCACTCGGAGTACAAGTCGATCCACGTGAGAAATGTTCTGAAGTCGAACATGGAAAGACATCGCTTGATTACCAGCCAATGATGTAAACTGTTAACAAGCGCGAGAGGAATCACCGATAATGATAATGACCCTCAAGGTACTGCAGTACAATTCACGTGGTGTGAATAAAGGACTTGGCATCGAACACCACGGAAAATCTTTCGGTCGAAGGCCATTGATGTAAACCTGTCGCCGGAAGTGAGAAACTTGCCATTGAGGCATGCAAGCTTCAAAGTACTGAATGGGGTGTTCCTAGATCAACTTCTTGGATAATGAGCTGATGTCGACAAGAAGTGATCCATCACAGGAGGGCCTTAATGAATCCCACATCAATGACACGGAACAGAGCAAATGATTTTAATGGAGGTGAAAACGATTTGTGATATAAGGTTCAGGGTGGCGGTCATGAAAGAATGGAGTATAATGTATGGTAGTGGGTGAGACACAGGTGAATTCTCTGAATGACTTCTCTTGAACATATCGGCGACACTGTTGTGATGGATTGGTAGCATTAACCCCAAATGTGGATGGTATGATGGGACCATGGTGATGTGACCGGTGAATGAAACAACCCAACCTGACTCGGACACGGAGTGGAAGTGTCATGTTTAAGAGTGACTTGCTACCAACAAAGTTTCTTCAAGTTTTCTTCCCAATTTTCCCCAGTCATTGCTGACCAGTACCTCTTTATTTTTGTCAAGCTTGAGGAGGATAACATATGCTTGTTCTATAATTTGCCCTTCGGGCAAACCCATCGCTATGTTTTAACGAGCCTAGCGATAGTGAAACTCATTCTCGTCTATAGACAAGTTTGTCGCTATTATACTTTTAACGAGTTTAACGACAAAGATAACTCGGTCCTTTTCAATTTTAGAGAGTCTGAAAAGGAACGTAAAGGTAACTCCAAAATTCCTTTTTCGTCATCTAATCCCTTCAGTCCGAAAAAGTATAAAACAATACAGAAGGGATGAATTTTCGATACTTTTAACGAGCCGAACAAAACAAGCGCTCGATCTTTTTGTGTAATAATCCCTCAGGTCCAAAAAGATTAAAATCTAGAGGAGGGATAGCACTTCCTGTCCCTTTAACGAGCTGGAGAGGCCAAGGGCTCGGCAATCTTTTCATATTTTACAAGTCAGTTGAAAAGAGCTTAAAGGAGACTCGTCTTTTGAGGAACGAGTGATAAAATGGGTAGCAGCTAATTCCAGGTAAGGTTTGGAATTTTCCAATCACGGCAGTGTCACAAGGATGGCTAGTGAGATCACTCTTCGCAGCTGTTCCTCAAAATGGGTAAACAATCAAATGGGGGTGAATAATCGGCCAATGCAAAAGTGGAGGTGACGGTGCAAACACGACCAAGGCTTTAATGGTTGAAGTACTACATTCACAATGGTTATTTACCGGTGAATAGTTCATTTTTTAATGAGCTTAAACGCGGGGGGAAACATTTGCTCATGTCTTATGTTTATTTTTTAACGAGCTTGAACTATGTGCTAAAACTGCTCGATCAAATGGTCCCTTTTTGATTTTATCATAAATAGCTTTTTTCTTTCAAAGATTGTACTATATTTTCAAATGCTTCATCAAACTAGTCAGAAATGAACAATATATGTTTGAAAACGAGTTAGAACACTAATATTTTACTTTGAACTACGTAAAAAGCAATGAAAAAGTGTTTTTACCTCTCATTTTACCATTTCATTTGAACTTTGGTTTGTTGGAGCTTTGGAGGTGCTTTCCCCCCTTTGATTTACATCAGCTGATTTTGGGAGATTCTGTGGACGATTCTCGGCGCCATCTGGACCAGGTAGGAGCTAAACCTGAGCTCTTTCATTTCATGGTTTCCATTTTACATTCTGAGCTTGATTCCTAGTTTTTCTGAGCCCCTGGGGTTTGAAAAACTCATTCTGCCTTCAGCGCACCCTCTGTGTATCGAAAGGTGCGTTGAATGTTGGCCTGTCTAAAGGGCATCTGACATGCAACACACCCAGAGCACTACTGTAGGTGCGATGGGCGCAGAGAAGGAATTCTGTGCACAATTTTTGATGGAAATTTTGCCTGTTTCTTACCAAAATTAGGATATAACTCTTCTCTTGTTTGTTTTTCAGAGATCTTTGGAGTAAGATGACCATTACATGGCGAGAATGCGAGCATGAAGAAGAGGACATGATTTCCCTACATGATCCGGTTACAGTAAACGCACTGCGGAACTGTGGCTTGCTGAAGTTTTTCCGCATTTCTAGCATGAGACAACAGATCAACTTACTGCAGTATTTGCTCGATGCTTGTGGTCCTACCAACCAGGTTTTCCAGATCAGAGGCAAATCTATCCCCTTTACTGTAGTGGACATCTATTTCTTGACTGGCTTGTCGAGGCGGGGTGCCCCCATCTCTTTATCAGGTTCGGCTCGAGGAGGTGACTCGGTGAGAGATTATGTTCGCCAGTACTGCAGAGAAGGATCTCAGCCGAGTAAAGACGACAAGATCATCATCCGTGATGTCACTGACAGGTCCCTCAGGACTATTCTGTTGACTTTTGGTAGGATGGCCAGTGGTGCGACTCTTCATGTAGCCAACCAATCTTATATGCAGTATGCCTTGGAATGCCTTCAACCGAAGGTGTTCAACTGGTGCGACGCAGTACTTCTTGTGATGAAAGAACAGTTGACCAAGATAAAGAGCGGGAGGTTGAAGAGCTTTGGGTATGGTTCTATTTTGACCGCCTTTGCCTTGGAGAAGATACCACTGATGCAGCCGCAGTATATTGCACTCGATTTACCTTCACCTACTGAACCACGTATGCAGAGATGGGTTGACCATATGTCTAGGCATGCTGGTTAGTCTCAGATTTCATTTTCTGATACCTTCTTCAAGTGGTTTGATCGTCAAGAGATGGTTTATTCCGAGTATCCATATGCTGGCATGGACTTCCGGGGTGATCCAGATTTAGTACTGCTGGATGGCGAACAGTGGGGCGCCATTGGTAAAATCTTTGACCATATTCCTGTTTATCGTTTTTCATTTATAATGTCCTTGTGCTTTATTCTATCAAGACTTTAATCAAACTCATGTGTACATGCAGATGTTGGTCCTATTCGTCCAGTAGTTCGCTTGAGAGTACCAGCTGCTGCCCCAGCAGGAGAGGTTGTTGGGAGGGCTATCCTTCGTGACCTTGATGTGGCCGAGACTCTCACAGCATTACAGGAGCAGGTTGAGGGCCTCACTCTTGGTATTCTAGATGTGAGGACTGACGAGCTACCTTTGAGGTTACAGCAGCATACTACTGGTGTGCCAAGACGATGGACTCGTCTCTTACGCATGATCGTACAGGCTGTGACTTGCTATCATGAGCATCATTAGACTAGGGTGCCCCCTAGCATTTTGAGTTTTTGGTCATTTGACCGATTTTGTCTTGGTTACAGAACATTATGTGTAAACCACAAACAGTTATATATATTTTTGATTTTCGGAGTTTTATTTTGGTTAAGTTACATGATCCAAATGCAAACATTGATGGTATGCTTCTTTTTATAAATGTTGCAAACGTCTGTCTAACACATAATTTGCCAATGAGTCAGTTAATGTGTTTAAGTTTCTGGAAATATGTTGATATTGAATAAAATCAAATTGTCTTTCCAAAATCTTAACCCTTAGGAACATGCGATAAATAGCTGGATTTCGGACAGAATAGATACCAGTGAGTTGTAGTATTATGAGTTGTGAGTCTAGCCTGACAATTAGTCGGCGTATACCATGTGTGATGGCATCAGAGAGAAGTTCTATCAACGCGCTATATTCAGCGATGTTATTTGTTGATCGACCAATGCATACCCCTCTGAAACTTACTAACTCGCCGCTTGGATCAAAAATGGCCCAGGCCGTGGAAGATAGGTTCCGCGAACTACGACTCACTCCGTCGGCATATCCAACACATGACTCCAATAGGTTTGACATCTGCAATAAATGTAAAAAGTGGATTTACTTGACCAAAATAAACACTTTAGTGAAAACAAAAACATAACAAAAGCATACAGGTTACCATTACGCATAGTAACGCTTGAGGTACAACCCATTACGAGGTTGCGCCAGTGGAATTCCGTCATAATCCATTAACTCGTAGGCTCCTTTTGCTAACACCCGTTTAACAATATAGGGGCCCATCCATAAAGACTTAAATTTACCTGCTCCCAATTTATCGGATTCTTGGTCGTAAAGCAAGACCAAGTCACCTTCTGAGAAGACACAAGGTTTGACATTTTTGTCGAACTGCACCTTGACTCGTTTCTTATGGGCTTCGTTAGCCAAAGCGGCATCACGACGGGTTTCATCCAATTGGATTAATTCCAAGAAACGAGCTTCTTCTTCTGAAGTTCCGAGGAGGAGATCAATTGCGAGTTTGAGAGAAGAGATTTCGCACTGGATTGGTAAGACTGCTTCCAGGCCATATACCAGTTGGAAAGGTGTAAACCCGGTTGCATTCCTTACCGATGTTCGGTAAGCCCACAAAGCTGAGTACAGGATTAGGTGCCATCTTCTCTTGTGAACTCCAATCATCCTTTGCAGCATGTGCTTCAGGACTTTGTTGATTGCTTCAACTTCTCCGTTGGCTTGCGGATAATATGGAGTAGAGCTGTCGTGAGACAACCCTAGTTTGGCAGCTAATTCGACCATCATGTGATTGCGAAAATGTGATCCATGATCTGTGACTATAGCTTGTGGTACGCCGAATCTGGCGACTACATGATTGAAAAAGAAGAGGGCAGCCGTTTCACTAGTGTTATCTAATGTAGGCATCGCCTCGGCCCATTTGGTAAAATAGTCAACTGCGACTATAATATACCCATGCCCCCCGGTCGAGGTGGGGTTACATGTCATGAAATCAATGCCCCATTTGGTGAAAGGCCCAACAACAACTATTGGCTGCAGAGGTGTGTGTGGTCTTCTGGTTTTGCTATCGAAAATTTGACAAGCATGGCAACTTCTGACTGCGGTTATGCAATCTTTGAACATTGTTGGCCAGAAGTATCCTGCTCGTAAGATTTTTTGCGTTGTAGCATAACCGGATTGATGCCCCCCCACACGCGCCCGAATGACAATCATTCAGTACTTTTTCGGCCTCCTCATGGGTGAGGCACCTTCTCAGAATTGTATCGATACCGTGACGGTAAAGTGTATCACCGACGATCATGTAGTCTTTTGCTTGGTATCGAATACTTTTTTGTTCGGAGCGAGAGGTGTTTGGCCTTTATTTTTGGGTTTGGAGATAAATGATTATATCCCCATACCACTGATTGCTTGAAGATATCAGAAACAAACTTTTGTCCACGATTGTTTCATCAGATGTTTCATCGTTGGACGACGATGGGAGATCGCATATTAATTCTGCGAAAACCAGAGCTTTCTTTGACTTGGATCTTACAGATTCCAGATCAAACTCTTGTAGGATTGCTATCCATTTTGAATATTTGCCCCCCAGCAACTGTCGTGACAATATATAAGTCATGGGGTTGCAATCTGACAGAATGGTAGTTTTTCGAAAGAGGACATAGTGTCGAAATCTCTGTATCACTTGAACAGCTGCGAGTGCTAGCTTTTCAACGTAAGAATATTTGCTTTCTGTATCATTTAAGTTTTTACTTAAATAATATATAGGATGTTCGATTCCGTCGTCTTCTTGAACTAAAACCATTGCGATGGTCGTATCTGCTGCAGCGAGATACAGGTTAAAATCTTTTTGATAATCAGGAGCGTACATTAATAATGCTTTCATTAGGGATTATTTTAAAGCATCAAAGGAAGCTTGCGCAACCTGATCCCAGACAAAGGGTACTTCCTTTTTCAAAAGACGTGTATAACCTTTAGCAAGTTCAGCGTAATTTGGAATGAACCTCCTCAGAAAGTTCGCTTTCACTTGGAGTTTCTGAATCTGAAGCAAATTCTAAGGTGGAGGCAAATTTATGATTGCCTCGACCTTACATGGGTCGAGACGAATCCCGTCCTTTGAGACTACAAAGCCAAGCAAATGACCAGAACTGACGCAAAATACACATTTGTGTGGATTGAGTCATATCTTGTAGTGTTGGCAACGTAGAAATATCGCTCTTAAATGCTGCGGGTGATCAGTCCGATTTCGCGAATGAGCCGGAAGGTCGTCGAGGTATGGTTGAACGATGTTTTTGATGTCATGGAAGGCATAATTCATTGCCCTCTGAAACGTTGCCCCTGCGTTCTTTAAACCAAAGGGTAATTTTCGATATGCGAATGTGCCCCACGGACAAAGAAATGCAGTCTTTGACTGGTCCTGTGGGCGGATATTTATTTGATTATACCCGGAGAATCCATCCATGAATGAAAATATTTCGCATCCGGCGCACTCGTCAATTATCTGGTTGATAAAGGGTGTAGGGTAGTTGTCTTTTGGACAAGCTTGATTTACATCCCTATAATCAAAGCACACTCTAATTGTTCCTTGTTTTTTCATAACAGGGACAATATTCGATACCTAATTGGTTAGAGGAACCGGGTAGATGAAACTAGCATGGAGAAGTTTCTCAACTTCTGCCTTAATGGCAGCGGTTTTCTTGGGGTGCACCTGCCGTAGCTGTTGTCGTACTGGTTTGACATCTGGATACATCTTAATTTCGTGTTCAACGATACTCGAGTCAATGCCTGGAATTTCACTATATGACCAAGCAAATACATCTCTGAATTCGCGAAAAAGAGTGTTATATATTTCCAGTTCTGAAGGAGAACAACATTTGCCAACATAAATATTCTCTACAACATCTGTTTTTGTCGAGATATTTATGGCGATAGTCTCTTCAATGTTGGACAAGTTTCGCTCGGAATCCACCGTGTTTACAGTATTTGATAGAAAATCAAAAACTGAAGGATGTGTTAGCGCTTGAGATTTCACCCTAGGCTGAGGAAGGTAAACCTTCAAGGCAACATCAAACCATTTCACCTCGTAGCTAGCCCTACGGGGTATGAGAAGGCTCTCTCCGGTCAAACTTGGTAGATCTTTCAATAGGATGAGCTGACCCAATTAGGAACACTGATATTAGGCTAGTAAACTGATAAGGAAGTTTGATTTAAAGTTTTTGGGGTTTTTGGTGGCAATTGGAGGGAGTGCAATTCAGGGTGCGGGGATTGAGCTCAGTTTTTGTAGGTGGGTCTTTGGGGCAAGGTAGGAGTTTGTGCTGATGCCTTTAGCTGAAATGGATGATCAAGGAAGAAAGGAGAAAAGCTAAAGAGGGCAAACAATGACTTTGAATCCTCTCTAGACAGTGGAAAACATAAACATTAAACAAATTTGAAAGCTGAGCATGGCATGCATGAATTCAAACTTTATCACTTCATTTGTTTAATAAGCTGCAGTAAAGAAAGAGATGGAACACATAAACACACTTAAAATTACAATCAGGGAACACACCATCAACACAAGAGTCCACAAGAATCCCAATGATGTCTGCAAAACCCTGGTCTTCCTTTTCCTCAAATTGCAGAGATACAAGTGAAATATACAATAGAGCTTCTCCCTCAAGAGCCCAACCATGAAAATAAGCAAGAGAAGGCATAATATAGATCATCTAACTCCTTTCCCCACCTCTAGGGGTCGAGCTCAGCTTCCTAGGAGCAGTTTGAACTAATTCTAAACTGAGCACTAGATAATAGGCAGTCAAAACAACTTGCCTCTAAAACTTAGGTAACCCATCCATGCATTTAATATTCACTATTTACATCAAGGAAACTTCTAGAAGGGTTAAAGGAGAGTAAATGTATCCATGTGCCATGAAAATTATCCAACAATCCATCATTTACATGCATTAAGAGTCAACCAAAGTAAAAACAGTGTTTTGCAGGCCGAAATAGTCAAAATGGTGAAATTTCCCTGAGTGGTCGCGCCCCTCCCTTGGAGTGGTCGCGCACATTGGAAGCTGTGTTTGAGGGAATTCATGGTGTCCAAATCAGGTGCAAGATAGCTTGTTGGAAAGGTATATGAGTCTACTTTCCAACCCCACTGGAATTTCTGAATTTGGAGTTGATTTGACCCCTCAAAAGTCATTTCTCCCAAGGCAGCTTTCTGCAACTCAAAATAGGGGCAGAAAGTCAAAAATTGCATGTATTTTGAGCTTTTGGAAGCCCAAATCTCCATAAAATTTGAAGTCCATCCATAGGAAAGTGTATTTTTGCATGAAAATTCCAAAAATGTAGAGTTTTCCCCGTTCTGAGCTGTCCCCACGAGTGGTCGCGCGCGGGGTGAGACCACTCCAAGGGCCAAAACCTGTAAAATTCTCAAAAATGCCCAAAATGCCTCAAAACTCTCAAAATTTCTTGGGCTCCTCTCTTTTATGATGATCACCTTTGCCTCCCCTACGAGGCCTCCGCTGTACCTCAACCTCTATGGAAGAAGACCGGTCATCACCTTGCTCATAGGTTTCAGTGGTTAACATGGTGCTTTTGAGCAAGGTGGAGAAAATAGACAAAGTTGACTGCTGCCCTTGCCTGCAAAAATGCTGAGAAGTATGCTGTTTTCAAGGGGAAAAAATCATGAGAGAAGTGTTAGGGGAGGGATTTTATCATAAGGAATGGGAAAATATATAAAAATAGGGAACTTTTAAGGAATAATTCACAAAATGTCAAACATATCATCTCATCTCTCATCATCGGGAAATCATTTGCAAAGAAATATCTTTATTAGGGAAGACATGTAATAGGGTCACCAAGGGAAAGGACAATACATTTTACAACAAGGGGTACGGGATAGCATGATTACAGAGGTATAGGGCAACAATGATAACTAGCATCAACAACTTGCTTTTTAATTATGTCCTTTGACTGTACATTTTGAAGCATACTCTGTTTTTCCAAGGGACTGATGTACTTTTGATGCTAAGGGGAAATAAGGAATTAATTTACATTTGTCATAAGGGGAGGAGGGCTTTACTTAACAAATTCAAAAGAGAAAGGAGATGCATTGCATCAAGGGTATTAGGGGGATAGAAGGGAAAAGGATGCCTAGGGTTAGGTTTTGGAGACACAGCAACATTCTTTTGCAAACAGTATTTCAGAGCAGCATGTCCTTTAATAAATATGTACAGCTGTATTTGCTTTGTTTTTGTTATGAATAACACAGCCTTCTTTTCACTGTATTTGTGAGGACTATGCACAACAATAAGTTTCTTTTGTTCTTTGCAATAACTTGGCTACACATAGTAATCTTTTTCTCTGTTTTTTGTCTTTTGTTTCATTATTGCAATTGCTCTTTCATTTTCACATCACTATTTTGATTCTTGCTGTGCTTTTATATATTTTTATAATGATATTGCTGTGGGGAATGAATTAGGGTTTTGGGACAAATTTGTATAGAGGGTTTAGGGTTTAGGGATGCATATGAGAGGGATTAGGGTTTTAGGTGTAGGGAATGGGGAATTGAGATTCATTCTTTGCAAATGAGATGAGATTGAGACACATTATGACAATTGTAAATCTAATAGGAGTAATGGAGGGAATAAAGAGGAATTAAAAACCTTGAAATCAAACATAACCCTAGCAAAATTGCCTACAAGAACAAGCAATCACTTAACCTATTTCTCTTCATAATTTTGATGGTAAAAATGCATGAACACAAGCTCATCATCCTTATTTTCAACATTCAAAACATTTGAGAGGCCTACCTCGAGCAATTAGCAAGTCACAAGGCAATTTGAGTGAGTTTGGGCCGGTTCTGCAAGTTACAGCTCGAGTGGTCGCGCGCAGGGTTGGAGTGGTCGCGCGCAGCTCGAGTGGTCACGCCAGTGTAAAATTTGCACTGCGGAGGAGGGCTCGAGTGGTCGCGCACCGCCCAGGTGGTCGCGCACCCTGCCCGAGTGGTCGCGCACCAGAGAAACTCTCCAATTTCACTGCAATTCGACCTCCTTCACTATTTTCGCCCTCTTGCTCCTCTTTGTTAGCTCATAGAGGCATAATGAAGATGTTTAGAGGGAAATTTAGCTTTTGTAGGTTGAATTTGAAAAAATTAAATCACAAAACCCACTCTCTAATGTTCTATTTTGGCATTCACTTTTAACACTGCTTTTGGAGTTGCTTTGTCCTGAATTTAGCTTTTGAGGCGCTTTAACTTCATTCTTTTTGCAGGTTGACCATCTGATGGACTCTGGCGAGGAGACCAGGGTTATTGCCGGCATTTTGAAGACTTTTGAAATTTTCCTTATTTTTTACAAATATTACATGACCTTGGGTTTAAAAACAGGGTTTTTAAATCCAAGGTATAAATGATTTGTACCTGATGAAAAATATCAATGGAACATATGTACATACCTCCTTCCGGCTTGCTGGGGACTATTAGACCTCTGACTCATGACCTTTCAGTGATTTTTGACCAAAACCCTAGACCTAAGACTTGGGACTTCAAGACAAAAATAAAAACAAGTATGAACCAACCTCATTATGATATGACCTGATCCAGCAAAGCCAAGAAGGGAACAAGGACCAGCTCCTCCATCAGTTTTATGGCATGCCTAACGGGATGCAAAACTGATACTGATGAGACACCTACCTATGCATATGCAAAGAGCTTTTGATCACCGATGGAGGGCTCAAGACCGACACTAACAGGATGATAAAGGTCATCTTAAGTATCTTCTCCACAATCCGGAAGAAGGGAACGATGGTGGGAATCATTCCATGGTGTCCCTTCAATTACCATTGATTGGACAATTCCTTCA
Source organism: Pinus tabuliformis (assembly GCA_031772625.1). NCBI lineage: Eukaryota > Viridiplantae > Streptophyta > Pinopsida > Pinales > Pinaceae > Pinus > Pinus tabuliformis. The sequence goes on from CM062815.1 coordinate 1,066,703,590, forward strand.
TCGGTGACATGCACTCGCGACCAAGGATCTGAAGGGGTACCATATTCTTTAGACCTATCTATCCAAACGCTTGTTGAGCGTTGATTTGGGTTTGCCTTCCATGCTAGGAACATTGATTGCTACAATATTTCTGTTGGGCTTGGAGGCAAAACCATCGCATGGTCCATGTTGATATCGTTTTCTGAGATCTTTTTAGAAGATATCATATTGCAGGTTCCTATCGACGCTACTTCCGCCAGATTGATTGGAGGTGGAAGGGAAAAAGTTCCCATTAATATAGGATCTTTTAGTAGGCCTACTCCGATATTTTGAAGTGAATGAGGGCTTCCATGGATCATAGGAATGTTTCCTGTAACTTGAGAACCATTGGGTAGGAAGTTTTGTTGATTGACGATTGTAATCCCTCCTTGAAAGGGAAATGCAATCTTCCTAAAATAGGTCGACACAACCGCAGCCATAGCATATATCCATGGTCTTCCTAGAAGGATATTGTAATCGAGATTTCCATCGATTACTTCAACATTTATTTCTACTGTTTTCCCTCCTAGTTCAACTTTCAAGCTACTTAGAATACCATATGGGGTATATGTCCTTCCGTCGAATGCTTTTAATGTCGTCGAAGATCGCGACAAGGTTGGAGATCCTAAAGTTTTCCAGCAACTCATCGACATAATGCATGTAGATGCCCCCTCATCAATAATTGTTCGATGAACAGTTTTGTTGAAGGCTTTCACTTGAACAAGGAAAGCTAGTTGAGCTGGTAATTGAGGATCATATCCTTTATGATCGAAGGATACAAGATTGGAATCCTTTGGGTCTATCCCACCAATAGCTGATAATAAAGCCTGCCTTTGGGATGGGCAATTCTGTAGTACTTCAAGAGTTGACATAGTGGATGGCGATTAGGCCAAATCTTCCACTATATTATAATGCTGCGCCGCTCTAGCATGGGGATTAAATGTTGACTTGTGTACTACTCCCTTTGGCGGTTTTATTGTCAATTCAGGAATGATGGGTGGCACAACTTCTGTCGAAGTTGTTGTCGAACTACTAGGTTGATCTTTATCCTTGTTGTTCGACAGCTGTGGATTCCCATAATCTTTGTTCCTTATCGATATCAAAGCATCATTTTGCTGTTTTGAAACCGATAACATTAGCACTTGAGACGGGGAAGCATTTCCACTTTCAACCAGATTTGTTCCTGGATTTGGAAATGGATCAGTTAACACTGCGGAGGTTTTTGAATTCTTGAAGAATTTCTTAAGCTCAGCTCTGTGTGGACAATGTGCGGTCCAATGATCCTCATCGCATATAAAGCATGGATTTTTTGGTTTCCTATCTCCAGGAGGGTTTGAAGAAGATTTTTCAGGGGATTATTCCTCCTGTTTCTTCTTCTTCCCTTTGCCTTTCTTCTTGCTCCCCTGTTGTTTGGTTTCTTTGCCTTTATCTGTCGATACGGCATTTACTTCCGAGGTAAGAAGTTCATCTTTTGCATTTTGACCTGAAATCTTACGGGCCTTTTTAGATGTAGCCTTTGTCGATTTCATGTCTGTTGTGCCAATCACGCCATCGCCGGCATGAGAGTCATTATTTGATTTAGGAGGAGGAGGAATTGAGAATTCCGGTCTAGGGGCGTCAGGTATTTGATCGTAGAGCGTGCCAGACTGAGTGTAAATCAAGTCTAAGTATTGCGCACGAGTGATAACTTGCTCTTCTGTTACGACTCCCCCTTTTGCCACATCTTCTGTGATGGAAGGTAGTAATGACTTGATAAACCATTCAGCTAAGAGCTGATCAGGAACATACGTTTTTACCATTCTACGACGACATCGCCACTCATGTATATGATCAGATATGTTAGTGGCCATTGTCTGTTTGAAGTTGGTAAGAAGTTCGGTTCCCATTTCGTACCTTATTGGTAACTGAAAATGGGTTAAAAAGGTTGTGGCTAAGGTACTAAAGTTGTCAAACGAAGCTCTAGGCAATTCGATGTACCATTTTGCTACTGGACCCGTTAATGTCCTCTGAAAGAGGCGAAGTCTTATCGAATCATCATTTAGGGTGTTTGATGAACACCATAGATGAAAGGTCATCACATGATTCGATGGATCTTCACCCGGATTTCCATTAAATTTTAGGAATATCTGATGGAAGTTTATGCGGAATCGCTGGCCACCAAGGGGCGTAAGTGATTTGATTGTTTTTTAACCGATTTAAATCAGGTAACTCTAAAGTTGCCACAAAGGGCAACTGCTGATTTAGGTTAGGTGAAGCATACCCAGGATAAGATGGGATTGCTTGAGCAGTTGGTCTTTGCATACCGGCATAATGCATTTGATGCTGGTAACTTTGGTAAGGTTGGTGGGCATGAACGTTGTAAAATGGTTGATTTTGACCGTTTTGAATATACGGCTATCCACTATTTGCAAAGATTTGTTGCTCAGAACCTTGGTATACTTGTTGGAATTGCGGTTGCTGGTATTGTACTAGCCATGGCTGTGAAGCCATGTGCTGTTGCCTGATACTAACAGTTTGACCAAGATGAGGGGTAATCGTACCCATCTGAACCTGTGTCATTCCACTAGTTGGCAATTGTGGTTGAGTCGCAGGGTCAAGGGGCTGTTGCATTACAACCTGAGAAACCTGAGGTTGGCATACAACAGGCAGCGCTTGAACTTGCGACACTGTCACAATAACTGGCGTAGTTGGTATATTTGACATAGGTAAGCATTGTTGCATAAAGTATACAACTCTTGGTTGTTGAGGTAGTATAGCTACCCAACCAGTTGAGGTAATTCCAGTATAACCTGAATGTTGTTGTGAACTCCCGTATGGATATCCTCCCGGAGGGGATAATGAAAGGGTATACTGCCCCCCATATGGTGGTAATCCAGAACTCAAGGGAATGGTTTGCCCTTGGGGGCTGGACTACCCAAATTGACCTCCAGATGGATCAATTTTTTGAGACTCAACATAAGAGTTTCCGGATATTATTCTGGACGAACAAACAGGAACAGACCATGCTGTCGAAATGGCCCCTGAGTGGGCTCTTTCTAGCGGTTGAGAGCTAGTTGGGACATATGGTATACTGACGAACATTGTTGGAGTGATAGCAGGGAGTTCTGCCGTCGCTGTGTCAGACGACACAGTCCTAGATGTTGACGGTTGTTCAGACATTTCTAGTCTATCCAAAAGATTACCTAGCAATTCTACAGGAGCTTCCGCTGGCGGTAGACTAACTTCTGATGAAGAAGGATATAGAGTGATCCCGACTCCAAATTGCGATGGAGTACTCGTTGGAGGATCTTCCACAATCTCTTCTATGGCAATCAGACCAGGTGGAAGGGGAAGACCGTTAGGTTCGTAGAATATTTCTGGTGCCGAAGAAGGTATGGAATCGGCAGCGACAGATGTTTGAAGAGCAAGACTCTCCGAACCGGTTGAAGATGGAACTGGTTTGGTAACACAAGTGTTTACTCTCAAACTAGGATCAGTATCACTGTCCTTCTGTGGTTGCTGAACTTCTTCTGTAGAGGCAGGGTTTCCAGAAATGTTTGGAGTAACCGAAGTCTCTGATGTTATTGGAACACTTTTTCTAACTTTAACAGGAGATTTGGAGCCGGTTAAACGAGTTCGCTTTGTCTGTACTAGCTTTGATTCCGGAGACAGAGACGGCTGACTCGTAAGCCTCCGCGAACGATGGGGTTTCAATTGACTTTCTTCCACGATTGCGGATTACTCGATCAACTAAAATAAAGGGGAAGTATGTTTCCGAATTAAATGAATTTTAGACTCTTTGACACAACTTGTTTTTTTAGTTTTTAAGAGTCGAGAAAAAACAAAAGATGACTCTAGTCTCCTTCAATTTTTAATGAGCCTGAAGTGACAAGTGCTCAGATGGACCTTTTCTGTTAAGGAGTCTGAAAAGGAACGAAAGGGACTGCTCTGGAAATCTAGGTAGAGGGATTACCAAACCAATCGCAAAACTGCAGAATACTTTTTACGGTACGGTAGTCAATCTTCCCGAATGCTGTGTTCAGTGCATTGCGATCGATAGGGCGGCAGACACGACTTCCTATGGATAAAGGATTAAGCCTATTGGGGTCTCCCAAAATATACTCGACGGTACGTGGGAGCACAAGTCCATACTGGCACTTATCGTCTCAAAGTGGAGGAATCACCCAACCATCAGTGAGAACAACAGTTACCAGGCTTTACGACGCCGAAATACGTCTCTAGCCTAGACTTCTAAATGTTGTGCGTTAAGTTCCAAAGCGTTGTTAGATTCATTGAATTTATTTTAAGTTGGTCTTGTTTATGAAGTTTGCCTTTCAGGTTCACCACGAGATGTAGATGTAATTCCTAAAATGCAATCTAAGATGATAAACAAACTTTTTATCTTCTTTGTGCAATGAAAATCCTAGCTACTAAGGAAAAGAAAGATAGAATCTTTTCACAAAGAGCAAAGAGCACACTCTAAATGCACTTTCCTAAATCAAGCCAATTAGACTGTCTATATGCAAATGCACATGCATGTATTTGTTTTCGACTTTCTTAGTATATGAATGCTAAAAAGAAAGTTGATGCACAAATCTGAATTTCTTTTCAAGCGACAAATATCAACAAGTTTCTTTTCGAAATAAAAAATGAAGACAATCACAACACTTTACGATTTTGAACTGAATACTTGTTCTCGACACTAGAAAATTACAAATTCAGACCAAAAGCAATAGTAACAGGATAATCGACCATCAACAACAATCAAACTCTTTCCTACGATTGAAATCGACACTTGCGACAGTTTCAAATCGAAGGACGGCTATACGATTACGCTACTTTTGCAAAGGAGAACTGTAAATGACTCAACAAACACACAAAAACATCTACAGTTCTTTTGTACAAAGGAGGTGGAATAACAACAAGGAAAAGGGGTTTCAAACATACATATACTGATCACAGGCAGCAAAATTTAGGAATAGAACTGGAAAGAATGAATCACAGAAGCCACAACTGCACAGAGCTAGTCTGATCAGCACACCTGTAACACAGAGAATCTGAAATGTAGTGCAACTTGTCCACTCGGGAAGTGCGCTGCAGTTCAGAATCTCTGAACAGTACCTGCACTGGGCCAGAAACGAGACTCTGTTCAGGTTCCGGGTCACAGTTTGCAGTTCAGTTCTTGGGTTTTGGCCGAGCAAAAAGCAATCAGTAATGCAACAATCAAGGGTAGATCTAAGGAGGATCTAAGAGCTATCACAAGGGCAATCAGATAGTTTTTGAATCAGTTGTTTAAATCATAAACATATCCAGTAGATGGATTGAAGTAGCAGTTATCTACTTTGCATTTGTTATGGCAAATGCAATTCGAATGCTACTTGTAAGTTTATGAAACAGACAACACAAAATGATAAACAAACAAACTAATTAGTTCCCCAGTGGAGTCGCCATTTTGTTACAGGGAAAAGTGTCTATATAGAACTGCTTTATCCCACTAAGGTGTGACAGCTGCCTTAGAAACAAACAGAGAAAAGCTACTTTCGTTTTTCCTTTATGAATTATAGATAGAGAGGAATAGAAAGACCAACCTCTTTCTTGCGCTAATCTCCTGATTTGATTCCTCTCTTCTTTGATAGTCTTCAGCTACCTGCTCCCTTGCATGCCCAGCTTCACAAAGTACCTGTAAGATCACAGAAGCATAGCACTATACAAAGACATGGATCTATAGTTATAAACAATCTAGGATCAGATGTAAATTGACCATACAAATGTAGCAAGCATTAATGACATAAAAGCATGGAGGAAAACTCGAATAGCTTTTATTGATAAACAAGAAAAGAGCCAAGAGGAGTTACAACCAGTTGTTCTGACCCAGCATCAACCTCCCAGCAAAGAAGCCCCTCTACACCCCAAACAAATCTTAGATCACCCAACAATATGATGTTTGTCTCAAGAAACCAACAACAATTCCTTACAATATGCAAAATTCCAGGCCCTGGATCTCTGGGATGAGGGATCCATATATAGATATCTGTAAGGAGGATGAGTCAGCTTGTGATTTGATTAGTGTCTTCTCTCTAATAGTTCTTGCTTCCACTTGGAGATTGATGGTCTCTTACTCATCGTTGGTCGAATTCAGTGAGGCAAGTGTCACAGGGGAAGATTCTGGAAGTTTCCATTGCCTCTCCACCTCGCGGAATGACATTGCCATTTGTCATTTCTCACCCATCACACCCCACAGAAGGGATTTTTGAAATGAAACGCACCCACACAGCGTATTTAGGTGAGATGCAATGCACTTAGCCAGTGGAGCACCTGAAATGATCCTGTTTTGACCAATTCTGAGCAGTTTTTCATGGAGAACCTCCAGGAGAAGCTATAATCTGCTGACCTTGTTCCTTTAGGGGTTAGAACAACACTTTTAGGGACTTAGGAGCCCTTGGTTTATGGACATTTCATGCTTGGGGTTGTAGGGCCCAAAAATGTCTATAATAGTCATGGCAGAGTAACACATCTGAATAAGTACACAAACCAAGTTATACTACTCCCTACTGAGCATATACCTGCATTATAACACACTTTTTTAACTGAGGGTGAGTTACTTCTTGTAAGGGAGGAAAAACAAAAAACCTTGAGCATAACCCTAGAATTTACCAAGGTATTCATGTGCGAAAGGTTATCTAATGTCTATTTGATCCCGTAAAATACTACCCGGTAAACAAATCCTTGGATTTTCCCATGGTAATCATCAGGAAAAGAAGTTATAAATTGGAAATGAGTTTGATCAAATGTGGTGTGATTCTTCATGTGTCATTTTATGAACAAGTGATAGCACTAGGGTGCAAGGGTCAGATCTAGTATAACGTTGAGAGATCTAAAAGTATGGATCTAATGCATTGAGTATATGAGGTTGATTTGTCAATACAATGGTGGTCTTGCTAGCATTTGGATTTTCATATTGCAGGTGTAATGAAGGGAAAATGGATGTGCTTGTTATGTTCTAATTTGTTGAACACTTTGTCTAACAAATGTAGGATAAAGTGAACCAATATATCTAACTATGAATAGAATGATATGAAGGATATTGTTTCTTTTGTGCACTAATTTTCATTATGTAACTCTCAAACGATTTGACATAAAAATATCTATTTCTTAGACCATTTCTATACATCTTTTTTTGTTTTCTAAGGTTTGCTGGAAGTTTCCCTTTATATGTGCACTATATGGCAATAGTTGAACAATTTTAATTATATAATGCAACCACAAAGGTGGAGTTTTGCTAGAGATGTTAGTTTTGATCAAATGTATAATGTTGAAGGTGGATTATATCTAACAAAATGAACATAGTTAAGGGTTTTTGTTAATTATCTATAGCTGCTACTTTTATTTTTTTGCAGAAATAGATATTACCGAGTGATTTCTATGCTTGTTTCTATCTGGAATTGAATGAATTTTTGTGGCTTGTATTGTGACTTTCTTGAGGGTTTTGCATAGATCTTCATGTACCCTTAACCTTGTATGTTACAATCATAGAGATGCTTTTTGAACAACATGTTGGATTTTCCCTTGTTTGCTTGATGAAATTATATGATGAATGTAGAGGTTGTATTTACTGATAATAAGTAGTATGCTACTAATATGTACTGCTAGTCAATGTTTGAGCACAATGAATGAATGAAGATGCTTGCAGTGCCTTGACAATTTATGTAGAGATTCGTGATTGATGAAGTTTTGTATCCAGGAACTTCTTGTTTGATTTTCATGTTATGATAGTTGAAGGAGTAGATATCTAACAATATATACAAAAAGCAGGATGTTTACAAATATCATTTATTCCATTGCAGATACATACCTTGTGCACTGCTACACAAAATATTTCCTAGTATGGAGTGGATAATTGACAAAGGTTTTTGTCCTCAAATAAATTTGTAGAGATTATCTTATGTTATTGGCCTTATATTATTTACTTCTATTGCTTTGGAGAAGAAATTATGTTGATTTGTTGCATGGATCTATAGGCTGAGTAGAAGAAAGAGGTTTATATAACAAAATATTGTGTATAGATCAATGGAAAATGATTATATGATAAAGTTTTTCTTATGTATTTATGTTGTTTCTTGTCTTGCAAAGGTACTATGGTTATTATTGTAGGTGTTTGAGAATCATTAGTGATGCAAGACAATGAATGCACATTTGTTTGGGGGTTGTCATCAATTATCCTTGGTTAATTGACATCTTATGCGTTGACCTAGTTGATGCTTGTCATTATTATTCAAAGATCTATTTGGCAGAGGTTTTGATTGACTATTTTTGAAACTTGAGGTATGATAATGTTGTTGTTTGTATTATGCAAAGATATGATTTGCAAAGAAGGTATTCACTCATTGAGAAAGCTGTAGTGTGTTGGTAGATGTATTGATTCATTAGGGTTTGATATAAATTATGATATTGATTGATGTATTTGTCCTAAACTGTCTTGGTTAAAGTGACGATGATGGTTATGAAGTTTTGATGCTATAATCTTGATGTATGGTGAGAAAATGAAATGTTTCAAAGGTTGAGTCATGTCATTAGGGATTGAAATTGATGTACTAATTGAGTAAGGGGATTCTTGTAGTTATTTGTTGCTCATGGTTAATGGGCATGGTTTCCCAACAACTGATTCAATTATTACAGATAAAGTTGTTATTATTGGTTGTGCAAGGAGAAAATTTGATAGATAGGTTTTGATATCTTGATATTCATATTGAGCATAATGGTTTATGTGGTCTAATTTGAAAATTGGATGAAATGTAGCCTATAGGATATGTGGTTGAGTCGAGTGGATCTAGTGTGAGATATTTTTTAAATGTGGTTCATAAAGGCTATGCAGGTTAGATCCTTCAGTGAGGGAGTGGTAGCTTCCTTCTAGTGGTGGGCGGTAAACTTGATCAGGGAATAACAACTTCCTTATGGTCATAGCTGGAGAAACAAGAGGACGTGGTAGCCTCTAGCAGATAGGAGCCGTCACATTGGTAAGAGTTTATGCCAGTGCAAGATATAATAATAATTTTTTCTCTGTAATAAGAAGAATACATATAAAACAACAATGGTAGTTTTTCCTAGTTGGTTTTTCCACCCAATATCCGGTGTTCTTATGTTTTGATGTTTTGATGACATGTTGCATTATTATGGTTCACATGTCTCTATGATTAAGTGTTGCACACGGTTTACTACTTATTCTTACATCTACTACATAATATGTTGTGAATTAAATGATGGTTCAATGAACATTCAAAATAAAGGTATAAACTGAGTAAAATTTGGTTTGACATGAAATACTAACCCCCCTGGTCTCAATATTTCTAACAATTGGCATCAAAGCATGTTATATCTTGTAAAGAAAATTCACTTGAGAGTAGATCAAGGACCATGGGAAAGAAGCACAAGAAGAAGAAAACTCAAAGGAAGAATTCAATTATGGAAAACGGTTACAGTGCTAGCGATGTATCACATGTAGTGGCAATATATGCAATTGTTGATTAGGAACAATTAGTAGTGGAACAAGTCAAGTCAGGAACTATGGATAATCAAGGTATGCTTGTACTCAATAATGTAAATTATGTTAAATTGTAGCAAGAAAAGGCTTCATTTGACTTATTCCTTAGTCAAATGGAGAAATTCAAATTCCCACATAAGCAGGATGACTTGAGTTGCAGTTAGCAGGAGTGACATGGCCAAGTCACTTAGTTAAATCAACCAATTTGAGTTTGTGGGAAAGAAGTAGAGTTGTGCATGAGTTGATTGTTAAAATCTAGCAATCTAGTGGATTTATATTTAGTGAAACTCAGTTACCTGATCTGTAGTAATGAATAGATTCAGTAGGAGTTTAGTTGAGTATTTTTAACTGTTGCTAACTCACTGATCTCTCAGTTAACTAGTCAATTTACTAAAAATATCCCTATTCATGCATGAAATTCGAATTTCCTAGTTGAGTGGAAGAAAAAGGCATCATTGTAATTATCAATGTATACTATTGAGTGTACATGTTTTTCATTAGAGCGAGTGCGCAATTTCTCTTGGGTTTGCACAAGGAAATAGGAGATTTCCATATTTGTATGAGTTGATTTCCTTAGGAATTACGTGAGCAAATAGGAGGAAACTGGAGGCATATTTTGGCTAAGTGTTGGTCAGAGCAAGAAGAGAGGGAGATCAATATTGCATTGCAGGTTGAGCTTTAAGGATTGAAGTTGTCATTGTAATTGATCATTGTCTCATTTGATATAATACAAAACAAAGGAGGGGTTTTTCCTAGTTGGGTTGCTGAGGAAAAATATTTTGTTCATTGTGTTTGAATGATTGCATATGTTTCTATTGTGTCTTTTCCTTTTCGCAGATTGAGTAGAAAAAATGTTTTTTTTTTTTTTTTTTTTTTTTTTTTTACAAGTTTGAATTCATTAGCAACTACAAATTTTGAGCTATTTATACATGGTATCAGAGCTATTGAAGACTACATAGAAACCAGGTTCCATATCTTCTCTCAGAAAATTTTTGAATAGCATATTTTTTGGTGTAGATTTACTTAAGTGCAGGAAAAATGTCTTTCATTAGATTGAGGCTTGAGTATGAATTGGAGGGCATCTCCAATTTTTGTTCTTGAAAGGACAAGATGGAAGTTGTCCTAGATGAAGATGGAGTATTAGAGTACACAAAAATAGATATTCCAAAACCACCAAATTTTGATGCACAACTTGCTCAGGGGAAGAAAGACACAGGAAAAGGAATGGGGATTATTTTGGAGGGTGTTAGAGATCATGTGGTTTCAAATTTGCATGGCTAGGAAACCGATTTTTCAATGTGGAAAGATATCAAAGATCTATTCCAAAGTAGTAGTGATGCTAGGAAATTAGCATTGAGAGATAAGCTTAGGAACATTTGAATGGGAAAAAATGAAATTGTTGTTCAATACCTATCTATATTTACTTAGGTCAGAGATGAACTTAGAGGAGTAAGAGAAAAGGTGCCATCATCTGAACTTGTGAGATTAGCACCCCTTGTCCTTTCGAAGTCCTGGAACAACTATCAAGATTTAGTGAATGGAAGAGACAAGATCCCAGATTGGGAGAGACTTTGGTTTGACTTGGTGTAGGAGGAGATAAGAAGAAAAAATAGAGATGGTGTCACATCCAGAACTAATGAGGAATAAATATTTTCCTTAGTAGGAAAAGGAAAGAGGGCCAAGGGAAAGAAGGCCGAAGGCAAGGCATAATCCAGCTAGAACCATGGTAAGAAGAAAGACCTTGGTAAAATCAAATGTTTTCACTTCCATGAATATGGACACTATGCAACCAAGTGTCCACACAAGAAATGTAGTAAGAAGCCTATAGGAGCAGGAGGATGATATGCTATCACATCATAATTTGAGTTGGATTTCACCCTCATTTAATGCATGGAAATTACTGTATGAGGCAATCTATGGTACTTATATTTTGGTGCTTCATTTCATATGACAAGAAGTAAGGAGTTCTTCAGCAACCTAGAGGAGAAGAACCTACAATTTCACATAGATATTGGAGACGATGGGATGTATAGTACCAAAGGGATTGGCACTATCACCTTTAAGAGGGAGTCAAGCTCCCATATTAACCTACAAATGTAATGTATGTGCCTGGTCTAAAGAGAAATTTAATTTTTGTAGATGTACTTGAAAATCGATGATATGAGGTGGTGATCAATAGGGGGAAACTTATTTGAAACATGTTGCTATCGAACAAGTAAAACAAATTGGTGTTTGGGTTAAAAATATCTACAATCGCGAGGTGGATGCATATGTTGCATTGAGTAGTGAAGTAGAACATGTTCAGGGCTGAGATGTTGGAGAGCTCTGGCATAGGCTCATGGGACACCTACACCATGGAGATTTAAAAATAATGAAACAGATAACCACTAGACTTCCAAAATGCACCCTTGATCAACATGATGTGTGCAAGGGATGCACTCTTAGAAAATATGTTAAATCCTCCATCTAGGGATGAGATAGCAGAGCTAAAGCCATCTTGGAGCGAGTTCACTCAAATGTGTGTGGAAATTTTTCTACAATCTTAGTTGCAAATCACATGTATTAGGTGATATTTGTAGATCATTGTTCCTACAAATGTTGGATCTATTTTATGAAGAAGAAAAACAGGGTTATTCAAGTTTTTTGAATTCAAAGCCTTAGTTTAAAATGAGATTGGATAGAAAATTAAATGCCTGAGAAGTGATAATGGATGAGAGAATGTCTCTAATTCCTTCAAAGAATTATGTGCTAAGGAGGGTATTAGAAGGGAGTTGATTGCATCTCACAAGCCACAACAAAATGGGGTGGAAAAGAGGAAAAATAGAAGCATTGTAGGGGTTGCAAGAGAAGTGTTGTAGGATCAAGGATTTCCATTATACCTGTGGGAAGAAGCATGCAATACAACTATTTATTTGTAGAATAGGAGCCATCAAAAAATTCTTGGAATCATCACACCTGAAGAGGCTTTCTCTTGGAGGAAGGAAAATGTCTCTTACTTTCACATTTTTGGATCCATGGTCTATTGTCATGTATCCAAAGATAGCACAAAAAAGTTGGAGCCTACTGCAGAGGCGAATTTTTGTAGGATACCTAGAGACATCTTAGATTTATCGAATGTACATGCCCTCACTTAGGATGAATGTTATGAGGAGAGATGTGAGATTTGATGAGAAGAAATCCACGAGGAATTCTCTAGAGTGAGATTTGGGCATACCATTAGAGGAGGAGCTTTTAGATCCAAAGGAAGAGTCAGATCCATAAGATGTTGTAGAGTAGCCACATGTGGAGGAGTAGAGAGTAGGCTGAGTGGAGGTACCCACTCACACAAAGTCTTCCAGAGAAGGGAGGAAGAGACCAAGGGAGGTATACATATTGGTGCAGGATGATCAAGAGCAAGTTGGAGCTCATACCTGCTTGCGCAAACAAAGGAGATCACCAGAAAAATATACCGAATATATGGAAATCATAAAAAATGATTTATTCTGAGCCTTCTTCATTTGAGGAAGAAATTTTCCAGTAGGTGTGGGTAGATGCCATGGTGGAGGCGTATGAATCCATCATTAAGAATGATGCTTAGGAGGTTGTGCCTAGACTTGAGCACTAATCAATTTTTGGTTCTAGGTGGGTGTATAAGGTGAAACATATAGATGATGGAAGTGTTGAGAAGTAAAGGGCTAGATTTGTGGCCAAAGGCTTCTCATAGGTGGAGGGGATTGATTATGAGGAGACATTTTCCCCTATGGCAAGATACTCATCTATAAAGACCATAATTTCATTCGTAGTATATATGGGGTGGATGATCCACCAAATGATGTCAATACTATCTTCCTCAATGGATTGGTTGAGGAATAGATCTACATTTACCAACCTGAGGGATTTGAGATATTTGACAGGGATACACATGTGTGTAGGCTCAAGAGAGCCCTTTATGGTATCAAGAATCCACCTCGTGCTTGGTACACTCACATCGATTCTTATCTCAGTTGATTGGGCTTCACTAAAAGTGAAGCAAATGCCAATCTCTACTACATTGTGGTATATAGTTGTCTACTCATCTTAGTTATGTATGTAAATGAGTTGATACTGATAAGAGAAGAGAGGTTGATCCAGTCTTGCCCAAAGGACCTTACAAGAGAGTTCAAGATGAAGGACATGGGTTTGATGCACTATTTCCTTGGATTGGAGGTGTGGTAGGGAGATGGAGAGATATTCGTTGGATAGGGGAAGTATACCTCTGAAATCCTTCAGAGATTCCATATTCAAGATTGCAAGCCCATGAACACTCCTCTAGGTACTAACTGGAGTAAAGAGGATGCTTCTATAGAAGAGGCAGTAGATCCCACTATGTACAGACAATTGGTGAGGTCCTTGATGTACTTGGTTAACACAAGGCCCGATATTTGTTTTTCAGTTGATCAACTTAGTGAGTTTATGGTGGAGCTTACAAAGATTAACTAGAAAGTAGAAAAACATGTTTTGAAATATCTCAAAGGCACATCATATTTTCGTTTATGGTACATATAGACTGATGGAGTGAATCTTTAAGGCTTCACAAATGCAAATTGGCAGGGAGTCTATCAGACAGGAAGAGCACATTGAGAGACATATTTAGTGTTGGTTTAACAATAGTTTCTTAGTACATAAGGAAATAGAGAGATGTAGCACTCAAAGTAAAAAAAGTTGAGTCTATGGCTTCTAGTCAAGAAACATGTGAGGCTATTTGGATGAGGAAGATCTTGGTTGGTCTATTTAATCAAGGGATGGAGCCTACATTGATCCAGTGTGACAATCAGAGTTGTATACAACTATCTAAAAATCCAATGTTTAATGATAGGTCCAAGCATATATACATCAGGTACCATGACCTGAGAAATTGTGTGCAGAGGAGGATTGTTATGTTACACTACATTCCAAAAGAGGTGTAGGATGAAAACAATTTGACAAAGGCTTTTTCAAGAGGCAAGTTAGAGTTTAACAAGAGTGGGATTGGGGTTGTTTAGAACCATTTTCTTGCTAAGAGGGAGTGTAAAATTGTAGTAAGAAAAGGCTTCATTGGACTTGTGCCTTAGTTAATGGAGAAATTTGATTTTCCACATCAACAGGATGACTTGAGTTGTAGTTAGCAGGAGTGACATGGCCAAGTCACTTAGTTAACTTAGTAAATTCAAGTTTGTGGGAAAGAAGTAGAGTTATGCATGAGTTGATTGCTAAAATATAGCAATCTAGTGGAGTTATAGTTAGTGAAACTCAATAATCTGAGCTCTAGTCATGAATAGAGTTAGTAGGAGTTTAGTTGAGTCACTGTAATTGTTGTTAACTCACTGATCTCTCATCTTAGTAGTCAATTTACTAATATCCCTAGTCATGCATGCAATTCAAATTTCCTAGCGGAGCGGAGGAAAAAGGCATCATTGTAATTGTAAATGTATACTATTGAGTGTACAAGTTTTGCATTAGAGAGGGTGAGAAACTTCTCTTGGTTTTGCACAAGGAAATAGGACATTTCCCTATTTTTTAGGAGCTAATTTCCCTAGGAATTACGTAAGTAAATAGGAGGAACCTAGAGGCCTAGTTTGGCTAAGTGTTGGTCAAAGCAGAATATTAGTATTTGTAGAAATTCCTTGCCGATTCAAACTAAATATTGTAATATGATAAAACAATTGACTTGAATCTAATCTACTCATAAGTGGAAACAATAAACGATTAGTGAAATCACGAAGCATAAAAAAGAAATAATTCAATCACACATAACACAATGATTTTATGGGGAAAGCCACAGCTAAAAACCCATGTTGTCTGTATATTGCATTAATCTTAAAATATGAGAAGATTGCAATGCTTTGCTTAAGTTAGAGCAACCTCTACACTATTTCTATCTATCTCACTACTTCCTAGAAAACCTCAAGCCAATACTTAGACAATTTTGTTGCCTGCCAAGCTCCTATTTCCTTGCATAGTTTCCTTGGGAATTAGCTCATATTTAATTGGGAAATTCCACAAATATAAATTGCGCAATCGTCATAGGACTTCCTCTGATTGCATGCACCACCTGTACAATTCGGATGATTATACAACTGATAGTACATTGTCCCTGAACTCCAATCTCAACTGGGTCTTTCTCGTATCTGACATGCATGAGTTAACTATGAGTGAATCTTTAGTTTTCTGGTTGATCAGTGTTGGTTACACCCGACTACTGGATCTCCCACTAATTCCTCCAGTAATTGGAACTAACTGAATTTAACTCAGTTAAACTGAATTAAATAATTACAATTCCAAATAAACTCAAATAGGGTTCCTAAAAAGTAGGAGACACTCTACATGACTCTAGTTAGACCCTCAACTCGAATTAACTGAGCCAACTAAGTCAAATTAACTTAGTTAACTATTACAAGTTGTCATGAGATGTTGAATTACAATTTAATTCCTAATTTAATTCAAGGACAAAATTAAATTAGGATTTTCTTGTTGCATTTTAAACACAACCTCTCAACAAGAAAGGGATTATCTGCTACCCCGATCTTGCCTTTGTGAAAATCGAATTTTCATCTTGACAATGCCTTTCTCTAAATATCTGTATCGTTATCCTTTGTATGGGTGTACTCCAGTAACTCGATTCTCCTCTGCACACAATCTCGTAGATGGTGATAATAGATGTCGATTTGCTTGGACCGATCATCAAAAACTAGATTCTCGGAGAGTTTGATACAACTCTAATTGTTACATTAAATCACTGTAGGATCCATCTATTGACTAAATAACCCAACAAGGTTCTTCCCAATCTAGATAGCCTCACAAGCTGCTTGACTTGTAGCCATGTACTCTGCTTTTGCTAAACTGAGTGCAATTGATCTCTGCTTCATGCTATACCAAGAAATTATTGTTGATCCAATAATGAAGACTCCCCTTGATGTGCTCTTCTTGTCAGATGGAATCCCTACCCAATATGCATCTGTGAAGCCTTGAAGCTTCACTCCCTATGTCTGTATGTACTGAAGACCAAACTGAGTGGTACCTCTGATGTATCTCAACACATGTTTAACTTCCTTCCAATAAAGTTTGGTTGGCTTAACCATGGCTTGACTAAGCTGGTTAATTGTAAAACACATGTCGGATCATGTGTTCACCAAATACATAAATGAATCCACAAGCTATCTATAAATAGTAGCCTCCACTACTTCACCTGAAGTAGCATCTTCCTTCCTCCAATTATCTACTAGAGGAGTCTCCATGGGTTTGTTGCTCTCCATGTGTAACTTCTTTAGTATCTCTTTGGCATACTTTCCCCGAGAGACACATAGTTCCCCATTTCCTTGCCATACTTCCATTCCAAGAAAGTAATGCATGAGCCTGAGGTCCTTCATGTTGAATTCTCCTGAAAGATCCTCTTTGCAGATTTTATCAGCTTCTCATCACATGTTAGAATCAAATCATTGACATATAATACTATAATCAACAATTTAACTTCAACCACAATATGTTAAAGGTTCACATCTTCTTCACTTTTGGTGAATCCCAAACCCATGAAATAGTTGTCAATCCTAGTGGACCAAGCACAGGGTTCTTGTTTTAATCCATACAATGCTCACTTGAGTCTGCACACATGCGACTCTCTGTTGAAGGTCTCAAATCTTTCCATCTGTTCAATATACACCTCTTCCTCAATCATACCATTAAGGAATGATGTCTTCACATCCATCTGATGTATCTTCCATCTCATCTGTGTTGACAGTGCTAGAATAAATTTGATTGAAGAGTACCTTGCTACTAGAGCAAAGGTCTCATCGTAGTAAATTCCCTCCACCTAAGTAAATCGTCTAGCCTTGTGTTTCTCCACACTCCCATATGCGTCTTTCTTTACCTTGTAAATGCATATGGAACTCACCACTGACTTGTTTTTTGGTCTTGGGACACCTTCCCAAACACTATTTATGATAATGGAGTCATACGCCTCAGTCGTGGCATCAACCCATACTAGTTGATACACTGCTTCCTCGAATGAGGATGGCTCAACCTTTACACTCTCACTCAGGAGAGCCATGTAGCCAATGTATTGATTTGGTGACTTCCTCTTCCTACGTTGTGATGTGGGTGCTCCCACATTCTCTCTAGCATCATGCATCAATCTATCAGCCTCTTTGGTGTGCTTCCTTCCATCTCTGGAAGTATCTGCATGAGTGGGTGCTTCCACTCTCTTCTCCTTTGCATGCGGCTACTCCACATCATCTTGAGGTTCCTCCTTTGCAGCTAAAATATCCTCATCTACATGTAACTGAAGCTCCCTCTCAAGGGAACATCTCATGGCCTTCTCTTCATCAAACTCCACATCTCTACGAACCACTATCATATTGTTGGATGGTAGGTACAACCAATAGTTGTGAGGTGTATCAGTGTACCCCACAAATATAACCAACTCATTTGTTGGCTCTAGATTTTTTCGTGTATCCTTGGTAACATGAAATTTGATTGATGAACCAAATATCCTGACGTGTGCCACATCTGGTTTCTTACATGAAAAAAATTCTTCTAGTGTACTCATCCCAAGAATTTGATGAGGGCTTCTGTTCTGAAAATAAACATATGTGTTGCATGCTTTAGCCCACAAGTGAAACAATAGGCCTTGATAATGTAAGATTACCTGTGCATCTACCACAATACTCACGTTCTTCCTTTCAACCACCCCATTCTGTTGTGGGTTATGAGGTGCTATTAACTCTCATCGAATTCCTTCTAATGCACAAAATTTCTTGAATTCATTCGACACATATTCTCCACCATTATCACTTCTGAGAGATTTAACTTTCCTGCCAGTATCTTTCTCAACAAGTTCTTTAAATTCACAAAATTTAGCGAACATCTAATCTTTCTTCTGCATGAAGAAAATCTAGCACTTACGAGAAAAATCATCAACAAATATTACATAATACATGTGCTTAGTTGTGGATGTTGTCAAGAATGGTCCACACACATCTGAGTGAACTCGATCAAGGATCGCTTGCGCTCGACTGTCTTTATCATGAAAGGAAGATTTGGTGTACTTCCCCAATGTACAACCTTCGCATTTGTCTCTCTTCTCTAATGTACCCTTGGGAAGTCATGTAGAAATTTGTTGCATTATATTCAAAGCTCCATGGTTCAAGTGACCCAATATTCTATGCCACAACTCATCGATGTCTTGACTCTACACCTTCTCTGCTTTTGTGCTCAAAGAAACATAGTCTTCTACATCTAATTTGTAGAGGTTCTTCACTCGAACCCCGATCCACTTCAACTATCCTGAGGCTATGTGACGAAGGAAAGCCTTTCCCTTGCTAAATATCACATCGTAGCCACGGTCCTCCAATATGGAAACTGAAACCAAATTCTTCTTCAAACCTAGAACATACATGACATATTTTAATGAGAGGAGAAATAGACTCCCTGTGAAGGGTAATAATATTGATGTTGATCATGTTATACCTCCCACCATCTCCTATCTTGATGTGCATCTGGAGGTCCTTCTCCTCCAAGTCATTGAAGAACTATTTATTTTCAGTTATATGGAATGAGGCTCCACTATTCAGGTACCATAGACTACCCATCACTGATGTTATCATCCAAGCTATGAGGGTGAAATCGAGCCCTAATTGTGAAGAAAGAGCTTCACCTGTCGCTCCTCTCGAGGACTTCTTACTGACCTTTTTTTGGGTTGTGTTATATTCTTTCCATGACTAGTCCCCCCAGCGGGGGGGTCACAGGGGGTTTGAGGGGGGCGGGTAACCCCCCTCTATGGGGTTCGGGGCAGCGCCCCGAGGAAATTTCTTTGGGACCCTATATTAGGTGGGACGAATCTACCTATGGTTTTGTGCATGGTTTTAGCACATGGTTTTGGACGTGATGGTTTTTCAGTCTATGGTTTTGGGCACGATGGTTTTCGGTCCATGGTATTGGATGCTTCGGCATGTATATATATGTATTGTAACATTGAAAGGAATATAATGAAAAATCAATCTGGTAGTCCCAATTTTGGGATCCATGGGAAAATCTCTGTGTATATGTGTTTTATGTGTTATGCTCTCGCATTATTTATTTTCTGTGTTTTAGAATTCGTATGCAGGTAATTTCTGTACGGGGTTAAAACTGACATTTGGTATTGGAGCTATTTTGGCTTCAAGGGGACGCTTTTGTTGCTGAGGGGTTTCACTTGGGGGTGTGGTAGAAATTGTTCAATGGGAGATCTGCAGGATTGATTCTAGTGGTGAAAGAAGATGGGGAGCAGTGCAAAGATAGAGATCGAGAAATTTAATGGTCAGAGTTTTAAGTTATGGAAACTCAAGATGGAGGATCTGTTGGCAGAAAAAGATCAGTGGATTGCAATAGATCTAGGTAATAAACCAACCAGAGCGTCCGATGAAGAATGGAAGAAGTTGGATCAGAAGGCTAAGAGCACAATACGATTGTGTGTCTCAGATTTAGTATTGTTGAATGTATCAGGGGAAGCTACGACGAAGGCTTTGTGGGACAAGTTAGGGACTTTGTACCAATCTATGTCTTTGGTGAATAAACTATTCCTACGGAAAAAGTTGTATAACTTGAGGATGAAAGATGGAAACTCGTGCCAGAACATCTAAACACATTTAATACTATGGTATGTCAGTTATTATCTGTTGATATTAAAATTTCATATGAAGATAAGTGCATCAGTTTGTTGTGTTCTCTACCAGATTCGTGGGATAGTCTGGTTATTGCAATAGGTAGCAATGCAACTGCCTTGCAGTTTGATGAAATAGCCTCATCCTTGTTGATGGAGGAGATGAGATGGAAAAATATGGAGAGCTAGAATGGTGATGCCTTGTCTGTATGAGGACGGTCCCAGAACATAAACAAAAATAAGTCATCGAGTGGGAGATCTAAATCTTCAAGAAAACCTGTAAAGGTGGTGTGCTGGAAATGCAGAAAGGAAGGGCACTACAAAAGGGACTGTAAATCTAAAGTTCCTGACAAAGGAAAGGGATTTGATGATGCTCCTTCTGCAGAGGAAAACACAACCTCAGATGAAGGTGGGGATATGTACTTGGCTTCTTCAAGTACACATGTAGATCATGAGGCATGGTTGATTGACTCAGGTGCATCCTTTCACTTCACTCCCCCTAGAGAGTGGTTCTACGAGTATGAGAAATATGATGGTGGTGATGTCTTATTAGGGGATGATAAGAAGGCTAGAATCATTGGTCGTGGAAAAGTAAAGTTGAAGTTGCAAGGTGGAAGAGTTAGAACACTTTCGGGTGTTTTGCATATTCCTGCATTGGCCAGAAATCTGATTTCTGTAAGCAAGCTGGATGATGCAGGTGTAAAAACAATGTTTGAGAAGGATACCTGCAAGATGGTTCGGGGAGCACTGGTATTGATGCGGGGAGTTCAGATTGGAACTCTGTACAAGCTGCAAGTTAGCACTATTGTTGATGGGTGCAACAGTTCTGTGGTTCTTGAAAGTGGAGCAGAAAATCTAGTGGTCTTTTGAGAGAAGACCATGTTGTGGCATCAAAGGCTTGGACATATTGGAGAGAAGGGCCTTCAAATACTTCATGGTAAAGGTATGGTAGAAGGTATGAGTAATAGCTCTCTGGATTTTGAAAACTGTGAAAATTGTGTATATTGGAAGCAGAATTGGGTGAGTTTCTCCTCTGGCGGTAAGAGGGTGAAGTAGATGTTAGAGCTTGTGCACAATGATGTGTTTGGACCTATGAAGGTTCCATCACTAGGTAAGTCTGTGTACTATGTATCATTTATAGATGACTTCTCAAGGAATACATGGATATATTTCCTTAAGAAGAAATATGAAGTCTTTGACAAGTTTAAAGAATTTAAGACTCTAGTGGAAAACCAGATAGAGAAGAAGATAAAAGGTGTTGAGGTCAAATAACAGTGGAGAGTTTTGCAGCAAGGAATTTGAAGAATTTTGTAAGAAGTGTGGTATCGCACAGTAGAAGACTACTCCATACACACCTGAAAAAAATGGAGTTGTAGAAAGAATGAACAAGATGTTGATGGAAAGGGAAAGAAGCATGCTCAGTGGTGCCGGGTTAGGACAAGAATTCTGGGGAGAGGTGGTGGAGACAACATGTTACCTGGTCAACAGATCACCTTTATCAGCATTGGAGGATAAGACTCCATAAGAGGTGTGGACTGGTAAGAAACCCTCTCTTTCACATCTGAGGGTATTTTTATGTGATGCATATGTACATGTTCCAAAGGAGAAAAGAACCAAGTTGGATAGCAAATATAAAAAGTGCATCTTTATTGGGTATAAGGATGGTTTAAAGGGTTATAAGCTTTGGAAACCAGTAACAAGGAAGGTTGTGTACAGCCGAGATGTGGTGTTCAAAGAGGTGAAAGATGTTATTAAACATGAAGTCAAACCAAAGGAACCTCAGAAGATAGAGTTTGAGCTTAAGGAGGAAGAATCAAACTCTATAGCAGAAGAGGAATCAGAATATGAAGAGCCACAAACTCTGGGTGTGAGAAAATCAGTTTGAGCAAGAAGGCAACCAGAAAGGTATAGTCCATCTGCTTTCTGTTCAAATTTGGCTTTATCTATTACTGATGATGATCCCAAAATTGTGAAGGAAGCAATAGATTCAGAGGATAGAAAACTCTGGAAAGAGGCCATGGTTGATGAAATGGCATCTTTGCACAAAAATGAGGCTTGGGATTTGGTGGAGTTTTCGTTTGGAAGGAAACCCATTGGAAGCAAATGGGTGTTCAAGAAGAAGACAAATGCAGAAGGAAAGGTGGAGAAATACAAAGCTTGGTTGGTAGCAAAAGGTTATTCGCAGGTGCTAGGAATTGATTTTGGTGATATTTTTTCTCCTGTTGCCAAGGTGGCTTCTATTAGATTACTTTTATTTGTTGTTGCTGCTTTTGATTTTGAGGTAGAATAGATGGATGTGAAGACAAAATTTCTTCATGGGGACCTGGAAGAGGAGATCTACATGAAGCAACCTGAAGGTTTTGCGGTGAAGGGTAAGAAAGAACTCGTATCCAAGTTAAAGAAGTCTCTGTATGGGTTAAAACAATCACCAAGGATGTGGTATCCGAAATTTGATACATTTATACGGGGACTTGGCTTCACCAGAAGCAAAGAAGATCACTGTGTGTATTTTAAATTAAATGGTGACCATGTTATTTATCTGGTCTTGTATGTGGATGATATGTTGCTAGTTGAAAATGACAAAGAAATTATCGAGGATTTGAAGACCCAATTGTCCTCCAAATTCATCATGAAAGATCTTGGTGCTACAAAATATATTTTGGGCATGGAAATTAAATGAGATTAGGGAAAGAGGAAGCTCTGGTTAAACCAGAGGAATAATGTTGAGACAATACTGCAAAGGTTTAATATGCAAGAAAGTAAACCGGTGAAGGTTCCTATTCCTGTAGGTGTGAAGTTATTTGTTGAACAATGTCCCAAGACACAAGAAGAGGAAGAGGACATGTCCCGTGTTCCATATGCAAGTGCAGTTGGTAGCCTGATGTATGCAATGGTCTATACTAGACCAGACATTGCACATTAAGAGGGAGTATTGAGCAGGTTTATGTCAAAACCAAGAAAGGAGCATTGGACAACAGTGAAGCAGGTTTTCACGTATTTGTGTGGCACTAATGATTATGGTTTGTGCTACCAAGGAAGACCAGGATTGGACAAAGTTTTGGATATTTGTGGCTTTGTTGATGTAGACTGGGCTGGAGATCTGGATCAGAGAAGATCTACAAGTGGGTATGTGTTTAACCTATTTGGAGGTGCAGTCAGCTGGACGAGTAAGAAACAATCTGTAGTGGAATTATCAACTAAAGAGGTAGAATACATGGCAACCACTCATCACACCAAGGAAGCAATTTTGTTGCAAAGCTTGTGTTCAAGTATGGGGTTAGTACATGGAGCTATAAGGATAGACTGTGAGATCCAAAGTGCAATTTTCTTGGCAAAGAACCTTGCTTATCATTCAAAGACAAAGCACATTGATGTTTAGTATCACTTTGTGAGGGATATGATAGAAGACAAAAAGGTGTTGCTGGTAAAGGTGGACACTTTGAAGAATACTGTAGATGCATTGACAAAATCTGTGAGCTCTGAGAAATTCTCTTGGTGTAGAGAAACAATGGGTGTTTCAGTGCTAGATAAATGAGTAAGCTATCTCGTGGCCCCATGTGGAAAGAAAACAACAAGTGGGAGAATGTTGGTTGTGTTATATTCTTTCCATGACTAGTTCCCCTAGTTAACTGGGGGTTAGAGGGGGGGTGAAGCCCCCCCTCTGTTGCGCTGACTACAGAACGGGGGGGTCACAGGGGGGGAGGCAGCCCCCCTGTCCAGGGGGTTTGAGGGGGGTGGGTATCCCCCTTCTACGGTGTCCAAGGAAGCGCCCTGGGGAAATTTTTTTGGGACCCTATAACCTACCTATGGTTTTGTGCATGCTTTTGGATGCGATGGTTTTTCGGTCCATGGTTTTGGGCGCGATGGTTTTCGGTCCATAGTATTGGATGCTTCGGCATGTATATATATGTATTGTAACATTGAAAGGAATACAATGAAAAATCAATCTGGTAGTCTTGATTTTGGGATCGAGGGGAAAATCTCTGTGTATATGTGTTTTATGTGTTATGCTCTCACATTGTTTATTTTTTGTGTTTTAGAATTCGTATGCAGGTAATTTTTGTACGGGGTTAAAATTGAAACCTTCTTGTGTGGACACTTCATGGCATAATGTCCTAGCTCATGATAGTTAAAACATTTAATATTCGACATGTCCTTCTTCTTGTCGCCTTGACTGGAATCAGATTTGGAATGGGATGACTTCCCCTTCCCTTTCTTTAACTTTGTATCTATTAGGAAAAATTCTCTTCATCATCATTCTTGGATGAGGATCCATCTCTGGTGTTCTACCGAATCTCTTCTTGTACCAGGTCAGACCACAATCAATCCCATTCTGTTAGATTCTCCCTCCCATTAACTGAGTACTGGTAGTTGTGCTAGCTCTTGGGAAGGCCTAGAAGTGCTAGGCTCACCAAATTGCCTTCAACAAATATAACAATGACACTTCCAAGCTCATCCCAACATTGGGTGAACTTGGTTAGGTACTTTCGTATTGTGTCACCCTTATCCATCTTGATTTTTCTGAGCTTGTCCTTCAGTGTCGGCTTCCTATGGTCACTGCTATTTTGAAATAGGTTTTGCAAGGCCTTCCACATTGCAAATGGAGTTTTCTTACCATGGAGGTTCGAGACAATATGATCTCGAACTCCTTGTAGGTTAATCCTTCTCGCCTTTGCCACACACTTTCTCCACTCTGCTAGATCCTGAGCATCATTTGCCTTAGAAATATTTTTGTCTATGAATTCGTTAATCCCGTTGTCTTCCAACATTGCCTCCATCCTATCCTTCTAAGCAATATAGTTCGAATTACCCTCAAGGACATATTTAAGTCTCAATCCATAGAATGACATCCTGTTGGATTTGAAGTATGATACTGCAAATTCGATTTTTCCTACAAAATAAAAACTCATATTCTCCTCTTCTATAGTGATTTCATCTCCAATACCATGTAGAAATTCCTTGTAGAT
The DNA here is from genome assembly GCA_031772625.1 of Pinus tabuliformis. Taxonomy (NCBI): domain Eukaryota; kingdom Viridiplantae; phylum Streptophyta; class Pinopsida; order Pinales; family Pinaceae; genus Pinus; species Pinus tabuliformis. The sequence continues at coordinate 1,066,728,722 of CM062815.1, forward strand.
TCAAAATTCAAATTGTAATATGCTAAAAAAATTGACTTGAATCTACTCTACTCATCAGCGAAAACAAGAAACAATCGATGAAATAACGAAGCATAAAAGAGAAAGAATAAAATCACACATAACACAATATTTTTATGGGGAAATCTATAGCTAAAAACCCCTGCTATTTGTAGATTACATTAATCATAAAATATGAGAAGATTACAATGCTTTTCTCAAGCCCGACCAACCTCTCCACTATCTCTATCTATCTCACTGCTTCCTGGACAAGCTCAAGCCAATACTTAGCCAATTCGTTTTCTTGCTAAGCCCCTATTTACTTGCGCGGTTTCCTTGGGAATTAGCCCATATTTAATTGGGAAATTCCTTAAATATGAATTGTGCAATCCTCATAGGCCTTGCTCTGGTTGCATGCACCATCTGTACAATTCAGATGATTATACAACTGATAGTACATTGTCCCTAAACTCCAATCTCAATTGGGTCTTTCTCTGATCTGACATGCATGAGTTAATTATGAGTGAATCTTCAGTTTGCTGGTTAATCAGTGTTGGTTACACCCCACTACTGGATCTCCCACTAATTCCTAAATCAATTGGAACTAGTTTAATTGAATTTAACTTAGTTAAACTAAATTTAACTTAGTTAAACTGAATTAAATAATTACAACTCAAAGTAAACTCAACCAGGGCTCCTAAAAAGTAGGAGAAACTCTATATGACACTAGTTAGACCCTCAACTTGAATTAACTCAGCCAACTAAGTCAAATTAACTTAGTTAACTATTACAAGTTATCATGAGACGTGGAATTACAATTTAATTCCTAATTTAATTCAAGGAAAAAATTAAATTAGGATTTTCTTGTTGCATTTTTAACAATATTACAGTGTAGGTTGAGCTTCAAGGATTGAAGTTGTCATTGTAATTGATCATTGTCTTATTTGATATACTACAAAACAGAGGAGGGGTTTTTGCCCAGGAAAAACACCGTGTTCATTGTGTTTGAATGATTTCATGTGTTTCTATTGTACGTTTTCCTTTCCTAAGATTGAGTAGAAGAAATTTGTGTATATTGTTTTTTGTATGAACTCATTAGCAGCTGCAAATTTCGAGTTATTTCTACAAATTATCAGGATTGGAAAGAAAGGATGAAGTCTAGGATAATATCCCTAAGATTTGATGTGTTGTATTTAGTTTGTAATAGCTATATTGAAACTCCCCATCAGATGAAGAATTGCAGAAGAATGGTCAAGTAGTAAATACAATATTTTGTCTCGTACTTGATTCAAAACTTGAGGAAATTATACACTATGAAACTACGAAGGAGGCATGGGATAATTTGTAGGCCATCCATGAAGGAGTGAGCAATATATTAAAGGAATAAGTTTGTTCATCAGGTAAATAGCCTAGTTTACTTTCGAAACATTCAATGTATCTGAATAAGAAAATTGTATCCCATCAGAAGATGAGTGTGGCCATGGAACACCCTTCATCATGTCAGATTGAGTTACAAATTCAGAAGAAGAGAGATTAGACAAAATGTTTAAATTTAGAAGACAACATGTTTCTACTATGAAAAGGATTGACATTCTCAAGGTTAAGTTATAGGTATATGAAAACAAGGACCATGATAAATTAGAAAACACTGCAACAGTAACTGAATGGGAGAAGCCAGGAAGGATGGTGGGGGTGGAAAGAAGAAAAAGGTTAAACCCATCAGAATAAAGGAGGAGTGACCTAAATGTGTGTTTGGAGTGGATATTATCATAGATTAGGCTATGGAAGCCTCGAAACCTTTATTAGTTGGTAAAGTCTGAGGAAGAAAGTTCTTGATAGGCTACATCAAAGATTGGATTCAGCTGGAATGGAAAGAAGCACCGGGACAACCAGAACAAATCAAAAACTTGGACAGAGGATGGTTTTGTGTTCGATTCGGACATAAGGAGCATGCCGACTGGGTGATGGGAAAAACCTGGAGCTTCGGAAAGAGGCCAATCCTTTTTAGAAGATGGATGCCCCTGTTTGACGCCCAGAAAGAAAAAGAGGTGGAGTCCCCAGTCTGGGTCAAACTTCCGGGCCTCCCTATGCAATTCTGGACCGACTCAGCCTTCACCTCTATTGGTAATACTCTGGGAAAGTTTCTCGACATTGATAGAACATACCTTCGAACTCATGAATGGGGAGTCGCCCGTATTCTGGTCAGCCTAAACCCCAGGGCGGGTTTGGCAGACGCAATGAACCTGAAGTATCGAGGTCTGGAGTTCGTTCAGAACTTGGACTACGAAAACCTCCCTTTCAGATGCCATCGATGTCATCAATATGGTCATCTAGCCCGGGAATGTACGCTTGGACACCGTCGACGTCGAGGACAAAGGAGAAGCAGAAATACCCAGAAGGCAAACCAGAAGACAACCTCTCAGGAAACAGAGGCTCTGACCAAGGAAAGCGATCTTCAGGCTACTTCCCAGGTTTTGGTCACGGAGCAAAGGAAGATTGGTTTCCAGGAACAAACGGAGACTGCAGCAAATGAACATATCTCTTATCCGATGCTCTCCCGGGGACCCTCACCAGTTTCTGAAAAGGCAGGTGAGGCTCAGACGAGTTTGTTTACTTCCCCTCCCTCCTCTTTATGCCCTACTAATGTTGTTTCTCTGCCTTGTTGTGATGAGGCTGGTCCCTTAAATAGCTCTCGAATGAATTGCTGGATCTGAGGAAGGGACAAACCTCCTCTGATAGCATTATTATGACCATCCCCTCCTCCCCTTTGCCGACCTCTTTTCCCTCTGAGACTGTCTGCTCTGTCCCTCCTTCTATCTGGAGTCCTGAGCCCCCATATAACCTCAGACCTTTGGCCAATAGAAAAGGAAAAGGGCTCGTTGTGAGTGGATTGGTGCTGGATATGGAGACTTCGGGACTGAGGAACAAAAGAGGAAGGAAAACTAATCTGTCGAAGGCTCAGATGAAGGCTGTCATTGACATTGCAGACGGAAAGCAGATGTCTCTTCCATGGGTGCTTAGAGCAAAGCGGACACCCTCTGCGAGTTTACGATGATTATTTTATCCTACAACTGCAGGGGTCTAGCTAGCCAACCCAAAAAGCTAGCTTTGAAGGAATTGGTCAGATCCAATAATCCTGATATTATTTTACTCCAAGAAACTCTGGGAAAAGGGGAAGAAGTTACAGGCTGTCTCGGTAAGCTTCTACCGGGTTGGAGCTTTCATGTCATAGACGCCAATGGTCACTCGGGAGGGGTGGCATTGGGTTTCAATTCGAAGGTTCTTAGAGAGATCTCCTCTTGGGGAGGGGAAAATGTTCTGGCTGTGGAGCTATACTCCAACGAACTATGCATCCCCTTCCTCATTATCAATGTTTATGGTCCTGTTATGGATCGGGAGAGGTTTTGGAACCCCTTCTTTGCTAAGTCGTTTATGGCGCACCCAAATCTTGTAATCGGCGGAGACCTTAACTTTTCACTGGGGATGACAGAGTCCTGGGGGGTCAGAGCAAGAGCAGACCCTCTCACTGATTTCTTCATTAACAAATTGGCTTCCTCTCCATTGGTGGATGTCTCTCCGCTCAAGATGCGTCCATCGTGGAGAAATCGAAGAATTGGAGAAGATTGGGTAGGGAAGAAGCTCGACAGATTCCTTATATGTGATTCGTTGTCTGAAAAGCTTCAAGCTTTCAGACACTGGGTTGGGGAGGGCGGTCTCTCGGACCATCTCCCTGTTTTCCTTGAAGTGAAGGGCGCCTTCTCTAAACCGGGCACTCCGTTCAAATTTAATGCTTCCTGGCTTCTGGACGCATCCTATATTAGCCTCTTCCACAGCACTTGGAATAATGCTAACCTCAGCGAAGATGAGAGTCGTAGCAAGGCTTTCATGGAAAATCTAACAAGGATGAAGGCCGCCTCCAAGCATTGGGCCCTCCAGAAAAAACTGAATGAAGAAAAAACACTGGAAAATGTCAATGCGGAGATTGCCCTTCTTGAAGATCCTGGAGGTATTGGTTATAGAACAGAAGAGTCTCGGGCCAGACTCAAAGATCTGGAGAGGGAAAGAAAGCAGATTCTTCAGGCCAGGGAAGAGAGTTGGTGCTTAAAAAGTAGAGCGATCTGGTTGCAGGCGGGGGACGATAACACCAAGTTTTTCCAGAATTATGCAAAAGGAAGGAAAAACTCTAATACCATATGGGAATTGAAAAAAGCCAATGGTGATAGGGCTCGTTCTTTTGAAGAGCTAGCTTCTCTAGGGAACTCCTATTTCAAGAATCTCTTTAAAGAGCCAGAGGAAGCATCTATTGCTGAAGTTATAAGAGTTGCTCAGTACTTCCCTAGGTTCATTGAGGAGGAAGGAAACGATTCCATCATGGCCCCCGTTTCTAAGGAAGAGGTCGAGGATATTCTCAAATCCATGCAAAAGGACAAAAGCCCTGCCCCAGACGGTTGGACTGTCGAATTCTTCCAACACTTCTTTGAGTTCATCGGCGACGAACTTGTGGCAGTTGTAGAAGAGTCCAGGAGCACGGGATCAATTTTCCATCCCTTCAACTCCACATTTCTTGCTCTTATCCCCAAATCTGACCTCCCGGGCTCCTTTGCAGATTTCAGACCCATATCCCTGTGCACCTGTGTTTACAAAATCATAGCAAAAGTCATTGCCTCCAGATTAAAACCTTTTCTCTCCAGAAACATTTCCCCTGAGCAATTTGGCTTCCTCGATGGCAGACAAATTCATGAAGCGGTTGGAGTTGCTCAAGAAACTCTTCATAGTCTAAAAATCGGGAAAAAAAAGGAGTAGTAGTGAAAATCGATTTGTCAAAGGCTTTTGACAGAATCAACTGGCTGTATCTCAGGCTATTGCTAACTCATCTAGGTTTCAGGTATGACTTTGTAAAATGGATTATGAGTTGTATTTCTTCCTCTTCCATAGTTGTTCTGATTAATGGAGCGGCTTCTAGTTTTTTCAGTCCTGAACACGGTCTGCGTCAAGGCTGTCCGCTCTCTCCCCTTTTGTTTTTGTTGGCTGCAGAGGGCATCAACCTTATGATCCACGATGCTAAAAGACAAGGGACTCTCAAAGGCATTGAAGTAGCTGAAAATCTCTGGGTTACTCACCTCCTATTCGTGGACGACATAATTCTGTTCAGTAATGGTAGCCTGGAGGATTGTAAGACGCTCAAAAGGATCATGGACCTTTTCCTGAAGGCGACTGGCCTATGTATAAATGAGCAAAAATCCTCTCTCACGTGTACAGGTTTGTCCAGAGAAATGGTGCACAGCGTGAAGATGGTCATAAACTTCGATGTCAAAGCGCTGGAGGATACCTTCAAATATTTGGGCTTTCTCCTCAAACCGGACAACTACAGGAACAAAGATTGGACCTGGATTCTTGCTAAAATCGAATCCAAGCTGAAACATTGGAGCTTCAGATGGCTTTCCAGGGCGGGTAGGCTTGTGTTGATAAAATCTATGCTTATGGCTGTTCCAGTCTATTGGGCTAGCCTGACTTGGGTTCCTAAAGGAGTCCTTTCCCAAATTGATAAACTTTGCAGCAGGTTTCTGTGGGCAGGGTCCAAGTCAGAAAAGGTCACCCCGTGGATCGCCTGGGATAAAGTGGCTCGTCCCAAAGAGTGGGGAGGCTGGGGGATCAAAAATCTTCAATGCTTCTCCCAATCATTAGCAGCCAAACTCGCTTGGAGGCTCATTTCTTTTGACAATTTGTGGACTTCTGTTACAAAGAGAAAATACATTGACCCTCTATCAACGATTGATTGGATTAGATTGCCATTAAAGTCCTGCAAACACTCCTCGGTGGTTTGGAAAGTCGTGGTTGCCTCTGTCAATATTATTGAAAAGGGATTGGCTTGGAGCGTGGGGGATGGCACCCAAATAAGGTTGGGAAGAGACCCCTGGATAGGCTGCTCAGAGCGTTTTTCTCTATCTCAGGGGTTGGTTGCGGTGTTAAAAGAAAAGGGTCTTTTCACATTAAACCAAGTGGCCGATCACCGGACTTCTTCCATATGGAGCCAAGGGTGGATGTTAGGAATAGATCTTCAGCTGGCTGAAGAATGGCTGGAGGAATGGGATTCGTACAGGCAAGACCTCCTAAATTCTTCAGTCAGGCTCTCCGACGCCCCAGATGAGCTCCGGTGGGTCTTTGCTCAGAATGGCATCTACTCTCCAAAGATGGGGTACAAATGGATGATGACCCAGAAAGGGTGGGATAATCCGACTTGGTGGGCCAAACCTTTATGGAAGTTAAAAGGTCCACCGAAAACCAGACTTTTTTTCTGGTGTGTCCTGCACCAGAAAGTCCCTACTTGGGATTTTCTTCAAAGACGGGGTAGGATTGGCCCAGGCTGGTGTCCTCTCTGCAAAGACAACATCGAATCAGTTCAAAACTTGTTCCTCTTTTGCCCCTTCAATTCTAGTCTTTGGGCTGAAACGTTAAGGTTACTCAAAATCCCTTATAGGTGGGAAGGGCAAGGGATTTTGGAAGCTTGGCAGAAGTGGTGGAAAGAAGCTGCAAATGACAGAGAGAGATCCATCCCGCTCATCATCACTTGGGGGACGTGGCTGGCTAGGAACCAGGTCATCTTCAAGGACTCCGTCTTCCCGATCGAAAGATTGGCTGCTGAAGGAGCTGCAATATTCGAAAGTATCCCTGTTCCGCATACTACTCCTCCTCCCAGGTTGGTTCGGCAAGAAACTATTAGATCTTCTATCCCGTGGGCTTACTTTGACGGAGCCTCAGACATAAATGGTCGCTGTGGGGCTGGCTTAATAATCCATCTTTCAAAGGAAAAGACTGTTAAGGCCTCGGTCGGCCTTGGCCAAGGATCCAATAATTTCACTGAATTGAAAGCCCTCCACCTTCTTCTTTGTTGGCTTGTCCTGAGGAACGTGCAAGAGGTCCAGATCTTCAGGGACTCTATGAATACTGTGCGATGGTTCAACGGGACGCAAGTGTGCAGCAATTTCACCCTGTCTCCCTTGCTTAGAGAAGTCTCTCGACTAAAAAACTTTTTCTCGGAGATCTCCCTTAGTCACATCTACAGGGAAAGAAATTCTGAAGCCGATCGTCTCTCCAAAGATGGTGTTGATCAAATCATGGGGTCGTGGATTGTTTTGGAAGAAGAAAATGGGGTGGTTCGACCTCTCGAACAACCCATTTTCGCTTAGTTTCTCTTTTCTCAGAATCTATTTCCTGTGCTCTGTAATATCTGTCTTGCTTCATTTGTTTTTTCTTTTCAGTTTCACAGCTCTTCATCAGGTCTCTCGGGCTGCTTTCCTTGTAAAAGGAGGCTCGCTTCGGCCTGACCTCTATTTCACTCTCCTTTTTCTCCAGAATCCTGATCGTGTCTACGCAGGTTTCTCTCTTGGACGTTGTTTGCTCCTCTTCTATGCGGACTCTCTTCTCTGCATTTTTCTACTTTGCCTGTCTGCCTTCCTTCTGGCTCTAGGGAGGCGTGCTCATTTTCATAAGACAGGCTTCCTGCCTCACTTCGAATGGTTTCTATTTCGGCGCGCGACTATCCCATTTTGACTGCTTATCTTTTCATCATATGGGATTTTTGCGCTGGCTCATTGCCTCCCGGGTGAGCGTGTATATGCTGGTTTCTTTCTAAATCAGCCGAGACTCCTTTCTTTTCCCTGTCTCATGGCAAAGAATGAGTCCTTTAGCAATGCCTCGCATATGCTTTGTAACTAACTATTATTTTTAATAGATGGTTTGATTTTTTCTGTGGAAAAAAAAACTGAACAAATTAATGAAAGGAAATAATTTTGTGAAGGACTTGAAGCTGAGAACATCTCTTTGAAATTTGATCTAGAAAATTCAAATAAATTAAATGAGGAGATACTTCAAGTATTTTAAGAACAATAAAATGGGCTTAAAGAAGAAATTATCGAGTTAAGAACACAGTTGGAAGAGAAAAGAAGAGAAAAAGAGGATGAGGTAAGCTCATTAAAAGGTAAATTAGTAGAAAAGGATAAACAATTGAGATTTCAAGATAGTACCAAGATATTGGACAACCTTATTAGCAGTTAAAGGTCTCCCTCCATCAAATTAGGCCTTGGTTTTCATGAAACTATGAAGGGAGAATCCAACTCACAAGCTTGTGTAGGCAGTTTTGAAGATAACAAAGAAAATTCTGAAAATCCTGGTAAATAATTAAGAAGGAAGTTGAACCAACAACCAAGAAAAATGAATTTTCAAAGGAAATCATTTGCTCCCAATGAGTATGGTAGAAATAGAAACAACAATTCATTCTCTCCCTTGATCAATGATATCAAATGTTTTATCTATCACAATGTTTGGCACATTGTAGCAGATTGTTTAGACCCCAAGCAAACAATCTCTCCACAAGAAGATCATCGGTTCTCAGGAACTCAAGTTTCTTTAAAGGATATATTTTTATGTGCAATTTATTTGGTCATAAAGGCATTGATTGCAAATCATATAGAAATGAAAGAAACATGAAGCAAAAGTACTATGATTCTCTTGCTCCCTTCTCTGGTCACATAAGGTGCTATACATGCAATAAATTCGAACATGTAGCAAAAATATGTAGGACTAAGTCAATGAATTCCTTTAGATATTTCAGAAAACAAGTAGAAGCTATCAAAGACAAGCAACTAGATAAGAATATAGGTATAGAAATACCTAGAAAATATGTGTCCATCAACATTCATCATATCAAGAAAAAGGAAGAGCAACAAGTGAAGTGTGGCCTTGCTTTGTGCACACTAGAAGAAGAAAATGAATGGTACATAGATAATGGATGATCTCATATCATGTCTAGAAATAAGAGTAGATTTACCTTTCTCAAGAAAACAAAGGTTGATAAAGTTATTCTTGGAAATAGTGCACCAAAAAAGGTACTAGGAAAAGGTAGAGATGATCTTGATGTTAAAAATACATAAGAAATAATGTATTGTTGGTTGAAGGGCTAAAGAAGAACATTTTGAGTGTGGGTCAAATAATTGATAAAGGGCATGTAGTTATATTTACCTCAATAGGATGCAAAATTATAGAAGAAGACACTAGAAAGGTTATAACAAAAGGGATAAAAAATGCAAACAAAGTATATGTACTAAAGAAAATACTGGCAGAAATAAGAGGTCAGTCTCCTTCTCTTTAGATTCAGAGTAGGGGAATATAGTTCCTGTTAGTGTCAGTCTTTGCAGCCTTCCTCCAGTGATCAAACATGCTCTTACAAAGTGGTTTTAAGGTGTCAAGGTCAAATTTTGTCATTTCAGTGAGTCTTCAAGTAAAATTTGATCACTAGGCATTAGGTCTAGGGTTTGCTTTCACTCCTTCCAAAGTCGTCCAAATGTCGGTCTATGTCACTATTCAGCTGAGTCTACCATCATTCAGAGGGTTTTCATCATCATGTCAGGTTCCAATGGGTCATTTTACACCTTGTTCATGCTTCAGTTGCGCCTAGGTAAGGTCATTTCCCTCTCCTAGGGTTTTGAAGGCAATTTCTCTTGGACGGTCAAATCATAGGAAAAACTTGTATCCTGATGTTCATACACCTTCCCCTATCCTTAAAGTACCTTATCAAACACTTCCCATCACTGAGATCCCCCAAATTCCTCATTTTCGCACAAACCCTAGTTTCTTGCTACAACCTGGTAGTTTTCTAGGTTGGGCCTGTGTTTTGCCTTTTTGGACCCCTTCCCTTCACTCAATTTTAGAGATTCCACTTTCCCCTACTTCCTAAAATCCCTCCCTACTTCCCAAAATTTCATCAAGAATTTAGAAGCTCCCTATCCCCTTCATTTCGCTTCATTTCGACAAATCCCTTGTTCCACACATCGGGGTAGGTTTCACTCAAAGGATGTTTCTGAGCAATAAAAGATGAATTTAGGAAAATGGAGAGAGGTTTTTGTCCAAAACAGGCCAAGGAAGAAAAAAATCCTTCACTTTTTACACAGGTGTCATGGTTTTAGAGAAATGTCAAAAATACAATCACCTCGACGAGAATTGATGCACCTCTGAAGTGGCCTTGGGAAAATCAAGTTTTCTCCTAGCTTTGTTGGCTAAATGACTTGCTTTATGAGTCAAATGATAACTAGACACAAATATCCTTCCAATGAGCTATCCTGAGCTTAATTTTGGGTTGAGGAAGGCATTCCAAAATTGACTGCAACAGCACTCTGCCTTAAGGTAGCCTCATTTGGCACATTTTGACCAGTCTTTGGAGATTTGATTTTTGATAGAGAAAATGAACTCCAAATTGAAAAATTATAGTTGGGTTGGAAATTAGACTCAAATACCTTTCCAAAGAGCTATCCTGTACCCAATTTGGACACCGTTAATGCCTCCAAACGTCGCCTGGAAAAGAGCAAAGCGCACAGAGGGAGCGCGGCGCACTGGGAGGAAATTTCTGGTGTAAATTTACACTGGCGCGGCGCACAGGGAAAAAAGACCTGAAATTGTGCCAAATTGCCTCAAATTTCTTGTAAAGCCCATAAAATTGCGAGGTAAGCCTTATGAAATCTCCTGCTCATCAAATTGTGTCAAGGATATGGTGTTTGTGAAGGGGTTTGAATGTCATCCAAAATGCATAATGTCAACCATGTGAAAATCACCAAGAAAACGATGGATGGGGTTGTAAACTTGTGTTGATATCGCCAAGGCTTCACTCCACTCACCTATTCCCCCCACCTATCATTTTTCCCATCCTCCCTTATCATTTTTCCTAAACCCCTGCCCTAAGTCACTACCAAACCCTCTCCCTATTCCTCCACTGTTTGGTTAACTCAAAGTCACCATGAAATCAACTCATTGTGCAAGCCAAGCTGTGGGAGAGGGGTGCATGGTCAAAGAGTCGAAGAGTTAAAGATTAGGAGAAAATTTGAGTGTTTTCATAGCACGCGGCGCACACACCAAAGAGCACGGCGCACTCATTGTGCGCGACGCACACAGGGCCCGTCCACTGTGTAAATATAACACTGGCGCGGCGCATACCCGGCGCGTGGCGCACTGGGCAGAGCACGCGGCACATAGAAATATAAGGCCCAGAAACTATCCAATTTGCCTAAAAACTTTTGGATGCTTACCAATTTTTAAAGGTGGGCCACCTACCTCCATTCTTGCATCAAAATTGAAAGGGATAGCACAGTGGTAGGGGTATAAATCAAGTGCAAACATTTTTATAAAGCCAAAAAAATAAAAACAAAGAAATCATTGGTCCTAGGGTTTATGCTACAGTGATAAGGCTGCCAATATGATTCAAACCCTACCGCATAAACACTATACCCAAACTACTCCCAAATCCCTAACAAATCTCTCCTTTTAACCCCTATTCCCATTTCATCATTCCCCTCCTAATACTCCCTGTTTAATTGTCCCCTTGGTGGCAGATTTTCATGGCAACTACCAGCTTCATTGGAATTCAAGGGCAGCATAAAACTCAGGGTACAAACAATAGTAATGGCATCCGAAGTTTCATCAGAGTATGAGGAGGAGACTCACAGTGACACAGCTTCAGGAGAAAGGGCCCAAAGGAGACATCACCGGAGTGGCAGAAATCTTAGAGATGAGCCAAACACCCTCACCGAGTTGCAGGCATGCCCTCTTGCTATGTCTTGCTTCCAACACTTAGCATGTTTCGAATTTTGTCAGAGGGTGGCAAATGTCAGAGTTCATCATGAGTTGGCCCGTCTTTTTGCACTTCACCTACATGGAGGACAATCTATCTTGGTTGGGGTCACTTTCACATTGACACCCAAATCCATATCAGTGGCAACAGGCATACCCAACATTGGAGAACAGTGGCATAAAAAGAAAAAGGTGGAGACGCATCATTATGAGCCTTACATCAAAGACAACTGTTTGAGCCACCTCACGAGAGTTTTTCCATTCAGATTTCTGAAAGATGAGTATGCCCTGCTCATGAAATTGATCATGAAATACTTCAGTTGCGAGGGGAGGTTTTCTCGCCTTTATGCCTATCACATCAGGTTTCTCATGCACTTTACCAGGGTGCGGATGATGAACCTCCCATTTTTCATCTGCGGGAACATAGAGAGGATGAGAAATTTCATGCAGCACAAGACCCGTTGACAACAGCTCAACAGTGTGTATCACTTTGCCCTTATCCGGATTTTGGTAGACCATCAGTTGCGATTTTAGGGTATTGCTTGGGAGGACTTCATCTCCCGTGACTTCTTCAGCGCTCCACAGGTGGTTTCAGAGGCAGCGCATGAGGTAGAGGGCCCATCTCATCAGTATGAGCGACATGAGACTGCCACTATGCCAGTATACATCACCTATCAGAAAGGCAGTAGACCCTTATTTGCAGCAACAAAGCGAGTTTTATCTCCACCCGGGGTGGAAGGGGCCTCGTTTCCAACATCAAAATCACAGGAATAGGGTAAGGGTAAGGAGCCAGTGCAGGAGAAAGGACCATCACGTGAGCGAGAGACCGAGTTTGTTCTCCTCCAGGATGATGCGACAGATGCAGAACCAACAAATGAGTAGCTCACAGAGATCATCCAGGAGTAGCAGTCAGTGATTTACTCCTTGTCCCTTGACTTGGAGAGGGCCAAATGGAACATGAACTACCTGGAGCAGAGAAACAAACAGCTTGAGGACCAACAGACGATCATGGAGCTGCAGAACATCCATGAGCATCGCCAAGATGCTCAAAGAAGAAGGGTTGCGCTCACATCTTTGGAGCAAGCAATCAATGAGGATCAAGAGGCCAACCTTGAGAGGGTCAACATGCATTTGGAGAGGCTACTGGAAAAAGCTGACCAGGACCTTGCTCTATTGAGACATATGGCTTTCCGTTACAGGGTGCGAAACATGAGTGCACAGGCCCGGATAAGGAACTTGAAAGCAAAATTGAGGAAAGCAACAAGAAGGGCAAAATGGGCAAAAGAGCAAGATAGGCTTAGAATCTTGGCTGAGGCTTCCTTGGCTCAACATGGCACCCCATAGAGAACTTCCAGCCCAAATTTCAAAAAATTTGGGCAATTTTTGGTCACAGGGAAATTTTTTGGGCAAAAAACAGGGATTTTCTCCCTGTGCTAAAATTCTAGGGCTCCAATTGAGAAATGGCTTGCAGATTTGGATTCAGCATCGAAAATTACGACTATTGGTGTCCAGCCAAGAGATTTGGGCAAGATTTGGGTCTCCTAAAGGTAAAAAAACACCCAAAATTGGCCTCTCTGCCACTTTTTTGACACACAGAAAGCAGTCTTGGGAGAATGAATATTTGGAGGGGCAAATGAGCACCAAATTCAGAAATTCTAGTTGGGTTAGAAAGTAGATAGGACAGGCTTTCCAAAAAACCCACTTAGGCTCATTTTGGACACTTTCAAGTGCCCCAAAACAATTCCCAAAGTAGCGTGATGCACAGAAAAAATGGCGTGGCGCACAGAGGAAAAAATTGCCAATTTGCTTCCGTTTCGCGAAATTTCGGTTCGCGACTTCTCCAAGTGGGCCCGGTCATCTACACTTTGGTTTTTTGGCACCAAAGGTGGTATTTAAAGTGTTTTTTCTCCAGATTGGCTTCTATCCAAGTGGCGAAGGAAGGCAAACGGTCACCCCAATGCCAAATGTCATGTTCGTAGCGCTGCACCTGTAGCTGATGGTTGGCTCTCCATCTCCATTTTGTAATGATTCAAATAACTTCCCAACCCCTGGGCATTCTATCTCTTCCTCACACATTCTATATATTGTATGCAAGTTATTTGCAAAGGGTGGGTTGGCTTGTAACTTCTGGGAGACTGTGGGAAAGAAACTTTGTTTCTTCACTGTGTATTTTTGACAAAGAATTAATGAAAGGCAGTGGCTCTGTTTCATGATATTCTTGTGGTTGTGAGTGTAGCAAATGCGTTTCTTATGTTTTCATATGTATTTTGTTATGTTTCATATTTCGATTCATGTTCATTTCCAGTGAAATTTTCTGAGTGAGAGTAGGTAGAATTCAATGTTATTGCTCTGCCTGTGGGAAAATTTCATGTTCAGTGTTTCTCTTATGTTGAAAAGGATTCATGTCACTATGCCCTTTTCACTTTCTTTAGCATTCTTTTCATGCCATGGTACCTCAAACTAAAATTGTTACATTTTCCACCTACCTTGCCTCACGAAATAATCTGTGCCTTTGTATTAAATTCTTTGTTCTTTGCTGAGCGCCAGTCCCATAACATCCCAGAAGCTCGGTCATTCATAAAATCGTTTCCAGAATCCCTATTCACTTACTAGCCTAAGGTAAATATTGCATTGTAAGTCATCTCAAACCATTTTCGATTATCTATTCACTGAGCGTGACTTGGAGAGAGTCCTCTCCTGCTCTGGTAGGGCTAGCTACTAGACTGAGCGTGGTTTGTGGTTACCCTAATTTTTGCCTTCCTTCAGCCTGAGGCAGATTTAGGTGCTAACAGTTCCCTTTGCAGTCTATTGTATATAATATATATTACTAAAAGGACTCCATAGATGAATTGAAACAACATAGGAAATTGATGATAATCAGGTCCACAAGATTAGTTTGTTCTTTGGAAAGAGGTGCATGATTTTTGGGTGGGTACTTCTCTCAACCTCGTATTCCCTTTACCCTTGATGTCAAAAGGGGAGACAAGGACTTGGAGTTTTGCAAGAGTTTGACATCAAGCCCAAAGGGGGAGATTATTGAAATTATGGTTAGTGTGTTGGTTTTGATGTCAACATGTATTGTAATATTTTCACACTATGTCAACCTATATTGTGATCTTGTCACACTATGTCAACCTAGATTGTATCACACTCTTCTTGTTTAGTAGTAGAGTTGCAGGAGGGTGCAGAGGTGAATGCCTGCATGATGATTTATGATGATGTACTGATGGTTTCATAGGAGTTTCATAGGTTTTGGAGATGCTTGGACAAATTATGGAGAATTTGGGTAAGTTCTGGAAGTGATGAGGCAAATGACAAGAGATCTTGGCGAAGTAACATGACTAAATAAGTACACAACCCATGTTTTAATGCACCCTATCGAACATAGACCTGTGTTATTACACACTTCCCAAATTAATAGGGTGCATTACTACTTGTAAGGGAGGAAAAACAAAAAAGCTCGAGTAGAACCATAGAGTTGCCCAAGGTATTCATGTACGAAAGGTTGTCTAACATCTATTTGAACATGTCAAATACTACCATCAATAAATACTTGGATTTTCCCATGGTAATCATAATGAAAAGAATTTATAAAAGGGAAAGGAGTTCGATCAACTCTGGTGTTCATACTTAATGTGTCATTTTCTGAACATGTGACAACACGATGGCACAAGGGCCTAATCTAGTATAACATTGAGAGCTATGAAAGTATGGATTGGATGCATCGAGTGTCTGAGGTTGATTTGACAATATAATGGTGGTATTTCTAGTATTCTGATTTGTATATTGCATTTGCAATGAATGGAAAATGGATTTGCTGGTTATGTTCTAATTTGCTAATGTAACAACCCTTATTTCGATGTAAAAGGAAAAAATCAACCAAGGTCATGGGGCACGTATTCCAAGCTAAATGGAGGGTAAAACATTACAATGGGCATCACATATGGTTAATTAAAGGCTATGGACATTGGCATTAGCATTGGCAAGGGCAAGAGACAATAAATGACAATTAATTCAAGAAATAAAGGAAAATAGGAGAAAACGGAGATGAAGAGACACAAATATGCATGCAAGGGAAATTAGAGAGAAAATAAAGGAAAAGGAAAGAAAAAGGAAAAAAAGGAAAGGAAGAGACTCAGACATCAATGGTAAAAATGCACCTGAGAAATAGTTGACAAATTTTGATTAGCTTATTATTAGTTTCATAATTTGAGCTCCAAGGAAGAGAATAAGAAAGGGAGTGAGCAAGCAAGGAAAGCAAGGGAGCGCGAGAGGAAGTTTGAACAACAAGAAGTAAGGGAAGAAAATAGTTGTGGATTTGAAAGTAACAACGTGCATGTGTGATTTAATATGCTGAGATTCGAATCCATGGTATACGTATTGGCTTATTGTTTATGTTTATTTTCATTGGCATGGGATTTGTCTAGATTGACAGTGGTTTCAGCCTTGCCTTACCATTTCCTAGATAGCCATGATGTAGTGGGTTCCTTGTTTTTGTTTAATATTTGGACGAATGGTAGATTTACAACCCTGGTGAGGTGGTCTCTGGAAAATTCCCAAGGGTCGAGGGTGGAGATGGAATTTCTCCTAGAACTCTTAATGGATGGGTGGAGACAGGAAAATTCCTTTGGCTATGGTGAAGAAGTTGGAGGCATCCCAACTTTCTTGGTTTTGGTGATTTTTGGATTGATTTAGGTGATTCACTGTGGTTAAGGGTTGAAGTGGTTTAGCCTCTGAAAGCCCTGGTTGGTTCTATTTTGGTTTATCCCATGTGATCCCACATTCATGCTTGAAATATGGCAAAAGGGTGATTGGGCTGAAAGAAGGATTTGGTTTATCCCAATCTATGACAGGGTTGTATGTGGAAGTCTCTGACTTGGTTGGATTTATGAATATGTTATTATCTGTTATTTCTTATTGAGATATATGAGCACATGTATTGGTTATTGTGTTGATTTTATGACTGACTATTCGTGGATTCATTTTGGCTAAATGTTGGTTATAGGCATGATAAATTCTTGTTGTATAATGTGCTCTTGTTATGGATCTTTCTTATGGCTCGATAATTTATTGAATGGTATATGAACGCATGGGGCAAAAAGTGTTGTTGCAGCTAGTTTGAGAGGGAATTGAGCATGTTAACACCAAAAAATCATACACCTATTAGTACAATCCAGAAGATGTTGGGTCTCTGTTTTGTCTTATTTTTATTTATTTCTCTCATGCTGTTGATTGGATAAATGATTATTTTCAAAGAGAATTTGTTACTTCTTTGTTTTAATAGGATTAAAATAGCATTATGAGAGTTTAATTAAGGTTTGTATGTTGCGGGATTAAAACCGGTTTGATTATACTTTGGGACGTTCCTGCACCATTGCATTTACTTGCCTGCACCATTTCATGGCTTCCTGCACTATGCTGAACTCAAACCTAGTGTTATGCTCCGTTCATGAAGGCAATGGTATTTTGTTAGCAGCATGCAAAATCTTACACTAATATCATTGCGGTTGAAGTTGTGCCTATACTCAAACCCTCCATTTCATGGGGCTCGAATTGTGGTCAATATTGTTGGGCAAGATACACGGACTACACACTTTGGCAAGCCCTCAGCACATGAAATTTTGGCTGAGTATTTCTATAAACATCAAACTTTTCAAGGTTTCGTTCTTACATTATACACAATGCATGGTGATCACCTTGTGTGATGATTCGTTCATCATAGAATCAGGGGGATAGTACATAGCCATCCAAATCTCAAGAAGCATTCGTACCGACAATGTTGAGCTTTGTGAAATAACCAAGAGAATTATATTTAGTTTCGATTGATGTTCAAGTGAATTGCAACTAGAAGCATAAACTGTGTATAATCTTAATGATACAAAACCACTATGTTCAGCACATCCTGGGCATCCATGTTTACATCTCTTTCTCATTAGGGAATGTTGCAGATGGCACACAAGACATGCCCTTGACATACTTGTCAGAGTGGAGAGATGGCCTTCGGAGCCACGGTTCCTTTAGGCTCATAAATGTCGTCCTTCACTTTCGAAATAATTACTACATCATTGTTGGTGTTTGTGGTTTCTGCATGGCCACTTATGCAAAAGCAGTGGGTGAATTGGGAGGATTAGAAATTGGAGCGACCATCACAATGAATGTAGCAATATTTAGACCAATCTCAGGAGCTTTAATGAATCCAACAAGGACAACAGGATCTGCAGTGGCTGGCTACAAATATACAAGCATTTGGATATACATGGTTGCACCTATAATCGGTGCGCTAATGGGTGTAATGACTTATAACATGATTTGAGAGACAAAGAAAGTCCAAAAGAGAAATAGGAAGAGTGGGTCATTTGTTAAGGACATGAACTCCAGCGAATCAATCAACATCATACCAACTTAGAGATTTCTCGCATTCTTGATACGGTATCCAGTCATAGTGGAGCGTAAGAACACAGAGGGCTCAATGTTGTTATGCTAGGTTTCGACTGTTACCCAAGATCATGAGAATGAGAATGGCTGGGAATCCATTATGACCGAATCTTCCAGCACCGTATTTGAAGGCCACGAGGGACGTAGCAGTGACTGGGCAAGTCATTACGTGGAATTGAAGGGCAGTTGAATCGCACCTTCCAATAACAACCACTCCAGGAAAAGAGGAACGATTCACCAGAATTGTTCCCTTTTTCAATATTTAGTTGCAAAATTAATTCTTATTTCGACAAATTGTTAAAATTGATAAACTTCTATATTTTAATTGGTTAAATTCAGAGGCCCAATTGCCTGGAGCGACAGGGGGGGGGGGGGGGGGCTTAATTGGTCAGGTAATCGCAGAAGAGAGCTTTAGGGACAGGCACAGGGACTAAAGGAAGCACAGAAGGGAGGAGAAGTTGTCCCCATGTAGCAGCATGCGGATTCTAGTTGTGGATCACTTCTCCTACTTGCTGGAGTTAAGCCGATGTCTACATCATGTAAAAGATTGTTTTCAGGAGTTAATTGAAGAGATTTTTTCTATCCATGAACTGTCTATTTATTTTCTGCATCTAATGGTGTTAATTTTTGTGTGAACCATGCACTCAAAGAGGGTGCGAGCTGGCTGGGTTGGCCACCAGACCAGCTCGACACCACTCTCATCTTTTAAACTAAATAGCATTCCAATTCTTATTTGTTGTGTGAATTTTATTTGTTTATTTACAGTTTCTTTCTGCCTTCAATTGATGTTATCTAATTTGCTGCAGACGTTTTATTTCCATTTCTCGAATTAATCGATTTGATGCAATCTTTTATTCTTAGTTTTAAATTTAATTTGCTGCAAGTTGTTCCTCTACACACTATTTCATTTGCTGCATTGTTAATTATATTTGCACCTGAAATATTTTAAATAACAATTGCGTCCTCCAGATTATCCGAACTTACAATATTGGATTATGTTGCAACATCCTGCCTTTACAAGTTTTACTAAGAATCCTCTGCTCTGGTCGAGAATCGACGGGTTTGTGCTTTGATCGGTTTCACGTTATGCATTTGAATAATTATGAAATGGTGAAATCATTTAATTATTAACTCGTGCATCACTAAGCAATGATCACATATAAGTTTATATTATCTAAAGCTGTGATTCTTATAATGCAAAGCCAACATGTATAAAAGGGAAATTGCACTATGATAACGTTTAATTGCTATTGAAGTTTCCCTTTAACTTTTGGATAGTCTTACATGATTTATTTTCAAGGACAAGGAAGGCGAGATTCATGTTAATTTAATTCCTTTCATAAGTTTATTTACAAAGTAAATTTCCTTGTTACGTTGCTGATGCTTTCAGATTAATTTTACATAGAATTAGTGCAAGAATAATGGTTTTAAAATTTATTTTGAATTTATTCTAGCATTACAATCTTTTCGTTATTGTGTCGACACTATTTGGTTTCCAGTTATGATTTCCTTTCTGAATTTCCTTTCGCATTGTTAATTGCCTTTTATTTCCCACATGATTTAATTGTTTGGATTGGTGTTTCTTGAATTCTCTTTTAGTGCAGGATTTCATTTATTGATGAGATTAATACACAAGATATACTAGCATTTGTTTTGCAGGTTGCCAAGGGCTTTATCTGGCATTTCCAGTGCTGCGTCTCGAAGTTCATGAAATTTCTCGATTGACAAATTAAATGTTTGTACATTTATAAGCCCTATACTTCACCCAACATTTTTGCGTCATTGTCGGGAGGCGCTCAGGGGATTGACCTTGGTGATCTGCAACATTTTTTTTTCCTTCCCCTAGTTTCTCTAGCAATTTTATGTTTGAATTTATTTATTTCCTGCACTATTTCTTTAAGGTTTCTCATTTTCTCTGATTTTGAAAGAACTCCCCACCCTACACACACACACACACACGCACAGATATATATATATATATATACACTATTCATGTGCTAACAAATGTACCAGTTGGCTTGTTAAAAACAGGAAAATGGTATTTTGAGGAATCATCTAATGAGGAATTTTTATGCTGCTACAGAGACATACAATTCATCCAATGAAGAATTAACAAGTGAAAAAATTAATATTTTGATTAAACATAAAAATGATATTATTAAATATTTGATTTCGAAATTGGATGATTTACAGGAAGAGTGGGAGCAGGATGAAAACCCACTGCTTATCTTTTGCCCCAACTATACAAAGAAACACCTCCTTGGAAAGTGTCGACTTAGTAGCCTGAAAAATTTGCAAAATTTGTGAAGAGGATCATCCAATAGAACATTTCCCATCACTACCAAGATTGCTGTAGGTACTCAGGAAATCAAGTAAGGAATCAAATCCACTACCAGGTATAACTCAAAACCCATTATCATTTGATACTTGGAATAATTCTTATTTTCATGAGCAGGCCTATCAACATGTTTATAATCCTGTAGTTTCATGGCAAATTTTTAATCCTCCTCCAATCGAATATCCTACTTCATGGTCACATTGGCCCTCTCCTTGGCCCTCATCCTTGAGCCAGATATCTCCATGGCCTCAAGAATCATTTGGATCCTTATCTCTAGGGAAATCTCCCATGAAAATTCAACCATATGAGCACCAAAAACAACCACAATTTCTTTCCAATGCACCATTAAGTTATCCTCCTCCATGGTCCCAACCGCATGTGCAACCTTACCCTAACCTTAATCCATACCCTACCCCTTATCCTAATCCTTACCCTACTCCTTATCCTTACCCATACCCTAGCTCTCATTCAAACCCTAATCCATATCCTAGCCCTAGCCCATACTCTAGACCTAACCTAATCCACACCATAACCCTAATTTATACCCTAGTCCTAACCCTAACCCTAGTCCATACCCTAATACATACCCTAGATCTAACCCTAGTTCAAAGCCTAACCCCAATCCAAACCAAAACCCTAACCCAAACCATATCATAAACCCTAATCTAAACCATGAGGTTGCACAACAGTTTCAAACACCTATTCTTCCCGTTGAACAAAATACTACATCTTCCATGTTTGGAAAGGGAATGAATTTGGAAACTTCCCCTATTACTACAGAGAATTCACTTGGGGAAGATATAATTCAAAGACCACTAGAGGAGCAATCTTTCATTGGAACTTGTTTTGAAAATGTTGTTGAAACTCGAAACCCTAGAATCTCTCTCAACCATTCTTGTCAATTTGAAAATCAAATATTTGAGCCTGAATTTGAGGGATTTATCTTTTGTCTTTCACCAAATTCTTTGTACCTCCAGGAGAGTGACTATAAAACTGTAGAAGACTTGCATCAGTTGGAGAATCATACATGTGTGGATTCTATTGAATCCTAGTTTCGAGCAGTCATCCAACCACCTTATTTCCTCATCATTCGGAAACTCTTGGTACCATGTCAATTGAAGCAATTGGTTTCTCACGCTTTGGTATGTCTTGAAGTCTATTCTTTAAAACTAAGTGTGAGTATAATCAACATTTTGTTACACACATGGCTTCATTGGAAGTATGCCTTCACTTAAAGGTGATATTTCTTTCTTTAAAAATAGGGTAGGATAATAGGAGAATAATGAATAAAGATGCATAACAACACTCTTGAACTTGTGATTCCATAAAAGCAGCTTTTTGAAATTTCTATTATCATGCACTCTCATGGTAAGACTTGTCAGAATAAATTTACACTTAATACCTCATATTTTAAAGTGACTTTGATTATGGATTAGCATGTCAGTCAAGGATATTGTTATAAGTTACATATAATACTTCTCTCCTATTCTAACAAACTATCATCCAGAAAATATTTTCAAGTTCCTCTTCAAAGGGACTGGTGAAAAACCTCCTATGGTGGACCACGCCTACAAAACTCTAATAAGCTTTCATAAAGAACCCTGACATGATCAACTCAAGGAATATTTTTGGTCACTATTCGAGATGTTTTTTTAAATAAGTTCTTAGGATAGCATGACTAACCAATAAATAATAGTAATTAAAAACTTTTCACACCATCCTGCACTCTTAAGGAGTATATTTGCTTCCCCACCTATTAAGTAACCCATCTGAGGTAAATCATAATCAAAGTAAAAAAAAAAAAAAAAAAAAACCGAATTAATTGAGGGATAGGAAGTCTCATTGCGAGTCGACCTACTATTATCATGAGTCCTAAGGAGAATAAAATTACCGCACTGGTCACCAAGCCAGGGTAATGGCTTTTAGTTGAAAAATTGGAAGACAAGAGGTCTCATCACGAGTCGGCTTGTTCATTGTTTTTAGTTCTCGTGAATGGCACAGTCGATAGATGGTTACCAAGCCAAGACAATGGTCTTCAATTAACTTCTAAAAAGAGAAAAAGTAAAAATTTCTTAAATGACTCTGAATATATATCTAATAGGTGGGACAAAAGCATTTCATAAGGTTAAAAGGTACCCCTGTCAAGGCTATAGACGCCTGTTGGCAGCAGGGCCATGCCTGTGGTATTAAAGTTAACTCTACACTATAATTTACTTGGTTGTTTTTGCTTTCCCTGAACTCATTATCAATCTCTTTGAGAATGGATTTAAAATCCTTCTATTGTTATACCTTGGAGTTATATCTTTTTGGAATGATTTTTATGGACGTGGGACCCTTAGTGCAGGTAATTCACTGTGCCCAAACAAGAGGAGCTTCAAATATACATGGATAATGGTAAAATGGTCACTGTGGGAAGGTATTACTATGTCTACTTTTAACACCATGGCTTTTAAATCATGTCACTCATATTTCCAACGAGGATATTAAAAGTGAAACTTTTGATCAGGGATGCCTGCGAGATATTCTTTTGGAAATTTTAAAAGTTAGCTATTTTATTCAAGTAATAACACCATCCGTGCAATTTAGTTTTTATGGCAGTTTTCGTTTTAGGTTTTCTTGAAATCAGTCTAAGCAAATAAAGAGTCCAGCAGACACTCTGTTTTTAGAGCAAGCTTTAACTAGCGCAGGAAGTGTGATCATGCAAAATTGCAGGAACATCATTTTGAATACCTACAAATGTTTCTAATTTTGTTTTTTTGCGAGGAAGTAATAGTACCAGATTTCCTTGCATGAGGACATGCAAGATGGTCAACATGGGGGGATGTTGGGTCTCCATTTTGTCTTATTTTTATTTATTTCTCTCATGTTGTCGATTGGCTAAATGATTATTTTCGAAGAGTATTTGTTACTTCTTTGTTTTAATAGGATTAAAATAGCATTAATGAGATTTTAATTAAGCTTTGTATGTTGCAGGATTAAAATCGGTTTGATTATACTTTGGGACATTCTTGCACCATTTCATTTACCTTCCTGCACCATTTTATGGCTTCCTGCACTATGCTGAACTCAAACCTGGTCTTATGCTTTGTTCATGAAGGCAGTGGTATTTTGTTAGCAGCATGCAAACTCTTACACTGATATCATTACGGTTGAATTTGTGCCTATACTCGAACCCTCCAGTTCATGGGGCTTGAATTGTGGCCAATATTGTTGGGCAAGATACATGGACTGCGCACTTTGTCAAGCCCTCAACACATGAAATTTTGGACGAATATTTCTATAAACATTGAACTTTTCAAGATTTCATTCTTACATTATACACAGTGCACAGTGATCACCTTGTGTGATGATTCATTCATCATAGAATCGGGAGGATAGTACATAACCATCCAAATCTCAAGAAGCATTTGTACCGAAAATGTTGAGATCTAAAGAATAACCAAGAGAATTATCTTCAGCTTTGATTTAAGTTCAAGTGAATTGTAGCTAGAAGCATAAACCATGTATAATCTTAACGATACAAAACCACTGTGTTCAACACATCCTGGGCATCCATGTTTACGTCTCTTGCTCGTTATATCATGCCGTAGATGGCACGACAAGAAATTCCCTTGACATACTTGCCAGAGTGGAGAGTTGGCCTTGGGAGCCACGATTCCTTCAGGCTCAGAAATGCAGTCTTTCGCTTTCGAAATAATTACTACGTCATTGTTGGTGTTTGTCATTTCTGTGTGGCCACTTATACAAAAGTGGTGGGTGAATTGGGAGGATTAGTAATTGGAACGACCATCTCAATGAATGTAGCAATATCTGGACCAATCTTAATAGCTTCAATGAATCCAGCAAGGATAATAGGATCTGCAGTGGCTGGCAAAAAATATACAAGCATTTGGATATACATGGTTGCACCTGTAATCGGTGCGCTAATGGGTGCAATGACTTATAATATGATTCGAGAGACAAAAAAAGTCCAAAAGAGAAATTAGGAAGAGTGGGTCATTTTTTAAGGACATGAGCTCCAGTGAATCAATCAACAACATAACAACTTAGAGATTTCTTGCATTCCCGATACAGTATCCAGTCATAGTGGAGCTTAAGACTGCAGAGGGCTCTATGTCATTCTGCTAGGTTTTGAATGTTACCTAGGATCATGAGAATGAGAATGGTTGGGAATCCATTATGACTGAATCTTCCAGCACTGTATCTGAAGGCCATGAGGGACGTAGCAGTGACTGGGCAAGTCATTATGTGTAATTGAAGGGCAGTTGAATTGCACCTTCCAGCAACAGCCACTCCAGGAAAAGAGGAACGATTCACCAGAATCATTCCCTCTTTCAATATTTAGTTGCAAAACTAATTCTTATTCTAGCAAATTGTTAAAACTAATAAACTTCTATATTTTAATTGGCTGAATTAAAAGGCCCAATTGTAATCCGATGCATATATAATACATTGCCTGGAGCAGCAAGGGGGGGGGCTTAATTAGTCAGCTAATCGCAGAAGAGAGCTTTAGGGACAGGCACAAGGACTAAAGGAAGCACAAAAGGGAGGAGAAGTTGTCCCCATGTAGCAGCACGTGGATTCTAGTTGTGGATCGCTTCTCCTGCTTGCTGGAGTTAAGTCGATGTCTGCATCATGTAAAAGATTGTTTTCAGGAGTTAATTGAAGCAATTTTTATCCATGAACTGTCTATTTATTTTCTGCATCTAATGGTGTTAATTTTTGTGTGAACCAGGCACTCAAAGAGGGTGCGAGCTGGCTGGGTTGGCCGCCTGACCAGCTTGACACCACTCTCATCTGTTAAACTAAATAACGTTCTAATTCTTATTTGTTGTGTGAATTTAATTTGTTTATTTATAGTTTCTTTCTGCCTTCAATTGATGTTATCTAATTTGCAGCAGACGTTTTATTTCCAGTTCTCAAATTAATTCGATTTGCTGCAATCTTTTATTCTCAATTTTAAAGTTAATTTTCTACAAGTTGTTCCTCTACACACTATTTCATTTGCTACATTGTTAATTATATTTGCACCTGAAATATTTAAAATAACGATTGTGTCCTCTAGATTATTAGAACTTACAATATTGGCTTATTGTTATAGACATTTTTGGGCACTACAACCCCAAGCATGAAATGTCCATAAACCAAGGGCTCCTAAGTCCCTAAAAGTGTTGTTCTAACCCCTAAAGGAAAAGGGTCAACTGATTACAGCTTCTCCTAGAAGTTATCCATGAAAAAATGCTTAGAATTGGTCAAAACAGGGTCATTTCAGCTGCTCCATAGGCAAAGTGCATTGCATCTCACCTAAATACACTGTGTGGGTGCGTTGCATTTCAAAAATCCCTTCTATGGGGTGCGATGGGCGAGAAGTGACAAATGGAAATGTCATTCCGCGAGGTGGAGAGGCATGGAAACTTCCAGAAACTTTTACTGTGACACTTGCATCTCTGAATTCGACCAAGGATGAGTAAGAGATCATCAATCTCCAAGTGGAAGCAAGAACTATCGGAGGGAAGACACTAATCAAATCACAAGCTGACTCATCTCCCTTACAGATATCTATATATGGATGCCTCATCCCAGAGATCCAGAGGCTGGAATTTTGTATATTGTAAGGAATTGCTGTTGGTTTCTTGAGACAAAACATCAGATTGTTGGGTGATCTAAGCTTTGTACGAGGTGAAGAGGGGCTTCCTTGCTGAGAGGATGATGTTGGGTCAGAACAACTGGTTGTAACTCCCCTTGGCTCTTTCTTGTTTATCAATAAAAGCTATTCAAGTTTTCCTCCATACTCTTGTGTAATTTATGTTTGCTGCATTTGTATGGTTTTACATCTGATCCTAGATTGTTTATGATTATAGATCCATGTTATTGTACAGTGCTATGCTACTGTGATCTTACAGGTACTTTGTGAAGCTGGGCGTGCAAGGGAACAAGTAGCGAAAGACTATCAAGAAAGAGAGGAATCGAACCAGGAGATTAGCGCAAGACAGAGGTTGGTCTTCTTTGTTCTTCTCTATCTATGCTTCGTAAAGGAAAAAAGAAAGTAGCTTTACTTTGTTTGTTTCTAAGGCAGCTATCACACCTTAGTGGGATAAGTAGTTCTGAGTAGACACTTTTCCCTGTAACAAAATAGCGACTCCGCTGGGGACGAATTAGTTGGTTTGTTTATGTTCCTTGTTGTCTATTTCATAACTTATAGACGGAGCCTGAAGTCGAGCCAGGTAGCTTTCGAACTGCATTTTCTATGCAAATGCAAAGTAGATAAATGCCTCTTCAGTCAATCTCCGGGATCTGTTTATGATTTAAACAACCGATTCACAAACTCTCTGATTGCCCCTTGTGGTAGCTCTTAGATCCTCCTTAGATCTACCCTTGATTGTTGCATTACTGATCACCATTTGCTCGGCCAAAACCCATGAACTGAACTGCAAACTGTGACCCGGAACCCAAGCAAAGTCTCGTCTCTAGCCCAGCGCAGGTACTGTTATGAGAATCTGAAATTCAGCGCACTTCCTGAGTGTAGTAGGTGCGCTGCATTTCAAATTCCCTGTGTTACAGGTGCGCTGATCAGACTAGGCATTGTTCAGTTTTGGTTTCTGTGATTCAGTCTTTCTAGTTCTATTCATGAATTTTGCTGCCTGTGATCAGTATATCTCTGTTTGAAACCCCTTTTCCTTTCTGTTATTCTGCCTCCTTTGCACGAAAGAACTGTAAATGTTTTTGTGTGTTTTTTGAGTCATTTTCAGTTCTCCTTTGCAAAAAGTAACATAATCGCACTGTCGTCCTTTGATTTGAAAGTGTCGCAAGTGTCGCTTTCAGGCATAGGAAAAAGTTTGATTGCTGTAGATAGTCGATTATCCTGTTACTATTGTTTTTGGTCTGAATTTGTAATTTTTCTAGTGTCGAAAACAAGTATTCATTTCCAAATCGTAAGGTGTTGTGATTGTCTCCATTTTTTATTTCGAAAAGAAACTTGTTGATAACTGTCGCTTGAAAAGTAATTCAGATTTGTGCATCAACTTTCTTTTTATCATTTACATACTAAGAAAGTCGAAAACAAATATATGCATGTGCATTTGCATTTAGACAGTCTGATTGGTTCGATTTAGGAAAGTGCATTTAGAGTGTGCTCTTTGCTCTTTGTGAGAGAATTCTGTCTTTCTTTCCTTAGTAGCTAGGATTTTCATTGCACAAAGAAGATAAAAAGATTGTTTATAATCTTAGATTGCATTTTAGGAATTGTACTACATCTCGCGGTGAATCTGAAAGGCAAACTTCATAAACAAGATCAACTATAAAATAAATTCAATGAATCTAACAATGCTTTGGAACCTAACACACAACATTTAGAAGTCTAGGCTAGAGACGTATTCCGACGTCGTAAAGCCTGGTAACTGTTGTTCTCACTGATGGTTGGGTGATTCCTCCACTTTGAGACGATAAGTGCCAGTACGGACTTGTGCTCCCACGTACCGTCGAGTATATTTTGGGAGACCACAATAGGCTTAATCCTTTATCCATAGGAAGCCGTGTCTGCCGCCCTATCGATCGCAATGCACTGAACACAACATTTGGGAAGATTGACTGCCGTACCGTAAAAAGTATTCTGCAGTTTTGCGATTGGTTTGGTAATCCCTCTACCTAGATTTCCTGAGCAGTCCCTTTCATTCCTTTTCAGACTCCTTAACGGAAAAGGTCCATCTGAGCACTTGTCACTTCAGGCTCATTAAAAATCAAAGGCGACTAGAGTCATCTTTTGTTTTTTCTCGACTCTTAAAAATTGAAAAAACAAGTTGTGTCAAAGCGTCTAAAATTTATTTTAAATGGAATAATCATCACCCTTTCCTACGTTGATCTTAGGTTGAAGAAAATGGAGTCCACCAACCAAAGAGTTCCCCTTGGAGGAAATCCTAGTCCCTTCTCCTCTTGGGGAGATGTTGGTGCATCCCATATGGCCACATTGTTGCTTCCAGGACTGACAATCGGCTTGCCCGTATGGCTCTTCTCAACCTCTGTCGTTCAGAACACCGCAATTCCTGAACAGTCATGTCAGCAACTAGACGAATCTAGAGTTACCCACCAACCTTCTACTTCCTCCAATTCTTCCTCTCCTCCTTCTTCTTCGCTTGATGGGGTTGGTAAAGCCAAAAATCAAGTACCTGAGAAGAAGAAGGAAAATAATAAGAAAGAGAAGAAGAAGAAGGAGCCAAAAGCAAAAGGGGGCAACCAAGCGTCATCTAGAGAAAATCCACACACTGCACCGACCAGGCCTAAATCGCCATGTGCCATTTGCAAAGGAGACCACTATCATAGAGATTATCCTTGCATCCCTTGGATCTTAAGGGACTGGTCTCCTTGTTTGCACAACTCGGTGTCATCAACCTCTGATGATCATGTTGAAAACACACCGTCGACTAGTGAAAGTGAAGCACCAGGACAAAAAGGAAAATATAGATTTCCTTGTAAACTGTGCGAAGGCGACCATGCTGTCCACCGTTGTCCCTTCTTAGACGAGGCGAAAAGAGTTTTTGACGATCGTCCGGTTTCACCGTTACGACTTCCTGCTGGATATAAAAAAATCTTGCCGAGTCCGTTACTAGTTGAAAAATCGGCTGACCCGCCTAGATGGTCGGCTGAAGCATCTATCATTGAAGACAAACCATCTGAACCCATACCAGATGAAAGTCAAAAGGTCGAGGTGGCAGTTGACCCGGTCTTGCCTTCAGAGGTTCCGTCTTCAGATGATACAATCACAGAAGAGAATAAGGATGACACTGTCCAAATTCTTTTCGTAAGCACAGACTCCGATGAACATGGGGGAAATTTACCCATTCCTTTACCACAGGAAGGAAGTTCATCAGAGTCATACCCAGCCGTCTATTCGGTCCCACCTCCAAGCAACCTAGTTGTCTCCTTCGATTGGAATCAACTAGGCAGACCCCGTTTACCAGCTAGTGTACCATTCCGCATCATTGTTCAAATATATAGGATGGTTATGGCCGGTACCATCATAGATGAAGGGGCTTCTGTGAGTATCCTTTCCTCAACTGCTTGGAAAGCGCTTGGTTCACCATCGCTTTTGCCTGAAATGAGAAATCTAACAGGCTTTGACAAAGGAACCAGTCGACTGTTAGGGATCCTTCCCAATGTGCCCATAACATTGAGAGGGAAAACCGTTCAAATGAACGTAGTGGTAGTTCAAGGACCCCTGGATTATAATCTACTCCTTGGACAAGACTATATTTATTGCATGGGAGCGATTGTCTCCTCACTCTTTAGAGTAATGTGTTTTCCGCACGAAGGAAGAGTGGTCAAGCTCGTAGACCAGCTTTCATTTCCCGGATCACACAGACCAAATAGTCATATACCATCCCTGAATGGTCTTTTCACACAAGGAATGTCTCATCAATCTCCAATCCACCCACCTGATGAGCGCGAGTGATTCGGGGGACATGACTGAAACCGAGGGGGCATGCACCCTAGTCTGCTTCGGCAGGAAAACTTCGGGTATAGGGTAGGTTTCCGCGAAAGAATATGACTAGTCTGTACTCCCATCCGTGATTGGAAGAGGGGGTTATTCTGGAATAAGATTCTCTTGTCAAAGTTATGTGGGTTGGCAGGCATTGCCACTCACCTTTGTTTATTTCGATAAATATCGCCGAAGAAGTGTTTTGTTTACGCCGTGAATAGAACAATATTTGGTAACCTGTAAGAGGTAGACCTCTCTCGGTAAAACAAATGTTTTAACGGATAGAAGAAGGGGTAACCTTGAAATTCTATTTTATACCTGGGGGCATGCAAACCTTTTGGCGTGCAAGCGAAGAGCGACTATTTATTTTTTTAAATTTGTAGGTCCTCTAACCGTTTAAACTCGTAGGATTGGTCGTTTCCTAACTTGCATAAAAAAGGATGTGGGGCAAAACTCTAAAAGTTGTCATTTTTATATATGAGAAATTGTTATTATACGACTGGATTAATCGAGCAGTTTTAACGCATTGTTCAAGCTCGTTAAAAAATAAACATAAGCCATGAGCAAATGTTCCCCCCCGCGTTTAAGCTCATTAAAAAATGAACTATTTCCCGGTAAATCATCATCGTGAATGTAATACTTCAGGCTTTAAAAGCCTTGGTCATGTTCTCACCATCACCTCCACTCTGTATTGGTCGATCATTCACCTCCATTTGATTGTTTACCCCTTTTGAGGAACAGCTGCGAAGAGTGATCTCGCTAGCCATCCTTGTAACACTACCGTGATTGGAACATTCCAAACCTTACCTGGAATCAGCTGCTACCCATTTTATCACTCGTTCCTCAAAAGACGAGTCTCCTTTAAGCTCTTTTCAACTGACTCGTAAAATATGAAAAGATTGCCGAGCCATTGGCCTCTCCAGCTCGTTAAAGGGACCAGAAGTGCTATCCCTCCTCTAAATTTTAATCTTTTTGGACCTGAGGGATTATTACACAAAAAGATCGAGCACTTGTTTTGTTCGGCTCGTTAAAAGGATCGAAAATTCATCCCTTCTGTATTGTTTTATACTTTTTCAGACTTAAGGGATTAGATGATGAAAAAGGAATTTTGGAGTTGCCTTTACGTTCCTTTTCAGGCTCTCTAAAATTGAAAAGGACCGAGTTATCTTTGTCGTTAAACTCGTTAAAACTTAATAGCGACAAACTTGTCTATAGATGAGAACGAGTTTCACTATCGCTAGGCTCGTTAAAACATAGCGATGGGTTTGCCTGAAGGGAAAATTATAGAACAAGAATATGTTATCCTCCTCAAGCTTGACAAAAATAAAGAGGTACTAGTCAGCAATGATTGGGGAAAAATTGGGAAGAAAACTTGAAGAAACTTTGTTGGTAGCAAGTCGCTCTTGAACATGACACTTTCACTCCACATCCAAGTCGGGTTGGGTTGTTTCATTCACCGGTCACATCGCCATGGTCCCATCACACCATCCACATTTGGGGTAATGCTACCAATCCATCATGTCAATGTCGCCGATATGTTCAAAAGAAGTCATTCAGAGATTTCACCTATGTCTCACCCGCTACAATACATTCATACTCCATTCTTTCATGACCGCCACCCTGAACCATATGTCATCAGATTGTTTTCACCTCCATTAAAATCATTTGCTCCATTCCGTGTCAATGATGTAGGATTCATTAAGGCCCTCCTGTGACGGATCGCTTCTTTTCGACATCAGCTCATTATCCAAGAACTTGATCTAGGAATACCCCATTCAGTACTTTGAAGCTTGCATGCCTCAATGGCAAGTTTCTCACTTCTGGCGACGGGTTTACATCAATGACCTTCGACCAAAAGATTTTGCGTGGTGTTCGACGCCAAGTCCTTTATTCACACCACGTGAATTGTACTGCAGTACCTTGAGGGTCATTATCATTATCGGTGATTCCTCTCGTGCCTGTTAACAACATACATCATTGGCTCGTAATCAGGCGATGTCTTTCCATGTTCGACTCCAGAACATCTCTCACATGGATTGACTTGTACTTCGAGTGAAGATCAAACGAGATTGAAGACCCCGGATCTAGTTTCATCCATCCGGGCTGCGATATATATTCAGGGAAATAAAGACATCAAATGTACATCATTACTGCACAGATAATCATCCAATCAAAGGGATGATGGCTCTACCAGAATCATCAATCTACACTCAGACGATTATCTGTCCTATGTACATGAAAATGAATTTATAAAGCTGAGCATGGGAATGCCCGCCTCAACTAGATCATGAAAATATTTTGAAGATAATGTATTGTATTGTATCTTATTACAGTTCTCCTCCCAGCATGAAAGAACTTCGGATCCTCATAATAAAGCATTTTACCCGACATCAAAAGATTAACAACCTCATGCTTTAGGGGGCAACTGTTATAGACATTTTTGGGCACTACAACCCCAAGCATGAAATGTCCATAAACCAAGGGCTCCTAAGTCCCTAAAAGTGTTGTTCTAACCCCTAAAGGAACAAGGTCCACTGATTACAGCTTCTCCCAGAAGTTCTCCATGAAAAACTGCTCAGAATTGGTCAAAACAAGATCATTTCAGCTGCTCCATAGGCAAAGTGCGTTGCATCTCACCTAAATACACTGTGTGGGTGCGTTGCATTTCAAAAATCCCTTCTATGGGGTGCGATGGGTGAGAAGTGACAAATGGCAGTGTCATTCTGCGAGGTGGAGAGGCATGGAAACTTCTAGAAACTTCTACTGTGACACTTGCCTCTCTGAATTCAACCAAGGATGAGTAAGAGATCATCAATCTCCAAGTGGAAGCAAGAACTATCAGAGGGAAGACACTAATCAAATCACAAGCTGACTCATCTCCCTTACAGATATCTATATATGGATCCCTCATCCCAGAGATCGAGAGGCTGGAATTTTGTATATTGTAAGGAATTGCTGTTGGTTTCTTGAGACAAAACATCAAATTGTTGGGTGATTTAAGCTTTGTATGAGGTGAAGAGGGGCTTCCTTGCTGAGAGGATGATGTTGGGTCAGAACAACTGGTTGTAACTCCCCTTGGCTCTTTATTGTTTATCAATAAAAGCTATTCAAGTTTTCCTCCATACTCTTGTGTAATTTATGTTTGCTGCATTTGTATGGTCAATTTACATCTGATCCTAGATTGTTTATGATTATAGATCCATGTTCTTGTATAGTGCTATGCTACTGTGATCTTATAGGTACTTTGTGAAGCTGGGCGTGCAAGGGAACAAGTAGCGAAAGACTATCAAGAAAGAGAGGAATCGAACCAGGAGATTAGCGCAAGACAGAGGTTGGTATTCTTTGTTCTTCTCTATCTATACTTCGTAAAGGAAAAATGAAAGTTTCTTTACTTTGTTTGTTTCTAAGGCAGCTATCACACCTTGGTGGGATAAGCAGTTCTGAGTAGACACTTTTCCCTGTAACACTTATGCTGCAACATGCTACCTTTACAAGTTTTAATAAGAATCCTCTACTTTGGTCAAGAATCTACGGGTTTGTGCTTTGATCGGTTTCACGTTATGCATTTGAATAATTATGAAATGGTGAAATCATTTAATTATTAACTCGTGCATCATTAAGCAGCGATCACATATAAGTTTATATTATCTAAAGTTGTGATTCTTATAACGCAAAGCCAACATGTATAAAAGGGAAATTGCACTATGATAATATTTAATTGCTATTGAAGTTGTCCTTTAACTTCTGGACAGTCTTACATGATTTATTTTCAGGGACAAGGAAGGAGAGATTCATGTTAATTTAATTCCTTTCATAAGTTTATTTAGATAGTAAATTTCCTTGTTACGTTGCTAATGCTTTCAGATTAATTTTACACAGAATTAGTGCAAGCAGAATGGTTTTGAAATTGCTTTTGAATTTATTCTAGCATTACAGTCTTTTTGTTATTGTGTTGACACTGTTTGGTTTCTAGTTATGATTTTGTTTCTAAATTTCCTTTCGCATTGTTAATTTCCTTTTATTTCCCACATGATTTAATTGTTTGGATTGGTGTTTCTCAAATTCTCTTTTAGTGCAGGATTTCATTTATTGATGAGATTAATATGCAAGATAGACTAGCATTTGTTTTGCAGGTTGCCAAGGGATTTCTCTGACATTTCCAGTGCTGCGTCTCGAAGTTCACGCACTTTCCGGATTGACAAATTAAATGTTGGTACATTTATAAGCCCTATATTGCACCCAACAGAAGACACTAAAAGTGTCCAATAGAATGTATAGGTGGACATTTTCCAGCTGATTACATTATGAATTTTAAAAAATCAAAGTTCTCCTAAGGTCAAAAGTTTATAAATGAAAAAAAATTAAGGCTACGCGTCTATTTCTTTGATAAATTCATGCGCGCTTAATAACCTCTAAAAGTCACGCAGTTGCAAAAAAGGATGACTTGGTGATCCAGAATAGTTCAGCCCAATACAGTTGAATTCGAATTTCCTTGGAGATATGCAGCCCTCAATGGAATCATCGTGTCCTACTCATGTGTCTTTATCATAAATGTACCAAGAGAGGGAAGAAGAATTCAAAAAATTTTCAAAAATTTTCTATATAAATAGGCCATGGGAGAACCAAAATATGAGACATTCACGGAAAATTTTAAGAACCCCCCTAAATTTATAAATATAATAAATGGGCGAATCTCCATGGTATATAGGAAAAATGCAAGGCGATTTTATCAATAATATAATATTTATATATAATTTTTTGGCGAATCTCTCATGAGGCATGGCGAATATTTTACTCAATTATAAAATCTTGTAAGATCTTGGCGAGTCTTTCACTAAATAATAAAACTTTGTAAAGTCCTAGTGAATCTTAGCATAGGCTACATGCTGGTTTAATTCCCCCATTTAAATAGGCTACATTCCAGGTGAATACCATGGGTCAATACCATGTGCCATTTTGGTGAATACCATGGGTCAATACCATGTGCCATTTTTATTTTTATTAATTCTAATATTAGGGTTAATAATGGTTTTTTGCATGGTATTAATAACAATCTAGTCCATGGTATTTGTCCCATAGTATTTTGGCCATAGGTTTCACCTAAATATAACCCATTTTTTGAGTGTTCGTAAATATAAGGTGACTTATGGAGTAAATATAAAATAATGTTTTATTTGTTTACCATACCTCTTGTTTATTTATATTTTTATTAATTTACCATACCTCTTTTACAAAAATGGCATTTGGCCCATAGGATTCACTTAAATAAAACCTCTTTCTTGAACCTTCATAAATAGAACGAGGGTTATGGACTAAATATAAAAAGAGGTTTTATTTATTTACGATACATCTAGTTTATTTATATTTTTATTTATTTACCATACCTTTTGAGTAAGTATAAAAAAACGTTTTATTTATTTACCATACCTCCACTTTACTTATATTTTTATTTGTTTACACCCTTACATGTATATAAGATGACTTATGGAGTAAATATAAAAAATGTTTTATTTATTTACCATACCTCTCATTTATTTATATTTTTATTAATTTACCATACCTCTTTTATAAATATGGTATTTGGCCCATAGGATTCACTTAAATAAAACCTATTCTTGAAAATGGGCCAATGGATTTACTTAAATAAAACCTGTTCTTGAAAATGGGCGAATGGAAGGTTGTAAGTCCTAATTTCAAGGGCTAAATTTACCTTTTTTACCCTCTCCCTTAAAATAAGGTGGGCTATTTGAGGTGATTTGTAAAAATGTACTATGATACAAAATATTCGCCCACTAAAAGTTTAAAACCCCTTAATTTCGTCAAAGGGTGAACATTCGCCCCTAAAATTATCCTTGGAGACATTGTTATGCTGACCAAATTGTTATTTGAGAAAACCACCATTGCATTGTTGAAGCCAAAGAAGTGAAGAGCACTAGCATGTTGGTCATATTGCTTCTAAGAAACCCATCATCTTAGTGAGAGAAGAGGAATCCACCATTGGATAGTCTTCAAACTTCTTTGAGAGAGAGGATAAACTTGCAAAGAGATGGAGGAAAGAAACCCACTTGCTGAGGATTTTTGAGCCCATAGCTTAAATTATTCTCTTCAAGTGTCTAAGATTCATCTATTGTATTCAACCTCTGCCACAAACAATCAATAAAGGGAGATTTTTCCATATATTATTGACGTGTTTTATCCATTTGAGCACTGTTTTGTTTATGTACCTATTTATTTAGTTTATGTTTATGTATGCATTGTTTCCATTATTTACAATGTTGTGTTTATTTAATTCTGTCCACTAACAACACCAATTATGTTTGTGATATTTTGCAGTGAACAATCCACTGCTAAGGGGGTGTCTTTAGGTACAATTGTGCTCCAAAAACACCACAACATGAATGGAAACCATACTACTCTCTTTTTATTAATCTAGAGATTCTTTTTACAGGACCTCCTCTCTGCACAACCATCCTACAAGGCGCTCTTCACCTCTCTAGATTTTTTATAGTCCCCCAAGACCTGTTCTGAGCTCGTGGAAGTGAAAATTTTTCTATTCTTCATCGCTCGCATGCCTTTTTCTCTAACAGATGCTGCTCACGTACCTTTTTCTCTAACATATGCGAGCACGCGTCTGTGTTTGCAAAAAATGCACTGCCCAGTCAACAGAAAGCACAAAAAGCCTTGTATTTTTCCTCTTTTCTTAGGTGATTGGAAACCTTTAGTGAATTTCCTTCACCTCTGCATTCAATATTTTTTGTTTAATACCTCTGGTTTCTTTACGAACCATAATTGGTGAAGAAATTAGAGTATTTTTCATTATGTATTTGCAAATAACCACATAGCTTAATTAGGGAGAAAAGTAAGTGGCCAAATTCCACATATGTTTTTCAAACTATTTTGCTTAAATTTTCTACAAATCACATAGCTTAATTAGTGAAGAAGTAAGTGGCCCATTATCCACGAATCTTTCTACTAACCAAAACATTTTTTGGGACTAGGAGCAAATTTTACTAGAGAAAGTAAGTAATCTCTGCTTCCCTTGCATCTCTTAGACGAACCTGGGATTGCATATGAAAACCTTCTCGAAAACATTTGAATTTTTATCTCCCTTATTGAACTCCACATACTTTAATAGGAAAAAAGTAAGTGGCCCATAATCCATGAATATATTTCTTTTTTCCATGTAAGGAACAATCAACTCTTAGCGTAATTAGAAGGATATTGAAAAGGATCATTGCATATCCACATATTATCACACTTTGTATGTTCACTTACATCACACACTAAGCCTTCATAAACTTTGTACTCAAGAAGGCTCTAGTTTTTTTGAGCTTTGGGTACTTAGTCTATTTTGGCTTACAAAATCACTCCACAAGTGAATCAAGACTCCTTAAAAACAACCATAACTTGAACTAATTAAATTTCCCCATAGGGGCCACCAAAAAATTTATAGGTCAGGTTAGGACCATTGGCGATAGGCACCCCATAAACCACTATGGTCATGTTACACCATTGAAACATAGTTGTTTACTTTTTAGGGAGCTTAAAATCCTTCGCTGATCCCATGGAAAAGAATACCCAAGCATGGTAGAGACCTGATTCACAGGGGGTTTGACTTAGGTCCAGTGTGTGCGGTACTCTTTAGGGCTACCTGACCCATCTAGTGCTTGGTACTGGTAACTGACTACCAAGAAGCTAAAGACTCAAATGCTCACGTGGGATGAAGGTACATAGTGACCAAATCTAGGGCATCCAATCCCTATAGGTGACAATGTAGGTAGCACTTGAACCTCATTACCATTACCTTGGTTGATTCTTTAGTTGCAGGAAGGCATCACCAATTCCTTCAGGACGTTGCCGTCTCTGCAAGGCCCATTTACTTTGAGAGTGGATAGGATGATTAAGTCTACATAGGACTTTTCATCATACGCAACAAACAAAAAACTTTTTCTTGTTTTCTTGATCACATAGTTTAAATTAAAGGAAAATAAACCATTTATATTTTTGCTTTGTTTTATGTATGTGATCCAAATGCATTGATATTTATCTCCTTCCCTCACCATACACAAAGTAGCACACATTTTAAATTGACACAATAGGGGACCCCACGGCTCCCCGTCAATCTAGACATTTTTTAAATCTCCCCCCATTACTGGGAGGTGTGCTAGGACTCCCACCATTTAGGCAGAGAGGATGTCACTCAGCCACCATTATTGGGTCTTCCTTTATTGGTGCATATTTTCTCAGAACTCCTCCTCAGAAAAGTACACCCTTCACCACTCCAGAAGGATCCCCACACGCTACCCCCTTTGGGAGCGCACACACCTCTCCTCCGGATAGTCCCTGAGATACCCATCAAGGTAATTTTCTCGTGACATCCCCACAGAGGACTCCATTGCATATAGTTGTCCATAATCGTTTTAAGATGGCAAGTAATGCACATATCCCATTCTTAGCTTCACTAAACCTACTGGACTTAAGTTAGCTAACAAATGGCCCAATCACCAATGGCCAAAATTGGCCAGCTATACCCACCAAGCTCCCTTCGCACATTTCAAAATTCGAGCGAAAACAAGACGAAGACCCAGGAAACCATGTCATGACATTTTACCTGTGGTGTTCGTATAATAGTATCATAGAAAATAATATTATATTATGACGATTTCAACGCACCCTAACTGGGCCTACCGTGAAATGGTATGTGGACTAGCCTTCTGCGTCAGACGAGAACTTTAGCTCATTAGCTACTACTTTCCTCACCTTATTCCAGCTCCCAGTTCATCACGATTCAAATCTGGAACTCCTCACCAACTTCAAACAAACACCCACTACTCACATCTTAGACCATCTCCATGAATGGCAAAAATTCTGTAGCCTATGCAAAACCTGGTATGAAGATAAAGTCCTCCTGGACATATTCCTGAGATCCCTCACATCTGAAATCTCTAAGGATGTGGAAAATTCATCCCCGCAAATCGAGGAATAAGCCATTAGTAAAGCCCAACAACTGGAGCTTATCTATACCCAGTCTGGGTACATTTATCATGTGCTTCCAGACGCCCTACGCCTACAATATTAAGAAGAGATCCCATGCGCATCCAATGTTGTTGACGGATTAATTGGGTCCCTATCCCAATTTCACCACAGAAACAACTACCAAAACCCTGGATATTCATTCAATGTCCAAGCATATGATTCTATGCACAACACACCACCATTTCAACATATAGGGTACTATAATGGTCAACCCACAACTATGCATAACATAGTCAACCAGGTTAACCAATACGAACCCCTGAAAGGATGCTTGTATCTTCCCCCTCATGGGAACTGATACTCCTCCATGAATATGGACATGACGTCCGCTCCCCCGAGTCAGTACATTAACGAGAGACAAGGAAACCTGTATTCTCCTTTCCCATCACAACAACATAACATCCTACCAATGCAAAATAATGCAACCTTCTCTCACTTCACAACAACAATCGAAGGAACAATTCAATTTAGTTAATCCTTCTAACGATGCTAATAAAAAACTAAAAAGTAAGCAAAAGGGAGAACCTGAGCGAGGGGGGTAGCAATCAGCATTAACCCTTGAGGGCACCGGGAAGGGACAATCCCAACTGGAATGAAAACTAGGGACCGACCAATAATAAGCCATAGAAATAAGGCAATAACACAAGTATTCAGACTAATCATGCATGCGCTATTTGTGGGGAGTACAGTCATTATAGCCACAATTGTCCTCAACTTCTTGACTTAAAAAGGATACAACACAGTAGGGGGCTAGGCAGACAACAATATGCAGTGATGCTGGACACCTTCCCCCATCAAGGAGTCATTAACACATAATAAGAAACTCCCCAAACTCATCCATCTAGAGGGAACCAACATAACACTCCTAATCATGATATTTTCATAATAGGGTAAGATATCATTTTGCAAATAGGGAATTAAATTTATGAAGCTCCCCCATAGCCCAATTCGTCCACCTCGGCCATAGCAATACCTACAGGGTCATTGATCATCCCTCAACCTTTTGTAGAAGCCATGCCTAAAATGGTCAAAGGACCGTTATGGCCCATAGGACACAAATTGAAAGTAGCTCATAACTACAACATAGTCGATGACTTATCACAATCACCATCATCTATGTCAGTGTTAGAGGTCCAGAAAACATGCCCAACCCAATAGAAAGCTTTACTTTCCACAATAGGTGTAATCAACCCATATGATTCCTGCCTAATGGTCTTTGACTTGGACAAAGCTACTCCACGGCTACCCTCAGCCGTCACTTTCCAAATCCCTGTCCCAGTCCAAAATATCAACATCCATCATTGCATCGTCGACGAAGGTGCCTCTACATGTATCATGTCCAAATTTATTTTCCAGAATTTAGGATCCCCTGAACTTAAGCCTTCTGACATAATGCTCAGAGCATATGACATGCGCCCTTCAGCCCTTGTTGACTTATACCCTAGTGTGCCAATTAAGTTGGTTGGAAAAAATGTGTTAATAGATATTGAAGTACTAGACACTCAGTTGGATTACAACATCCTACTAGGCCAAAGCTATATGTACGAAATGCTCGCAGTCGCCTCATCAGTGTTTAGAATAATGATGTTCCCTCACGAGGGAAAGATCATTACCATTGAT
The DNA here is from genome assembly GCA_031772625.1 of Pinus tabuliformis. Taxonomy (NCBI): domain Eukaryota; kingdom Viridiplantae; phylum Streptophyta; class Pinopsida; order Pinales; family Pinaceae; genus Pinus; species Pinus tabuliformis. The sequence goes on from CM062815.1 coordinate 1,066,769,236, forward strand.
CAACTCACATACTACAAGAAGGCAACCTTACCCACACCAGATGGAATATTTCCCTTAGTCTCTTCCTCCCATGAGGTGATCACTACTTACACTAAGCTCAGCTTGGGCTAGTTTAAGCCATTAACTCTCCTAGGAACATTCCTAGGAGACCCTCTGGTAAGACGAGAGCTTGTCCCAAATACCAGAGCACCGGTGTGCATGATGACTTCATCAAACACCACCCAAAATAAAGAATCGGTTTTGGACAATAATAAGGACATTGTTACCAATCTAGATCTCTTGCCTAACTCTATCACCAATATGCCCTTCTTATATCCATCACCGGGTTTTGTCTCACACCAAGTCATCGCAACACTTGCTTGACATATCCCTCACAATACCAGTCTAGTATTTAGCCCCAATGGCCACACTAGATAGCATAGGTTACATTGCAACATGGGTAGTCCCTATTCCTCCCAACAACAATACAACACCTCCTATATCACATACTCAGGTAGCGCCTGTGCCACAAGTAATGTCGATACCAATACTAGCCAAGGAAAAACCAAAGGATAATAAAAAAGGTCCAAAGGCAGAAGCCCTAAATGCACCTTCAACCCTGCGCCTTGTGTGAAACCATAGGGCACCCCACCAATAAGTCACCCAAATTAAAAGAGCTCAAAGCTCTGATACATGCCCCATAAAAGCCTGTAAACCCTCCAACCCCTATTGAGAAGAACACACCCACGCATTTAAATCATTACGCACCAATCATGCATGCACCATCTGCGCAAAGTACGTGAATTATAACCATCATTTCCCCTAAGTTCCTCGATACCGGGATGCGTTAGTTGCGCTCACCCAATCCAATTCCCCATTACTCTCCATAGAGGATGGTTCCAAAAATATTTTTTACGTCGTAAGAGAAGAAGCTTCTTGCTCCTCTCCTTCGATAGGTCCATCAACCTCCACCCATGATTAGAGGCGATCTCAACAGAAACTTACCACATCGTCACCTACTTATGCTATGTGTGATGCATCAGAACGTTTAATCAACTAATACCCTGATTTACGGGTATTCAACTGATTATATCAAGTTCCCCACATCACCCAACCAACCAGATCAAGGTACAGGCATCACACTTGCCAACTTTGTGCTTGAAACCATCACATGCGACACTGTCCCCATATTTCTTGCTTCCGTCCATTATTAGGATTCTTGCGGTGATTTATGTGGAGAATTCTAATTTAGCTGGAGTATAGACCAAACCATTAAATCATTCGCCACCCATAGGGAATGAAGTGTCTAGGTCAGTTATGTGTGTGTCTGAGGAGAAACGACAACCAACATCTCCCCTCACCACCACCAATACAAATCAAACTCTCCATATTGTAGTCAGGCATAAAAACTCCATACTATGAGGTAGGGATGTAAGATCTGTACTGATACTACTCATAGCAATGAGGCATGCCTTGTGTTACATACATTTAGGAATATTTTGTAGCATCTAGAACCACCCTCCAAAATTTTGTCTTAGCCCGTTTTGGAGCCTCCCTACCAACCTTTCATAGCACCTTGTCTTGCTTCGTTAAGTACACAAGCTTCAACGTTTTTCATGCAGAAAGGCAGATTATCGAACACAGCTTGGTGCATTCCCCTCAAAGGTTGCTCACCTGGACTTGATCCAACTATAGGCTAAGAAACCTCCCCAAGAAAATTGTGCATTTCTAGAGGGCAACCAACCTTCCCTCCAGAAATTGTGCAATTCTATTTGGCAGCCTGCTGGGCTCTAGAATTGCGCAATTCTGCCAGCCAACAGTCCTAGCAGAAATTGCACAAATTTCCCTAGCAGGTCTAGTCAACCCAGAATTTGTGCAAATATGGGTAGCAGTCAGCTTTTCTGGCCAGAAATTACGCAAATCTCCTGGGTAGCCAGCCTAGCTCCTAGCTAGAAATGTGTATTTTCTCCAAGCAGTCGAACAACCTCTTGCATGTGCAGCTGAGTTGACCGATTCCCTCCGGGACCAAGCAAAACAGACTTGCATGAATGGGTTTCTTCTCCCAAGGTAGCATGCAAAGGCATCCCTTGTTTCAGGGATCTATGTTTAGCAAGTGGAGGTTACATGCAAGGATCATTTCAGAAACCTCCCACCAAGTGTCACTTTCCCTAGTTTTGTGGCATGCGCGTCACAACCTCGATGTTATCGAAACTCATCAACCAGACACTACAAAACTCATTCCTTACATCAACCTGACATCTCACATCACATCTAGGAGCAGTCGACACATTCATCTCAACTGTTTTGGGGTAAGCCCGCTTCCCATGCCTTGTGTAGCATTTTTTTCGCTTTTTGTGTTTTTGCTTGTATGAGTACTGTTTTTTTTATTTCTTTGAACACTTGCCGTCATTTACTTGTATATTAGCTTGTCCTAGCACCATTTCAATTTTCGTCAACATCTCACTGTTGTCGCATGCAGGAAACTATTTTTCGCGAACAGTCGCCGATTCGGTGATTTGCCTCACCCACATGCATGTTGTTCCATTTTTTGAATTTTTCATTCACCATTTGCATGCATGATCATTCACTTATTATTACACTCAGTATCAGCATGCATTCGCATTCGCATTCGTGTTCATTTTCTCGTCAGTGAGTCTAGCCAACCTTGGCCCAAACTCTGCCTCACTAGACAACATTGCACAGTCCTGAGAGGGAAGGCTCTGCCTTCCTCTCCAGAATGTGCATTTCTGCCCAGCAGCTCTTCCCCAGGCCTGCTTTGTGCAATCCTGAGGGACAGTGACTGCTGGCCAAGAAAATTACGCAATGTAGTCACTGAGCCTACAACCATTGCCAGCTGAGATTGCACATTGTGCAATTCCAGCAGTCAGCTAGTTCACGTAGTCAGTCAGTCTCCCAGCAGCCCAGACTGTGCATTGCGCAGTACCAGTAGTTAGTCAACCTCCCAACAACCTAGACTATGCCTCGTGCAATCTTGGCAGTCAGTCTCCCAACCTCCCGGCTGAAATTGTGCAACCTTCATGATTAGTCACAAAGGTATGTTGCAAGTCAGTTCTCAAGTTTAGTTTGGTTTTCGACTGACAGATTGATTTCCATGAGTCTTTCTGTGTCTCCAGGTATTGTAGGTGTTCATTTTCCTCTCAACAGTGCAGGTACAATGGTTTCCAAGAGGGCAAAGTCGAAGACAGCGTTCAGAGCACGGCAGGAGATGCAGTCGATCAAATGTCTATGAGCTTGCCTACTCACAAAGATATCAAGTTGTTCGTAGACAAGAACATGAAGGTATCACAACAAGTAGCATCATGAACAACAGCTGAAGGCAACATACCGAACACAGTGAATACAACGAATGCGACGAACATAGAAAAAATAGTGAATGCAGCGAACACAATGAATACAGTGAATGCAGGAGATGTAGCGAATGCAACGAATGCATCGAATGCAAGAGGAAGTTGTTGACAACAAAGAGGTGAAACAAAGTTGCAAGATCAAGTAGATCCACTAATAATGAAAACAACTTTGGAGAATCAGGCTATGAGGTGATGGCGCGACATGAAGATTGTGCGAAGATAGAGAATGAAACAAAGAAGGAGTTGCATGTGTTGAAGCAACAACTTAGGAAGAACATGAACTTGCACAGATAGACGAATGAGTTGCAGCAAGAAAAAGAACAGTAGAGGGCGCAACATGCACTCACAAATGAAATTGCGCCGGTACAAGTTAAATATCCATCCTAGTAGCTGACACGGAGAATACATGGTGAGTAGTGTTTTTGATTGCATGCAAGAGATTCAGCAACATGCATGTCACTGTGTGCATGCATGCAATCCAACCCATTCAACAAACTCACCAAGGTGAAGACAAGAAGCAAGTCCAACTGGAGCTGAACATGTACTTTGGAAAGTTGATACACATGACCACCAGCACACACTTGAAGATCAGCACAGACACTATGCATCAGTGTGTTGCTGGTTCAACAACACCCAAGAAGACCATGCGCATGTTAGTAGATAAGTTGAATTAAGGAGCCGATCCAATGCACCAGTTGCAACAGAGGTAAGATTTCGCTTCAGCAAGATGTCACCATGAGGTGCATGCACACCATCACGGATGAAAAATCTTGGCATCATCTCACCACCTTGACCATCACAAGCATGTCAAAGAGTTGGTATCATCACAGTGGACTGAGTGTCAATGATGTCTTGCATGGCTTTCTCAAGCCATGTTGTCTCACATGAGTACATGTGCATTGTAATGTTAAGTCATGTCAAGTGTAAGTCAAGTGTCAATGGTTGGATGTAACAATCATAGAGTAGGTTAAGAGTCATGAGGGTAGTTGAATTGTCACAAAGGGAAATGTCAGGGGTCATCCCACCCTTTGCTATAAATAGTCCCTCATAATTCATTATAATGCACCTTGGCTTCTCCACTGCACGGAGCTAGTTCATCTCTTTGGAGGAGTAGGCGGATGTGGCTGTAATGTTCCACTGTTGGGGCTAGTAGGGTTACATGGATGTATTATATGATTAGGACTTACACTTCTTTATATAAAAAAAGCCAACACATTTTCATGCATATGTTGTTATTGTAGTTGGACTGCTCTAGTTGCTTAGCAATATATGTTGTTTAACTTACGCACTTGTGTATGAACTGCTTCGTATGCGATTATATGAATATTGTTGTAGATGTGTTGTTGGTTTAACCATCACTTTGGATTTTCGACTGATCTACTTTCAAGCTTGTGATGCATCTTAGCTCATGTGTTCCCTTCTCAGTTGAGTACTATTACAGGTTACTAAGGGGAGCACTCATCTCACCCCCCATGTGTTATAACCTCTCATTCACCTTCCTTGACTCACTACAACGGCCACACCCTTGCTACTGATAGAGTTATCTTACTTGCCTCTATATGACATCGCGGTCAAGGCATTAGCTTATGACCCACTGTTAGGACTCCTATACCAAACGGTCTGAGGTCTAATTGGGACTTCTTACCGGGGAGATCCCCTTGACATGTTGGCGGGTCTAGCACCGTCAACACTTCTGGCGCTAGAAGGAGGGCCATATGACAAGCTGTGTCCTCTCATCTAGTTTTGAACCTTTGCATGCCTTTCATGCATTCTTGCACTCTTCTCCCTCCACGATGTTTTTGGAATCGTGAAGATGTCTCCATTACGGGGGAGTTTTTCGATCTCTTGTCCACTTACACGTATGATGGTGAAGGCAAAGTGGCCTATCCTGAGTACTTACATGACTTTATTTCCATGCTTCATGAGGAAGATGGGTGTTTTGACGAACAGGCCAGCTTGCTACTTGCACACACACTTCGCGAATCTCCACATAGATGGCTGCTCAGCCTATCGGCTGACAGCATGCACTCACTTGAGCACTTCTGTGGTCTTATTGAAGACACTTTCTATCATTTTGATCCAGGCCATATTGACCAAAAACTGCTACAACAATGGAAGGCCCCGCATGAATCAGTTATTGATTTTTGGTAGCGCTTTTGTGACTTGTAGTTTCAAGCTCCGAGGAGCCAGATGAAATTTTCTTATCTTTGGAACTGGTTCGAGTGTTTCCTTACAAAATTTCTCATCCTAAGAAGAAGCTTGAGATCAAGCCTTGCTCAACATTCTTCACTGATGGGGCTACTCAATCTCATGTGGATGCAAGCACTATCTCAACTGACTGTTCGCCTTCCTCTCATTCAATAGATCCACCACTCCCAAGTGATGTTGAAGATTATGCTCACACACTTGTTCTTCTTTCACATTCTCCCATCATCACTTCACTCAATTTTCATGTAGATTTGTTTGTGAGTCCTTCGAGTTCTCATATGAATTCTGTTCTACGACCTCCGTCTTCGCACTCGAGTGTTCCTCCGGATGATGATGTCTTTTGTTCGTCCATTCCGAACTCTTCACTTGTTGTGAACGAGGAACAACCCATTGATGGAGTTGGTGTTGCACAACCAACATGCGCTGTCATTCATGAAGAGTATAAGTGGGAGCTTGAGCATCAAAACTCGGTGAAGGAGGACTCCCTTTCATTCGAGCCTCCTCCGTTATTTCCTAACATCTTTTGTGAACCTACCATCCATGATTTCACATGTGTTTCTTCATCTACGGATGCACCCATTGTTGATCACCTACAATACTCACCGGATGTTGGTCCATCATTCGACAATTTAAGTTATTTGTTGAAAGTCCACTTGATCTCTCATTGGTCTTTTTCGAAAACACGGGGGATGGGTTTGTTCGCTTTTCATCTACCCCTCTGTTTGATTCATCTAATCATGAGGATGCCGATGAAATAATTGATTTTTCTGATCGTGGTGGTCGTGATCCATTTACTTCCATATTTGATCACGATCATGACTCTATTGTAGTTGATATTTTGAAGCCACCGGTTTATGATGATCCATCTGATGATGAAGTTGAAACACCCAAGACTGTCAAGGCACTTTAGCCCGAGCTGATGGTTATGTCAGGCCCTCACTCTCTTGAGGTTAGTCTCATTTCTAATCATGAAACGGTTCAATCACCCAAGGCTCCTCATCACTCATCTGTACGCATTGAAGATCCATATCACACATAGATCACACTTCCTCCACTCGAACTGCACGATCCCATTGCTCATGCATAGGAGGAATCTTACACTGCAAGCACTCGTTCATGACGCAAGTTATCTTTGTTTCTTTCATTTGCTTGCATGTCACAGTCAAGAGTGTGCTTATGCTTTAAAGTTGCATGCAGTGTCACACAACACCATGATAAGTCCACAGACTACTCATCATGCACTTGCACTCACTTATGTCTTGTGGGCAATGTCAGACACTAAGTGTGGTTGTCTTCATTGTTATATCTTTCTTGCTTATTGGTTTGCACAAATGGGTTGCTCACAGACCAAGCCTTCACCAAAATAGGTCAACCAATGTGCCGGTGGCTGTATTAGAAATATCACTTCACGTGATCAGGCCCATGCACTATTAGTGTAGGAGTAGGAGTAGTGTTAGCTTTTAGTCAGTTTCCTTGCATGATTTTTTTCTTATTCACTTTTTTTGCTGGTTTGTCTATTTTCCTGTTTGCTTACTTTCTTTGCTTTCACTTTTTCTTCTGGTCTTGCTTTGCTTGTTTCGTTCGTATAGTTCTCTTGTTTTGTTCGTAGGTTAGTTCCGCATGAAACCATGTATGACTCTTGAAACGAGTTGGGTGAAGTACAAGAGGGCTTGTACAACTATCACTACTTGGTTATCTGTCATCTTGCCTCTCTATGATGAACTTGTTACTTTTAGTCCATGATACTTCAAAGGAAAATATGTACTATTCGAAGTGAACCTTGGTGAAAACACAACGCCTGTGCGCTAACTAGTATCACCTTCTCTAGTCGGTTGTTTTTGGGTTAACCCTTATCAGCTCAGTCAAGTAGAGTAAGGTGAGGGGGAAAACCTTAACAGGCACATCAGAGATACAATAAACTACTTCTTTGTTGGAAAAACCACTTCTTCTCTCAATAAGTCGAGATCCCTCTTCTGCCTCTGAAATGAATAAGTGCTATGCACAATTGAAAAAATAAAAAATGAAAAAATTCAAAGTCAAAAAATTCAAAGTGAAAAATGAATAAGGAGAAAGAAGAGAAAGGATTCCTACGCAGGGAGGTGATGCAAGTAACTCTGTCGGGGTACTAACTAGGCTCGCTAGCAGTAGAGCCATGCTTGTGTTCCTATGTGACTCCATCGGGGTACTGTCTAGGCCTACTGGCAGCGGAGCAACACCAGAGATGAAACTAAGACTCTGACGACTATACTGCTCATGCATTAATATACCCCTCAACCCCAATCGAAACAACTGTGTTTCCTTGGCTTGGAATGTGTTTCAATTGACCAAGAGTTTGGTAGATGCTGCATCTTACGATCAAGCTAGTGTGAAACCAAGATGAGTTAAGAATTGAACAATACTTCCGAAGGTGTTAGAGTTGCTTTTCATGAAAATGGTCCATTCAGAGAGCTAGAGTTCTACCAGTGTGTTGCACCAGTGTGTTCTACCAGTGAAGAGTCCATTCTGGACTCTTCACTTGTTGTGAACGAGGAACAACCCATTGATGGAGTTGATGTTGCACAACCAACATGCGTTGTCATTCATGAAGAGTATGAGTGGCAGCTTGAGCATCGACACTCGGTGAAGGAGGACTCTCTTTCATCCGAGCCTCCTCCGTTATTTCCTAACATCTTTGGTGAACCTGCCATCCATGATTTCACATGTGTGTCTTCATCTACGGATGCACCCATTGTTGATCACCCGCAGTACTCATCGGATGTTGGTCCATCATTCGACAACGGAGAGGATAAGTTATTCATTGAAAATCCACTTGATCTTTCATCTGTCTTTTCCGAAAACACAAAGCATGGGTTTGTTCGCTTTTCATCTACCCCTCTGTTTGATTCATCTGATTATCAGGATGTCGATGAAATCATTGATTTTTATGATCGTGGCGATCGTGATCCATTTACTTCCATATTTGATCACGATCATGACTCTATTGCAGTTGATCTTTTGAAGCCACCGGTTTATGATGATCCATTTGATGATGAAGTTGAGACACCCAAGACTGTCGAGGCACTTCAGCCCGAGCTGATGGTTATGTCGGGCCCTCGCTCTCTTGAGGCTAGTCTCACTTCCGATCATGAAATGGTTCAATCACCCAAGGCTCCTCATCACTCATCTGTATGCATTGAAGATCCATCTCACACTCATCACTCATCTGTATGCATTGAAGATCCATCTCACACACAAATCACACTTCCTCCACTCGAACTGCACGATCCCATTGCTCATGCATAGGAGGAATCTTACATTGCAAGCTTTCGTTCATGACGCAAGTTATCTTTGTTTCTTTCGTTTGGTTGCATGTCATAGTCAAGAGTGTGCTTATGCTTCAAAGTTGCATGCAATGTCACACAGCACCATGATAAGTCCATGGACTACTCATCATGCACTTGCACTCACTTATGTCTTGTGGGCACTGTCAGACACGAAGTGTGGTCGTCTTCATTGTTATATCTTTCTTTCTTGCTGGTTCACACAAATGGGTTGCTCGCAGACCAAGCCTTCACCAAAATAGGTCAACCAATGTGCTGGTGGCTGTATTAGAAATATCACTTCACGTGATCAGGCCCATGCACCGTTAGTGTAGGAGTAGGAGTAGTGTTTGCTTTTAGTCAGTTTCCTTGCATGATTTTTTTCTTATTCACTTTGTTTGCTGGTTTGTCTGTTTTCTTGTTTGCTTACTTGCTTTACTTTCACTTTTGCTTCTACTCTTGCTTTGCTTGTTTTGTTCGTATAGTTTGCTTGTTTCGTTCATAGGTTAGTTTTGCATGAAACCATGTATGACTCTTGAAACAAGTTGGGTGAAGTAAAAGAGGGCTTGTACAACTATCACTACTTGGTTATTTGTCATCTTACCTCTCTATGATGAACTTGTTACTTTTAGTCCATGATACGTCGAAGGAAAATACGTACTATTCAAAGTGAACCTTGGTGAAAACACAACGCTTGTGCGCTAACTAGTATCACCTTCTCTAGTTGGTTGTTTTTGGGTTAACCCTTGTCAGCTCAGTCAAGTAAAGTAAGGTGAGGGGGAGAAACTTAACAGGCACATCAGAGATACAATAAACTACTTCTCTATTGGAACAACCTCTTCTTCTCTCAATAAGTCGAGATCCCTCTTCTGCCTTTGAAATGAATAAGTGCTATGCACAATTGAAAAGATAAAAAATGAAAAAATTCAAAGTCAAAAAATTCAAAGTGAAAAATGAATAAGGAGAAAGAAGATAAAGGATTCTTGCACAGGGAGGTGATGCAAGTAACTCCGCCGGGGTACTGACTAGGTTCGCTAGTAGCAGAGCCATGCTTGTGTTCCTATGTGACTCCATCGGGATACTGTCCCAGCCTACTGGCAGCAGAGCAACACCAGAGATGAAACTAAGACTCTGATGACTACACTGCTTGTGCATTAATATACCCCTCAACCCCAATCGAAACAACTGTGTTGCCTTGGCTTGGAATGTGTTTCAATTGACCAAGAGTTTGGCAGATGCTACATCTTACGATCAAGCTAGTATGAAACCAAGATGAGCAAAGAATTGAACAATACTTCTGGAGGTGTTAGAGTTGTTTTTCATGAAAAAGGTCCATTTAGAGAGCTGGAGTTCTACCAGTGTGTCTCCAAGTGTTGTAGCGGCTACAACCACCCTCAAAAATTTTTCCTTAGCCCATTTTGGAGCCCCCCTACCAACCTTTCACAACACCTTGTCTTGCTTCGTCAAGTACACAAGTTTTAGTGTTTTTCATGCACAAAGGCAGCCTATTGAGCACATCTTGATGCATTCCCCTCACAAGCTGTTCACCCGGACTTGGTCCAGTTGTAGGTTGAGCATCCTCCCTAAGAAAATTGTGCATTTCTAGAGGGCAACCAACCATCCCTCCAAAAATTGCACAATTTTGTCTGGTAACCTGCTGGGCTCCAAAATTGCATAATTCTGCCAGCCAACACTCCCACCAAAAATTGTGCAAATTTCCCCAACAGGGATGCTCAGCCTAGAATTTGTGCAAATCTAGGCAACAGTCAACTACTCTGCCTAGAAATTGCACAAATCTCCTGGGCAGCCAGCCCAGCTCCCAGCCAGATATACGCATTTTCTGGAAGCAGTCGAACAAGCTCTTGCATGAGCAGCTGAGTTAACCGGTTCCCTCCAGGACTAAGCAAAACAAACTTGCATGCATGAGCTGATTCTCCCAAGGCAACATGCAAAGGCATTCCTTGTTTAAGGGATCTATGTTTAGAAAGTGGAGGTTACATGCAAGGATCATTTCAGAAACCTCCCACCAAGTGTCGCTTTCCCTAGATTTGTGGCATGCCCATCACAACCTCAATGTTATCGAAACTCATCAATTGGATGCTACAAAGCTCATTCCTCACATCAACCTTGTAGCTCTGACATCCCACATCACATCTAGGAGAATTTGGCACATTCAGCTCAACTATTTTGGGGTAAGCTCGCTTCCCATGCCTTGTGTTGCATTTTTGTCGCTTTTTGTGTTTTCACTTGTATGAGTATTGTTGGCTTGATTTATTTGAATGATTGTTGTTTTTTACTTGTATATTAGCTTTTCCTAGCATCGTTTCAGTTTTCGTCAACATCTCACTGTTGTCACATGCATGAAACTGTAAATGGTCGCTGATTCGGCAACTTGCCTCACCCACATGCATGTTGTTCCATTTTCTGAATCTGTCATTCACCATTTTCATGCATGATCATTCACTTATGCTTACACTTAGTATCAGCATGCATTCGCGTCGACATTCACGTTCAGTTACCTATCGACGAGTCTGGCCAATCTTGGCCCGGACACTGCCTCACTAGACAACATTGCACAATCCTGAGAGAGAAGGCTATGCCTTCCTTCCAAAAAATGCACATTTCTTCCTAGTAGTTGTTCACCATGCCTGCTTTGCCCAAACCTAAGGGACAGTGACTGCTGGCCAAGAAGATTGTGTAATGTAGTCACTGAGCCTACAACCATTGCTAGCTGAGGTTGCACATTGCTCAATTCCAGAAGTCATTAGCCAAACTAGACTGTGCATTGCGCAGTTCCAACAGTTAGTCAATCTCCCAGAAGCCTAGGTTGTGCCTCGTGTAGTCTTGGCTATCAGTCTCCCGACCTTCCGGCCGAAATTGTGCAACCTTCATGATCAGTCACACAGGTACGTTGCAAGTCAGTTCTCAAGTTAAGTTTGGTTTTTGACTGACAAATTTCTTTGTATAAGTGTTGTCGTGTCTCTAGGTATTGTATGTGTTCATCTGCCTCTCAGCAGTGCAGGTAAAATGGTTTCCAAGAGGGCAGAGTCGAAGACACCGTTCAAAGCATACCTGGAGATGTAGTCGATCAAATGTCTATGAGCTTGCCTACTCACGAAGATATCAAGCTGTTCATAGACAAGAACATCAAGATATCACAACAAGCATCATGATGAATAGTAGTTGAAGGCAACATACCAAATGCAGCAAATACAACGAATGTAGCGAACACAACGAATACAGTGAATGCAGTGAATGCAACGAATGTAGTGAACACAACGAATGCAGCGAATGCATCGAATGCAGCGAACACATCGAATGCAACAAACACAACAAATTCAATGAATACAGGGATTATAGTGGATGCAGCGAATGAAGCAAATGCAATGAATGCAAGAGGAAGGTTTTTGACAACACAAAGGCGAAACAAACTTGCAAGATCAAGCAGGTCCACTGATAATGAAAACAACTTTGGAGACTTAGGCTATGAGGTGACGATGTGACATGAAGATCGCGTGAAGATAGAGAATGGAACAAAGAAGGAGTTGCATGTGTTGAAGCAGCAACTCAGGAAGAACATGAAGCTGCACAAACAGACGAATGAGTTGTAGCAATAATAGGAACAACAGTGGGCGCAACAAGCACTCATGGATGAAATTGTGCCCGTACAAGTTAAAGATCCATCCCAGCAGCTGACATGAAGAAAACATGGTGAGTAGTGTTGTTGATCACATGGAAGAGATTCAGTAGCATGCATGTCATTGTGTGCATGCATGCAATCCAACCCATTCAACACACTCACCAAGGCAAAGACAAGAAGCAAGTCCAACTGGAGCTGAACATGTACTTCAGAAAGTTGATGCGCATGACCACCAGCACACACTTGAAGATCAGCATGGACATTATGCATTAGTGTGTTTCTGGTTCAGCCACACCCAAGAAGACCTTGCACATGTTAGGAGACGAGTTAAATGAAGGAGTCGAACCAATGCACCGCTTGCAACAGAGGAAAGATTTCGCTTCAGAAATATGTCACCATGAGGTGCATGCACACCATCATGGACGACCAAGTTTGGCATTAGCTCACCACCTTCACCATCACAAGTATGTCAAAGAGTTGGTCTCATCACAGTGGACCGAGTGTCAGTGATTTCTTGCATGGCTTGCTCAAGCCATGTTGTCTCACATGAGTACATGTGCATTGTAATGTTGAGTCATGTCAAGTGTAAGTCAAGTGTCAATGGTTGGATGTAACAGTCATAGAGTAGGTGAAGAGTCATGAGGGTAGTTGAACTGTCACAAAGGGGAATGTCAAGGGTCACCCCACCCTTTGCTATAAATAGTCCCTCATAACTCATTGTAAGGGATTTTGGTCAGCCAAGCTTCTGATAAGACTATCTTGGATAAAGCTTGGACAATATTGTAACATGCCTTAGCTTCTCCACTGCACAGAGCTAGTTCATCTCTTTGGAGGAGCAGGCGGATGTGGTTGTAACGTTCCATTGTTGGGGCTAGCAAGTTTACATGGATGTATTGTATGATTGGGACTTACACTTCTTTATATAATAAGAGCCAACACATTTTCATGCATATGTTGTTATTGTAGTTGGACTACTCCAGTTTCTTAGAAATATATGTTGTTTGACTTACGTACTTATGTATAAACTGCTTCATATTCGATTATATGAATCCTTTTGTAGATGTGCTATTGGTTTAACCATCACTTTGGATTTTTTGACTGATCGGCTTTCTAGCTTGTGGTACATCTTCGCTCGTGTGTTCCCTTATCAGCTGAGTACTTCTACAGGTTTCTAAGGGGCACACTCATCTCACCCCTCATGTGTTATAAACTCCCATTCACGTTCCTTGACTCACTGCAGTGGCCACACCCTTGCTACTGACAGAGTTATCTTACTTGCCTCTATATGACATCGCGGTCAAGGAATTACCTTACGACCCACTATTAGGACTCCTACACCAAACGTTCTGAGGTCTAACTAGGACTTCTTACCGGGGAGATCTTTTGACATGTTGGTGGGTCCAACATCATCAAGAGAATATTAATTCAAAACCAACATCATGTGGGAGAATAAATCCTTGCCCCTTGTACACCAACAAGGTTGCAAGAGCTTCCTCCCAGACAGCCGCAATTACCCATAACTGAGATTCTGCCACCACTCAATGGTGATGACACGCAACACCATATACAATTTGTTTCCTCATCCATAGGATCAATGATCTAAATTGTCTGCACATCATTTTTTGGTGTTTAGACCACAAAATCCACCCCAATGGTGGTACCAACTATGACGGTGCAGAACCACCCAATCTACACTTTATCAACCTCTTTGGGTTCTATGGCCTCAAGCGATGAATCATATTCTTTCTTATCTAGTGGCACAACCAAGACATCATCTCAAATTCAAGACCTAGCACACCCCAAGTCCACTATGGATAATATTTTTCATTCAAATGAGGATATTATCGAAGCCATGACAAAACCTAAATATTCTTGGGATGTTATGCACCATAATTCATTTTTTCTACCCGAAAAAACATTTGTTCCCAGCAGTGCACAGACCCACAACATTTGTGCCATTGAATCAAAATACTTTCTCCCACCAGGAAAAGTAGATTGGTTCAAAAATACCATCCCAGCACCTAATGCATTCAAGGAAGGGAACATGTCCAATATTTCACCTACCATAAAGGTGAATATTTCAAACAAACCTGGCAAAACCGAAGAGATATCCCTAGGGGCACCCATATCGTCCAAAAAAAATAATGTCAATTGCATCTATCAAAGGAAACAACAATTAAACAAGAAATTTATAGACTTCACAAAGATAGATTTATCTACCGAATTTCTTACACATCTTGGGTTTCAATCCCTGTACCCATTATGAAGAAACAGGGGACCATTCATGTTTGTACTGATTTTAGGGATCTAAACAAAGCATGCCCTAAACATAATTACCCAACACCATTCTGTTGTGGCCAGCAACAACCCCCCTTTTTATTTAGTTCTAGAAATAAAGCTAAATAAATGGGGACCCTTCTAAAAATAAAAAACTAGCATTCATGTTTCCCTTTGAGTAAAACATGTTATCATAAACTTAGGAGACACCCACAAAACCTAAAAAAAAACTAAGTTTTATAATAATTTCCGAATAAAATCATTCTCTTAACAATAAAACATCACATCGCAAAGGGTAATGGGGAACATGATAAAAACAATCTTTCGAAATTGCGAAAATGCGATGCGAGATTGCGCATCTTAAAGACTCATCGCACATCGCGGATTTCATACACTGCAAGTATCACCTAAGGTAAAATATCCCAATCCAGTGATATGCGATAAGGCATCTCGCAAATCGCATCTCGCAGATACATAAGGTGATGAATGATTGTTGACAAAACAGATTAGTGATATTGCGATCTGCGATATTGCAAAGCAAATCGTAAAATCGATTTATTGCAGATCTGCAGGGCTCATCATTCAATATAGTTTTTCTTGTAATCCGATACCGAGTTATGGGCATTAATGTCAATTTAATGGTTAGTTAGTGGTGATTTAAGAGATAAATTTTGAATCTGATCGAAAGGTTATTTCATGTAGGGTGGTATATTTGATATGATTTTAGCATTAAAAGCTTTCCCATCACCTTATCTTTTACCATTTTTCTTTCCTTGTAAATTTGCAGGAGCGGCAAGCAGAGTAATATACGCAGTAGTGTGCAGAACGTAATGGGAAAGAAGGGAAAAGCTCCGGTTGCAGAAGACAAAGAGATGATGCCCTTATACACAGACACCACCTGTAACAAAGATGCTGGCATAACTACTTGGGAAGGCATGTATAGTCTACTCGAAGAAGAAAAGCTAAGAGTTATGGAGGTTAAAGCAACAATAGACTCAGGCAGGTCATCCAAGGCATCAATCGCTGAACTTGCATGTTCATTCTTGCACCAAATAGTGGAAAGACCGAAGATTCTTCCATACATAGACATGGCTAAGTGGGTACTGGATAGTGCTAATATAACAGATAGAAAATTCAAGACTCGAGGCCAAGACCTCATTGGGTCATTCACTGCACAAGATTTAAGGCTTATGTATCATCTACCAGAGCCACAGGCAACCTACAACAAGCAGTTCGTGGAGAAGTTTACCAAAGAAAACAAAGATTAGGCGGAATGCACCAAGAACTGGTCGGTAAGGGAAGAACTATTGAAAAAGGGCAAAGTGCGCTGACCAAGGCCCATCAAGACCGCACAGGAGGCGAAAATAGCACCTAGGAAGCCCGGATCAGAAAAAGGAAGGAGTTTCTGATCGTTGGGCAAAACCCCTCGAGAAGGAAAGCCCCCGAGCATTCGGTCGCATGTAAAGCCGGAAAACCATGGGGAAAAGCGCTAAAGGCTAAAGGTAGGACCCACGCTCCAAAACTGATGGTATTTATTGGGTACACCCTTGGGCGGTAAGTGGATTTGGCTGAAACTTAGTGATTCCATTCAATGCTCGACGCGTGGCAGCAGAAGAAGTAGCTACAGTGGCAAACAACGTCATTGACTGTGTCAATGAAAACCTACATAGAGCAAACCTCCTTTCAGAGATCTCACCCAGATTTCTCCCAAAGGCACAACAACTGTAGACAAGCTAGAGACAAAAAGTTGAGGAAAGGGCAGATTCCATCAAGAAGTTAACCAAGTTGAATTGGGAAACTTACTGGCAGTACTTGGTTAAACCACATAGTCAATGCATGACTCTCAAATGCCTTACAAACTCTGTCGAGAAGATAGTGCCAGCACTTGCCGATTCTGTTTTCGCAGGGCAACTAAAATCAGAGGTCGGCCAACTGACGCTCCTCAAGCCGATGCTGAATGCTTGCGACCATAGAGAACAGATACATAGATAGTTATTTCTAGATTTAGTTTTAGTTTTAGTTTTGATTTATTTTTGCCTTAGATGAGGACAGTCATTTAAACCTCCTCCTATATTTTTGTAATAAACTATTTTTAGTATTTAGGAAGTAATATTTTAACCCCTCTCATGCATTTAGAGAGGGGTCCTGAAATTTATCAAAAATGTTTCCTCAGAACATGCACTTCTGTACCCTCAGAGGAGGTTTTGATGAATGAATGGAATGAGATTTATTGATATCTGTGTTTAGTATCTGCTACTGAAATGCATTTTTGTACTCTTAGTGGATGTTGAATTAGGAAGAGATAAATCTATATTGCTGTAGCTCATGAGTAGAACTTGTTATCGATCGTACTTTTATCTCTTAATGATTTTTTCTTATCTGTTAAAGTAATATTTTATGCTCAATTATTTATATATGAAAGCTTGAATGTTTGAGTTATTATTTGGCACTTTTGTACGGTAATGACTATTCTGTTTATGCTCAATATATGAATGACTTATTATGCGATATGCTTCTCACAATTGTTTCGGCTAACTTTTTATACGAAACAATTCATTTTTATCGAATTCTTTTCTTGTAGTGATTGAATGATCTTTATTACCAATTTTTGTTTGAAACTATTTTAGATCGCATAAGTGAAAAGTTGAATCCCGGGTTAGTTTTAGACTTAAATAATTCTGTTCATTAGAATACAATTGCATTTTTAAATTAGATTTAGATTAAAATAATTTTACTTAGAAATCTTTAGAAAACAGAAATATCAATTCTTATCAACACATACACATAAATTGGGAAACTGGTCCCATTATCCCCAGTCGGACCCACCATCCCAAACGGAAAAGGAGCTGCTTTCAAGGTCCAGACCGGGTGGGTATCCCCCTTGTTGTAGACCCGATTTTTGGGGCTTCAACATATTTGGTGCTAGAAGGAGGGCCCCGAACTATGAATGGCTAGTAAATCCAAATCTAAATACCATTTTGAGAGTAAATCACCCTCAACATCTCCCCCGACTTCTCCATCGCATTCTAAATCTTTAAATCCTAAGCGAGAAGTTGAGAAAACAACAACCACTGCCACAAACCCAAACATTTTAGAGAAATCTACTATCGAACCTCTTGAAGTTGAATCTTTGATTCATAAACTTCAAGGATTTTCCATATCACCGCAAAAGTCTGAAATATCTCAAGGTAGTGTGACTTCGCAATACAATCCTTCTCATCCTTTAACCAGATTGCAGAGTGAAAAGTTTGGTATTGAACCAACTGAATTACCTCTACCTAAAAGGAAAAGAGCAAGGAAATCACCTCAAGGGTCTAATAGTGAGACTCTTTCATCATCAACATCCATTCCAACTTCTCCATTGCAAAGTCAACCATCCACCCCTCCACTTCAAATTGTCGTCCATCAGAGTACTGGAACTTTAACATCCTCATCCCTTCCATAAGAGACTTCATCTGCGCTTTCCTCTGTTAGTAGTTCAACGATGGCCGAAACCCCATGGAATAACCCAGGGGCAATCTTAATGCCTAACCCCTTGAGTCAATTACTAGCCCATCCTGAAAATGGTTTCCCAAGTTTAATCCTGAAGCAGGCATGCTAGCAAAAGAACACATAAACAACTTTATGTTATCGATAAATTTAAATGGTGTTACTAATGAAGATGTTGTTGTCCGACTCTTTCCTTACACATTACAAGGAGCAACCAGATCCTAGTATTTTTCATTACCATCAGGATCCATCACTAGTTGGGACATTTTCCAAGAGCAATTCTTGACTAAGTTCGGCGATGATAGATCTATAGCGACATTGATTAATGATCTATCAAATCTAAGGGCTGAATCGAGAGAGCCTATCAAAGATTTTAATTTGCGTTTCAACAAGCTTTTGAATAAAATTCCGACTGCCTCCAAGCCTAGCGAAGAAGTTCAAAGTGAATGGTACATATCTGCTTCACCATCAAACATAGCTATCTTTGTTGACAGGGCTGCCAAGGCAACATTAGTTGAAAACATGAAGGAAGCGATAGCGGTAGAGAAACGTATCTTAGCTTTAGAAAAGAAAAACACTATCAATGAAAGAAAATCTAAGAAGGTTGCTTTTAGAGATGATCCTAAGAAAAAGAAATCAAAAGACCCATTTGATTTAGAACGATTGCAGAAAGTTTTAAAAACCATGTCTAATGAAATGGTTGACATTAAGAAACAAGTAGCAGAGACTTCTTCAAAAAAGCCCTACAAGCCTTATAGAAAAAATCCTTCAACTGATTCAAAGCCGCCCAATGCTATAACAAATGCGGAATCAGAAGAAGAAGAAGAGGAAGTTTCTAATGAAGAACCTACTAATGAAGATGAAGTTGTAGAAGTACAGGGAATGTGGGACTTCATTCTTCCAGACGAAGAGGATCAAGAGGTATTACTAGTTAGTACAAGAAGTAGAAATCAACTCAATCCTCCACAACCTAGTCCTAAATAGAAGAGTGCAAGCTCGACATCTAAAGATAAAGTCGCAGGTAAGAAATCATCACCAAAAGCGACTCAAACAAGCCCAGTCCAATCCGATCCCTCAACTCCATCTAAAACACTGATTGTTTCTGATGAGATGGAGTATAATATCGTTGAAGACATGAAGAAGACTAGGGCTAACATTACTTTTCATGAGTTGAGCAAATTGAAACATCAACAAAAGCTGCTTATGAAAGAGTTACATGCAGTACCTGTTGCACCTCTTCCTGCCGCTGTAATCTCACAAGCTTCTCATGAGATGGGAAAACCTCCAACTAATATGGAAAATAAAGTTGATCCCAATGATATCGCTTTAATTGGAGGTAGGTCAAAATCCCATACTCCTCCATTCCTTCTTACTTACGAAATTTTCAATAAAAACTTGCATAATTGTTTGGTAGATTCATGAGCTTCATCTAATATCTTACCTAAAACAATATGTGCAAAGTTAAACGTCCAACCTCAAAAATCTGCAGTATGCATAGTTCAGCTTGACCGATCGCAGGTTGAAGTAATCAGTGAACTAAATCAAGTTACCATAAGGCTGTCATCTAATCCAAAGGTATGTCAAGTTATTGATATTTTAGTTGCAGACATTCCCGAATTTTATGGTTTAATTCTTAGCAGGGATTGGTCTAAAAAGCTTCATGGATAATTTGCGACTGACTAGTCACATATGTGGCTCCCTTATAATGGTAAACCAAATTAGATAAAGGCTGAGCGAGAAAGACACCAAAAATACATAGTGACGGAATTGGAAGGATAAAATGAACCTATAGCATACAACAACAATATAATTGGCAACTATTCTGTTGACTCTTTCTTAGGAAATTTTAATGCTCATACTTCGCCTTACCTAGAACATTATGTTCTGTCTCAAGTGGAAAATTTTTCTCAAATAGATAGTTATAAATGTGTTAATTTTATAGATAGTCTTGTAAATAAATCTTTATTTTGGAAATTATTTTTTGATGGCTCTAAGTCTAATGATGGAGCAAGAGCAGGATGTGTCTTAGTTAGTCCAGAGGGAAACAAAACTATGCTGACATGTAGACTCGAATTCGATTGTACAAACAATACTGCAGAATATGAAGCTCTAGTCCAAGGACTGTACAAGGCAATCATATTAGATATTAAGTATCTACAAGTCTTCAAAGACTCTGAGATTGTTATTAAACATGTACGAAATACTATACATTGTGTGTCAGGTCATTTGAAGCATTATCAATCTTTAGTGCAAGATCTGACTGAACATTTTATAGCATTTAATATTTCACCTATTCCTAGACTCGAAAATGCTAGTGCTGACCTCCTGACTAATGTAGCCTCCAAGATTATTCCATTAGAAGACTATAGCCCAGATAGATTCTCAATCGAATTGATCTTTAGGCCCTCCATCCCTGATAATGTTACAAACTGGAGAATTTTCAACGATGATCCTGATATTGTGAGTTTCCTGACATAAGAAGGATCTTACAGTAATCAAATAATTGATGAGGGCCAACATGACCAGTAGTTACAACAAGAACGCACTAATAATACTATACCAAAGTCTGTTGTTAAGTTGGAAGACCTATATGATTTGAAATACCGGTTTAAGAGATCTACCAATTCAAAACTTCAAAGTTCAACTCTAAACTATGAATTAGTAAATCTAGGAATGGATACCAAGCCACAGAATATCAACCTAGGTCTTGGCCTAGCCCCAGAAGAAAAATTAGCTTATATTTGTCTCCTGAAACAATACAAAAGTGTCTTTGCCTGGGACTACGATGAACTTAAGACTTACAACACTTCAATCATTCAGCATAATATCCCAACGATAGACAATGAAAAACCTATCCAGCAAAAGCTGAGGAAGATCCATCCTAATCTGGAAATTCAGATTAAGTCCGAACTTAATAAATTATTGAAAGCCAAAATTATTTTTCTCGTTCGACATTCTAGGTGGGTTTCCAATATGGTCCCAGTTAGAAAGAAAAACGAAGATATCAGGATTTGTATTGACTTTCGAAATCTTAACAAAGCTTCTCAAAAGGATGATTTTCCCCTGCCTCCTATGGAACAAATATTGCAAGTAGTTGCAGGATCAGAATTAATGTCCTTTTTACATGGTTTCTCTAATTACAACCAAGTTTTAGTCCATCCCGACGATCAGCTAAAAACCACATTCAGAACCAAATGGGGTACTTACACATATCAAAAGATGTCGTTTGGTCTGATTAATGCCGGCACTGTTAGGATATTCCAACACATAGGAAATAGTTAAGTACAACTTGGTCTAGTATAGAGTTAGGTAAAGTGTGTTTCTTTACTATGTACATTTTGTAAATCCGACGGTCACGATATGTAGTGATCCGAAAGTTCATTCTCTCCTCGGTATTATCGACACTTGATCCGTGGCTTAACACCTGATTGGTCCATGATCTCTATTTAAAGAGCATGGAGGGTCATTTGTAGGGTAATCCGTCTATGAGAGAAGCATATGTAAATTTTCATTCTTTTATTAATAAATTGCCTGAAGTGGCCGCGTTGGCTCAGGCTGTGGACTGTTTCCCTCTTTGAGGGTTTTAACCACGTCAAAATACTGGTGTATTGATCTGTGATCTATTTGTGAGTGGTGTCCTTTGGTGTTCTGTCTGAGGAACTTACCCTGTAAATTCCTACATGGTATCAGAGCTATTTGAGGGCCGCATGTGTTGGTGATCCAAATCTGAAGCCGGTAGAACTGCATCCGACTACCGTTTCCTAGATCTACTGTTTCTTGCTGCTTTCGGGCTGAGAGGACTGCTATGTTGTGTTCGGGGCATCTGTTCCGGTGAGGAACCCCTTTCGTTTCACGCGAAAAGGTTTCCGGTAGCCCTAGCTGCGTCATTTTTAAGATCTGGAGGTATACAGTGTTTATTTGTAGTTTATAATTATTTTCTCTCTGTTTATTTCGGTTTTCGGTTTATTCAGCTTTTTTTATTACCGGATCTGTACCTTTCATTTCTGTGTATGCTCTTTGCCCTGCGACTCTGTGCAATTTGGGCAAATGAGAAACAAAAAGGAAGGATTTTTCTCATGCGTATGCTCTTTTCCGCTGCGCCTTAGTGTGATCTCGGAAAATCAGAAACATTGAGAAAAATATTTAGTTTCCGGCTAAAGCTAACTTCGAGCCGTAAGGTTCATTTTTTTTGTATTTCCGTGTTGTGTTTTGTGTTTTTTTGTTTTGTAGGGAAAAATAGCTTTCTCAAAGCAAGCATGCAACCCAAAGCATCAACCCCCCCCCCGCTCACTCTCTCTCTCTCTCTCTCTCTCTCTCTCTCAAACTTTTTGTAGAGTAGAGGTCTTGGGTTCAAGTCTCCATTTTGTGGGGGCAGATTTTTCATTTCCGCACATTCCTGCACTTCGTCAGTGACTTCATCAAATTTTCTTCAAAAAGCCATAACTTCTTCATCCGGAAGCCATTTTCAGAACCGTTTTTTTTGAAACAGCCTAATTTTTCGAGATCTTTCCATTGAAACATTTAGTTTCAGCATCTATAGCTTCATTTTTTTTTAAATGGAAAGTCCATGCCAAGTTATTCTTGACAGCACCAACTACTTCCAATGGTGGTCCTACATTGTGGATTTACTTAGAATTGAAGGTCTTTACAGAATAGCCACAGGCCAAGAGACCAAACCGAAAGATGAAGACAAGGCAGCTAAATGGGAAAATAGACAAGACCAAGCACATGGGTTGATAGGGATGTCTATTTCTCCAGATCTTAGATTCCATATTGCAGAACTTGATACTCTTGATGAGGCACTGAAACAGATTACTAAAGTCTTTGGAATTAAAAATGAACTTAAAGCCCATCAACTTGAAAATGAATTGCTTACATTGGACCCCAATAATTTTTCTTGCATTGCAGATTTTTTGTCCAAGTTCAAAACCCTTAGACTTCTCTTGGAAGGTGTTAAGGTTAAGAAAGAAGATAGTAGCCTTATCTACTCTATTCTTACTAAGTTGGGACCAGCCTATTCTGTGCTTGTTTCCACCTTCCGTTCTACAAGAGAAGCCTTCGTTTCTCAAGGACAAACCTACAAGTCCCATTCTTTTGATTCCTTTTGTGATTCTTTAATAAGAGAACAAGAAAAACTCTTACACCTTGGTCTTCTTCATCTTGGAAACTCTTCTAAGAAAGCATTAGCCGCCCAGCTGCAACCAAATCCAAAGAATCCTAAGAAGTTGTATCCTAAAAAGAATGGTCCTAAACCAAACAAGGGTCCTAAGCAATTTCAGCCTCAAAATGAAAAATCATTTTCAACAAAATGATAAGACAAATAAAAACAAAGGGAAGAAGACTGATAGACATTACAACTTTTGTAATCGAGATGGCCACTTAGAATCCAAATGCTTTAAGAAGATGGAAGCCTTGGAAGTAGTAATGAAGAAGCATAACATCCATTTGGAGCAATCTTCAACTTCAACTTCATCTTCAGGAATGGCACATTCTGCATGTGGTTGTCAAGCATCTCGGTCTGGCTATGCACTAAATGTATCTTCTTCTTCTCATTCTCATGAGTGGCTCATTGATTCTGGAGCTTCTTATCACATGGCCAAAAACAAAGCCATGTTTTCTTCTTTAAATGATTGTAACACCAAAAATATATATGTTGGTGATGATAGATCTCTTAGTGTTGTAGGGACTGGAACTGTTCATCTAGACAATGGTCAGTTTAATGATGTATTATGTGTTCCAACCTTATCCTGCAACCTTCTATCTATATATCAGATAACCCATTCAGGTGAAGGTAAAATCATTGAATTTTCACCTCATGATGTTGTAATTAAGGACCTAAGAGATCCTAGACAAATTTTAGCTACTGGCATTGCTGATGATTCTACAAGGTTATATAAGTTTCACAACTTTGGGTCATCAAATCTTCCCTCAGTATTTGTTGCTCATAATGATGAAGTGAGCAAACTTTGGCATGAGCGATTTGATCACTTAAACTATCGCTCTCTTCAGAATCTATGTAAAGAAAATATGGTGACAGGTCTTCCAATGGTATCTTGCAGAGATGGTGTTTGTTCTGGATGTGTACTCGGAAAACATCATTGGGATAGTTTTGAAAAATGTGCCTCTGGCACGCCTCAGCCCCTTTACAGCTCGTGCATAGTGATTTATGTGGTCCACTTCCAGTTGCTTCATTCTCTGGCTACAAGTATTTCTTAACATTCATTGATGATTTCTCCATACGCACTTGGGTATACTTCTTAAAACTCAAGAGTGAAGTATTTAACATGTTCTTAGCCTTTAAGGCCTTTGTTGAAAAACAATTTGGACATAAAATTCTTAAGCTAAGATCTGATAATGGCGGAGAATATGTTAAAAACACATTTATCAACTTTTGCACTGAGAATGGAATTCAAATGCAACATACTGTTCCATATACTCCACAACAAAATGGTGTAGTTGAAAGGAAGAATCGCACCTTAAAGGAAATGGCTAATTGTATGCTTCAATCTAAAGGACTTAGTCTTAATTATTGGGCAGAAGCAATTAACTGTGCAAATTACATAATAAATCGCACTCCTACTAAGGTTTTAAAGAATATCACTCCAGAAGAAGCATGGAGCTCAATCAAACCAGATGTAAGTCACTTTCGTGTTTTTGGAAGTAAAGCATGGGCCCATATTCGAGATGAGAAACATAAAGCTTTAGAACCTAAGAGTGAAAAATGTATTTTTGTTGGATATTCTGAAGATGTCAAAGGATATAGACTTATTCCATTTAAGTCCAAAAATGTTATCATTAGAAGAGATGTAAAGTTTGTTGAAAATATATCGGCCTACGAGCCTAGTTCGGCGGATGTGCCACCTCTCCCTATCTCTTCTACGTTTGAAAATATTTCTTCTTCAAATGATGAAAGCGAGGATGAAAATCCTCCCCCACCTTCTCAGGATCCTCCTTCAGCTCCTCAGCTTCCAAAATGGGTTCGTGCTACTCGGGATGCAGCAGGTGATCTTGTCGGTGATCCTACAGATCAACGACGTACACGTTCTCAGTTCGAGAGAGCTTCTTCTTTACTGGCTCAAGCTTCAGTGAATTATGATCCTGACACCTTTGCAGAAGCTTCAAGCCATCTAGATTGGGAAGCAGCTATGAATGAAGAATATCATTCATTATTGGCAAATGATACATGGGATCTTGTTCCTCTACCAAAGGGATGAAAACTTGTTAGATGCAAATGGGTTTACAGAACCAAGTATGGACCAGATGTGAAAGTTGATAAACATAAAGCTCGTCTTGTTGCTAAGGGTTTTTCACAAGTTGAAGGCATTGACTATACTGAAACCTTCTCCCCTGTTGCCAAAATGAACTCTATCCGCCTTGTTCTTTCCCTTGTTGCCTCTTTCAAATGGGAAGTCCATCAGATGGATGTTAAATCTGCCTTCTTGCATGGGGACTTGCATGAAGAAATCTATATGGAACAACCTATTGGCTTTATACAAACAGACTCCAGCCTTGTATGTCGGCTTAAGAAATCCCTTTATGGTCTCAAGCAAGCTCCTCAGGCTTGGTATGCCAAAATGGATAACTTTCTTTTAGAAAATGGCTTTTCTAGGTGTCATTCTGACAATACTGTCTACACCAAGAAAGTGGGCAAGTCTCTTATCATTCTTGTTCTTTATGTTGATGATCTTATCCTGACTGGTAGTGATCCCAACCTTATAATCCATTTGAAGTCTAGCCTTAAAAGGAAGTTTGAAATGACAAACTTAGGACACTTACATTATTTTCTCGGTCTTCAAGTCTTGCAATCCAAGGAAGGTATTTCCCTTTCTCAGTCCAAGTATGCCTGTGATATTCTACACCATTTTCACATGGAAGACTGTAAGCCAGCCCCTTCTCCCTTTCAGTCTTGAGTCAAACTTTCAGTCACTTGTACTTCTCCTGAAGTTGATGCTACCTTATACCGTCAACTTGTAGGAAAACTTTTGTATCTCACCCATACTCGTCTTGACCTTTCCTTTGTCGTTGGCCTTGTTGCTCGGTTTATGCAAAACCCACATGAAAGTCATTGGAAAGTAGCTAAGAGAATACTTCGTTATGTTCGAAGTATAGTTCAGTTTGGTATTGATTACAGTGCCGAAGCAGCTCCTCTATTGGTTGGTTTCACTGATTCCGATTGGGCTGGTGACCCTGATGATCGGAAGTCTACTGCAGGTTATGTGTTCACTCTTGGTTCAAGACCTATTACATGGGCTTGCAAGAAACAAGGTGCCATTTCTCTTTCTTCAGCAGAAGTAGAGTATCGTGGTGCCGTAGAAGCTAGTAAGGAAGCCTTGTGGCTTCGTCAGATCCTTTCAGAGTTTGGCTTTCAGCAGCAACATCCGACTACACTTTGGTGTGATAATCAAAGTGCCATTCAGCTATGCAAAGATCCAGTCCAACATCAGCGCAGCAAACACATTGAACTGCACATGCACTTCATCAGAAAGCTCATTCACGACCATGTTCTTGAAGTGCAATATTGTTCAACAGATGATCAAGTTGCAGACATCTTTACAAAGGCTCTCACAGAGGCGAAATTCATTAAACTTCGATTTATGGTTGGAGTTCAGGAAGTTGTCACTAAGGGGGGATAGGCTCTAGTGCCTCCTTCCTTCTCCTATTGTGTCATATTTTTAAATCCTTCAATCCTATCCCAAGTTGTTCTTAAGGGGGGATGTTCGGATATTCCGACACATAGGAAATAGTTAAGTACAACTTGGTCTAGTATAGAGTTAGGTAAAGTGTGTTTCTTTACTATGTACATTTTGTAAATCTGATGGTCACGATATGTAGTGATCTGACGGTTCATTCTCTCCTCGGTATTACCGACACTTGATCCGTGGCTTAACACCCGATTGGTCCATGATCTCTATTTAAAGAGCAAGGAGGGTCATATGAGAGAAGCATATGTAAATTTTCATTCTTTTATTAATAAATTTCCTGAAGTGGTCGCGTTGGCTCAGGCCATGGACTGTTTCCCTCTTTGAGTGTTTTAACCACGTCAAAATATTGGTGTATTGATCTGTGATCTATTTGTGAGCGGTGTCCTTTGGTGTTCTGTCTGAGGAACTTACCCTGTAAATTCCTACAGGCACCACATTTCAAAGGGCTATGGACATCGCATTTAAGGGATTAGTAAACAAATCAGTGGTGATTTACTTGGATGACATAACAGTGTATTCTAAAAAACGCGGTAATCACCTTAGAGACTTAAAGCAAATCTTCCAACGTTGCCAAAGGTATGGGATTTCACTTAACCCAAAAAAGTCCTTTTTTGCATTAAGTGAAGGAAAAATTCTTGGACTTATAGTGTCAAAATCTGGAATCCATATCGATCCCGATAGAATTAAGGAGATTTCCGAAATATCCTTACCACATAATAAGAAAGCCATGCAATCCTTCCTTGGCCAGATTAATTTTGTCAAAATATTTATTCCAGACTTCTCAAGGATTGTGTCACCATTACAAGCAATGATAAAGAAGAATTCACTCTTCAAATGGGGCCAAGAGGAATATGAAGCATTCAATCTGATCAAGCAAGCGATTATTAATGCCCCATCCTTAGCAACTCCAAATTTTTCGGATCCTTTTATTTTGTATACATTTGCCTCTGATAAATCATATGTTGCGATACTCACTCAAGCCAATCAAGACAAGGCGGAAGCCCCAATTGCCTTTTTTAGTTCAAATCTACAAGGGGTTGAATTAAATTATTCTAACGTTGAGAAACAAGCTTATGTTGTTTTCAAAGCGATCAAATATTTTAGACCCTTTCTTCTTAAAACCCATAAAAAGATCATAGTTCCGTTTCTAGCAGTAAGGAATCTCTTAGTACAGAAAGATGTAGGTGAAAAGAGAGCAAATTGGGTCATTGCCTTACAAGAATACGACGCTGAGATTAGGCCAGCAAATATTGTAAAAGGATAAGGCTTTTGCAAGATGTTGGCTGGAGCATTGATTATTTCTGAAATATCATCTCTAAATCAAGAAGTACAAATGTATGAGGTAAGCCTAAACGATATTGAATCGAGATATGCTAATATCATATTTTATCTAAAGAATGGATATGCTCCTTCAAATCTGGATTATACAAAGAAAAGAGCTCTAAGATTGAAGGCTTATCAGTATCAACTCGTAAATGATATACCTTTTAGGATGAATTATGATTCTGTTCTCCTTTGATGCCTTGAGAAATCTGAAGCTAAAAAGGTGTTGCAGGAACTCCATGATGGAATAGCAGTTGGACATTATGCAGGAGATTCTACAGCACATAAAATTTTGCGCACAGGATACTATTGGCCTACATTATTTAAAGATGCGCATAACTATGTAAGTAAATGTCAAATTTGTCAAACTGCTACCAGGAGACAAAAGAAACCATCATTGTCGTTGCAACCAGTCAATATCGATCAACCTTTTGATCAAAGGGGATTGGATATAATAGGTGAGATCATTCCCCACTATTCTAAACAGCATAGGTATATCCTTACAGCTACAGATTATTTTAATAAATGGGTAGAAGCAGTTCCACTCAAGACAAGTAATGCTGAACACATCATTGATTTCACAGATCAGTTCATAATCACCAGGTTTGGTTTACCCTCTGCTATAATGTTTGATAATGCATCATATTTTTTTGGCAATGCTATCACTGGATTTTCACTTAAAAGACGTTTTAAGCTTAAATATTCTGCCAAGTATTACCCACAAGGGAACGAGTTAGCCGAATAAACGAATAAAAACTTAATCAGAATCATTAAGTGAACGATTGATTAGAATCATAAAAATTGGCACAGATCTTTGACATATGCTCAGTGGGCAGACTGAATAACCCAAAAGGATTCAATTGGCACTTCTCCCTTTAATTTAGTTTATGGGAAAGAAGTAGTTCTCCCAACTCATCTAGCAATTCCTTCTTTGTCCTTAGTTCAATTCATTGACGAAACACCAACTTCATAAGACAATTGCAGATCCTTAAGCTAGAAGAGCAATGAGAACAGGCTAAAATGACACACGCTCATCATCAAGCATTAGTTAAGGCTTCCTTTGATTCAAACATGGTAACTAGGAAAGATTTTCAAATTGGAGAATTAGTTTTGAAATGGGATAAGGCTCATGAGGAAAAAGGCAAACATTCCAAATTCCAATGAATGTGGCTTGTCCAATTCCAAATTGTTGAAATCATAGGTCCATCCTCTTTCATGTTGCAAGATTTAGTAGGGAAAAGAGAATCTTTACCTATTAATGAGCAAATCCTCAAAAAATACTTTCCATAGAAGATGACCTCTTCTATTTTTGTAAATTAGAATTTATAGCTTTATTTTGATAATAAAACAGGTTGTAAATGGTTAACTTTGGGAATTCACTAAAAATATTAGTATTTCTTTTTTGAATTTTGTTTTTCGCTTGTCTAAATAGAACTGATTTGGAAAATCGATCATTATTATTGAAACATACAGTGAAATGCTATAAGTCTGAAAATGTTACTAGTTTCAGCCTTACGAATTTTGATGAAAAACAACCTTTAGCAAGAATTTGTTTTATATCAGTCAATGAAAAGCATCAATAACAAAACAAAGGTTCTCTGTAGAAAATTTGTTTCCAAAAAACTCTATAATTGTCGTCCAGAGCTATTCTTAAGGAACCAATGACTTCCTCCCCACCTAGGGAATTACGAGTTTCAAGGAATAATCCAATGATACACTATAAGCTTAAAGAATAAGAGGTCTCATCATGAGCCGACTTATCATGATCATAGATATTATGACTTGCTGACATTGCCAAAACTGCATACCACAATAGGGCAATGGCTCAAGATTGTTGCAATCAAAAGACAAGGGGTCTCATCACGAGCCAGCTTGTTCAACAAAGTTATAAATCAAGTGAATGGCACTGTCATAATTTGGCTACCAAACCAAGACATTGTTCTTTAAGAATTAAAAGAAAACAAAAAACAACAAGTGTGGATATGGATTTATCTTTGAAAATTGTATATTTCTCCAAGTAGGATACATGATCATTGCTAGGTAACAGGTAACCCTGTCGAGGCTATGAATGCCTACTGGCAGCAGAGGCTCTACCTATGACAAATGAGCATACTTAAAACTGATCTATAGAGAAGTCTTTGTTTTTATCTTTATAAACTAAGTAGTGGCTAATGTAAATACAATGACTAGCTTTGGGAAGTAAATAATCAGAGTTAACACAGGAGAAACAAACTACCATTGACAGTTGAAAGCATGATGCACTTTATATTTCTATAATAAAGTTTGATTTGCCAGAAAACGTTTCTATTTTATAAGTTTAGAAAATTCAAAAGATAATCAGAGATAACTGGTTCTTCTTAGTGAATCACCAATTGTTGTGGCCAGCAACAACCCCCCTTTTTATTTAGTTCTAGCAATAAAGCTAAATAAATGGGGACCCTTCTAAAAAATAAAAAACTAGCACTCATGTTTCCCTTTGAATAAAACATGCTATCATAAACTTAGGAAACACCCGCAAAACCTAAAAAAAACTAAGTTTTATGATAAGTTTCGAATAAAATCATTCTCTTAACAATAAAACATCGCATTGCAAAGGGTAATGGGGAACATCATAAAAACAAGCTTTTGGAATTGTGAAAACGTGATGCGAGATCGCGCACCTTAAAGACTCATCGCACATCGCGGATTTCATATGCCGCAAGTATCACCTAAGGTAAAATATCCTAATCCAACGATATGCGATAAGGCATCTTGCAAATAGCATCTCGCAGATACATAAGGTGATGAATGATTGTTGACAAAACAGATTAGCGATATTGCGAAGCAAATCGCAAAATCGCTTTATCGCAGATCTGCAGGGCTCATCGTTCAATAAAATTTTTCTTGTAATCTGATACCGAGTTATGGGCATTAATGTCAATTTAATGGTTAGTTGGTGGTCATTTATGAGATAAGATTTGAATCTGATCGAAAGGTTATTTCACGTAGGGTGGTATATTTGATATGATTTCAGCATTCAAATCTTTCCCATCACCTTATCTTTTACCATTTTTATTTCCTTACTTGTAAAT
The DNA here is from genome assembly GCA_031772625.1 of Pinus tabuliformis. Classification (NCBI taxonomy): domain Eukaryota; kingdom Viridiplantae; phylum Streptophyta; class Pinopsida; order Pinales; family Pinaceae; genus Pinus; species Pinus tabuliformis. Next base: position 1,066,800,592 of record CM062815.1, read on the forward strand.
TTGCAGGAGCGGCAAGTAGAGTAATATACGCAGCAGTGTGTAGAACGTAATGAGAAAGAAAGGAAAACCTCTGTTGCAGAAGACAAAGAGATGATGCCCTTATACACAGACACCACTTGTAACAAAGATGCCGACATAACTACTTGGGAAGGCATGTACAGTCTACTGAAGAAGAAAATCTGAGAGATATGGAGGTTAAAGCAACAACAGACTCACGCGAGTCATCTGAGGCATTAATCACTGAACTTGCATTTTCATTCTTGCACCAAATAGCAGCAAGACCAAAGATTCTTCCATACATAGACATGGTTAAGTGGGTACTGGACAGTGCTGATATAACAGACAGACAATTCAAGACTCGAGGCCAAGACCTCATTGGGTCATTAACTACACAAGATTCAAGGCTTATGTATCAATTACCAGAGCCACAGACAACCTGAAACAAGCAGTTGGTGGAGAAGTTTACCAAAGAAAACAAATATTAGGTGGAATGCACCAAGAACTGGTCGGTAAGGGAAGAACTATTGAAAAAGGGCAAAACGTGCTGACCAAGGCCCATCAAGACCATGCATGAGGTGAAAATAGCACCTGGGAAGCTTGGATCAGAAAAAGGAAGGATTTTTTGATGCGCATTAGCGCTTAGTGCTAATTGCGCATTACTGGGCAAAAACCCTCGAGAAGGAAAGCCCTCGATCGTTCGGTCACATGTAAAGTTGGAAAACCATGGGGAGAAGTGCTAAAGGCTAAAGGAAAGACCCACACTCCAAAATTGGTGGTATTTATCGAATACACCCTTGGGCGATAAGCAAATTTTGTTGAAACTTAGTGATTCCATTCAACACTCGACAGGTGGCAACAGAAGAAGCAGCTACAGCGGCAAACAACGTCATTGACTATGTCAATGAAAACCTGCATAGAGAAAACCTCATTTCAGAGACTGCACCTGGATTTCTCCCAAAGGCACAGCAACTGCAGACAAGCTGGAGACAAAAGGCTGAGGAAAGGGCAGATTCCATCAAGAAGTTAACCAAGTTGAATTGGGAAACTTACTGGAAGTACTTGGTTAAACCGCATAGTCAATGCATGACTCTCAAATGCCTTACGAACTCTGCCAAGAAGATAGCACCAGCACTTGCCGATTTTGTTTTCGTAGGGCAACTAAAATTAGAGGTTGGCCAACCGACGCTCCTCAAGCCGATGCTGAATGCTTGCGACCACAGAGAACAAATACATAGATAGTTATTTCTAGATTCAGTTTTAGTTTTAGTTTTGATTTATTTTTGCCTTAGATGAGGATGATCATTTAAACCTCCTCCTATATTTTTGTAATAAACTATTTTTAGTATTTAGGAAGTAGTATTTTAACCCCTCTCATGCATATAGAGAGGGGTTCTGAAATTTTTTCAAAAATGTTTCCTCAGAACATGCACTTCTGCACCCTCAAAGGAGGTTTTGATGAATGAATGGAACAAGATTTATTGATATCTATGTTTAATATTTGCTACTGAAATGCACTTTTGTACTCTTAGTAGATGTTGAATTAGGAAGAGATAAATCTATATTGCTGAAGCTCATGAGTAGAACTTGTTATCAATGGTACTTTTATCTCTTAATGATTTTTGCTTATGTGTCCAAGTAATATTTTATGCTCAGTTATTTATATATGAAAGCTTGAATGTTTGAGTTATTATTTGGCACTTTTGTACGGTAATGACCATTCTGTTTATGCTCAATATATGAATGACTTATTATGCGATATGCTTCTCACAATTTTTTCAGCTAAATTTTTATATGAAACAATTCATTTTTATCGAATTCTTTTCTTGTAGCGATTGAATGATCTTTATTACCAATTGCTGTTCGAAATTATTTTAGATCACATAAGTGAAAAGTTGAATCCTGAGTTAGTTTCAGACTTAAATAATTCTGTTCATTAGAATACAATTGCATTTTTAAATTAGATTTAGATTAAAATCATTTTACTTAGAAATCTTTAGAAAACAGAAATATCAATTCTTATCAACACACACACACAAATTGGGAAACTGGTCCCATTATCCCCGGTCAGACCCACCATCCCAAAAGGAAAAGGAGTTGCTTTCAAGGTCCAGACGGGGTGGGTATCCCCTTTGTTGTAGACCTGATTTTCGGGGCTTCAACACATTCATCGGTCAAGTCATCGATGCTTGCGCCAATCTTGAGGCATTATCATTCATGGATGGGTTCTCTGGGTACAACCAAATTCAGATTCCACACAGATCAGTAGAAAATGACATTCACCACCCCTTGGGGAACATTTTCATAGCAATTCATGCCTTTCAGTCTTAAAAATGCTAGCACCACTTCCAACGGGCCATGAAATACATCTTCCATTACCTAACTCATCTCATCCTTGCATATCTAAATGATCTGATAGTGCATTCCAAAAAACGTGCCAACCATTTCGATGACCTATGCCTAGTGTTTCAAAGATGTCAATAGTATAACCAATGCTTGAACCCCCTCAAGTGTTTATTTTGTGTCAACGCTAGAATACTTCTGGGTTTCATCGTTTCCCAGCAAGGGATTAGAGTAGACCCCCTTAAATTCCAAGCCATTAAAGAGGTATCTCCACCAAAAACCTTAAAGAAATTACAAAGCTTGCAGGGTAAGGCCAACTTCTTATGCTGCGTTGTACCTAATTACACTACTTGCATGCAAGGTTTTCTGTGCCTCCTCTGTCAAGATGTCCCCTTCCAATGGGATGATCAAGCCCAAAAATAATTCGACGCTTTGAAAGATAAATTATCTCAAGTGCCTTTGATTAGCCCCCCTGATCACAACAAACACTATGCAGTATACTTGTTTGCATCAGAAGTAGCCATCACTGGGGTATTAGTCCAAGATAGACTAGAAAATAAGGAGCATGTAATTTATTACATTAGCAAGAACTTATTTGGGCCTGCATTGAAGTATGAACCTGAAGAAAAAATGACCTTAGCCCTTATACATTTTGTACAAAAACTTTGACACTATATCATCCTTCGAACCACGAATGTGATAGTAGCCATCAACCCAATGAGGTACCTTCTCACTCGTCGTACAATGAACCACAAATATGTTAGGTGAATGGCTATCCTACAAGAGTTTGACCTACATTTTAACACCCCCAAGAGAAAAAAAGAACTCATTCTTGTTGAATTCATCATAGACCTCCTAATAGAGACCCGGGGCTCTCTCGTTAACGAGGCCCTCCTCGATGAACATGTATTTCTGGTGTCCATGGACGGCCCCTAGAACGGTGATATCCTCCTATTTCCTCCTCTTTTTATGAACTCAAAAGTTTAAACCTCATCTTACATGCGACGATCAGAGACACATACACCTGTAGGCCCCCCAATACCTCCTATTAGGGGATGTCCTCTATCGACAAGGCATCAACACCATCCTACATCGATGCCTTAATCATCATCATGATGATCAAGCCTTAAATGACTGTCATAGTGAGGCATGTGGTGATCATCTCTCAAGGATGGCCACTACCCAAAAAATCCTCCACGCTTGTTATTTTTTCCCACCCTCTCCATGATTACATACAAGTAGTCAAATGATGAGAGTGATGCCAATGATACACTCATAAGGCATGAGAACCACCTACTACCTTACATCCAATCATAGTGGTCGGCTCCTTCTGTAAATGGGGCATCAAATTCATGACTTGTAACCCCCCATCATCCAACAGCCAAAAATACATTGTGGTCGATGTGGACTATTTTACTAAAAGTGCAGAAGAAATGCGCACATATAATAACACCGTTGAAACCTCTGAACCATTTTTCTTCAACCATGTCATGAGGCAGTTTTGTGTTCCCAAGGAATTGGTGTCAAATCATGGTAAACATTTTGAAAATGAAATCTTTCAATAACTGTCCCAACATCTCAATTTCTCTCACAATTTTGTATCACCATACTACCCCCAGTCCAATGGACAAGTAGAAGTCATATACAAAGTCCTCAAAATCATGTTATGGTGCATGGTAAACACTCACAAAACCAATTGGCACCACATGGTGTTCTTCTCCTTAATACCGCACAATGCTCAAAGAATCTACAAGGTTTACACCCTTCCAACTTGTATATGGTATAGAAGCAGTGCTTCCCATCGAGTGTGAGATCCCCACTTTGCACTCAGCCATTGAGCTTTTAGCTGACACGAAACCTTTGGAACAAAGGTTGGTACAACTAGACCTCATCGATGAACGTCGATGAGAATCCCTTCAGAATAATGAAGCCCACAAAAAGAGGGTCAAGGCCTCGTTTGATCGCCACATCACCCCTCAAACATTCATGAAAGGGGAGTTATTCCTCCATTACGATGTCACCTAGGAAGCAATAGGACATAGAAAGTTCGAAACCCTTTGAAATGTCCCATACATCGTTAAGCATTTCCTCCTCAAGGGGGCATACATACTATTAGAGCCTGATGGGGCTTTCCTAAAAAATCCCGTCAATGGTCTCTACCTCAAAAAATTTCACCCATAAAATGCTAGAGTAGACATGTATGTACCATGACTTATTTTTTATGATGATCTCCTCATCATAGATTCACTCTAAAAAAAATTCTCTCATCATGTGTCAATAGATGGATCTTCCACTAGCTTATCACCACGGGTTCGCTAATGGTGCATCTTGATGGTCGCAAAATCTCGCTACTACAGCCTGGGCCATATACTCTCCTAACCGAACACCTCGTCTCTTTAATGGACTTTGTATTGGGCCAACCACTAAAAATCAAGTAGAATACGATGCCATCATAGGCCTCTTGGTCGATGCCCACCACCTAGGTATTCATCATCTGCATGTATTCCTTGATTCCCAGCTAGTCGTATCATAGCTAAACAATACCTTTTAAATCCGAGATCCATGTATTTTTTTGAAGTATTTACATGCACAAAGGTTAGCTAGATATTTTGATCAAATCACATTTACACATATACTAAGAAATCAAAATCATATAGTTGATCACATGCATCACATATATATAACCATCAAGATACATAAAATATCAACATCAGATACATCTTAAAACAAAAAATGCAGAAATACACCAAAAGTATAGACGCATATAAACACATCATGAGAGCTGCCATAATTGATCTTGTATATACATCAAAAAATATATGAGTACAAAAAATCACTGGCCCACGACCAGGAAGAATAAGTCAACAAAAATATAGGGGAGCATCCTCATAAATGGGTGCTTTCCCTGGTACATACATCATCTCATAAAAAGAAAAAAACCATCAAGTCTAGGGCTCACGCAGCCCAATATCTACATATGGAGCCAAAATCAAACCAGCTGTAGCCATCGCCATAGAAATATGGCACAAAACTGGTCAGTGCGCCCGCTCCAATGAAATCATCATCTCAACAATGATATCTGCCAAGCCAACCCATCCATCGACAGGAAACCCTCTAGTCAGGGACTCAATCTACCCCCAGGTGTCATGGTAACCCCGTAAATCCACCTCAGCGGATGCTAATTGTGCCTCTGCATCCTCAGCATACACAAGCAATCTAGTTGCATCTTCATCTACTGCTACCTTTTCGGAAGGCCCACCAATCTCAAACCGGTGTCACTGTGATGGGCTTTGCACCACCGTGACGAACAATTGGTGGCCTCGCTACCCTCAGTCACTATGGAACAGTGGCAACCCCTGCAACACCCAAGTGCCTTGGATCATGACCTACCAAATAGGCCAGTGGACGCCCCCGGCCCCACATTTGCAAGTAAACAAAGCTTAGTTTCAACAACATCACAAATAAAAAACCATAAACAAATACATGAAAGCACACATATGTATACAAATACATAAAAAAAAATATACCTACTGGTCCTATTATCACTCCAGGAAACTCTCCTAGGCTGTAGCTCGAAGATGCTTAGTAACATATAATCTTCAATATTGTTCTCGGAACTATTGGAATGGATGAAGGTTTGGATCAAGCCAGATAACTGCTTCAACTCTGTTTTCACTCCAGTCATGCATGAACACCCTCAGATTGACAAGGCTTTAGACCACTAATGCTCAATAGTTTATAGATTCAATGGATAGATGGAGAATACTGACTATACTAGCAGATGCATACACAAACATTTATGAATGGCTAGCTACAAGAAGTAAATGAAACTTGCAAATTTAATTTATCAACACAGAGATAAGATGACAGTTATCTGGCATTATACATAGAAGAAACGTGAACAACCTATTCAATTTCAAATCCAATTTATCAATGCAGAGATAAGATGACATTTATCTGGCATTAGACATAGAAGAAATCATGAATAGACTTATCCAAGTGCAAGCTTAGAGCAGAAGAGAAATGGACATTGAACATGTAACAACAAAAGAAGCTTGTATTACTGGAATGAAGATGAGAAGCTGCAAGGAACAGAGTATCTACAGTCTCCAGAAGTTGAACCTTTGTTCCTTCCTATTTTGGGCCATTTATAGGCCATTTACAATGCTCTAGGGCTTTCTGAGACCTCCAGCTGTCCTAACCCATCACCTCTAGCTTTAACTGCCTGATTACATATCTCAACAAATAATGAGGACACAGGTCTCCTTCCATAACCAAAACAGTAACCATTTCTGGTACGGCGCTACACTGTCAGATTGCTGGCTTATGCGGATAATGTTTATAACTGTTTCTGGTAGTTGGCGGCCTCGTGCTGGTGTTCTTTCCTCTTCTCGGCCTTGCATTCCTTTATTTGGCTTAACTGTCCCACTGTCATAAAGGCTGGCAGAGCCAATGGCTCTCCTCCTCGGGCAACTGACAGGGAGTGGTTGATGGGAAGTGGTGAGCAGGGGTGTATGGGCCGTTGGGGGTACCAAATCGGACGAACAGAGTAATGGTAGGGTGGCGGAGGACATGTTAGGGTGGCTGTGGACGAGGGTCATCAGATTGGTGGAATCAACGGTGGCGATTGATCACCGGAGGCATGGAGTCGTGGCGAGGGGCAGACCAGATCAGTACCGTTGGATCGCTTACGTGCAAATCGAACTGTTATCGGCCGGTGGAGATACGTGGTGGTTAATAGCCGTGGGTGGTTTTGGAGGTGGAAGCGGTTTCCATCAGGTGGGGATCAGGCAGTAAGCGGGAATTGTCAAACACCCCCCCGATGCCACTCGGCGATTGACACGTAGCGCTGGAGGAGAGAGAAAAACCACCTTTATCAGTGCCCGTGCGATATGAGTGACAGCCATTAGATCTGGCGGGAGTGATCTAATGGTGAAGATCGATTGAGTAGGTCTCGCCAATCGTATGAGATGTGGGCCATCAGATTGGCGGGGGGAATCGACGGTGGAGGGACACGGAGGTACGACATGTCCTCGAGAAATGTGTGGAGGGCGTGTATGGGCAGAAAGGTAAGGTTTTCTGGGTTTTTTGGGTTAATTTACTTAAGGCTAAGGTGAAAGAGGGTTTCGTTATGATGTGAGGGTCAGGTTAGAATATGAGCGGAGTAGAATGTAAGTAGAAGAGTGAGGAAAGTGGGGTGATGGCCTGTGTGGGGATCTCTCCAGGACAGAAAAGTAGACCATCTCCTTCCTTTAGCCTTAAAATGGAAAAACTACACCTTAGGGCTAACAGGTCCCTAGGCAAAACCCCAAGGAAGCCCCATAGCCAGATCTCCTATGAAATCTACCCCATGATATGGAAACTGTTGGCTTATTGGGGCTTGACACAGGTTCAGAGTTGATTTAGCCAAACAAATCCCAGTACCACTGGCCCTTTTGGCAACAATCCGTGGAGTGCAGACTAAGGTCTCACCTGAAGTAGTATGGAAGGGTGCTAGAACCAGATTTCCGCACCCTGGAGATGTCTGATGAGTTCAAGTGTTACGTGGTTCGACCTGCGCGCACGATTTTTTGCACTTTCCCATACCTCCCAGCCTGAGAAGCTGCCTTTACGCAGTCCTACTCAAGGGCTGGATGTTGCGCTTCTACGTTATTACCCAACAATTCACTGATATTCCACTATTAGTTGATTAACTTAGCCTACTTGCATGCTTTAAGTTACACTTAACAATATAAACCATTCATACAGGTGCGCGGAGTAAATAAGCAGTATATTTGAAATTTTTAGCAAACACGCATTAAACCAAGAACAGATACACAAATATGATATCAAACTTCTCTTTATTAATTCCTTTCTCGGTTATAGACCCGACTCTGCCCTGTGCACTCAACTACAGGGGTCCGCGCACTCAGCTATGGACTAGTAGGCCTCTGCGCACTTAGCTGCAGAGCCTTCTCCTACCCTACGACCCAAAGACACACTTAGATACTTAGACTCTTCCTTCTTTCTACTACTTTTCTCTACTTAGTTATCTTTTACACTTAGAGCCTCGCTCTATTTATACAATCCCATGGTCCACAGACCATGGGTAGGCCGACATTACATTTCAAAACTAGGGCGGACAACCTTATGACTCTATCATATATTTCGTGCTCCACGCCTTCAATTCGCAGAGTCTTTATAACAATATCGGGTCAAAACTTGGGCTTTGAGCGCCAAAACATGCCTTGGGGAGATTCCATGCCCAACAGGCCCCCAACACAAACATCGTGACTCACCCTCGAGTCACTCGATCGGTGTGGAGTCCCTCCAACTATTCTCGAACGGTGCTGAGCTCCACAATGCACTGAGTTGCTGCTTGCTGGATGTGCTGCATCCATTGTTTCGAGACCTCTATGTTTGGGGTGCTTCATTGCATCAATGTGTGCATCCCCTGTATTTTCACGATCTTACCTTCGATGCTTGCATGATGGTGAATGCCTCATCAATCCAAGGCTAGACACACGCTTTGAGAACTGCCTCTTTGTGTTGCACCACATCCACCTGCTCCTTTAGTGCTTTAGCTTGCTGCATCCTCGTAAGCCTCTGGGTGAGGACTACTATCTATGCATTTCCTTGGACATTGTCGTATTGCTTTTGGAGTTCTTGCACCTCTGTCTCCAAGTGCTGGATGTTGGGGTCCTCCTTGCGCGGCTTAGACCTCATCATTTACAGGTTCTGAGTCGATGGATGTTGGAGTGTTCCTTTATCGCGCAACCTCGCTATCAGTGTGGGGCAGTCCTCCGTCTCATGATCAAACTAGGTACAATATAAACATGATGCTCTCGTCACATTTGTACAATCGCGGGCATAATGCCCTGGGCCTCCGCAATTGTAACAAATCAGCTGTTTGTGTCCCATTCCTGGTCCCATTCCACCTCGCCCTCTATAGGTAGGAGTTCGATCCATCATCAGTTCATAACTCCTACAGGTGTACTCATCATGGCCTACTGATCTGTAGAAATTACATAACTACTGCTGGGACGTCTACGTATACTTCTGTAATAGATGGCAGTTATCTGTAGCATGCTTTCCTCCTAACTAACAAATAGCGCACCATAATGCAGGCACCATGCTCGGTCCTGCTTGTGCCTCTGGTCTCAATGGCATTGGCCCTCCTCCCGCCAGGTAGTTTGTGAAGACTTGACAATGGTCCTTATCATGGCCCTGGCCTTTGCACTTTATGCACCATACCTCCTTGCGTGCCTCTTGGCGAGTTTTCTTGTCTTGCTTCAAACTTTGCATCTCAAGACACAAGTTTTTCAACTGCACATGGATCTGTTGGACTCCCAGGTTAGGATCTTTAATTGGGGTCTCGTGCAGTCTCATTGCGATCTCTAAAGCTTCGGCCTGAGTGGATAGCTTTTGCTGTGACAGTGCGGTGCCTAGATGCGGCATTAGTGATGCTACAAACCATGCGCGGTGCTGTCCATCTATCAAGGTCATGTTGGCTTCACGAATCATACCCTTCAGTCTCTGATCTAGCTCCTAGGGGGTCTTGCTTGGAAGCATCGCGATTTCCTTAAACCCGATAATTGATTGTGTCTCCTATTTTGGCCTGCTAAATTCCCTGTTTAGCGCAACTTGGATCTCTGCGATCCCTATGTTTGTATTTGTTAACACCCAGGTTGTTCCCTATGACTCCCAAGGGAATACGGCCGGGGTAACCACTAACCAATCTTTGTGTTACAGTTCCTAGCCTAACTGCAACCAGAGAGGGCTCTCTCTTTATGATTTGTCTCTGTTATGATGGTATTTTAGGCTAGCTATTATGCTCAGGTTTTGGGTTTATGTTTTGGTTGAAGGATTCCTTTCAGGTCTTATGATGCAGTGTTTAGACAGTACAATACCATTAGGCAATGGAGTCTGAAGTTGTGAAGTGATCTGATACGTTGGTTTGGTGGTGCTCAAACTGTAGGGCCTATTGTGTATTTTAAACAGACAAACTAGATCAAATGGTGATGCATGTCAACCAATAGAAAGCAATTAAGGATTTTCTATTAAATTGGTGGGATGAAAGTGAGCGCACTGCACAGGAGCAAAAGTCGAATTCCTGAGACAAAGGCCACTGTGAAAGATGTATTCCGTAAGCGCAGCATTTAAGAATTACACTTAACTAGATTACAGCTGAAGAAAACATTGATAAACAACGCAGATTGAACTCAGGTTACTCAATGAATAAATCCTGAAAGCTATTCTTTTTCCTTGTTGCATAGTATTGAAAATGGATAACATATATGTATTTTAACAAACAACTAGATAACAGAGAGAGATACAGAGACTTATTGTATGATGAAATACACAGGGATCCAGTAGTTATCAACAGACACCAGAACGCATCCAACACCTCAGAAATCCGAGAAATTCCATTGCCTTTCTCTATTATCTTCTGAAAAGGATTACAGCATAAGAACTTCTTCAGGAGAAATCAACAACAACCCTTGCAAACTCATGCGAAGGGGACTTTATAGTAGTGCTTATACAAAATATCTCATCAGATCTGTGGCATCTTTTTCAAGCCTTTGTTGAGCAATCTCATCTGTTTGAGGGTGGATTGTGGCTGGGAGTTTGATTTTCCTCCTCAACGCTGTCAGGTCTGCATCTCTCAACTTCAATATTTGTTGGATACCCTTAATATCCTTGGGATCATGTCCCATCTCAATAATGATATCTTCTAAGGACCTGATTCTGTTGTCCTTTGCCTGGGATGATGCCCTTTCCAACTCCAGTTGAGAGGCTGTATTATTAAGGCTGCTTTTTAGTTTGTAATTCTCTAACGTTTCATCTGCCAAGGAGGCATACACCATCTCACCAGTCTGTTTGTGCAGTTCAATTTTGTCCATTGGGTGTATGTCTTTGGCCATGACCTCCAGGTTGGTCCTGAGGTAATCTGAGGAAGATTGAGGCTGCAGTGCTGTGGGCATAAAGTGACTCATGATCATTTTGCCTTCACTTACATCAAAGGCAGACATGAGTCTTTGCTGATTGGAAGGAGCCATATTTAACAGATGATTGTACAACTGTACTTTGATGGGGTCACTCCTCCTTTTGATGTCTATAAATTGCTGTTTGATGCTTACTTGTCCTTCTCTTTGCTGGCTGGAGGAGCTGACCTCTCCTCCTATAGCTCTGTCCTGTTCATGCTGGAAGGAACTAGCTGAAACTTCTCCACTGGGTGGGCCCATGCCCATTGCTTGCCTTATTGCTATGTCATCCTCTGGAAAGTCATTCAATCTTTGTCTTTTCTCTCCCTGGTTGATGGATGAAGTCAGGGGAGTATCTCTGTCCCTTTTTCTGGTTAAGTCCTCCTTTTGTGGGGTTTGGAGGACCGAGGCATCAAAGGTGGTCTCTGGCCTAGGAGGCACTATATTTTGAGCCTGTTGCTCAGTGGAACTTGGAGCATCAATCCCTTTTTCTTGCTGCAAGGGCTGCTGTTTGTTTTGTTGCTCCTCTTCTTGCTGCTGCCCTTCTTGTTGCTGCATCTCTTCTTGTTGCTGCAACAATGTTTCCACTTGCTCTTCTGTCAAAGGAGGTGGCTGTTCCACCTGCTTTTCTTTGCCTTTGCTGGCTGTCTGTACCGTGTTCCCGGCAGCTTGCTGTTGTGTTGTTGATGATGCAGTGACTGCTCCTAGGTGCTTTCTATATGTGGAGGGAACCTGGTGAACGGCGAGTGAAAGACGCATATGCATGCAGGACAGGTACTCTGGAGGTCTCCTTGGCCGATTGAGCAGGTTGGCGGAGTTCAGAACGTAAACAGCATGCAACGGAAACAGTAGCAGAATGAGCGAAGAGTACAAAAAATTGCGTTTTTTGGCTAAATATGGACTTTTTGCAAATTTGGCGCTATTTTGTGATGACGTCAGCGTGACGTCATTGGTGGGGTCAAGGTCGGATGACGTCAGCTGACGTCATCAGGTGACGTGGCGGGATACTGTTGGTCCATGGGGGATAGTGGGGTTGCGGCCACGTCGGCGAAGGGGCGGACAAAGGACTGATGCGATGGCGGGGTGGAAGTGACGTGGGCATGACGTGGGACAATAACTTGGCGGTTAGGGCCGTGACGGTTACGGTTGTGGATAGCCGCCACGGTCTCTCGGGGCGGTTAGGGTACGGCCCCGCTATTGTCAGAGCTTGCTCCGAGAGTCCTCAATGAGCGACGCGTGGCCGCGCCGTGACGTGACGCAACGTCACTTTCTCGGGCGCTAAATGTCCGCCGCGGGGGCTGCTCCGATATTGATACGGACCGTCGGATCTCTTGGATCTGATCCGACGATGGGCGGGGTATTGATGTGCTCGGGGGATATGCGTACGGGCGGAAACCTTCGATTGTGGGTTTTTACAAGGTTTTCAATGTATTTTAACCAATCAAAATCGCGCGCTGACACTTAGGATAAATGCCAACAGTGGGTTTTGGACTTTGGTAATTTGCGAAGGGGTTTATGGATAAAGGGGATTAGAACAAAGGTCTTTCATGCGCAGCAATGCAAGCCCGATACTTTGGATAAGAACAAAGTGGGTATTTAGGGGTTAGCTTTGCAACTGAAGGGGTATAGGTAAAACAAGGTGAGTTATGAGGCTTCTTTTGGCAGATGAAGTTTTCCAAGGGGCTAAATGACTTCAGAAGAGGGGAGGGGTTTAGGGCTAGGTTCATCAAAGTGGCCAGATGCCATTTGATTCCTGACACAGAATTTATTGGCTATAATACCAAGGGGAGGGATATTTATACAAAATTTGGGGTTTATACACCATGGTGTTAGATACTAGTAGGGGAAAAAGTACTGTAGGGGATTTACATAGTAATGTTGGGGTTAATATGGATGAAGGGGTAAATGGAGGGGAAACCACTAAGCTTATTTGAAGCTTACTTCGTTTAGAGAGTATATCAAAATGAAAATATTTTTAGACAAGAAATGTGGCTTTTGAATGAACAAGAACCACCATGAATCCATGATCTTCTTCCATGAATCTCAGCTGATGAAGGGATGTTAGTAATAAATTGGAAGGGGGAGGGAGGGAGGTTAGTCATGCTCCTTGTTGTAACTTGATGGAGGTGAACACCTTGTCAATTAATTGACTTTACTCTGGTAGACACAGTTAACATATGTGCAATGGTAAAGATGACCTTTCTGCAACCCCAACTACTTACCCAGCTACTTACCTAGCATTTTTTATTTCTCCTTGGAGGGTGCACTTGGACTTGCAAACCCTTACTTGCCTTTTCTTTTCTTTGGCTTTTTCCTTGTTTTTTCTATCTACTTCTACCCTTATCTCTTCCAAAGTCCCAGATTAAGCTGTTGGGAGCCTATTCTTCTCTACCTGAACTGCTTGTCTGCCAAGATTAAACAGTTTGGACAGACTCCTTTCTCTATTCTATAACTGAAAATTGAAAACATGGCATGATCCAGATTAAACTGTTGAATCATCCATCAAAACTTTGAGTCCATACCAAGCTATTAGCACCTATCAAAATTCCTAGGAAATATGTGATCTTTGAATCATCAAAGCAGAGCATATTTGGACCTTCCATAGCCAATCATGAAATATGAAACCTATTGGTATAGGTAGCTAACAGTATTATCATTGGAATGCTTAATGTACCATGTTAGTGTGCAATCCTGCAACACGCTTACCAGCATTGCCTTCTTTATATTGTCATCCATGACTCCTTGTACTTCCCATACAATCTTTACCACGAACCAAAATTGGTCTGGATCTTCGTTCCCTACTCGTTTGAACACTGGCAACTTTATCAAGCTCACCATATTGAACTGTGGTGGTGGCGGAGGTGGTGTGGGCAGAGATGGGGGTGAAGATGGTGAAACTAGTGGTGGTGTAGGTGGGGGTGGTATGCATGGAATTCGTTGCCTTATCAGACTGATCGCACTTCTTGGTGAAACTTTCATGAGCTCTTCCTCGCTTTCTCGTCGAGGTGAAATTTAGGGGCTAGTTTCTATCTTTGCGCAACCTTCGTTTCTATAGATCCTCCCACTTCACATAGCCCCAAACATCAATTTATTCGCATAACCCGCTTTTCACACAGTAGCATTTTAATCCAAGTGTTCAAAGATTTAACGTACTTACCTCGCGGTCCTTTGAGGAAGCATCGTTCCGCCTCACTGTAGCTGACTGAAGTATCTACCGCGAACTCAGTGATAAACCCTCCTATAATTCAATCGAACCAATGGTCCACAACACGCGCAATCTTATCTTCCGATGCTTCCAGTCTGCACACCAGCTTTGGATTCCACATAATCGGTTTATCGAGCCTACACCTTCCCAGACTGTCTGCTAGCTTCGTGATCCACTCGTACAACTCAGAGGGGAAGGATACAAAGAAAATTTCGTGGATTTCCATATACAAGTACTGCTATAACCACTCTTCCTTCGATACTTGCGAATTCCTGTTTTCCTGTGCCGTGAACTTGTGAATTTTTCTGTCTAGCCACTCTTAAATTTCTTTCTTTATCGGATTCCAGTGACACGACATCATACATCTCTTATGCAGATCCCGGTCCCAACAACAGAACCATTTGTTGGCTTATTGGAGCCTAACCTAGGTTCAAAGTTGATTTAGCTAAACAAATCTCCGTACTACTGGCCCTTTTGGCAATAGTCCGCAGAGCGTGGACTGAGGTCTCACCCAAAGTAGTATGGGAGGGTGCTAGAACCAAGTTTTCACACCCTGGAGATGTCTGATGAGTTCAAGTGTTACGCGGTTCAACACTACTCGCACGTCGCTATGCGTAATTTCCCATACCTTATAGCTTGAGAAGCTGCCTTCGCACAGTCTTACTCAATGATTGAATGTTGCACTTCCGCGTTATTACCCAAGACTTCATTTATATTCCACTGTTATTTGATTAACTTAGCCTACTCGCATGCTTTAAGTTACAGTTAACAATATAAACCATTCATACAGGTGCGCGGAGTAAATAATTAGTATATTTGCAATTTATATCAAACATGCATTAACCCAAGAACAGATACACAAATATGATATCAAACTTCTCTTTATTAATTCCTTTCTCGGTTACAGACTCGACTCTACCCTGCGCACTCAGCTGTGCACTACTAGGCCTCTGTGCACTCAGCTGCAGAGCCTTCTCCTACCCTATGACCCAAAGACACACTTAGATACTTAGACTCTTCCTTCTTTCTATTACTTCGCTCTGCTTAGTTATCTTTTACACTTAGAGCCTTGCTCTATTTATACAATCCCATGGTCCGCGGACCATGGGTAGGCCAACATTACATTTCAAAACTAGGGCGGACAACCATGTGACTCTATCATACATTTCGCGCTCCGCGCCCGCAATTTGTGGAGTCTTTACAAAAATATCGGGTCAAAACTTGGGCTTTGAGCCCCAAAACATGCCTTGGGGAGATTCCATGTCCAAAAAAAACTCCAAAATCAGTTGAGGATTGGAGTTCCAATCTTCTATCATGGCGCTCCAATAGCGCTCCACCACTCTGCCACCAACTCTCAACATTGCCACTCCCTAGCAGCGCATGCATGGGTCCCTAGCTGGCCCTGACGATACTTCAAGAATTAGGCGAAGCATAACCCCTCGCTCATAGAGTATGCTGTAGAGCACACTCCCATAGAAAATTCTCCTTAGGGTCCCATGCCGCACCTATGTGAGTTGTGACAACATCTCCTGATGTAGTAAACAGGCCCAATAAAAAACATTTCCCTGCTTGTAGCTGCTGTAACATTGCTATGTGGGGCCTCGAACACCGGTGGGGAGACGCCGACCCCACAATTCTAACAATCATAGCTAGCACTACTGCTCTACTAAGTCCAAAATTGCTACAATACTAATGCAGCCCTCATAGTAGGGGTTTGGGCCACAATTCCCCCCCCGTCTCAGCCCAGTGTCGAATATCCACGTGCCCCACTAATAGTGGATAGGGAAGCACCTACCCCCAAGGCATCAAACCTATGACAAAGTAGATACTAGTATCAATTGATATTGTCAGGTCGATGAGTCGGATGACCATCATCTGATAGTCTAGATCCCAACATCACACTAAAAGTTGCAGGAACCGATCTTGTGACCTCATCAGAGGGTTCTGAAGGAACTTCATAAACACCACTAAACTAGTAGCTAACTTGATGCAGGATCCTACACCACGGCAGTCCGGAGTGTCACCCAATCTCTCTCCTACCAGATCATCCTGCCAACCAAGATACCACAAGTAAAAAAATAAAACCCCCCCTAGGTTCTCAAAAAACAAAAAAGGGGCAAAAATCAGTAATTTTCCCCCATCATGTCCCTATTTCAAAAACAAGCACATGGTGTGCATGCCTGTTTCCAAAACAAGTGCGTGGTGTGTGTACCTGTTTTCAAAACAAGCATGTGCCCAACGTGCAAACCACCAGTTAATTCGCGGCGTCTGAGTAGGCACTTTGCGCAGGGTCGCTGCGCAAAACCCCAAGGATTGTGCGACAACCACACAACTCTTGATGAGTCGCCTGCATGGTAATCATAGTTTAACCCTAAAAGGTCGTACAAGGGACCCCTGTACAACCTACCTAACCTATAAACTACCAAATTCACAAAGGTTCGGGCACAAGCTCTTACCTGGATCTGTTGTGTGAATCTCGGGTACTCAGGCTGACCGCAATGGAAAGAAAAGATCCAAGGATGCTCTCTGACCTCCACAGCTCAAAAATGAAAATGAGCGATATTTGGGCCCCTTCGCGCTATCTATCGCCCTTTTCGCCAGCTCTTGGGGTCCATTACAAAATCCTGGGACATCCATTGGAAAAATTGGAAGAGATGCAAAGATCAGTACCATGCCATCTTCATCATGGAACCTTCTATTCCAATAAATGCAAAAAATCATGTTTTTGCCTGTCGCACACCTAGAAACTCATGTTAGGTACTTCTCCATGTCTCTAAATCTATAACATTCATTATATATGTATCTCTTGAACAATGATTTCACTTGGGGTATTGGTTGTATCCATTGCAAGAACTTTGCGCATGATCCACTTCAACCAACGACCCATTAAGAAAACAACATAGCAGGTATCATTCTCCACTCAGCATGATAGGCTTCCCTAAATCTTTGCATATCCTGACATCATTTCTCCAAAATGCACCATAAGTTCCATCATCTCGACCATGTTTATCACCATCTCATCCTTGCATATGATAAACATTCACGTTGGTTGATAGAACCCCCCTTCATGGCTCCCTTCATCTTTGTAGACCCCTCTTCACTAAAAGGAGCCATGACCCCATCACTCCGGCCTGGGAACCATCTCACATACATATCTTGAAGTTTAGCCTCATTATGCTACACTCATTATTCATACATCCCATTTCCCGGGCCATCATGGGTACTGAACGGATGCACCCCCGCATCCTACATTTGGCCTATCATTCATCCATATTGCATAGCCCATTTGTGTCACATCACCTGCCTCACCAACCCAACACGGAGACCAACCAATGGGGCCCCTGCCCTCAGCAGATACACCACACCTCTATGCAGGTCACTGTCATCATGGGGCACCTGTCTCCGTGGCTGTACATCCAAACCACCCTCATATTATTTTGGCAAGTGTACAAATATTTAAAAAAAAAAATCTCTCATCCACATTTTGTGTTTACAATTCATGACCTACATCTGACAATAGTCTCTAGTCACCTTTGGTCATAGCTTACATCTCACCAGCAAAACACATTACATTTTTGCACGCTTTTCAAAACCTGCTCACACCCATCCTGGAACTCCCATTGACTCCAGGACCATCACCATCAATAAACATGTTTTGACCGCCACCATTGGCACATCAAGCTCCAACCTCAGGATAGCTATCCATATCCTCCTATATCGACAACCCTTGCTATCATACCTATTCGACCCAAGTTATTACAACCTGTTCATATCTCACATTGATTTCTTGACTCACCATGTCGGGCAGTTAATGCCCCTTTTCCTGTCGACTTCAACAAATGTATTCCAAGAAAGAGGTAGTACCTTGAATACTTCCCCCATTAAAGAGGATATCCCCGGGTGGCACAATGGGAACCATTATCGCCCATTAATGTCATCGTTCCCCTTGAAATTCGACAACAACTTAAGCATTCATGTCAAGGTGGTGTCGTACTTAGTTACTGTTGCAGTTTCATCCATTTAGTCGAAGACCCCCACATCACTAAGCACCTCATTTAACAGTGCTTACATTATGATACGGGGGAGGTACCCACAACCGAAGACCTATGCATACCACAACACCCTAGTTAGTAGTGCTTCACCTTAGCTATGCATAAGGGAACCATATTATGCCTATTGGACCATAAAACACCCTTGACGGTGTTAGCAATTATCATTGTCAGATATCAGCACGTCAACAACCACAATGTTGACTAGACAATAATTGGTCTTTTTCTAGATTGTAATCAAGTCCGATTAGCCATCATAATGAGCATGGGACATGCTCACCTCATATAGACACATTTTCTATTGTAGGTTTTCACCAGAGCATGGTTACCATTGATACTTAGTCAAGGGGTTTTTCTCTACTCATCCCCGCAACAACCTATCCCCTCTCTCAAAAAGTTGACCAGAATCTCCATTAGAAAAAAAAACATGATGTATTTTGGCTATACGGTTCCTCCTAACCTCATACATCAGGAGGAAACTGTTAACACCAAAAAATCGTACACCTGTTAGTACAATCCAGAAGACACTAAAAGTGTCCAACAGAATGCACAGGTGGACATTTTCCAGCCGAATACATTATGAAGTTTAAAAAATCAAATTTCTCCTAAGGTCCAAAGTTTATAAAGGAAAAAAAATTAAGTTCGCACGTCTATTTATTTGATAAACACGAGCACACAGAATAACCTCCAAAATTCGCGTGGTTGCAGAAAAGGATGAATCAATGATCTGGGACCACTTTACACACTTGAGGAAGATTCTCTGAAATGAGTTCAGCCCAGTATAGCCAAATTCGAGTTGCCTTGTAATATGAAGCCCTCAATGGAATCATCTTGTCCTACCCATGTGTCTTTATCATACATGTACTAAGAGAGGGAAGAAGGATTCAAAAATTTTCTATATAAACAAGCCATGGGAAAACCAAAATATGAGACATTGTTATGTTGGCCAAATTGTTGTTTAAGAAAGCCACCATTGCATTGTTGAAGCCAAATAAGTGAAGAGCACTAGCATGTTGGTCATATTGCTTCTAAGAAACCCATCATCTTAGTGAGAGAAGAGGAATTCACCATTGGAGAGTGTTCACACTTCCTTGAGAGGGAGGAGAACTTGCAAATAGATTGAGGAAAGAAACCCTCTTGTTGAGGATTTTTGAGCTCCATATCTCAAAGAATTACCTTCAAGTGTCTAAGATTCATCTAATGTATTCAACCTCTACCAACAGTAATCAATAAAGGGAGATTTTTCCATATATTATTGATTTGTTTGATCTATTTGAGCATTTTTTTGTTTATGTACCTCTTTTTTTAGTTTATGTTTATGTATGCATTGTTTCCACTATGTACAATTTTGTGCTTATTTAAGTCTGTCCACTAACAACACCAATTTTGACTGTGATCCTTTGTATAGAACAATCCACTCCTAAGGGGGTGTATTTTGGTACATTTGTGCTCCAAAAACACTACAATAGAGCCTTCTTGATGATTCTCTGATGAAGTTAAGAAGGCAACGAACCTATATGCATTCATGACCTGTAGTTATTATGTTTACCATGTGTTTGAAGAAATATTTAGTAATTGTTTGGAAAATTATGAGCAAGATCTAACCTTAGTATTTATCATACAGACTTATCATCATCTTAGATTGAGTTTTGGAGAGTTCTGTGTTGTTCTTGGTAGTTGGTCTGTAGCCAGCCCTGAAAATGCAAATATGGTTTGCTAGTTGCACCCTCTGAAATAGAAAATTTCGGATGCAACCGCTCGGAGGAAGGCTTGTGCATGCAGCTGAATATTTCCAAATGTAGGCACAACTTGGCAAGTGTGTGGTTGGGATGTTACGTATAGGAAAAATAAAGTTCAAACCCAGGAAAAACTCATCAATGGATGTTATTTGGTGTCTGGGAGATGTGGTGTTCCTGGGAGGTTGCAGTATGTTTTTGATTAGTACACTCCACCTGGCATAACTAGAACTTTGATTTTGAGTCACGTCATAGTAAATCTTAACTCATGTTTACATGAGAGATTGTAAAAGCAGGTAAATGTGGGATGGGGTGTCACAGAGTGGTATCAAAGCGAGGTTGCAGCACTGGACTTTGGGGTAAATGCAGATCAACATGTAGATTTATAGGTTTGGCATGCATGCATGATGGTTAATTGTTGTTATGTGCATTTCAATCATATGCATGATAAATATTGTCATTATGGTTGCTTGCATGATGGTTAAGTTATTGATATTATTATGTATTATGCTAATTTAGACTGACTTGTGCAGATGTTATAACATCCCTTGAGATACATTAAGGTATGATTTTGATTATGTCTTCTATTTGGTTTATCTAACATGGTATGTTTGCAGGATAATATAAAAATAGAGATGAAGAGAAGAATAGTTGAGTACAGTTCGTATGACTCTCTGTACAAACATTAAGAGACATTGGTAGGATGGGAGAGATGAGTTGAGTAGTAGGGAGAGGGACATTCTCCTTGTTTGGAAGATAGATTAATAAGTTTGAAGGAAAAAATCATGAGTTGCAAGGTAGATAATGAGCGGTTGATTGAGGCACGAGAATGGTAAGTCCAGGTTAATGAGGATGGAAAAATGAGGATCAATCATGGACAAGAAGAAAATAATTATGGTGCAGATAGAAGCGGGTCGTAGAAAAGGTACATTTATGCACATAGTTGATAAGTAAAGGTTGTGTTGTAGCGGCTACAACCACCCTCCAAAATTTTGGCTTGCACCAATTTTGGAGCCTCCCTTGAAGAGTTTCGCTTGATGACTGCACACGCTCGGGTTCACTCCGTGAGATCATGTGGGTATTTATATTCACCTTGCTTGTCTATTGCACTCAAGTCTCTGAATGTTGATGTCTAAGTCATGCTTACAACCATGTTCTGGTTATGCTCAAAGTCTTTTCTTCGTATGTGTTTTTTGTGTTCACCATGAAAGCATCTGTCGCACTCACACACGGAGTCACATTCACTGTCGCACAAGCATCGTTTTGATCATGAATGATCAATCACAAGTGTCGTGCTTGTCGCTCGCACCATTGATCAGTCATGTTGAACATGTGTGTCTGGATGGTTTGGTCATTTCGTCATCAAGTCATGAGAGTGTGTGTTCTTATGATCACCTATGCATCTTTCGACTGTTCAAACACTTAGTCATTTTGCTGCAGTTCTGATGACCAAACTCCTCATTGATAGCGAGACCATCACCTTGCTTTTGACTTGATTGACTATCAACCAGAATAGCGCAGAAACACCAAGCTAGTTCTTTCAAGTTGTGATTCCCGCAAGCAGCTCAAGTAACACTAATGCTAGCCACCCGGATAGCCGACCGACTGTTCATCTCTGAAATTGTACAGTGTTCATGAGTAGGTCTCCTGCCGCCCCTTAGTCAGCTCAGCTTAGAAATTGCACAGAGATGATCAGGAGGTTGGCCTCCCAGCCTTAATGCATTTTTCCAGCCAGCAGCTCCTAGCAACATACTACCTATTCCCTTTAGGAATTGCGCAATTTCGTTGTTCCCTCTAGGAATTCTGCAGTTCTAGCTACTAGTGACCCCAGTAGCCAACTGGCAGTTCCCTCTGGGAATTGCGCAAATTTGGCTACCAGTGACCCCAGCAGTCAACTGGCAGTTCCCTCTAGTAATTGTGTAGATCTGGCTGCCATTGACCCAGCAGCCAACTGGCAGTTCCATCTGAGAATTGTGTAGATCTAGCTGCCAGTCTCCTAGGCAATTCCCTAGAAAAATTACACAATCCCTACCTGCTGACCCCTCATGCAGCCCAACCCATTCCTTTGGAAATTTGTGAAAATTTGGCTGTCTAGCCCCTACTGACCATTCGTTTCGAAAAATGCATAGAGCATGCCTGCCTTGCCTTCCAGCAGCCTAGACTGTCCCTCCTGAAATTTGTGCAATGTTGCCTCCCAGCCGAGCTAGACCTTGCAGTCAGTCACTGTCGACTCAGATTGTCCATCTCCATCCTTCAGTGACTCTTGTGCAATTTTCATCAGCAGTTTCCTGGAGCCATCATCCTGCATCACAGCCCTGCTGCCTCTCCCGGTCACCCACATCTGAATGATCATGTGTCATGGTAGACTAGGAGGTTTTGGATTTGATGTCATCTTGTCATGAGTGAATGCAGGTACAGGTACACCAACAAACATATCAAGACGACGAATGGGATGAAAGAAGGGAGCACATGTAGATGGACAAGTCCACCAATGGAAAAACGAATGAAGCATACGAAGCAGACGAACAAAGGAAGCATGCGAAGTGGACAAATGTGATGAACATTCACCTTCGCGAATAAGTGAACCTATCAATCCTTCCAACATGAAAGAAAGGAACAACATGCTAGAGCTTCATCAAGCGAACCAAGGACCATCAAAGACTCTGCGCACTTCGCCAAGTGGAGGTGAAGCTATGATACACCATGAAGAAATCCAACACTTAGCAACATTGTAGCTCGACATGGACTCCAGCAGTAGCATGAATGCACCAACATTGTCTTGTCAAGTCATGTCGAGTTGAGTCTGAGTCATGTTGCCCACATTTCCACTATGGGCTTGTTGTCAATCAATGTGATGTAACATGGAAGTCCAAGAGACCCACTTGTTGAACATAGAATCATGTAAGTCGAAAGTCATGGAAGTCGAACGGTCATGAGGGTAGTCGAACAACCATAAGGGTCAGTTTCACCCTTGGCTATAAATACCCCCCTCATTTGTACATGAAGGGATTTTTTCACCTCAACTCCTCCCACATAGCCAAGAGAGTCTGTAATCTTTTCTTTGAGGAGTAAGTAGTGGCTCCAATGCCCCACTGACGGGGTTAGTGATGTATGGTGTAACAATGTGTCTTGGAACTTTCACTTAATTTAGAAGCATGTTAACAGGCCAGCACGTTTTCATACATGTATTGTATTTGTTGTAAGACTGATCTTTAACACTTGTAATGCATGTTTCTTTAACCATGTGTTCTACATCTGAACTAATTCATTTGTTGTAATGCATCATCTATTAATGGAAATGTGTTGTATATGTTGTTAATGTTGTCCCGTCTGTGTCGACTACTCTGCCGAACATTAGACAAACCTTTCACATGAACCTCGCTGCAAAAACTATCACACTCATCTCGGACTGATCCATGATTGATGTACGTGTTATCTTACCTTGTATGTTGTGATAGCCACATCTGAGTGGACTACTCCACCAGAAGCTATGCATGTCCTTTTGTGTTGTGTGTTCCTAGTCGAGTTGGGACTGATCCCTTTCAACCTGGAACTCACCTTCACTCTCTTCCCCTCACAGTGAAAGAACCATTGACACAAGTACACTTACACTCACCAGGCATGTGAACCTCACTTCTCGAAGACAAAGAGAACCACTCTCCTATGCTGACAAGCAAGAGTTGAGGCAAATCCTTAAGAAAATGGCAACTGGGCCATCATACCAGATGGGACTCCCACACCAAACGATGTGAGGTCTAGTTGGGACTTCATACCAAGGTGATCCCTTGAATGTTGGTGGGTCTAGCACCGTCAACATTTCTAGCACTAGAAGGAGGGAAGCCAGTTGTACATGGCTGAAATTCCCCTCACACTCACTCATCAACCATCTGGTCAAGGCAGTAACTCGCAACCCCTCTCTCACGACTCTGCAGTTGGTTACTCCTCACCTCCCAGAATTGAACACGAAATTTCATATCAACACCTTCGCTCCATCTATCCCATCACTCGCTAGTTCGCAAAAGCAGTTGGACTAATCCCAGGCATACAATACCTTCCACACACATCTAAGAAGCCGAAGGCCACTCCCACAGGAGTGGTTGTATCATCGGTGGAAGAAGCAGTCCTTGCTACTCTTGAAGGGTTGGAAGAAGCTATTGAAGATAAAGAGGAACCTCCAATCTTCTTTGAAGATGAACAAGGAACTCTTGTGGTCTTGGGATCGAAATTCGGTGTAGGAGGTGGAGGGGAAGGCATCAGAGGAAGTGGAGGCAGAGACAAACCAACAGACTTGTAGAAAATCCGTGATAGGTTAACCTGATAATGCAATATAAATCAAAGTAGAATACTATAACATACTTCTACTATCAATTTGTGGAAGCTTAAAGATCGAGCTAAAAAATATAACCAGAAGAAGAAGAATCAATGGCACAACACACATGAAAATAATTTGGGGAAAGTGTCGGATAAAAACCCCACACTATTGTATTATCATACATGGTGGAAATACATAGGAATTATACAAAGCCTTAGCTCTCACAACTAGCCAGCTCTCAGTACAATCCTCACAGATGCTCACAGGCAATCTTGGCTTCTCTCCAGCCTTCCTCTCTACCCTCCAAGCTCCTATTTCCTTGCATTGTTCCTTGTGGATGATTAGCCCATTACCAATTGGAATAACAAGCCTTCAAAACTGCACAATCCTCAAGGATGAATCCCTGACTACATGCATGAGTTTTTTCCATGAGAAAACACATGCAACTGATAGTACACTATCCTTGAACATTAATCTCAACTGGGTCTTTCTCAGAATAGACATGCATGAGTTTCCGATGAGGGAATCTTTAGTTAATCGGAGTAGCACTAATTGAGTGCATTAATGCATCAACTAACTGTTAACTCACTATTAGTTCCTCAAACCGTTTGGAACTAATTTAACTAGACTTAACTCAGTAAATTGAGTTAACTAATTACAACTCAAATATAACTCAATCTTATCTCCTTAATTTAAGGGATAACTCTTGCATGACTTCAGAAAGACTTCTAACTTGAATTTCTCCAACTAATTAATTTAAAAATAAATTAATTAATTATTTCCAGGTAGCTGTTAAGACTAAATTCGATTTTAATTCACAATTTAATTCAAGGACAAATTAAATTGGAATATTCTTATTGCCATATTTCAACACTCCCTCTCAACAAGAAAGGGATTATCTTCCACCCCGATCCTGTCTCTATGGAACTCGAATTTACACTTTGACAATGCCTTTGTCAAAATGTCAGCATCTTGCTCCTCTGTTGAAATATATTGCAGCAACATGATCCTCCTCGACTTGTGAAAAGCCACAGCAACAAATCTTGCCTTATGCTTCTCCACACTACCATCAGTAGCTTATTTTACCTTATAAATCCAACGAGAACTCATAATTGACTTGTTCTCCAGTCTCGGAACCACGTCCCAAACATTGTTACGAACTATGGAGTCATACTCCTCCACCATCGCATCAACCCAAATCGGCTGCTCCACTGCTTCCTCAAAGGAAGATGGATCGGTATCAACACATTCCCTAGCAAGGGCCATGTATCCAGCGTACCTCTCAGGTGACCTCCTCTGTCTGCACTGAGAAGATGGTGCTCCCACATTCTCTCTCGCATCCTCCAACAATCTGTCATCTTCTGTTGTGCGCTTCCATCCATCTCTGAAAGACTCTACTTGAGTGGATGTCTCCACTCCTAGAACCTCTACATGTGGATGCTCCACTTCAGTTTGAGGATCCTCCTCCTTAGGAACCAACAATTCCTCCACAGCCTGTAGTTGGAGCTCCCTCTCAAGGGAAACTCACATGGCCTTCTGCTCATCAAACTTGAGATCTCTGCGAACCACTATCCTTTGACTGGTAGGCAAGTACACCCGATATTTGTGAGGTGTATCATTGTACCCCACAAATATCCCCAACTCTGCTATCGGCTCAAGCTTCTTTCGTGCATCCTTTGTCACATGGAAATATACCGATGAACCAAAGATCCTGAAGTGACCCACATCAGGTCTCTTACCGGAGAAAGCTTCCTCTGTTGACTTCATCCCAGGTATGTGATGCGGGCTTTTATTCTGCAAATAGACCATTGTGTTGCATGCCTCAGCCCACAAGTGAAGTGGTAGGCCTTGGTCATGCAACATTGCTCGTGCTGCCCCTACAATAGTTTTGTTCTTCACTCGACCACCCCATTCTGCTGTGGGTTATGAGGTGTCGTCAACTCTCGTTTAATTCCATCCGCTGCACATAAGTCCTTAAACTCTTGAGAGACATATTCTCCACCATTGTTGCTTCTCAAGGCTTTGATCTTCTTCCCTGACTCATTCTCGACCAAAGATTGAACTCACAAAACTTTGTGAAAGTTTGTTCCTTCTTCTACATGAAATAAATCCAGCATTTACGAGAATAGTCATCAATGAATATCACATAATACCTTTTCTTCGTTGTGGATTTCGTCGATAATGGTCCACACAAATTAGTATGAACTCGCTCTAGGATAGCCTCTGCTTGACTATCTCAATCATGAAAGGAAGAATCGGTGTACTTTCCCAAGGTACAACCTTTGCATGTGTAAACTTGCTCAAGTTTACCTTTGGGAAGTCTTGTTGATATCTACTACATTATCTTCAAAGCCCCATGATGCAAATGGCCCAACCACCTATGCCACAACTCGCCAATGTCTTGGCTTTGCACCAATTCTGCTTTCGTACTCAATGTTGCACAATCATCTACCTCTAGTTTATAGAGATTCTTCACCCAAATCCCTATCCTCTTGGTCTAACCTGTGGCTATGTGTCTTAGGAACACCTTTCTTTTACTGAAGACAACATCATAGCCTTTTTCCTCCAACATCGTGATCGATACCAAGTTCTTCTTCAATCCAGGCACATACATCACACATGTCAAGGTGAGAGGAGCTCCACGCTCCCTCTCAAAAGGAACTGTGCCCACCCCTGAAACACTATACCTTTTGTCATCACCCATCTCTATGTACATCTTGAGGTATTTCTCCTCTAAGGCACTAAATAAATTTTTATCACCAGTCATGTGGAATGAGGCTCCACTGTCAAGATACCAGACATTTCCCATCATCGATGACACCATGCATGCGATGAGGGTAAAGTCCATTTTGAACTGAGACGCTAATGCCTCACCTTTCGATCCTTCCAAGGATCCCTTCTTGGACTTCTTCAATGGGCAATTAGTCACATGATGTCCCATCTTGTGACAATTAAAGCATCTTACTTTAGACATGTCACCCTTCTTCCCTCCATGAGAAGAATTTGATTTGAAATGGGAAGCCTTACCCTTCCCTTTCCTTGCCTTAATTCGCTAAATGTATGGACCAAATCTATACTATATATATATGTATCTATATATATATATATATATATATATATATATATATATATATATATATATATATATATATTACTTTTTTTTAATAAATCACAGCAAAATATAACCAGAAGAGAAAAACATTGGGAATTCAAGTTTATCCAGCACTGTCTATCACATCCCTAAATTTTATTTCACTGAACATATCATAAAATTTACATATATTTAACTAAGGCCATAAAAAAATCATACAAAAGAATATTGTAACACATATGTACCGTTCACCAGAAAACAAGACTTCACTTGAATTGTAGTTATTGGTCTTCCCTTGCTGTCGGCCACCTCTGAGAATGAATGATGACGTACTTGAACTGAATGTAATGACCCACCGGTTAAACTCCCAGCCTACTCCTTGGGTACTCTTCTTCCCCGCGAACCCCCGAGCTGCAATGGGGTTGTACAATGGAGGAATTCAATAGCTTGTAGAGGAGAGCACTCCTTGGCTCAAGAGTCCCTCTCTAAAACCTCTACCTCACCAAACTCACTATAGTTTTGTAATCACTGCTTTGACATAGTCTCATCCATCCCACAATAGGGTTCCCAAAAGTCCTTTCTCCCATGGCTTGCCCCTAATTTTATAGGATTCCTCATAGGTGACACTTGGCATGTCATGCATAATTAATTATTTTTTTATAATTCAATTGTTTGATTATTCACCCACCCATGTGTCACTCTGTCATCAAGGGTCTCCAAAATTATTTACCTACATTTAATTTAAAATTAATATTTTCCTCACCTCAACAAGATTCCTATTTCTTCTCCTAGTTGCCTCTTGATCCCCTTTTTATTCCTTAATTTGTGTTCATTACTAAAGTTAATTAATGAGTCAAGATTTGATCCCCTATCTACTCCCTAATTTAACTCAAGTTATCTCTTAGATGGATATTCTTATGTTGGTTGTTGCCACATTTAGGTTCTCTACATTTATCTAAAATATAATTTATTAATCTTATTTTAATTCACCTTCCTCTTCTCTTAATTAGGTTTAACTAGTTTGGGATTAATCTTTATCCTTACAGTTATGTCCCTCTTTCCCCCTTTTACCTAATTAAACTACATAATCTACCTAATATTTTCCAACATGGGGAGGGTAGAGTTTTTTAAGATAAAATATTTTATTTCTTCCCATGATCCTCTTAACCCAAGTTTTATTTTTAATTTAATTACCTCAGTTTCTAACATCATTTTCCCTTTATGTAAATTTACCTAGTTTTCATTTCTTGATTATATTTATTAATTTATTTATTTTTAATGATTCCAAGGGTGCCAAGTTTGGTCGTGCCCTTTAAGAAATTCCCTTGAAGTTCCAAGGGTGCCACGCCTAATAGATTATTTGAGATGCAAAGGGTGCCAAGTTGGTCGTGCCCTTCAAGAAATTCCCTTGAAGTTCTAAGGGTGCCACACCACTTGCCCTTCAAGAATTCAATGACTACGAAGGGAAAGTATAGGTGCAACATCATAGACCACTATCATCTCTTATGCTGCCTGCTATAGTGAGACTAATGGTGTCGGGGATCAAGGAATCCGCCTTGATACGCGCCCCCCGATAAAATCCTCATGGGCGACCCAACTTTGGGACCTACCCTCATGGCATCGTGATCTTCAAGGCAAAGGTGTTTCAACCTTTCCAACCCAAGTCACGGTGGGAGTGCTAGTGGGTGAGATCAGGGACACTGTCCCACCCCTCCCATGTAGTTCCATCCACTTTTACAACCCCATCACCCATATGTGAGTCATTCGGCCAAGCAACTAATCTGTGCTTGCAACCACTAACATATCATCAGAATATAGATAAACATATATAGCAGGTTTCAAAATTGACTTAGAATTTCAAAGATAAAATAATATAAATTTTCATCAAACTAGGTGTCGTCAACTCGTCATATGCGAGTGCCTCTGGTGGTTTCCTGCCATACTCAATAATCATCAGTAACAAGGTTTCTCAGTGTTAGCCATTGTCATAATAACATCATCGCTATCACCTAGTCATTCGCATCATTGTTCATTGTGAACCTGAACTAATGCAAGTAGGTAACATAGGTGACACATCCATCATGGCTATCATCATTATAACATCAATGGAAACATACATATCCATCAAAGCTATCAACATCGTAACATCAATAGAAAACATACCTATCCATCAAAGCTATCATCATCATGATATCAATAGAGAGCATACATATCCTTTAGTGCTATCATCATCATAAATTCAATAGAGAACAAACATAACCATTTATGCCACAATCATCATAATATTAATAGAGAACATGCATAACCATTAATGTTACAATCATCATAATACCAATAGAGAATATACCTAACCCTTAATACTATCATCATCATAATGTCAATGGAGAACATACATAAACATCACAACCACTAATATCACAATCACTAATAATAGAGTCATGTTTCTAGATCCTCAACCTGAGGTCCTCAAAGAATAAAATATCTAAGATAATGTCATATTAGGGTTAGGAAACCAGAGTGGGCACTACATACACCCTCTCTTAACAATGGACTTCATCCCGAAGTCCTTAGAACATAAAGGAAAAATGACGACATATATCGTAGGAACCCTTCCTAAATCTCTTGCTAACCTTCTGATGGGTAGGTTATAATTTTCCCAAGGTATCTATACCACGAATTCTGTTATAAACTAAAGGACTATATCTGGGGAACATTGCGGCCAATTTTTTTTTTGCATGGACTAAGAAAAAACAAGACAAGGGGCAGGATAATCACAATCAATATTCATCTCATGGTACAATTAATATATGATGCTTTCAACCAAGTAAAGTCGTCCACACACTGTACTTCTGTAGCTTCCAATTATAGTCGTTCATTTCAAACTACGTCTACATGACCCTATAATTGACAATGTCGGGTATACAAAGTGATTTGTATGATCATCATTGCATATGATAGAGTTCACTGTCATAGATGTTGCAATAATATTGTCGTAGAAGAAAATATCGTATAAATTATCCATACGTTTGATATTTTCAAAAGTCTTAAATTCTATGTTATCCCTTCTGATATTTCTGCAATATTTTCCCCAATATCTCAATAAGTGTCATTTTGGACCCTTGTCAGTATGTTCCCTAAAATGATATTTGTAGCATTGCATTTAGGCCATAGCCAGAAAAATGTCAAAAGAGGTGGACAAGTAAGAATAAGAAATTCAAATGGCAAACTTAAGCTCACGGGCTAGCAAGAAGATGAAGGACTTTGATGTCAAAAGTGCTAAAAATTAAAACATTATTATTAACAGTTGTAAATAAATAAATAATTAGATAAATTACAAATCAAGTGATTGTGCGTCAAGATGTAGTGTTCAATGAATAGTTCCTAGGAGTTCATCCAACCAAGAAACTCTTTGAAACATCACCACATTACTTAATTATAGATAATATCCTAGTAGGAAATGATGTTAGTGTCTCAACTAGTTAGAGATGATGTGGTACATGACCTAACAATGGAAGAATCTAAACATGCAGTCGATAATATATCGAGCGTTGAATTGGGCATAAAGAAGAATACTCTAAATAAGGAAGTTATTCCAATAAAAAAAAGCATACTTCCCAATGCAAGGAAGTTGTCTTCTATTTGCAAATGTGGGAAAATTTTGTTTTAGCTACATAAAATCTATTGAGAGGAATCAAATTGGTTATCACACCTACCACACCTCACCTATCAAGAAAGAGATAGTGATATCCCTGCTATCACTCAAGTTCATCTCCAAATAAAGATCCCAACCTTTTTCAAAGAAAACCCAAGGATATTATTAAGTGATCATAACTTGTGACCAGTGACCACTCCACTTCACTTACTCATGCATAAATAATTAAAAAATTATCAAATTATCATAGCAACCTATTGAAAATATGATATCCAAATTATAATATATAATTATATCAATAATGATATTTATGAAAACTATGATTTAATTCAAATTATTATTAAAATTTTCAAAACAAATTAATTTAATAATATTTTAAAACACACTCCTAACTTTTCATATACTATCTTAGGTACCCTAATGGTGTGTTAAAAATGGAATTGTATGGAGTGCACGCATAGTTGTTCTGCGCTAACGTCCATTCGAGGGCCGTCCCAGTTTCGAATCACAACGCCGCCACGACAACTTAAAATTTTTGGGTCAAGAAAAGCGTGGGGGCAAAAACGTGTAGTGGTGTGCAATAAGACGCCCAGATTCAATGAAAACGATTCCAATGGCACCTTCCCAACATTAAAAATAAATAAATCTCTTCATGCAAGAGGTAAGGTCCTAAAATTTTAATTTGTCTGTGTTTCATGGAAAGATTCGAATATAAATATGAATTCCAATAAGGTTCGACATGGATGAAAAAAAAAATATGTCACTTTGAAAAACAATTTCAGGCCAGCTCCAATTCAATACAGTATACGCCTAAGGGGATGAAAATATGATTTTGTTTCAATTTTTGGAAGAATTTTAGTATTACGAATGCTCAATAAATCAAAAAATACAAGTCATTTGGCTATTTAGTTTATAGTTATAGGGTTTTTAAAAATATTTTGAAATTTTTGGATTATATTTGGGTTTATGGTTCCACGTGAATCAAATATATGAGGTATATTATTGTTATGAAACCAGCTCACAAAAAGACAGAAAAGATAGATCAACGCCTTAGAATTCAGCCTCCTCAAGGGGAAACCTCCTTTACATTACATAAATGAACAATTCTTGGATGATTCAAATGAAAAAACCTCCTCTCTATATATAGGAGTCTAAGGAGTCACAATATAACCCAACCGACCTAACAATAATAATATAAAGCCACAAAAATAACAATAGAGGGATTCTATGGGGCATAGTAATAACAATATGGGGATAATAGGGGCACAACAATATTAATAAGGGATGCAACTACAATAGTAATGGGGTAATCACTAGTATTATAGGGACCCAACATGCCCCTCTCCTTCAAAAAAGTGTTGTCCTCAATGCTTGAGTAGTTCTGGATGCTTCTGTATAAAATTCTCATCCTCCCATGTGGAATCTTCAGCGGATAAGTTCTTCCACTTGATAAGATACTTTGAAATTGATCGATTTCGTAGCTATCGAGTTCTTGTTTCTGTGATTGCTTTCGATTCCAATATAATTTTTCCTTCCTCGTCAAGTTCTAGCAATATTGTTTGAACTAGGAGCTTGTCGCCTATAACCTTCTTTAAACATGAAACATGGAAAACTGGGTGCAATCGAGAAGCTGCAGGAAGCTCCAATTTGTATGCCATAGTACCAATCTTTTGCAACACCTTGTATGAACCATAATACTTTGGTGATAATTTATTATCTTTTTTAGCTTGCTTGAGGGACATTTGCTTATATGGTTGTAGCCGTAGGAATACCCAATCACCTACATCAAAACTTCTTTCGCTGCGATGTTGATCTGCCTGTTGTTTCATTCTATTCTGTGCCAACACGAGGTTATCCTTTAAGAGTTGGAGGACTTGTTGTTGATGTTCGATGTGATGTTCCACTGCTTGAACCTTAGAATTTTCTCTTAAATATGATGTGATGGATGGTGGCTGATATCCATAAAGTGCAATAAATGGGGTCATTTTTGTTGTTGTATGGAAGGAAGTGTTATACCACCATTCAGCCAGAGGCAACCATTTGACCCATTGTGTCTGTTTATCAGATAAAAAGCAACGAAGATATCCTTCCAAACATTTGTTTACTATCTCAGTTTGCCATCAGATTGAGGATGATAAGATGAGCTATGAGCTAACTGAGTACCAAGACAAGAAAATAATTCTGTCCAAAAATTTCCAGTGAAAATGGGATCTCTGTCACTTACAATAATCTTTGGGTTTCCATGTAGCTTTTGAATTGTTTCCATAAATGCAGTAGAAACTGTACTGGCTTTAAATGGATGTGATAATGCAAAAAGTGTGCATACTTGGTAAGTCTGTCAACTACCACCATGATGACACTCTTTCCCTCAGACTTGGGTAAACTTGTGATAAAATCCATTAAAACCTCCTCCCAACATTGGCTTGGAATGGATAAAGGTTGTAATAGACTCGGTGTCTTAATTTTTCAACTTTATTTTGTTGGCAAACCAAACATTCCACCACAAATTTTTGAATATCTGATTTAAGGCCATCCCAAAAAAATTCCTTCTTAACCCTGTGGTAAGTTTTTAAAAATCCTGAGTGCCCTCCTAAGGGAGAAGTGTGCAATTCCATAAGAATCTTTTGTTTTAGTTGGGAATTCTTACAGAGGTATAAGCGATCTTTGTACCATAAAGAATCATTTTGCCAGCTAAATGTATCAGACGTACTGGAATCTTGTTGTAACTTTCGAATAAGTGCCCACACTTCTTCGTCATTCTTCCATTCCTCCCTTGCTTCGTTTATCCAATCTGGTTGGATAATAGAAATGGCACACAACAATGCTTCCACATCCTCATCCTTTCTTGAGAGTGCATCTGCCACCACATTTTGCTTCCTTTTTTTGTAGATGATTTCAAAGTCATAACCCAACATCTTTGTGACCCACTTTTGTTGCTCTTCAGAGGATAATCTTTGTTCTAAAAAGTATTTAAGGCTATCATGATCCGTTTTTACCTTGAAGTGTCTTCCCATTAGGTAGGGTCACCATTTCTTAAGTGCATGGAGTATTGCCAACATTTCCTTCTCATAAATAGTTTTGTGTAAAAACTTTCCTTTGATTGGACGACTTTCAAAAGCAATGGGTCTTTCATCTTGCATTAAAAAAACACCAATTCCATTTCCTGAAGCATCACATTCCACAATAAAGGTTTTTGTGAAGTCTGGTGTAGCTAAGACTGGTGCTTGGCACATTGCCTCTTTAAGATGTTCGAAGGCCTTTGTTGCTTCTGGAGTCCATGAAAATGCATCTTTCTTCAATAATGTTGTTAGAGGTGCTGCTATTCTCCCATAATTCTTAACAAACTTGCGATAATACCCTGTCAACCCGAGAAATCCTCACAGATGCTTTATGGATGTGGGGATTTTCCATTCCTTAATGGCTTTAATTTTGCTAGGGTCTACCTTAACTCCTTCATGAGATACAATATGACCCGGATATTCCACCTCTTGTACTCCAAAGAAACATTTGGATCTTTTTGCATATAATTGTTTCTCCTCCAATAGTTGTAGCACCCTGTCAACATGTTCAACATGATCCTTCCAAGACTTCATGTAGATTAGTATATCATCAAAAAATACTAACACAAATTTTCTAAGGAATGGTTTGAAAATGGAATTCATCAAACCTTGAAATGTTGAAGGTGCATTGGTAAGGCCAAAAGGCATGACCAAAAATTCATAATGACCCTCATGAGTTCTAAATGTTGTTTTTGGAATGTCTTCAGTCTTCATTCTGATTTGATGATATCCTGAACGAAGATCCAACTTGGTGAAGTAAATTGATCCATGCAATTCATCTAGTAATTCATCAATGACAGGAATGGGAAACTTATCTTTAATAGTGAGCTTGTTGAGCTCCCTATAATTCGGACACATGCGCCATGATCCATCCTTCTTGTGCACCAATACTACTGGAGCAGAGAAAGAACTTTGACTCGGTTGAATTATACAAGCCTCTAGCATTTCTGCAACCATACGTTCAATTTCACTCTTTTGGGCATATGGATATCTGTACGGCCTGATGTTTGGAGGAACACTTCCTGGAATCAGATGAATAGCATGATCATGATCACGAATAGGTGGGAGACCTTTGGGAGTCTCAAATACCTTGGAATGATTGTCCAAGACTTTTTGGAGATCTGGAGAAATAGATGATTCCAATGTGGAAACATCTAGCAAACATAATTGTGCAATTACACCCTTTGTTCCCTTTTTAGAAGCTTTGTCATACCGTTAGAGCTGATTATCTTTCCCGGTTTCCCTGCAATACCCCTTAATTCAACTTCCTTTCCTTCCACAAAAAATTTCATGAAAATTTCTTGAAAATTAAAAGCTATTGTACCCAAGGATTGTAGCCATTGGACTCCTAGTACAACATCAGAACCTCCCATTGGAATGGAAAGCATTGGGCTAGTCAATACATATTCTCCCATGGATAGCTTGATATTATGGCACTTTCCAGAGCAATTTATTGTTCCTCCATTTGCAACCATCACTTGACACTCTGGTGCTGGATATAAGAAGCAATTCAATTCTTTTTCTACCTTAAAATGAATAAAATTGTGGGTACTTCCTGAATCAATCAACACTATTACCTTTTTCTTCTTGATTTGTCCTTCTATCTTGATGGTTTGAGGAGTGGTAATTCCTACCAATGCATTACAAGATATGGTCAGATTCATTTCTTCTTTATCTAGGCTTTGTTCCTCGAGTATATCCTCTTCTTTTGACCTTTCTTGCTCCTTTTCTTCTTCCTCTTTGCAATCTATGTAGAATAATTTCTTCTCAACACACTTATGACCTTTAGTGTATTTGCTATCACAACTGTAACAAAGCCTTTTGCTCCTTTTTCTTCCAATTGTTGTGGTGTCAACCTTATAGGTTGTGGAAGACTAGGGGTAACAACACTTCCATCTTTATAGTTGTGAGTGGTATGCTTCCTAGTTGCCATAATTTTTCTTTCCATTTTTCTTGCTAACCTAAATGCCTTCTCTAATGAATCAGGTTCCCAAAGGCGAACATCATGTTGGATATTATCCTTTAAATTCCCTATGAACACATCAATCCTACGCTCCTCTGGAATATTTTTTACCCTTATGTTCAATTTTTGGAACTCCTCAATGTGCTCCATTATTGAACCCTTTTGTTTGAGACTTATCAATTGGCTAAAAAAAGTGTTGCTTTTTGTATCCTCATAATCTGTTGTCAATTCTTCCATAAAAATTTCCCAAGTGATAATTTGTTTACAAGAGTAAATTCATTGATACCATACAAACTGATTTGGTTCCAAATATAAAGTTGCAATACGTACCTTTTGTGTGTTTTGCACATTATTGAGATCAAAAAATTGCTCCATCTATAATATCCATGTTGCGGGATCCTTGCCATCAAACTTCCTCATATCGATTTTTTGAATATGGTGGGTCTTCAATCCCACATGAGAGTCTAAGAAATTATGATTAAAATTTCTTTTGTTCGCATCATGAGTTTCCTTTACTACCTTTTCACCATTAGTAATTATTTCTTGTAGAAAATTTGTCAAATCTGTCTTCAAATCTGCCATGTCTCTCTTCAAATCTGTCTTCAAATCTATCTTCAAATCATCCATCTTAGCTTCCACACCCTTTATCTTAGATTCCATGCCATTTATCTTAGCTTCTGTTAGCTTTTGTGAGAGTGACATTTGTTGCACTTGTTCTTGTAATTTTGATATATCATGTAGCATTTCTTCCTCTTCTTCATGAGTCATGCTAGAGCTTTCAGGTTGCTTACTAGGTGTTTGCATTTTCTTTCCTCGGGGTATTAGTTACCGATAGTAATGCTCTACTATTCCCTTTGAATTCCTTCAAAATAAATTTTCAAACCAATCTTAAGCAAAAATTTAAAAGAATCTACACACCTTTTTTCACTTTGTAGGAGCTCGATATTGCCTCTGATGTATCTCTGTACTTTTGGATCATCCAATTCTGAAATTGCAACCTGCAGTAGCCCTCTGTGTCCTCTTTCCAATGCCACCAGTCTGATCCAAATTAGATTCTCCAAGGAAGAGTTATGCGAAATCTCCCACAGTGACCTGATTATAGACTAGTTCAGTAGAGCGAACTTGTATGACATGCCACGACTCACTGTTTTGACCTTTGGCTCTGAAAAATATATACAAGAAATTATAATCCGTCCTCTTTCTGTAACTTCTTATGAAATTTCAATCCGATGCGTAGAGAGAAAGTTATGACGATTTTCCCCAGGTCACCTGTTTGGAATGTAATTCAGGAGTCTGCAAAAAGACCAACTTCCTTAGATCATATCTCCACAAATATAGCGTGAAAAGCTCTGAAATTTGGACTTGAGGTTTAGGGCGATTTCTTCTCAAATGGTTTTTTTTTTTTAGTTTCTGAAACGTTGCAGAAAAAAAGTTATAGTGAAAATGCCACGATGACCTATTTGGAGCAGTGAAACCCTATAATCCAAAGCTCTGATACCAAATGTTATGAAACCCGCTCACAAAAAGATAGAAAAGATAGATCAACGCCTTAGAATTCAGCCTCTTCGAGGGGGAAACCTACTTTACATTACATAAATGAAAAATTCTTGGATGATTCAAATGACAAAACCTCATTTCTATATATAAGAGTCTAAGGAGTCACAATATAACCCAACCGACCTAACAATAATAATATAAAGCCACATAAATAACAATAGAGGGATTCTATGGGGCACAGTAATAACAATATGGGGATAATAGGGGCACAACAATATTAATAAGGGATGCAACTACAATAGTAATGGGGTAATCACTAGTATTATAGGGACCCAACAGTTATCAACAAAAGTGAAAAGTATAATATATACTATCAAATACGGTGGGAAGTACATTGAAATTTTTAAAGATGGTGGACAATATGTTAACTACACCATGCCCATAATTTACAGAGATTTTATCAGATTTAGTGTTGCTGCCAAGTTAGGTACAACAAATACTATTACAGCTGAATCTTGCTTCTATTGTTTTCTAATAAAAATTTTAATAGATATATATATATATATATATATATATATATATATATATATATATATATATATATATATATATATATATATATATATATATATATATATATATATATATATATATAGATATATATATATATATGTTTAAAATTCTTCAGAAAACATGATTGGAAACTCTGCACTGCAAAGCATAGAATTATTTTGGTTTTATGTTCCACGTTTGAGGGATTGTTGAATTTGTGATATACTCCATGTAATTTTCTAGGATATCAAACAGAGCACAACATTTTGTGATATATCTGAATAAATAAATGATAGTTATAGCATGTGTAGAATATGAATATATATATATATATATATATATATATGGAACTGCTAAAGCTACAGAATCAGAGACTTTGTTTAGGGCGATATTGAAATATACAATTGAGAGGCACCTCATCCTTAAAATGAACTGGTTAATGCACATGTTTTATGACAGCTGAGGATGCTTAAATGTGCTCAATATATATATATAATAAACTAATGATTAACAATCACCAGAAAATAATAATAAAATAAAGCATAAGAATAAGTCTAACTAATGAAACTAGTTCCATCTCATTTCAATAAGTTGTCTTTTTTTCGTCGTATAATACCAAAAACTTAATCTTGACTTCGCCATATGCTAATTTTCTTGGTTTAGGCTTTATGAGTGGTTGGATGTGAAGCATTTTAATGCTCTAACAATAATCAAGCCATTCTTTTAAAAATTAATAACGAGTTAAAAGGGCCACACTATAAATTGACATATGGAAATTATGTTTTATGTAGTAATATCTTGGTTAAATTTAATATTCACATCAATTGTATAGAATTTTTATATATTGGTATTTATTAAAGAGAAGTCAATAATTAAATATTGATTGCAAAAGGATGTTTTTTTATGGGTACATGAAAAGTTAGCAGTGTGTTTTAAAATATTATTAAATTACATTGTTTTGAAAATTTTAATAATAATTTGAATTAAATCATAGTTTTCATAAATATCATTATTGATATAATTATATATTATAATTTGGATATCATATTTTCAATAGGTTGCTATGATAATTTGATAATTTATTTAATTATTTATGCATGAGTAAGTGAAGTGGAGTGGTCCCTCGTCACAAGTTGTGATCACTTAATAGTATCCTTGGGTTTTCTTTGAAAAAGGTTGGGATCTTTCTTTGGAGATGAACTTGAGTGATAGCAGGGATGTCACTATCTCTTTCTTGATAGGTGAGGTGTGGTAGGTGTGATAACCAATTTGATTCCTCTTGATAGTTTTTATGTAGCTAAAACAAAATTTTCCCACATTTGCAAATAGAAGACAAGTTCCTTGGATTGGGAAGTATGTTTTTGTTTGGTTGGAATAACTTCCTTATTTAGAGTATTCTTCTTTATGCCTAATTCAATGCTCGATATACTATCAACTGCATGTTTAGATTCTTCTATTGTTAGGTCATGTACCACATCATCTCTAACTAGTTGAGACACTAACATCATTACTTACTAGGATATTATCTATAATTAAGTAATCTGGTGATGTTTCAAAGAGTTTCTTGGCTGGATGAACTCCTAGGAACTATTCACTGAACACTACATCTTGACGCACAATCACTTGCTTTGTAATTTATCTAATTATTTATTTATTTACAACTGCTAATAAGAATGTTTTAATTTTTAGCACTTTTGACATCAAAGTCCTTCATCTTTTTGCTAGCTCGTGAGCTTAAGTTCGCCATTTGAATTTCTTATTCTTACTTGTCCACCTCTTTCGACATTTTTCTGCCTATGGCCTAAATGCAATGCTACAAATATCATTTTAGGGAACATACTGACAAGGGTCCAAAATGACACTTATTGAGATATTGGGGAAAATATTGCAGAATTATCAGAAGGGATAACTTAGAATTTAAGACTTTTGAAAATATCAAACGTATGGATAATTTATACGATCTTTTCTTCTACGACAATATTATTGCAACATCTATGACAGTGAACTCTACCATATGCAATGATGATCATACAAATCACTTTGTGTACCCGACATTGTCACTTATAGGGTCATGTAGACGTAGTTTGAAATGAACGACTATAATTGGAAGCTACAAGAGTACAATGTGTGGATGACTTTACTTGGTTGAAAGCATCATATATTAATTGTACCATGAGATGAATATTGATTGTGATTATCCTGCCCCTTGTCTTGTTGTTGCTTAGTCCATGAAAAAAAGAAAAAAAAATTGGCCGCAATGTTTCCCAGATATAGTCCTTTAGTTTATAATGGAATTAGTGGTATAGATACCTTGGAAAAATTATAACCTGCCCACCAGAAGGTTAGCAAGAGTTTCAGGAAGGGTTCCTAGGATATATGTCGTCATTTTTCCTTTATGTTCTAAGGACTTCGGGACGAAGTCCATTGTTAAGAGGGGGTGTATGTAGTGCCCACTCTAGTTTCCTGACCCTAATATGACATTATCTTAGATACTTTATTCTTTGAGGACCTCAGGTTGAGGATCCGGACACATGACTCTATTATTAGTGATTGTGATATTAGTGGTTGTGATGTTTATGTATGTTCTCCATTGACATTATGATGATGATAGTATTAAGGGTTAGGTATGTTCTCTATTGGTATTATGATGATTGTAACATTAATGGTTATGCACGTTCTCTATTAATATTATGATGATTGTGGCATAAATGGTTATGTTTGTTCTCTATTGAATTTATGATGATGATAGCACTAAAGGATATGTATGCTCTCTATTGATATCATGATGATGATAGCTTTGATGGATAGGTATGTTTTCTATTGATGTTACGATGTTGATAGCTTTGATGGATATGTATGTTTCCATTGATGTTATGATGATGATAGCCATGATGGATGTGTCCCCTATGTTACCTACTTGCATTAGTTCTGGTTCACAATGAACAATGATGCGAATGACTAGGTGATGGCGATGATGTTATTATGACAATGGCTAACACTGAGAAACCTTGTTACTGATGATTATTGAGTATGGAAGGAAACCACCAGAGGCACTCGCATATGACGAGTTGATGACACCTGGTTTGATGAAAATTTATATTATTTTATCTTTGAAATTCTAAGTCAATTTTGAAACCTGTTCCATATGTTTATCTATATTCTGATGATATGTTAGTGGTTGCAAGCACATATTAGTTTCTTGGCCGAATGACTCACATATGGGTAATGGGATTGTACAAGTGGATGGAACTACATGGGAGGGGTGGGACAGTGTCCCTGATCTCACCCACTAGCACTCCCACCGTGACTTGGGCTAGAAAGGTTGAAACACCTTCGCCTTGAAGATCACAATGCCATGAGGGTAGGTCCCAAAGTTGGGTCGCCCATGAGGATTTTATCGAGGGGCGTGCATCAAGGCGGATTCCTTGATCCCCGACACCATTAGTCTCACTATAGCAGGCAACATAAGAGATGATAGTGGTCTATGACGTTGCACCTATACTTCCCCCTCATAGTCACTGAATGCTTGAAGGGCAAGTGGTGTGGCACCCTTGGAACTTCAAGGGAATTTCTTGAAGGGCACGAC
This sequence comes from Pinus tabuliformis, assembly GCA_031772625.1. Lineage (NCBI taxonomy): Eukaryota > Viridiplantae > Streptophyta > Pinopsida > Pinales > Pinaceae > Pinus > Pinus tabuliformis. Next base: position 1,066,842,597 of record CM062815.1, read on the forward strand.
CAACTTGGCACCCTTGGCATCTCAAATAATATATTAGGTGTGGCACCCTTGGAACTTCAAGGGAAGTTCTTGAAGGGCACGACCAAACTTGGCACCCTTGGAATCATTAAAAATAAATAAATATAATCAAGAAATGAAAATTAGGTAAATTTACATCAAGGGAAAATGATGTTAGAAAACGAGGTAATTAAATTAAAAATAAAACTTGGTTTAAGAAGATCATGGGAAGAAATAAAATAGTTTATCTTAAAAAACTCTACCCTCTGCATGTTGGAAAATATTAGGTAGATTATGTAGTTTAATTAGGTAAAAGGGGGAAAGAGGGACATAAATGTAAGGATAAAGATTAATCCCAAACTAGTTAAACCTAATTAAGAGAAGAGGAAGGTGAATAAAAATAAGATTAATAAATTAAATTTTAGAGAAATGTAGAGAACCTACATGTGGCAACAACCAACATAAGAATATCCATCTAAGAGATAACTTGAGTTAAATTAGGGAGTAAATAGGGGATCAAATCTTAACTCATTAATTAACTTTAGTAATGAACACAAATTAAGGAATAAAAAGGGGATCAAGAGGCAACTAGGAGAAGAAATAGGAATCTTGTTGAGGTGAGGAAAATATTAGTTTTAAATTAAAATTTAAGTAAATAATTTTGGAGAGCCTTGATGAGAGAGTGACACATGGGTGGGTGAATAATCAAACAATTGAATTACAAAAAAATAATTAATTATGCATGACATGCCAAGTTTCACCTATGAGGACTCCTATAAAAGTAGGGGCAAGCCATGGGAGAAGGTACTTTTGGGAACCCTATTGTGGGATGGATGAGACTATGTCAGAGTAGTGATTACGAAACTATAGTGAGTTTGGTGAGGTAGAGGTTTTAGAGAGGGGACTCTTTTGCCAAGGAGTGCTCTCCTCTACAACCTATTGAATTCTTCCATTGTACAACCCCATTGCAGATCGGGGGTTCGCAGGGAAGAAGAGTACCCAAGGAGTAGGCTGGGAGGTTAACCGGTGGGTCATTACATTCGGTTCAAGTACGTCATCATTCATTCTCAAAGGTGGCCGACAGCAAGGGAAGACCAGTAACTGCAATTCAAGTGAAGTCTCATTTTTTGGTGAACGGTACATATGTGTTACAATATTCTTTTGTATGATTTTTTTATGGCCTTAGTTAAATATATGTAAATTTTATGATATGTTCAGTGAAATAAAATTTAGGGATGTGATAGACATTGCTGGATAAACTTGAATTCCCAACGTTTTTCTCTTCTGGTTATATTTTGCTATGATTTATTAAAAAAAAGTAATATCTATATATATATATATATATATATATATATATATATATATATATATATATATATATATATATATATATATATATAGATATATATATAGATATAGATATATATATATATATATATATATATATATATATATATATATATATATATATATCTGGTCCTTACACTAAAGCTAGATTTTCTTCATCATCATTCTTGGATGAAGAACCATCTCGTGTGCTCCTCCTGATCTCCTCCCGCATAAGATCCAACCACAGTCATTCCCAATCCGGCAGTTTCTCCCTTCCATTCACAGAGTCCTGGTAGCTATTCCAACTCTTTGGAAGGCCAAGGAGAGCGAGGCTCACCATATCATCATCGGAAATAGTTATTCCCACATGGCCAAGCTCATCTCTGCAGGTGGTGAGCTTGTTCAGATATGTGGAAATAGTATCGCCCTTCTCCATATTTATTCTTCGTAGCTTATCCTTGAGCGCCAATTTCCTCTGGTCGCTACTGTTCTGGTAGAGGTCCTTCAATGTATTCCACATTGAAAATGGAGTATCCTTCCCATGGAGACTTGAGACAATATGGTCTCGAACTCCCTCAACGATGATCCATCTTGCCTTCGCCACACACTTCTGTAGGTTTTAACCCCGTACAGAAATTACCTACATAGGAATTCTAAAACACAGAAAATAAACAACGCAAGAGCATAACACATAAAACACATATACACAGAGATTTCCCCTAGATCCCATAACCAGGACTACCAGCTTGATTTTTAATTATGTTCCTTTCAACTTTACAATACATATTTATACATGCCTAAGCATCCAATACCATGGATCGAAAACCATCGCGTCCAAAACCATGGACCATAAACCATCGCGTCCAAAACCATGTGCGAAAATCATGCACAAAACCATAGGTAGGTCTACCCAACCTAATATAGGGTCCAAAAAAACAAAATTTTCCCGAGCGTTGTCCTAGACCCCATAGAGGGGGGTTACCTGCACCCCTCAAACCCCCCGTGACCCCCCCACTATGCAATCGGCGCAATGCAGGGGGGCTCCGCCCCCCCTCTAACCCCCCTGTTAACTATGTGGGCTAGTCGTGGAAAGAATATAACACAACCCAACATTCGTCCACTTGTTGTTTTCTTTCCATAGGGGGCCACAAGAGAGCTTAGTCATTTATCCAGCCCTGCAATGCCCATTTTTCCTCTACACCAAGAGAAATTCTTAGAGCTCACAAATTTTGTCAATGCATCTGCAATATTCTTCAAAATGTCCACCTTTACCAGCAACACCTTTTTGTCTTCTATCATATGCCTCACAAAGTGATACTAAACATCAATGTGCTTTGTCTTTGAATGATATGCAGGGTTCTTTGCCAAGAAAATTGCACTTTGGCTATCAAAGTCTATCCTTATAGTTCCCTGTACTAACCCCATACTTGAACACAATCTCTGCAACCAAACTGATTCCTTTCTTGCATGAGTGGTTGCCATGTATTCTGCCTCTGTAGTTGATAGTGCCACTACAGCAACTGACTGCACCTCCAAATAGGTTAAACACATACCCACTAGTAGATCTTCTCTGATCCAGATCTCCAACCCAGTCTGCATCAACAAAGCCACGAATATCCAACACTCTATCCAATCCTAGTCTTCCTTGGTAGCACAAACCATAATCACTAGTGCCACGCAAATACCTGAAAACCTACTTCACTGCTATCCAGTGCTCGTTCCCTGGTTTTTACATAAACCCGCTCAATACTCCCACTGCATGTGCAATGTCTAGTCTAGTATAGACCATTGCATACATTAGGCTACTGACTGCACTTGCATATGGAACATGGGACATGTCCTCTTCCTCTTCTTGTGTCTTGGGACATTGTTCAGCAGATAACCTCACACCTACAGGAATAGGAACCTTCACAATCCTGCATATTAAACCTCTGCAGTATTGTCTCGACATACTTCCTTTGGTTTAACCAAAGCTTCCTCTTTTCCTCGTCTCTTTTAATTTCCATGCCCAAAATATAGTTTGCAGCACCAAGATCTTTCATGTCGAATTTGGAGGACAATTGGGTCTTCAAATCCTGGATAATTTCTTTGTCATTTCCAACCAGCAACATATCATCCACATACAAGACCAAATAAATAACATGGTCACCAATTAATTTAAAATACACACAGTGATCTGCATTGCTTCTGGTGAAGCCAAGTCCCCGTATAAATGTATCAAATTTCTGATACCATATCCTTGGTGACTTTTTTAACCCATATAGAGGCTTCTTTAACTTGCATACCATTTCTTTCTTACCCTTCACCGCAAAACCTTCAGGTTGCTTCATGTAGATCTCCTCTTCCAGATCCCTGTGAAGAAATGTTGTCTTCACATCCATCTGTTCTACCTCAAAATCAAAAGTAGCAGCAACAGATAAAAGTAATCTAATAGAAGCTACCTTGGTAATAGGAGAAAAAATATCGCCAAAATCAATTCCTGGCACCTGGGAATAACCTTTTGCTACCAACCGAGCTTTGTATTTCTCCACCTTTCCTTCTGCATTTGTCTTCTTCTTGAACACCTATTTGCTGCCAATAGGTTTCCTTCCAGCTGGCAACTCCACCAGATCTCAAGCCTCATTTTTGTGCAAAGAGGGCATATCATCAACCATGGCCTCTTTCTAGAGTTTTCCATCCTCTGAATCTACTACTTCCTTCACAGTTCTGGGATCATCATCAGTAACAGATAAAGAAAAATTTGAAGAGAAAGCAGATGGACTATACCTTTCTAGCTTCCTTCTTTCTCGAATTGATCTTCTCACACCTGGAGTTTGTGGCTCTTCATCTTCTGATTCCTCATTTGATGTAGAGTTTGATTCTTCCTCCTTAAGCTCAAACTCTATCTTCTCAAGTTCCTTTGGTTGGACTTCATGTTTAATAACATATTTCACCTCTCTGAACACCACATCTCGGTTGTACACAACCTTCCTTGTTACTGGGTTCCAAAGCTTATAACTATTTAAACCATCCTTATACCCAATAAAGATGCACTTTTTAGATTTACTATCCAACTTGGTTCTTTTCTCATTTGGAACACGTATATATGCATGACATCCAAATACCTTCAGATGTGAAAGAGAGGGTTTCTTACCAGTCCATACCTCTTGTGGAGTCTTATCCTCCAACGCCAATGAAGGTGATCTGTTGACCAGGTAACATGTTGTCTCCACCGCCTCTGTACAGAATTCCTGTCCTAACCCGACACCACCGAGCATGCTTCTTTCCCTTTCCATCAACGTCTTGTTCATTCTTTCTGCAACTCCATTTTTCTAAGGTGTGTATGGTGTAGTCTTCTGTCGTGCTATACCACACTTCTTACAGAATTCTTCAAATTCCTTACTATAAAATTCTCCACCATTATCTGTCCTCAACACATTTATCGTCTTCTCTGTCTGGTTTTCCACCAGAGCCTTAAATTCTTTATATCTGTCAAAGACTTCCAATTTATTATTAAGGAAATATATCCATGTATTCCTTGAGAAGTGATCTATAAATGATACATAGTACACAAACTTACCCAATGATGGAACCTTCACAGGTCCAAACACATCACTGTGCACAAGTTCTAATATCTGTTTCGCCCTCTTACCACCAGAGGGGAAACTCACCCGATTCTGCTTCCCATATACACAATTTTCACATAAATCAAAATCCAAATAGCTATTACTCATACCTTCTACCATACGTTTACCATGAAGTATTCGAAGGCCCTTCTCTCCAATATGTCCAAGCCTTTGATGCCACAATATGGTCTTCTCTCCAGAGACCACTAGATTTTCTGCTCCACTTTCAGGAACCACAGAACTGTTGCACCCATCAACAACAGTTCTACCTTGTAGCTTGTACAAAGTTCCAATTCGAACTCCCTACATCAATACCAGTGCTCCCTGAACCATCTTGCAGGTATCCTTCTCGAACATTGTTTTTACACCTGCATCATCCAGCTTGCTTACAAAAATTAGATTTCTGGCTAATGCAGGAATATGCAGAACACCCAGAAGTGTTCTAACCCTTCCACCTTGCAACTTCAACTTTACTTTTCCGCGACCAATGATTCTAGCCTTCCTGTCATCCCCTAAGAAGACATCACCACCATCATATTTCTCATACTCGCAGAACCACTCTCTATGGGGGGTGAAGTGAAAGGATGCACCTGAGTTAATCAACCATGTTTCATGGTCTACATGCGTACTTGAAGAAGCCAAGTACACATCCCCACCTTCATTTGAGGTGGTTTTTACCTATGCCGAAGGAGCATCATCAGATCCATTTCCTTTCTTAGGAGCTTTAGATTTAAAGTCCCTTTTGTAGTGCCCTTCCTTTCCACATTTCCAGCACACCACCTTTACAGGTTTTCCTAGAGATTTAGATCTCCCTCTACATTTATACCTCCAACTCGATGACTTACTTTTGTTTTTGTTCTGGGATCGTCCTCATACAGGCAAGGCATCACCATTCTGGCTCTCCATATTTTTCTGTCTCATTTCCTCCGTTAGTAAGGATGAGACTACTTCATCAAAATGCAAGGCAGTTGCATTGCTACCTATTGCAATAACTAGACTATCCCAGGAATCTGGTAGAGAACACAACAAACTTATGCACTTATTTTCATTTAAAATTTTAATATCAACAGATAATAACTGACTTACCACAGTATTAAATCCATTCAGATGCTCTGTCACCAAGTCTCCATCTTTCATCCTCAGGTTATACAGCTTTTTCCGTAGGAACAATTTATTCACCAGAGACTTAGATTGGTACAAATTCCCTAACTTTTCCCACAAAGCCTTCATCGTAGCTTCCCCTGATATATTCAATAATACTGAATCTGAGACACACAATCGTATTGTGCTCTTTGCCTTCCGATCCAACTTCTTCCATTCTTCATTAGACACTCTCATTGGTTTAGTACTTGGATCTATCGTGATCCACCGATCTTTATCCACCAATCGATCCTCCATCTTGAGTTTCCATAACTCAAAATTATGACCATTAAATTTTTCGATCTCTATCTTTCCACTGCTTGCCATCTTCTTTCACCACCAGAATCGATCCCTTAGATCTCCCACTAAACAGGGTTTACCAGAGGCCCGAGCGAAACCCCTCAACAACAAAGGTGTCCCCTTGAAGCCAAAATAGCTCTGATACCAAATGTAGGTTTTAACCCCGTACAGAAATTACCTGCATATGAATTCTAAGACACAGAAAATAAACAATGCGAGAGCATAACACATATACACAGAGATTTCCCCTGGATCCCAAAACCGGGACTACCAGCTTGATTTTTCATTATGTTCCTTTCAATGTTACAATACATATTTATACATGCCAAAGCATCCAATACCATGGACTGAAAACCATAGCGTCCAAAACCATGGACCGAAAACCATCGCATCCAAAACCATGTATGAAAATCATGCACAAATCCATAGGTAGGTCCGCCCAACCTAATATAGGGTCCAAGAAACAAAATTTTCTGGGGCACTTCCCCAGACCCCATAGAGGGGGGTTACTTGCACCCCTCAAACACCTTGTGACCCCCCCCCCTATGCAATCAGTGCAACGAAGGGGGGGCAGACCCCCCAGTTAACTATGTGGGCTAGTCGTGGAAAGAATATAACACAACCCAACAACTTCTTCCACTTAGCCAACTCTTGTGCATTAGTTGAACCTAGCTTTGGGATTTATTGATCAATGAATTCCTTCAAGCTATTGTCTTCTAATACAACCTTCATTCTATCTTTCCATGTGTCAGGCCAGGAGTAACTCCAGTTTGGCAGAAAAACTAATTCGTTTTATTTCATTAGGTAGCTATTGTTATATACAAAGGACGTGACTGCTCAGTTCATCTCCTAATGACTGTTCACATTCCTAATTTAAATATTTACACAAGTTCACCCAGTCGTATAGGATTAGGTGTCAACATTCCCCCCCTTAATCTGAAGGGATGTTGGTGAGTCCAAGCATCGTTCTAAATCTTTCAAGCTTTTCTCTTCCAAGCGCTTTGATGAAGATGTCTGCAATTTGCTCATTTGTGGAACAATGACGGAGATGGATTGTTTTGGCCTCAACATGATGTCAGATCAGATGATATTTAGTATTGATGTGCTTTGTACGATCATGGAACTTTGGGTTCTTGGCCAACTTTATTGCAGAGGTGTTGTCAATCATGAGTGGAATTGATTGTACTTGTTTTACCTGCAAATCTTCAAGAATTTTCCTGAGCCACACAATTTCTTTTGTTGCTTCAGCTGCTGCCACGTATTCTACTTCTGTTGTGGAATCTGCTGGAACTAATTGTTTGCGTGATCTCCAGGAGACAGCTCCTAATCCAAGACTCATAGCATATCCTGAAGTAGATACCCCAGTTTCTTTGTCTCCATCGAAGTCTGAATCAGAGTATCCAATCAAGCTGAAGTCGTCCACCTGCGTATACTTGATTCCAAGGTCTTGAGTTCCCTTAAAGTACCTTAGAACTCTTTTTGCAGCAAACCAATGTCCCTCACAAGGCTTTTGCATAAACTTGGAGAGGATTCCAACAGCAAATGAAATGTCTGGTCTAGTAGTAGTCAGGTAGATGAGACTTCCTACAAGTTGTCTATACTTTGTTGCATCCTCAAATTCCTTTCTTTCAATAGATGTGAGCTTTAAGTTTTGTTCCATTGGAGTAGAAAGAGGATTGCACTCTGTCATGCCAAATCTGTTTAACAAATCTCCAATGTATTTCTTTTGAGAAAGAAATATGGATTTTGGATGTTGGGTTACTTCAATGCCAAGATAGTAATGAACATAGCCCAAATCAGTCATTTCAAAACTTTTCCCCAATTCCTTCTTTATGGATGCAATGTAGCTTTCATTGTTCCCTATCATTAAAAGATCATCTACATATACCACAAGATATACAACTGTTTTGCCAACTTTCTTGACAAATAAAGTTGCATCATCAAGATTAAAATGATTGAAGTTGAGTTTCAGAAGATGCTCAGTTAGTTTTTCATACCAAGCTCGCGGTGCTTGTTTGAGGCCATACAAGGACTTCACAAGTTTGCATACTTTTTGTTCATGTCCTTTCACAGCAAATCCTTCAGGTTGGGACATAAAAACATTCTCTTTTAGATCTCCATTTAAGAAGGTAGTTTTTACATCCATTTGATGGACTTTCTAACCATTCTGAGCTGCTAGTGCAAAGAGTGTCCGGATGGTGGCCCATTTTGCTATGGGGGCAAAAGTTTCCTCATAATCAATCCCTTCCTTCTGTGCAAAACCTTTTGCCACAAGCCTAGCTTTGTGCTTGTCAAGTGAGCCGTCAGCTTTGTACTTGTTCTTGTAGACCCACTTGCAGCCAATTGGTTTGGTTCCAAATGGAGGATCAACCAGCTTCCAAGTGTCATTCTTTATGAGGGCATCATACTCCTTTTGCATCGCTTCTTTCCATTCATCATGAGAAGCAGCTTCTTTGAAGGAAGTTGGTTCAAAATCTGTAGACAATTTTAATTCACAATCATAAGAAACATCCATATCAACAGGTGAATTAGAGTCATCTACATCACCTCCATTTTGCCGGTTTGAATTTCTGGTTCCTGTTTTTCCAATTTCATCAGGATGAACACTTTCAAGTGTCTTTGTCAGCCACTTTGGGGACCTTTCTGAGATGGTCCAGGCTGCTCTGTTGATTGAGTTGGAACTGAATCAAGATTGAGTCTCTCAATTCTATCAATTACATCACTTAAGGCATCATCCGTTGTTGGAGTTTCATTCAGGGGAGTGTGTTCTTCAGAAGAAGATTCCACATGTTGATCTAGAATAGGAATCCCCCCTTCAAGATGTGGAATCTGATTATCAAATTCTTGAAATGATTTCGTTTTTGCGAATATATCCAAGCGATCAAGTTGCCGCTCAACAACATTGTCAGATTTGGATGATTCAAGAAAAATTACATCTCTAGATACAACAAACTTTTTATTTACTTCATCATAGAGGCGGTATGCTTTGGAGGTGTTTGAATACCCCAGGAAGATACACTTACGACTTCTAGCACCAAATTTGTTTCTATGTACCTTTGGTATCAAAGCATAACAGGTGGAACCAAAGACCCTGAGATGTTTTACCGAAGGAACATGTCCATACCATAATTCATAAGGAGTCTTATTTCTTATAGCATTAGATGGACATCTATTCTTTATATATGAAGCACATAGAACAGCATCAGCCCAAAACATTATCTTTACATTTTTGAAGAAAAGCATGGATCGTACCATATTCAAGATTGTTCTATTCATTCTTTCAGCTACACCATTCTGTTGGGGATTATAAGGCACAGTTGTTTGATGTTTGATCCCATGTTGGCGAAGATAGTTTTCAAATTCATTTGATGTATATTCTTTTCCATTATCAATGTGAATAGACCCAATATGAGATTGTGCATCATTTTCAATCCATTTATGAAAATTCTTGAATGTTTGAAAAGCATCAGATTTGTTCTTCAATAAATAAACCCAACACATTCTGGTGTAATTATCAATAAATGTCATGATATATTTATTTCCATTTGTAGAAGGAACAGGCATTGGACCACATAAATCTGAATGAATGAGTTCAAGCTTCCTATGTGCTCTTGAATTTGAATCATGAAAAGACTGTTTGCTATGCTTTCCTAGAATGCAAGCATCACATTGCTTATGTTTCCTAGGAATTGTAGGCAAACCAGCAACACCATTTTTCTTCAATAAGCGGACATTGTCATAGTTTGAATGTCCAAATCTAGCATGCCATAATAAAATTGATGGAAGTGTACCTTCTTCATGACGAGAAATATATGAGAAATGTTGTGCATGAGCAGAGGTTCCTTGTAGTTTGAGAAGCCTTTCTTCTTCTATTCCCCTCATGACAAGTGAGTGGTCAGAAGCTTTTCTTACCTCAAGCTTGCCATCAAACATATGAATGGAGTGACCTTGCTGGTGGATGTGGACCAAGGACAGCAAGTTTATTTTGAGTTGTGGGAGATATAGAACATGATCCAGAAGAAAGTCTGGAAGACCAGGCCGTTTAAGCCTGATTGTGCCAAGCCCTGATGGCTTGATTTTTGATTGATCTGCAAAGTATACTACTCCATCAACATTGTCAGTGAAATCTTCAAAAAAATCTTTTCTATGAGTCATGTGACAGGTTGCTCCTGAATCAAGCAACCAATCATTTTTCGAAGAATCAAGTGAAGCATTAAACAAATCTTCATTTACTCCAATGTTACATTGTACCTCAATATAGTGAGCGGATTCAAGTGCTTTACCTTTGTCTGTATCATCAGTTTTACCTTTCTATTGGTTTCTTTTCTGCTCAATTTTGTCCCATGGTAACTTGCATGTAGAGGCATCATGTGATCCATTTATTTTGCAGTGAATGTAGTGGAGATCTGCCTTTTCTCCTTGAGAATGTCTGCCCCCCCTGCCTCTGAAATATCTTCCTCTTCCTCTTCGTCCACTTCTTCCTCTTGTAGAATCTTGAGCATAATGATTTTCTTTATGAGCAAGGCACACAATTTCTTTAGATGGTTCAGGGTCTGTCTTCTTTCCAAAAGATTTCTCTCTTTCAGCAAACTTTTTCACAAGAGAGTCAAAGGTTATATCTTTGAGATTTCCATTTGCTTGTAAAGACTCAAGATAATTGGAGTAAGTAGGATAGAGTGCCTTGAGAAAAGCAATAAGAGGGATATCCAGCTCAACCTTAGTGGAATTGATATCATGCATTATAGACTTTACTTCAGATGCAAGAGCAAGAGGATCATTATTTTTCAGTTCAAGAGTGAAGAGTTTAATCATGAGCTGAACAAATTCTGGTGTAGAATGTGAGTCATAGAGTTCTTTCAGCTTTTGTAAGGCTTCAAAGGCAGTTGAATATGACGAAATACAGCAACTCACCTCTTCATTTACAGAGGCTGCAATTAATGCATAAGCTTTGTTGTTCTTGTTTTCCCAAATGACGAGCTCTTTGTCTGAGGTAGGCTGTACTGGGTCTTTGTCTCCTTCTCCGACACACACCCCTTTCCACAACTCATTGAAGATGAGGGTGTGTTTTATCATCCAGGACCATTCAAGATAGTTCTCCTTGCCAGTGAGAACTATTCCTACCATAGAGATGATTGAATGAATTCTGTAAAAAAAACTTCTGCTAATAGAAAAATACTTCTGCCGTTAATGTATAAAATTGTACTTTTCGTGGAGGAAAAATGCAGCTCTGGTGTAAAAAATTGTAAAAAAAGGTTGCACTCTTATAGGACAAATGTACCAAATAATACAATATCACTCGTGAAATGTACCAAATAATACAGTGTTTAAATAATACATATGGTTGTGTTAATACATATGGTTGTCTTTCAAGACATATCTGATGCAGAGGTATCAACACCATTCAAAAGTACCATTCAAGGGAAGCGGCTTCACTCTTCACGCATCAGCAGCACATCAAAAACATGCATCAGCAGCAGCATACCAGTCTGGCCACCCCGTTCTTGAAAATCCACACGCCAGACATAATTAATCTGGTCTCTTACACTTCTTTGTCGCGCTCTTTTTCTCTTTCACACACACGCAGAGAGACGCAGACCGACAATTTCTTTCCTCGTGGTTCGATGGGCCGACACCCAGGTTCGAATCATGACACCTGCAGTGAAGTCTCTCTCTCAAAGGGGGGGTGATTTATAAAGCGATATGAGATGCGTTATTTCAATGATCATCAGCTCTGCGCCTCAGCTTATATCGACGCGAATCCACCCCCTGTGGCCACGTTGGTCCAAAATTCCATTCCCTGGGACAGCGAGTGAAGATACCAGCCCCTTTTTTTTGTACCAGCGATTCTAGTCGGCTTGGATCACATTAATTTTGTTTTTAAAGCTTGTGGGATTTGAAAAGAATGGCTAACGACCTGGTCATTTGAGGCGGGATTTCTACACTGAAAAACGCAGTGTAGTATTCAACGGGAGGCAATGCGTAGTTAGGAGAGGGCCGAGACATTGAGGCTCCATATTGCAACTCAATTAACATAGGTAATGTGAATTACAAGAGGTGGGACAACGTTGAGGTATGGAGACCGAAGCTCATTTCCCGCAGTTATTTTAACCAAAAACGTCCAGCGTTCAGAACCTATGAAATGTTCATCGTTCAGACATATGATTAGAGCAGCGCTCAATTATAATGTTAGAACATTCACAAAAACAATTTAAAGTACAACGCTAGTGATGGAGCAAGCTAGCAGTGTAAATCAAGACAAGACAGGACAACGCTCAGGTCAGTACAGCGTTCAGGTGAACGTTTTATGACAGCGCTCAGACACAGTAGCAAAAGTGAATGGAGTTACAACTATTTTGAGAACTTGGCTTTGATACCATGTTAGGCCAGGAGTAACTCCAGTTTGGCAGAAAAACTGATTCGTTTTATTTCATTAGGTAGCTATTGTTATATACAAAGGATGTGACTGCTCAGTTCATCTCCTGATCACTGTTCACATTCCTAATTTAACTATTTACACAAATTCACCCAATCACAGAGGATTAGGTGTCAACACCATGCTATGTAATTCAAGCTACCTTCCAAGGCATACTCGAGTCTCAAGCCATAGAATGCCATTGGCCAACCTTGAAGTATGATATGAATTCGATTTTCACCTGCAACCCCAAACTTCAAACTTCGAATTCTCTTTTCAGTATACTATTCACAACTCTAATACCATGTAGAAAGTATGTGATAGGTTAACCCAATAATGCAATATAAATCAAAGCAGAATACTATAACCTACTTCTACTATCAATTTGTAGAAGCTTAAAGATCAAGCTGAACAATATAACCAGAAGAAGAAGAATCAATGGCACAATACACATGAAAATACTTTGGGGAAAGTCTTAAATAAAAACCCCACACTATTGTATTATCATACATGGTGGAAATACATAGGAATTATACAAAGCCTTAGCTCTCACAGCTAGCCAGCTCTTAGTACAATCCTCACAGATGCTCACAAGAAATCTTGGCTTCTCTCCAGCCTTCCTCTCTACCCTCCAAGCTCCTATTTCCTTACGTTGTTCCTTGTGGATGATTAGCCCGTTACCAAGTGGAATAACAAGCCTTCAAAATTGCACAATCCTCAAGGATGAATCCTTGACTTCATGCATGAGTTTTCTCCATGAGAAAACACATGCAACTGATAGTACACTATCCTTGAACATTAATCTCAACTGGGTCTTACTCAAAATAGACATGCATGAGTTTCTGATGAGGGAATCTTTAGTTAACTGGAGTAGCACTAGTTGAGTGCATTAATGCATCAACTGACTGTTAACTCACTATAAGTTCCTCAAATAGTTTGGAACTAATTTAACTGGAATTAACTTAGTAAACTAAGTTAACTATTCACAACTCAAATATAACTCAATCTTATCTCCTTAATTTAAGGGATAACTCTTGCATGACTTCATAAAGACTTCTAACTTTAATTTCTCCAACTAATTAATTTAAAAGTAAATTAATTAATTATTTCAAAGTAGTTGTTAATACTAAATTCGATTTTAATTCACAATTTAATTCAAGGAAAAATTAAATTGGAATATTCTTGTTGCCATATTTCAACAAGACTCATATTCGGAACCATCAGATTCAGACAGAGAGGAAGAAGATGAAGAGGACGAAGAAGGTGAAGAGATGGATGACCCAAATCTTGAATGGATGACCCATGGACCATTGACTCTCCTGGATGTTCTGCACAAGATGCCAAAGTGAGTAGAGAGAATGAACATCAAGTTTAACCCTGACAGTGCGATAAAGGCAGAAGACCACTTAGACAACTTGTACCTACAGCTAGATACATTGAGGTACGTTATGACGACGTAGCATGTAAACTATTTCCTTGTACCTTGGATGGGCAGGTAGCTGCTTGGTATCACAACCTTCCACCCAACTCCATACAGAACGAGGGTTCTTTCAAACGTATGTTGAAAATTTTGCGATGACAAGACCCCAGCCTTGCTACTCAAAGAACTGGGAAGCCTCAAGATGGAGGGGAAAGAGAAATTGACATATTTCAATCAGAGGTTTAGGCGTATCTTGAACAAGTTTGCAGTAGACACCAAACCTCATGACTCCATCACTTCTGATTATTACACATCTGCACTGCCAACCACCATTGCACAGTTTGTCAAGCGAGTTGTGAAGCCAACACTATTAGAAACCTACAAAGGGGCTATTGTTGTTGAGAAGAACTTGCATGCCATTAGAGTCATCAAGGATGATGAATCAACAAAATACTGCAAGGATGTGAGCAGAAATCCCCAAGCAATGACGAGCAAGGGCAGAGACAAGGAAGCAACTGATATTGATACCCTCACTCGCCTTGTCAAGAAATTGACCACTGAAATGTCTGAACTCAAGAAACGGAAGATGGACACATTTGCGAACATTCATTCACCTAGATAGAGACAGGTAAGTAGTTCATCAACCGGCTCATCAAGCAACAGCCGGTTCAGCTCCAGATCTATGCATAAGCCTATGTTCCAACTCGAACAATGCATTGATCCTAAGCATCGTTCCTTTCATGAAGAATTTCATCTCGAGAACTCTTGTTCAGACTGGAAGTGAGTTGTTACCTCTGTCTGTACTCATACACTTGATGTGGATGGTGACATACAGGAGAAATCGGAAGACACTGATGATAATGAAGAGGTTGCACTTGATGAAGCACCAAGTTCTGGGCATGTGGTGAATGCATACCAGTGCTCGCAAGTAGTCTCAAAGACGAACACTGAGAAGCAGCCCCACAAGAAAAATGATCGATACAATATTAGGAGTAAAGAGGCTCCCCTGACACTTGAGGAGATGCAAGAGAAAGTGAGACGATTGATAAAGAAGGTCAATCCACCAGCTACCTCAAAGCAAGAAACACGAAGCAAGTCCAGAAAAACAGTGGCAGATAAGAACACATATGTGAGCAGCAAGTTGCAGAACAGTCCGCCAGACAACACGAGTATCCATTCCACCCCAGACACCTCGGTGAGTCTAACACCTTTGGATTACAACATAGTCGATGACATGAAGAAAACTCGAGCGAACATCAGTTTGTTCGAGTTAGCCAAAGTCCAGAGCCAGCGAGATATCTTGCAACACACATTGGGATAAACGGAAACAGACAGAATGACCTCTACAAGCAAGGGAGTATGCACACCTCCCGGATCACTATCCATTGTGCTCAAAACACTCTGAATGGAAGAAGGAAACTTAGGTTGCCCCCCATTCCTGCTTTCATTCAAATTTTTCAACTACAATGTCCACAACTGTCTGGTTAATTCGGGCACAGTAACCAATGTCATGCCACTCTCCATTGCTAAGAAGATAAATGCACAATGGAGTGAAACATCCGCGAGAATCATCCAACTTGATAGAGCATCAGTACCAACCATTGGTGAACTATGAGACGTGATCATCCAACTATCCCATGACAATCAAGTCCACCAGTGCATCAACATAATTTTTTTGGACATACTGGAAGCATATGGTCTGCTTCTCAGCAAAGACTGGTCCAACAAGCTAGATGGGTACTTTGCTACAGACTAGTCTCACGTGTGGCTTCGATACAAGGCCAAATGAAACCAAATATGGGTGTTACCCGAGAGGTATATGAAACACAATGTCACTCCTCTTGATAGCGAGAATGAACCATTGGCCTTCGCAGAACTCATGTTTGGCAACTGTTTCTTGGAAAAGACATTGGAGTTTTATCTTACCTGACCAAACCCAACCCCATCAGACAAGCAGTTGGGACTCCTTCCTCACCCAACTGATGATAATGAAACTTATACATTTTATTTTTCTGTTAGTAGTAGTAGTGGAAATAGCGGTAGTAGCAGCAGTACCAACACACCAAACGGTCCATGTACAGATAAGTGCGGACCATGAGTCTTCATAAATCAGGAACACATGATGACTCAAGGACTGAGTGCATCTCAGTCATCCAAAAAAATGAACAATGCATGATTTCAAGCTGTTTGAAGTTCGGAGTCACAAACAAGGATGTTGAAGCACTCATGTTGAACACAAGGAGGACCAACACTATGAATGAATAGAGCAACTTGAGAATCCACCATGATCTAAAGATGGCTAATATCAGTACAAGTTTCACACTATAGCAGCAACCAATCGTTGAACGCTTGATCGAACAGTACCAAGATGGGCATACACGAGTAGATGATGACCTGAGTACCCACTACATGTGAACAACCCAACATGAGATTCCAAGTAAAGGAAAAGACAATCCATTACAAAAAATAACAAGTAACACATATATGTTGTTTTCACTCCTTTCACCGAATAAATTGACTAATATTTTAAGTGGTTGGATTACTTGCAAAGTTCATCATCACACTTGGTGTTCTAATTTAAATCCTACACATAAAAAATCTAGGAAGATCCGCTCACGCATTGACTTTAGAAACTTGAACCCTTCCCGGAGTAAAAACAACTACCCTATGCCATCATCCGAGCCCATGTTGCACGCAGTACCTGAAATAGTGGTGTTGTCTTCACTTGAAGGTCTTCTGGAATGCCACCAGGTTCTGGTAGCAGAGCTTGGTGGACCAGAACTAGTCCACGAGAAACTTGGCTCACACACCTATTATTTACAATCATTGGATGGGAGGATTAATAATCTTCCTATCAAATTCCAAGGCCTCGAACATTAGATCAGTAGGTTGGGCCACGCTCATGCCTTGTACATAGTCTACTTGCCACTTGTTGTTTCATTTGTTTTGTTTTGCTTATTATCTTTGATTTTGCTTTTTTTTATTCTGCTTACTATTTTTGTTCACGTGCATTTTTGTTTGTTTGATATATTACTATTTTTATTTCTGGAAATAAGTGTTGCCGACTACCACGTTTTGGCTTTTGAATAGAGTATGTGGCTGAAATTTGAAGAGACTTGTGACATTGCAGCACTTGGCTAGTCTTGTGTCCATTTTCTCTGTGCTTGGTTACAACCTTTGGCCGATGAAGTCATGATGGAAAATACGAAATGTTTGTAAGGGAAGCTTTGGTCAAACCGTGAACCTGTGTCCACACTGGGAAGCCCCATGCCTGTACTCAACCTTATGCTCTGTGTGTTAAAGCTAATCCAATTAGTAGAAATAGAGAAGGGGAAAAATCTAAACGAGAAAACCTATGTCAAATGTATTACATGCTTCTCTGAAGGAACGACATCTTCTGCTCTCATTAAGTGGGGATCCCTCTTCCGTCCCAAAAATAAATAAGTTTCTATGCTCAATTCTCTTAAAAAAAATATACAAAGGTGAAAAAATAGAAAGGCTTCCTGCGGAGAGAGGTGAAGCATGCAACTCCACCAGGGTACTAATCAGGCTCACTGGCAGTGGAGAAATGTGTATGTTCCTGTATGACTTCGTCAGGGTATTGTCCAGGCCTACTGGTAGAGGAGAAACACTAGAGATGAAAACTTAGACTCTGAAAATCTTCAACTCGTGAGCTAAACTACCCTTCCCGGATTTGAAACACTGAGATCTAAGCTGAACTTTTGATTGTGTTTGACTAAGTTGGAAAAGGGTGAACCATGTATGTCAATGGGGTAAGTGGGGAAACTGAAGTAACCTACATAGTGATTCAATACTACCTAAAGGACCAAGGCCCTGTGCTAGCAATGAACCGAAACAGAGAAGATGGAGTTCTACCAATGTGTCTCCAAGTGTTGTGGCGGCTACACCCACCCTCCAAAATTTTGGCCTACTCCAATTTTTGAGCCTACCTTGAAGAGTTTTGCTTGATGACTGCACATGCTTGGGTTCACTCCGTGAGCTCGTGTGGGTCTTTACATTCTCCTTGCTTGTCTATTGCACTCAAGTCTCTACATGTTGATGTCTAAGTCATGCTTGCGACCATGTTCTGGTTATGCTCAAAGTCTTCGCTTCATATGTGTTTATTGTGTTCGCCATGAAAGCATCTGTCACACTCACACATGGAGTTACATTCACTGTCGCACAAGCATTGTCTTGATCATGAATGATCAATCACAAGTGTCGCGCTTGTTGCTCGCACTGTCAATCAGTCATGTTGAACATGTGTGTCTGGATGGTTTGGTTGTTTTGTCGTCAAGTCATGCGAGTGTGTGTTCGTATGATCACCTATGCATCTTTCAACTGTTCACACACTTAGTCATTTTGTTGAAGTTATAACGACCAGAATCCTCACCAACATCCAGACCATCACCCTGCTTTCGACTTAACTGATTGTCAACCAGAACAATGCAAAAACACCAAGCTAGTTCTTTCAAGCTGCGCTGCCTGCAAGCAGCTCAAGTAACACTCATGCTGGCCACCTGGACAGCTGACCGACTGTTCATCTCAGAAATTGCATAGTTCTCATGAGCAGGTCTTCCACCATCCATTAGTCATCTCAGCTCAAAAATTGCACAGATATGATCAGTAGGTAGGCCTCCCAGCCTTAGTGCATTTTTTCCAGCTAGTAGCATAGTGCATGTTCCCTCTAGGAATTGCGCAGTTTATGCTGCCAGTGACTGAGTAGCCAACTGGCAGTTCCCTCTGGAATTGCGCAGTTCTGGCTGCCAGTGACCCAAGTAGCCAACTGGAAATTCCCTCTAGGAATTGCGCAGATCTGGATGCCAGTGACCCCAACATCCAACTAGCAGTTCCCTTTGGGAATTCCGCAAATCTGGCTGCCAGTGACCCAGCAGCCAACTAGTAGTTCCCTCTGGGAATTATGCAGATCTCGCTGCCAGTATCTTGAGCAGTTCCCCAGAAAAATTGCGCAATCCCTGCCTGCTAACCCCTCATGCAGCCTGACCTGTTCCTATGGAAACTTGCACAAATTTGGCTGTCTAGGCCCTACTGACTGTTCATTTTGGAAAATGTGCAGAGAATGTTTAGCTTACCTTCCAGCAGCCTGGACTACCCCTCCTGAAATTTGCGCAATGTTGCCTCCCAGCCGAGCTAGACCATGCTATCAGTCACTGTCGACTTATATTTTCCGTCTCCATCCTTCAGTGACTCTTGCGTAGTTTTCATGAGCAGTTGCTCGAAGCCATCATCCTACATCACAACACTGCTTCCTCTCCTGATCACTCGCATCCGAATGATCATGTGTCATGGTAGACTAGGAGGCTTTGGATTTGATGTCATCTCATCATGAGTGACTGCAGGTACAGGTACACCAACAAACATATCAAGATGACGAACGGGATGAACGAAGGGAGCACATGTAGATGGACAGGTCCACCAACGGACGAATGAATGAAGCATGCGGTGTGGACGAATGAACGAAGCATGCGAAGCGGATGAATGCAACGAACATGCACCTTCACGAACAAGTGAACCTATCAAGCCTTCCAACATGAAAGCAAGGAACAACATGCTAGAGCTTCATCGAGCGAACCAAGGACCGTCGAAGACTCTGCGCACTTCACCAAGCAAAGGTGAAGCTATGATACACCATACAGACATCCAGCACTTAGCAGCACTGTAGCTTAGCATCAGTAGCAGCACAAATGCACCAGCATTGTCTTGTCAAGTCATGTCGAGTCGAGACATGAGTTATGTTTCCCACATCTCCACTATGGGCTTGTTGTAGATTACATAAGTACGTAGAGAACATGAAAGTCAAGATAGATACCTTCAGTCTCAAGGGAAAATCATATATATGGTGGGAAGATGTTAAGCATGTTAGAGGAATCAGAGAAGAGGAGATGATTTGGGATGAGTTTGGAAGACTCTTCAGGAAGTTGAAGCATGTTTATGAGCAGTCAAAGTGCAAGCTTGAGTTCAGACATGACTGGAAAGGTAATGGGAATACTAAAGGAAAATGGCCTAAGAAGCGAGGAATATCTCAAGATGCTGGTGACAAGGAAAATATGGCTCCGTGTAAAATTTCAATGCAGTTGAGAAAGGACAGGGGTCTCAGCCTAGGGAGCAGTAGGATGAAGGCAATGGTAGAGAACCAATGTGGTGTTGAATCTGTGGTGGAGATCATTGTAGGAAGGATTTCCTCTTGTATCAGAGTGGTGTAGCCGAATCATGACAAGCCTCAGATCTACAGTGCTTAGGAGGTGAAAAAAATTGGGGATGTAGCTCAAAGCATTCCCTAGATCTATGCAGTAGTGGACAATAGGCAAGTAGGGCCTCAATGCATCCTGCAGTGGAATAAGCTTTTGCTCCCAGACTGAGCAATATAGAAATTTAAATTGATTAGAAGCACTTTTGTGTTGAGGAAGCTACATGGAAGATGGCAAATCAATGCATACATAATAGTTGGTTTTCAATTATGGATGAATTCGTCAAGGGAGTTGAAATCCCTTGAGAGATGATATATGAATGTGTTCAGTTGTAGGGAAAGGTAACTAGTATATTTTTATATTTATTTATGCACTGACAATTGTGTGTTTGTGGTAGTATGATGCATAGAATTGCATGGAAAAAGAGACTGCCATAGATCTTGAGGAAGGCTCAGGCTGAGCTTTCACTAATGAACCCTTAGATGCATTAGGAGACCATGGGGATTGATTCAAGGTGTCTATTGAATTTTTTGTTTTTTCGGTGTTTCGTGATTTTTTTTATGCTTGATTTTCGGTTTTGACTGTGACTGATGCATGGCCATGCCTCTTTGTTTGTGGTGTTGTTTTTTTGTTTTGTTGTTTGGTTTTCCATGTTTTCCTTATATTTCCTTCTTGTTCTTTCCTTTTATATTTTGAGGGCATTTGGAATTGGTTGGGATAAAGAGGAAAGTTAATTGAGCTCCGAGAGAGTTGAGTGAAACCCAACATGAAATATAAGACCCGGATGAAGCTTGATGCGTGAAAAAAGGGAAGCTAAAGGCAAGACTATGGCAACCAATTGGGTTGGTTGGGTCCATTAGAACAAATGGAAAATGGAAGGATAGTCATGAGAAAGTAATAAGGAAAGGAAAAGTAAATGGATTTCAGGTATCAGATACATTGGTTATGTTGGGAATTGTCATTCCTAATGTCATGCAGGCTTTCCACAGATAAAGGAAGTTCTCTTAACCTTGAATTTATGAGCACTAGTAATTTTGTTGTGATCATGATTAAGCTAATCTATATATATATATATATATATATATATAGATATATATATATAGATATATGTATGTATGTATGAATGTATGTATGTATGTATGTATGTATGTATGTATGTATGTATGTATGTATGTGTGTATGTATGTATGGTGGGGTCATCGAGGATCATTCTTGTGGAAGAATGATTACTTTATTCAGGTGAATAACATGAAATGGTTCTTGATTTATGAGGAATCAAGTGGGAAGAGTAGCCCTGGAAGATCTATGAGGTTAGTATCATGCGGATATGATTTTGATATTATGTGCTTATAACTATGCCTATGTTCAAGTTATGGCAAGAAATGTTGAAAGATACATCAAGGGAATGAAATTAGTGTGATCTGCGGCATGTTGGTACAAGCATGGATAGTGGAAAGAGCCACATACCCAGGACTTGGGTTGTGGATGCATGCAGTAAGGCCTGGGAAAGAAACTAGAGGAAATGTTTCCTAGTAGAGACGAGGTGATCTCTGGATGTGTAGTACTATTGTTGTGTACATGTTGTATTATGTCATGTGCATTGTGACATGTGTATTAGTTGTGGCATACTCCGTGTACATGTATATGTTGTGTTGTACACTATGTGTATGTGTACATGTTATGAAGGGATTGGTTCTCGAGATCCCTGAGCTGTGGGTTGGGAAAAAATCTATCTATGCCTATAACAACTTGGGTTCCCTGGAGGCTTTTGTTTGAGATAATATTCCCTTGAGCTCTGGACAGCTTGGGAAGAGACTTGTAACACCCTCCTCCCACATTTACCTAAGTTAACCAGCCTATTGGGGTAAAAATGTGATGAAGAGTTACTATGATATGATTCAACCTCCTAGATCACCTTAAGGAAGTGGAACCAATGGACCAACACTTTAAAGACCTCCCTCAAGAGCTACAAAACCTTCAGGAGCCAACCAACCCCTCCAAGTGTCCAACCCTTGAGAGAATTTGCTTCTTAATTGAACTAGACCCCTAGTCACTCCCATGACAAGACTTCAATGTGATGGATACCCTCCATTCGTTCCCACAACAAGGCATCCATGTGACTGTGGCCTTTTCCAGGCAGTTTTGTGACAACGACCCTGAATTCTAAGCCACCTTTTCAGGGCTAGGACTTAGGCCTTTGCCTATAACTTCATGGAACTTCTAGAAATGATAAATAACATTGAGACAAGACTACTAATACAAAAACTTTAACAAGGACTTGGATTGACCCGTACCAGCCATGATAGGCATTCCATCAAACACATCATGAACAAGTAATCTATTGGTAATAACAATAGATCTGAACATAGGGACTTCATACCTATCAAAGAATCGTCAAGAATGTCTGATGCCCTCTCACAATAGTTGTATTATCATCTATTAGGTCACACATTCATTAATATTTCATTTACTAATCAAAAAATGATGATAGCCATAACCAAAGTCTATCATAAACCATGCTTATAACCATCATATAACCAGCATAATAACAATGATATAATATCCATTATAACCACATAATAGAAAACACATTTACAAATAATACACAAGAGGAAAAGAGCTCTTATTAACATATGAAAAATGTAACTAGGTCAGGGACTTCCATGTGCCACTCGACCATAGATTGGGCTAAACCAAATATTTATTTCATCCAACCACCCCCATGCCATATTCCAAGCATGAATGTGGTACTTACAACAAAACACCTAGGGATTCCTTAGGCTTTACTGCAATCCCGCCAAGGGATTCCTAGTTTGAAGCCCTCATATATAAAACTAGGCTTTACCGTAATCCCACCAAGGGATTCCTAGGCCCAAATAAGAAACATACACTACCAAGATTTACTGCAATCCCACCACATACTAGTCCAGGGATCACTAGGCCTATACAAGCATGGATGCCTCTAGATCTCTCCACCTAAGCCATTAGGAATTTTTCTATCCCCACCCTTTAGGCTTTACCATATATCTCGCCACTCACGGTCAAGGATTCCTTGGCCCAATGAGGGTATACACAATAAGGATTTACTACAATCCAACCTTCACCAGTCCAGGGATTCTTAGAACTTGTGTTTCTCCCTGAGACCACCCCACTCAGTTTCAAAACCATTCAGAAATCTAGCTCAACCAAATAAGAGAAACCCCATCTATCCGAAAATGGAAAGGCAAGGTTGAAAACCATAGTGACACCTGGAAAAACCCATGCCAATGACAACAAGAGAACCAAGAACACACATGCATGTACCATGCATGCCAAAACTAGAAAGGAAATCATACATGCAACTCGATACTTGCAAGTAATCCCACTATAGTCGCTTGATCGAACTCTTCCTTTCTTGATCTTTTCTTCCCTTTTTCTTTCTTTTCCTTCCTTTGTCTTCCTTCCTCCAATGCTAGAGTGCTCAAAGAATGCTCTAAGTGTGCAAGAGTATGAGAGAGTAGAGAGAATAGAGAGATAGATCCAAAACTGAATTGAAAAATGTTGTGAACTAGTCCTTAGAAGCCTTTTAGTAATGAGGCTTCTATTTTCTTCAATTTCCATTATTTTCCATTAATTTTCCTCCTCACATGCAACTCGTGACCTTTCACCTTCCTTTTCTCCTAATTTAATTTATTTTCATAAATAAAAATCCAATTAATGCCTCTTTTCAATTTCAAAGCCTTTTCCATTTCCTTTGTCAATTTCTCTTAGCCATAATAAACTAAATGAACACCCACAAGATATTTTTCCTAACATTTAGCTTGGAATACGTGTCCCATGACCTTGGTTATTATTTTGCCTTTATTAACATTATTACATGGATTTTTAACTCGGGGTTGTTACAAACCCCTCCCCGTTAGGGGAACACTATTCTCGACATTCAATGACACATACCACTAGCAAGACCGTTGAAAAGAAAAACATACTTCCCATGGAGCTTTATAACTTAGCTCGATGCGGTATTTACAATGAACAACATGTTGAAAAGAAAAACAACATGACAACCATACCACTTATTGGATATTTATAACATAGCTCATGGTGGTATTTACATCCATATACATATATACATATACCAAAATTTCTTTGCCTAAACCGCAAAACAAGGAAGGATACATAACCCGCATCTGATCAAACATCTCCCATGTAGCTTCATCGGGCCAAAAGTTCTTCCACTACACTTTAACCTGCTCGATTGCTCAGATTTGGAGCATGAGCATCTTTCTCTGCAAAATATATTGACGTTCCAGCTGGAATTCGCCTTTTGGATCCACATGCAATACAAACCAATTAATAACATGATCAACATCCTTTACATATCTGCTAATGGTAATCCACTGGAAAATCTATGAAATTTGGCTTTCTCATCCTTAATAAACAGTACATACCTCAAAAGATCCTGGAACCTGGTCATATACTTCTCAACTATCATCAATCCCATATTTAGCTTATAGAATTCCTTAGCTTTACTGTCATAGTACCTCTCTGACAAATATCTCTTCTTGAAAAGTCTCTTGAATTCATGCCAACTCATCTCTTCTATCCCGATGTCTCTAACCCGCTTCACATCTTCCCACCCGATGTCTACTTTCCCTTTGACATTGAAGATAGCTATTTTGTCCTTAATATTCTTTGTGTAATCATGCAACTCAAAGAAATTCTTCATCCCAAGTAACCATGCCTCTGCATCTTCCAATTTCTTCAAATATCCATCAAATATAGGTAGCTTAGCTTTCTTGAACTCATATGGAAAATATCCCCTATCACTCCTCCTATAACGATGATAACAATGATGACCATGGTACCTGCTGGAACCAGAACTTGAATAGAAACTATGTCCATCACCTCGCCTATCCGATGTATCCAAGAATTTTCCATCTATGCTCATATCATCCCTATCCAACTTGTTCTCACCATGAGACCTGCTACCATATGCCCCATTAGTCCCATCCTCCTATGCATGACTAATCCTAATCAACCCCTATCTCTGCAAGTCCACAAACTCTGAAGGATAACTACATTAACATATGCTTGCTTCTCCTATGCCTGAATGATTTTGTCATTATCTAATTTGCAACTTCTTATTTCTGCCTTCAAACTTCTCAATGTGTCTGCTATGTCAAGAGAGTGTGCATCACCATGTTTTTGTTTTGATCTATAGGGAGAATCTCGTGAACTGTAGTCTACCATCTTGCTATTCATCTTTGATCCTCTTCCTGCAAGTATACCATGTAATTTAAACTAAAATATAAACATAATCAACATACCCTCCCCCCACATTTACCCCAGTTAACTAGCCTACCAAAGTAAGCATGTGACAAAGAGTTACTATGATATGATTCAACCTCCTAGATCACCTTACGGGAGTGGAACCGACAAACCAACACTTTAAAGACCTCCCTCAAGTGCTACAGAACCTTTAGGAGCCAACTAACCCCTCCAGGTGTTCAACCCCTGAGAGAGCTTGCTTCTTGACTAAACTAGACCCCCAGTTGCTCCCATGACTAGCCTTCCATGTGACTGATACCCTCCATTCACTCCCACAACAAGGCATCCATGTGACTGTGGCCTTTTCTAGGTAGTTTTGTGCTAGCGACCACAAATTCTAAGCCACATTTTCAAGGCTAGGACTCAGACCTATGCCCATAACTTCAAGGAACTTCCAGAAATGATAAATAACATTAAGACAAGACTACTAATGTAAAAATTTGAAAAAGGACTTGTCTTGACCCCTATCAACCATGACAAGCATTCTGTCAAACACATCATGAGCGTGTAATTTACATGCTATAAAAAAATATCTGAACATAGGGACTTCATACTTATCTGAGAATTGTAAAAGGTCTGATGCCCTCTTAAAATAGTTGTATTATCATATATTAGATTATACATTCATTAAAATTTCATTTACTAATCAAAACATGAAGAGATCCATAACCAAAGCTTGTCATAAACCATGCTTATAACCATCACATAACCAACAAAATGACAAAGATAGAACAACCATTATAACCACATATTAACAAACACATAATACACAAGAAGAAAAGAGCTCTTATTAACATAAGAAAAATGCAACCAGGTCAAGGACTTCCATGTACCACCTGACAATAGATTAGGTTGAACCAAAATTTTGTTTCAGCTAATCACCCCCATGCCATATTCCAAGCATGAATGTGGGACTTACAACAAAAAATATGTCTTCCTGAGGCTTTACTACAATCCCACTAAGGGATTCCTAGACCGAAGCCCTCATGTACACAACTAGAATTTACCATAATCCTTCCATGGGATTCCTAGGCCCAAATAAGAAACATACACTACCAGGCTTTACCACAATCCCACCACTTACCAGTCTGGGGATCACTACACCTATACAAGAATGGATGCCTCTGGACGTCTCCACCTAAACTGTGAGGAATTTTTCTATCTCCACCCTCTAATATTTACCATATATCCTGACATTCACCAATCGAGGATTACTATGCCTAACGAGGGTATACATAATCAGGCTTTATCGCAATCCCACATTCACCGGCCTAGGGATTCCTTAGCCTTGTGTTTGTCCCTAAGACCACCCCACTTAGTTTCAAAACCATCTAGCAATCCAACTCAACCAAATAAGAAAAACCCCATCACACCATGGCTATCTAGAAATGGAAAGGAAAGGCTGAAAACCATTGTCACACCTGGCAAAAACCATGACAATGACAACAAGAGAACCAAGAACACACATGCATGTACCATGCATGCCAAAAATAGCAAGGAAATCATACATGCAACTCAATACTTGCAAGTAATCTTGTTGTAGCTGCTTGATCCAACTCTTCATTGCTTGATCTTTGCTTCCCTTTTGCTTTCTTGTCCTTCCTTTCCCTTTCTTCCTCCAATGCTAGAGTGCTCCAAGAATTCTTTGAGTGTGCAAGAGTATGAGAGAGTAGAGATAAGAAATAGATCCAAAAACGAACTAACAAAAGGTTATGAACTGATCCTCATAAGCCTTTTTATTAATGAGGCCCCTATTTTCTTCAATTCCCATTGTTTTTCCTTCATTTTCCTCCTCACATGAACCAGTGACCTTTCACCTTCCTTTTCTCCTAATTACCTTTATTTTCATGAATAAAATGTCTCTTTAACTTTTCAAAGCCTTTTCCATTGCCTTTGCCAATTTCCCTTAGCAATAATAAACCAAATGAACACCCACTAGGATATTTTTCCCAACATTTAGCTTGGAATATGTGTCCCATGACCTTGATTATTATTTTGCCTTTATTAACTTTATTACATGGATTTTTAACCCGAGGTTGTTACAAGACCAACCTTCAGTTGCTGATACTGAGGGTAGAGGCTGTATAGTCTTTGGATACCCTTATTGTTGATATTGAGGGTAGAGGCGGTATAGTATTTGAATACCCTTGTTGCTGAAATTGAGGGTAGAGGCAATATAGTCTTTGGATACCATTGTTGTTGATGCTAAGGGTAGAGGTGATATAGTCTTTGGATACCCTTGTTGTTGATATTGAGGGTAGAGGTGGTATAGTCTCTAGATGCCCTTGTTGCTAATATTTCATATGGAAGAGAAGAGAAGGTATTGGGTGCTTTCCGAGTTTGGAGACCGATCCAATGTGTGTATGGAAAAAACAAAGTATGAAGGTAGAAGCAAGGAACCATTTAAAAGATACGTATCAATATTTCATTTTAGTTTTTAATTTCAAAATTATGAACATAATCTATAATTCTAATTTATGATGGTTGAGTTTTGTGCTAACCAAATGTGATATGTTTATACATGATGATTTGATTAAGGAGCTAATTTGACTTGTTGTGGCAGGATGTAAGCATAATTGCAAGTGTCACCTTATTGACGAGCTATCAATGAGGTATGACTTGAGTTTATTACAATTCTTTTTGAGTCTAATGGTTTGGCTTGGTAGATGAAAGCATGGAAATGCTTGGTTTGAGTGGTTGGGATTGGCTACAGGAGAATGAGCAGAAACAACAAAAATGAATTGGAACATGCAATAGTATGCTGGTAAAGCACTTCAGGAATAGGGCCATTATGGGACATTGGTACCCAGTAGTGTCCATTTATTGCCAGAAGCATGTTGTATGACCATTATAACAGTTTTGAGGCAAGGACTTGCCTTGATTTTGAGGAAGGGGTATGCCTTGGGTTTTGGACCTTCCTATCTGAGGAAACCTTTTCCAAGGGATGGATCGCTCGAGGGACTAGGAAGCATAAAAGGGGATACCAGGGAACTTGGAAGGTGAGTGACTGCACAAAAGGGGTTGGCCAGATTTCCTTGGCGATTAGAAGCATAGAGGGGAAGGTTGGGGAATAATTTGTTTAGGTTAATAACATTGTTGATTGGAATCAAAAGCAGATTGGGAGTGTGCCCAAAAAAAATGAGTCGATAATAGTTCACTGGGAGAACAAGTAGTGCAAGGATTGTAGCATTGGACATTGCAGGCAAACTTTGATTTTGGCAGTGGATTCTAGACTTCCTGGGAAGGAGGTGAATCCATGTTACAACTTTTAAGGGTGGAAGTGTGAGCCTATGGATTCCCTTGTCATTAATGCAAGCATCGTATTGTCTTATTTGTTGGTTGAAGTATATATATATATATATATATATATATAGATATATCAATGGTCATTGTAAATACTGCATCGAGTTATGTTATAAAGCTCTATAAGCACTCTGTTTTGTTTGGTTATACGTGTCAAAACAACAAGAACGATGTTCCCCCGAGGGGGAGGGTTTTGCAATAGCCCTCGGTTATATTTAGATATATATATATATATATATATATATATATATATATATATATATATAGATATATATAGATAGATAGATAGATAGATATATATATATATATATATATATATATATATATATATATATATATATATATATATATATATATATATATATATATATATATATATATATATATATATAGATATATATATATAGATATAGATAGATAGATATATCAATGGTCATTGTAAATACTGCATCGAGTTATGTTATAAAGCTCTATAAGCACTCTGTTTTGTTTGGTTATACGTGTCAAAACAACAAGAACGATGTTCCCCCGAGGGGGAGGGTTTTGCAATAGCCCTCGGTTATATTTCCATGTAAAAAGGAAAAAATCAACCAAGGTCATGGCACACATATTCCAAGTTAAATGGAGGGGAAAACATTATAGTGGGCATCACTTATGGTTAATTAATGGCTATGGAAATTGGCATTGACATTGATCATGGAAAAACACAATAAATGGAAATTAATTCGAGAAATATAGGAAAATTTGAGAAAAGGGAGATGAAGGGACAAAAATATGCATGTAAAGGAAATTGGAGAGAAAATAATTGAAAATTAAAGAAAAAGCAAAAAAGGAAAGGAAGAGACTAGACATCAATGATAAAAAGGCACTTGAGAAAGAGTTGACAACTTTTTATTAGCTTTTGATCAGTTATAGAATTTTAACTCCAAGGGAGAGAACAAGATAGGGAGCAAGGAAAGCAAGGGAGCGCAAGAGGAAGTCTGGGCAACAACAAGTAAGGGTAAAAAATAGTTGTGGATTTGCAAGTAACGGTGTTCCTGTGTGATTTAGGATGTTGGGATTCGAATGCATGGTACATGCATTGGTTTATTTTTTATGTGTTTTGTCATTGGCATGCAATTTTCCTAGATTGACAGTGGTTTTAGCCTTGCCTTTCCATTTCCTTGATAGCCATGTTGTAGTGGGTTCCTTGTTTTGGTTTAAGCTTTGGATAACTGATAGATTTCATATCCTGGTGAAGTGGTCTTGGGAAAATTGCCAAGGGTTTGTTGGCATTATGACTCAGATTTGACACAGGGGTTGTCCTTGATGGAAACTCATTCAAATGACAGATCACAGTTCAACAGGTTAACAGCTTAGAGTTACAGATCAGACTTCACAAAATGAGGAAAGAGAAGTATACATAGGTTCACCTTAACAAAGTAGCATATACACGCGGGTTAACACACCAAAAGGCACGTATAACATACACACATAGTTTCACAGAAGGAAAGGCGCGTACACATTGGAAATATAAGTTTTGGTCCGTAGTGTTTGATCCATGGTATTGGTCCAAAGTATCTGGTCCAAAGTATCGATCACAGGTATTTGGTCCAAGGTATTGGTCCTAAGTGGTTTTGGACCATGGTATTGAGAAAGGCCTAACACTATATAAGGAGAAGAAGATCATTAGGCCAAGGTATTCAAGTATTGAATATTTGATGATGAGCAAGATCTAGTGCACAGGTTATTCGGTTATGGTGCATAGCTGGATCTGAACCAAGGATGAACCTTAGTGCTTGATGAAGGATAAGATCTAATGATGGGTCAGAACCTTACGGCTTGAAGTGAAGTACCTTTATCTGGTTTGATCATTTTTCTGAATAACTGACGCATGTTGTAGTCTATAAATATGATGATCTAGGTATAACTGAAGTCTAGAATTATTGTAATATTTAAAATCATCATTTATAGATCTGTATGCAGGTTAACTTTAGAAAAGGTGTGTATACACGTTGTTTATGCATGTCAAAACAATGTATGCATCTTAAGTTTGATTTGCAGATCTGTACGTAGGTTGACCTTGAGAAAGGTGCGTACTCACGCAGGTTCAACACAGGGAAGTAGCATATACCTTGTAAAATATGTTTTAGCTGCTTCTATTTGCTGTTGTAGTGTTTTGGGTATTAGCTTGGGTTCTGGTTACTGTATTTTGGTTACAACATTTTGAAAGATCAGATTGAAGGGTTGTCAAAGTGGTTTATTGGTTCAATTGTGAAGAGGATATTGGTTGTTGCAGATATATTTGATGATGTTATTGATGGATCCAGTCTGAAAATTTATGAAACGTGGTCCCTGGAAGAAAAGAGAAGGTTGTAGCCTTCTATAGGCAGGCACCTATGTGCTAGTAAACATAACAGCTGGTACAAGAGCTAGGGGGTTGTAGCTCCCTTCCAGGAGAAGCTGGAGAATGAGAGAAGGTTGTAGCCTTCTGTAGGTAGAAGCTTGCGTACTGGTATAATTCTGCACCAGTACAAAATTGTAAAAAGAAGTTTCTTATTATTAAAAAGAAGATAGAGACAATTGCAGCAGGTGGTTTTCACCCACATTGGGTTTCCACCTTATATCTTGTGTTCATGTGTGTGATTTTCTGTTCTGTTTTATTGCACCTGGTTACTATTTATATGGTTCTGATGCACTGATTAAAGATCAACATATGATGAATTAACTAAATCTTAAGTTTGCAGTATATACGCTAGTTTCCTTAACCACAGTTGTGTATACACGCTAGTTCCATTAAATGAAGTAGCGTATATAAATCTGATTATGGAAATGAAAATTATTGACTTGATAATACTGATTCACCCCCCCCCCCCCCCTCTCAGTATTATTTTCAACAATTGGAATCAGAGCAGGTCCTTCAGATGAAGCTTGATTGCTTGAAGGAAGATCCATCATGATGAGTAATCAAGAAAGAGAGGGATCCATCAGACCTCCAATCTTTGATGGAAGCAACTTTGTTTATTGGAAGGTAAGAACCACAACCTATTTTCAATCTCTTGGAAGAGATGTCTGGGAAATCATGGAAGCAGGATATACATTTCCATCAGCAATTCCTACAGATGCGGCAAGTAAAAAGCAATATGAAACCAATGCCAAGGCTGTCAATACTTTATTGGGAAGTCTATCACAATAAAAATTTGCCAAAGTTATGCAGTTCAAATACGCCAAAGAAATATGGGACAAAATCGTTCTAAGCTATGAAGGAGACACTCAGGTAAAACGTGCAAAACTACGAACTCTCAGAATTCAATATGAAACTCTCAAAATGCACAATGATGAAAGTATAGCTAGTTACTTATTACGTATAGATGAGATTGTTAATTGCATGAAGAATTTGGGTGAAGAGATAAAAGAAGTCACTTTAGTTGAAAAGGTTTTAAGATCCTTGTCTGCTAAGTTTGAATCAAAAGTATCTACCACAGAAGAAAAGCAGGATCTTCAGACTATTACTATGACATAGATGCATGGGATTTTAATTGCTTTCGAGATGAGAAAAGGAGGTCCATCAGATATGAGAGAAGCCACATTTAAAGCTTCAGGAAAAGAAGAACTTAATCAATCATGGACATATTTCAGATGGAGAAGAAGAAGCAAACTTTGTCAAGAACCTTCAATGGGATTCCGGAAGATTTAGAGGTAAACTACCTTTCAAATGTTTTGCTTGTGGAAGAGTCGGTCATTATGCTGCCAAATGTCCTCATAAAGATAAGGTTGATAAAGGTAAAGAATCTGCAAAATGGAATAGAAAATAAAACGCAAGTAAAAAGAGCTACATACTAATGAAGATAGCGATGGTTTATCAAATAGTGATGAAGATGAAAATAGCAATGACTATAGACTTCTGATGGCTTATGAAGATGAAGATTTTTTAGATGCTTTAGATGAAGATGACCTTTATGAAGAAATCTCTAAACTCAAAATCTATTTAGAAGAAAAGAGTATGATTATAGATACCTTGACATTCCAACTTGTTGAAAGAGAAAAACACAATGAAAAGCTAGAATGTGAAATTGTGGGTCTAAGAAAGGATCTTGAGAAAACAAAAACTCTCAATCTTAGATTTTCTAAAGGATCAAATACCTTAAATGAAATTATCAAAGTGCAACGCTCTCCCCTTATAAAGATAGGTCTTGGATACTCTGAAGAAACATCTCAATCACAGAAGCTGTCAACCTCCAATAAAAGCTATCGTGATGCAACAAAGAGCAGTGAACAGTTCGACAATTGTCAGCAAAGACATAAAACAGATCACCAGGTGAATCAGGCTCAATTTACTTCAAGAATGAACAGAGGCCACAATCAACCTCAGGTAAACCACACTCAATTTGCTTCAAGTAATATCAATCAACAGGTCGGTAGAAGGAACTTCAACTACAATCATCGGGTCAGTGGATTCAATAATAGCAGGAACTTCTTTAATGGTCAATGTTTCTCATGTCATAATTTTGGACACAAAGCTGCTCAATGTGTTTCTTACAAAACTATCATGACTAGAGAAGAATGAAATCAAAGAAATGTGATAGGGATCAAGAAAATTTCTTATAATAGCTTTTCTCTTCTTGAAAATGAAATGGAATGCTCAATCTGTAACAACTTTGGCCATGAAGAATCTGAATGCAGGAGTAAATTTCGGCAAATAGCTCAAAAGGAGAAAACTCCATTAAATCCCAAAATATGGAGAAAGAAAGAATCGCAAACAGAAAGATGTGGTATAGCCTTGTATGTAGAAGGACAAGAAAACCAGTGGTACATCGACAGTGGATGCTCAAAACACATGACAGGTGACAGAGAAAAACTACACTCATATAATGCCTTAGAGAAGGAAAAGAGTGTCTCATTTGGAAACGACACTCCCGCTGTCATAAAAGGTAAAGGCTTTGTTTTCTTGAAAGAAAAAGTTAAAGCTGGGAATGTTATGTATGTTGATGGCTTAAAGCACAATCTGTTGAGTGTGAGTCAAATGTGTGATCAAGGAAATGAAGTAGTGTTTTGATCAAATGGATGTGTTGTTCGTGAGCTTGATACAGGAGAAACCGTGATTAAAGGGACAAGAACTCCAAACAACCTATACATACTCAAGGGAGGACAAAAACAGTGCTATCTAAGCAAAAATGATGAACACTGGCTATGGCACAGAAGATTGGGGCATCTAAGTTTTCCTCAAATAAGAAAAGCATGTAGATTCCATATGGTTCGTGATCTTCTTGATATCAGCATTCCAGAGAATACAATATGAAAATCATGTCATTTTGGTAAGAAAACCAGATCACACTTCCCTGAAAAGGAAGGATTAGCTAGTAAGCTTCTTGAACTTATTCATACTGATTTATGTGGACCTTCAAGGAAAAAGTCACCTCGTGGAGAAGAATACGTTATATTGTTCATTGATGATTTTTCCAGAATATGTTGGATAGGACTTCTAAAGCATAAAGATGAAGCATTCGAAAAGTTCAAAGCCTTCAAAGATTTGGTTGAAAATGAATTAGATCGCAAACTCAAATGCCTCATATCTGATTGAGGAGGGGAATTTACTTCAGATGAATTCTTTGACTTTTGTGAAGAACATGGAATAAAAAGGCAATTCTCCACCACAAGGACTCCTCAGCAAAATGGAGTGGTAGAAAGGATGAATAAAATTGTTCAACAAATGGCTCGTGCTATGCTAGATGAGTCTGGAACTCCTGCAACCTTCTGGGGTGAAGCTACATTCGCTGCCGTCACTATTCTCAACCAAGCAAATGTTCGGGTAAACAACACTCAAACTCCTCATGAACTCTAGTATGGTAAGACTCCTACTGTAGAATACTTCAAAGTTTTTGTACGCAAATGTTACGTCAAAAGGACTAATGAAAAACTTGGTAAGTTTGAACCCAGAGCAGATGAAGGTATTCTCCTTGGTTACTCTTCCTGAAGTAAAGGATATAAATGCTATAACAAAAGACTTGGGAAAATTATTGAAAGTATTGATGTTGTGGTTGATGAAGAATGCAAAAATCCAAAACAAATAAAAACCGAAGATTATGAAGAAGATGAGGATTATCCTTCCACATCAAATCCCACTACTTCTGAAGAAGAAACTAATGAAGCACTAGAATAAGAGATAACGGTAGAAGAAAAAACTTCGTCTAGGTATGTTCAGAAAAACCATCCAAAGACGCAAATTTTGGGACAGAAAGGGGCAGGTGTGAAAACAAGAAGAACTATTACATAAGCTTCAAGCTATCTAGCATTGCTAACCTCCATAGAACCTCAAAATGTAAATGAAGCATGCAAACATGAATGCTGGATAAAGGCCATGAATGAAGAACTTGAGAAAATTGAAAAGAATAATACTTGGGAATTAGTTCCTAGACCTCATGATAAGAATATCATAGGAACTAAATGGATATTCAAAAACAAGCTGAATGAAAATGGAGAAGTTATTAGAAACAAGGCCAGACTTGTTTGTAAAGGATATGCTCAACAAGAAGGTATATATTGAAGAGACTTTTGCACCTGTTGCTACACTTGAAGCCATAAGAATGTTCCTTGCTCTTTCTAGTTTCCAGAAATTCAAGGTATATCAAATGGATGTAAAGTCCGCCTTTCTTAATGGAGACTTAGAAGAAGAAGTCTATATTGAGCAACCAGATGGATTCATTCTTGGAAATGATGCAAAACTTGTATGCAGACTCAGAAAGGCTCTCTATGGTCTAAAACAAGCTCCAAGGGCCTGGTATTATCGTCTTGACAAATATCTCCATCAACAAGGTTTTTCAAAGGGATCAACTAATAGCAATCTATATACAAAGATTGACAATAATAAATTGCTAATACTTGTTGTGTATGTTGATGATATCATTTTTGGAAGCAATGAAGAAGCTATGAGTCAGAATTTTGCTTCAGTAATGCAACAAGAATTTGAAATGTCCCTGCTTGGTGAGCTTACATATTTTCTTGGTCTACAAGTTCAACAAAATAAAGATGGTATTTTTCTGTCACAAACCAAATATCTCAAACCTCTCTTGAAAAAATACGGCATGGAAGATTCTAAACTGGTATGTACCCCAATGGTAACAGGATGCAGTCTCAGCTCAAATGATGAATCAGCAGCAGTACATCAACCAACTTACAGATCCATGATTGGCAGTCTGCTTTATCTAACAAGTACCCGACTAGACATCATGCATGTAGTAGGAATAGTTGGAAGATTCCAAGCAAATTCGAAGGAATCACGCCTTCAGGCAGTCAAAAGGATTTTCAAATATCTTCAAGGGACACAAAATTTTGGTTTGTGGTATCCTAGAGATACAGATCTTACACTTCATGCATATACAGATGCAAATTGGGCAGGAAGCATTGATGACAGAAAAAGCACTAGTGGTGGTGCATTCTATATGGGTTCTAGATTAGTGTCTTGGTTCAACAAGAAACAAAGTTCAATTTCATTATCTACAGCTGAAGCAAAATATGTGGCTACTGCATCTTGCTGCACACAACTCCTTTGGATGATGCAAACATTGCAAGACATTCAGATCACATGTACTCCACCCATCTCCATTCTATGTGATAATACAAGTGCCATCAGTATTTCAAAGAATCCAGTCATGCATTCCAAGACCAAGCACATACCCATCAAATATCACTTTCTACGTGAACAAGTGCGTGAACAAAAGGTCAAATTGGAATATGTTCCCTCCAAAGAGCAGGTTGCTAATATATTCACCAAACCACTACCGAGAGAGACTTTTGAATATCTTAGATAGAAGCTGGGAGTAGTTGATGCATCATCCTGCTGTTAACACCTACCTGTTTCAGAGAAAGGTGGTTATACGCGAGTTTTGTGAAGCATAGTCACGTACATACACCGGTTTCTGTGGATACAGTCACGTATATGTTGGTTTGAAGAAAAGCAATGGCCAGACTCAGGAAGAAAGGAGTCTGATATGGTTCAGGGGGAGCATATGCTTCTAATAATGCATTGTTGGCATTATCTTAGAAGATCTTGGTACAGAATCACACAGTTGTTTTTGTTTCAGGTGAAACAGGTTCAGGGGGAGAACAAGGTTGCTGGACTGGAGGCTGATTGAAAAATGTTGCTGATGATAGTTGCTGATGACTATCATGGTCTTGATCTCGGTTATATATGTCATGTATATATTTTTATGAAAAGGTCACGAAACGACCTATTTTGTTACCCCGCTATGCATGGGATGGATGCCGTAATGTTTTTGTTTTGACATATATAAACAGTTGGTATATCTCCACTTTGTTGGGAGATGGATATATGTATGAGTCATTGGTGATAAGAAGGTCATTTATGACGTATGTATAGAGTCATGTTCTTCTTTTAGAATATCTTGTTGTAGACCTTGC
Organism: Pinus tabuliformis; assembly: GCA_031772625.1. NCBI lineage: Eukaryota > Viridiplantae > Streptophyta > Pinopsida > Pinales > Pinaceae > Pinus > Pinus tabuliformis. Next base: position 1,066,880,016 of record CM062815.1, read on the forward strand.
TTATATTCAGGGGGGACATGGACTCGTTCATGAAGCTCAATCAACACATTTCAGCATATCAAAGAATTCAACATGTACTCAGGGGGAGCATGACCCTTTGCCCTTGATGACAAAGGGGGAAAGTGACTTGGGGTTGCCATCAAGTCCAAAGGGGGAGATTTTTGGCATTATGATTCAGATTTGACATAGGTGTTGTCCTTGATGGCAACTCACTCAGATGACAGATCACAGTTCAGCAGGTTAACAACTCAGAGTTACAGATCAGACTTCACAGAATGAGGAAAGAGAAGTATACGTAGGTTCACCTTGAAAAAGTAGCGTATACACGCGGTTTAACAGACCAAAAGGCGCATATAACGTACACATGCAGTTTCACAGAAGGAAATGCGCATACATGTTGGAAATCTAAGTTTTGGTCCATGGTATTTTGATCCATGGTATTGGTCCAAAGTATTGATCCCAGGTATTTGGTCCAAGGTATTGGTCCTAAGTGGTTTTGGACCATGGTATTGAGAAAGGCCTAACACTATATAAGGAGAAGAAGATCATTAGGCCAAGGTACTCAAGTATTGAATATCTGATGATGAGCAAGATCTAGTGCATAGGTTATTGGGTTATGGTGCATAGCTAGATCTGAACGAAGGATGAACCTTAGCACTTGATGAAGGATAAGATCTAATGATGGGTCAAAACCTTAAGGCTTGAAGTGAAGTATCTTTATGTGGTTTGATCATTTTTCTGAATAACTGGCGCATGTTGTAGTCTGTAAATATGATGATCTGGGTATAACTGAAGTCTAGAACTATTGTAATATTTAAAATCATCATTTACAGATCTGTACACAGGTTCACTTTAGAAAAGGCGCATATACACGTTAGTTATGCATATCAAAATAGCGTATACATCTTAAGTTCGATTTGCAGATCTGTACGTAGGTTCACCTTGATAAAGGTGTGTATGCATGCGGATTCGACATAAGGAAGTAGTGTATACCTTGTAAAATATGTTTTAGCTGCTTCTGTTTGCTGTTGCAGTGTTTTGGGTTCTAGCTTGGGTTTTGGTTACTATGTTTTGGGTACAACATTTTGAAAGATCAGATTGAAGGGTTGTCAAAGTGGTTGATTGGTTCAGTTGTGAAGAGGAGATTGGTTGTTGCAGATATATTTGATGATGTTATTGATGGATCCAGTCTAAAAATTTATGAAACGTGGTCCCTGGAAGAAAAGAGAAGGTTATAGCCTTCTGTAGGCTGGAACCTATGTACTAGTAAACATAACAGCTAGTACAAGAGCTAGGGGGTTGTAGCTCCCTTCCAGGAGAAGTTGGAGAACAAGAGAAGGTTGTAGCCTTCTGTAGGTAGAAGCCTGCATACTGGTATAAGTCTACACCAATACAAAATTGTAAAAAGAAGTTTCTTATTATTAAAAAGAAGATAGAGACGATTGCAGCAGGTGGTTTTCAGCGACATTAGGTTTCCACCTTATATTTTGTGTTCATGTTTGTGATTGTCTGTTCTGTTTTACTGCATCTGTTTATTGTTTATATGGTTCTGATGCACTGATTAAAGATCAACATATGATGAATTAACTTAATCTTAAGTTTGCAGTATATACGATATTTTCCTTAACCATATTTATGTATACACGCTAGTTCCATTAACTAAATTAGTGTATATAAATCTGATTATGGAAATGAAAAATTATTTACTTGATAATACTGATTCACCCCCCTCTCAGTATTATTTCCAACAAGGTTGAGGGTGGAGATGGGATTTCTCCTGAAAATATTAACGAATGGGTGGAGATAGGAAAAGTTCTCTAGGTATGGTGAAGAAGTTGGAGGCATACCAACTTGTTTGGTTTTGGTGATTTCAGGACCGGTTTAGGTGAAATCACTAGGTTTTAGGGTTGAGGTGGTTTAGCCTCTAAAAGCCCTGGTTGATTCTATTTTGGTTTATCCCATTTGATCCCACATTCATGCTTGGAATATGGAATGGGGGTGATTGGATTGAAAGAAAGATTTGGTTCAACCCAATCTATGGTCGGGTGGTACGTGGAAGTCCCTGACTCGGTTGGATTATGCATATGTTATTATGTGTTATTTCTTATTGAGATATATGAGCACATGTATTGGTTATTGTGTTGATTTTATGACTAGTTTGTCATGGATTCATTCTGGTTAAATGTTTGTTATAGGCATGATACATTCTTGTTGTATAATGTGCTCTTGTTATGGATATTGCTTATGGCTTGATAAGTTATTGAATGGTATATGAATGCATGGGATAACAAGTGTTGTTGCAACTAGTTTGAGAGGGAATTGAGCCTTCTTGATGATTCTCTGATGAAGTTAAGAATAAAATGAACATATATGCATTCATGACCTATAGTTACTATGTTTACCATGTGTTTGACGAAATATTTAGTATGTGTTTGGAAAATTTTGAGCAATACCTAGCCTTAGTATTTATCATACAAATTTATCATAAACTTAGACTGAGTTTTAGAGAGTTTTGGGTTGTTCTAGGTAGTTGGCCTGTAGCTAGCCTTGAAAATCAAGGTTTGGGCTGCTAGCCACACCCTAGAAACTAAAAAATTTTAGTTGCAACTGCAAGGAGGAAGGCTTGTGCGTGTAGGTGGAGCTTTCCAACCACAGGCACAACTTGGCATGTGTGCGACTGGGATGTTAGGTCTAGCAAAAAGAAAGTTCCAACCCAAGAAAATCTCACCAACAGATGTTGTCTGGTAACTGGGTAATGTGTTGTTCCTAGGAGGTTACAGTATACTTCCAATTGGTATATCCCACTTCCATAACTCGAACTTGGATGTTGGGTCATGTCATAGTAACTCCCATCTCATGTTTACTTGTAGAGCTTGTAAAAGCGGGTAAATGTGTGATGGTGTGTTACATCTAAATACTCTGTCTAACAAACAAAGGATAAAGTGCACCAATAGATCTAACTATTCATAGAATTATCTAAAGGATATTGTTTCTTTTGTGCATTATTTGTCATTGTGTAACTTTGGACAGATTTGATAGAAAACTCTTTATTGATCAAACTATTTTAGTATACATCTTATTTTATTCACTGGTTTGCTAGAAGTTTCCTTTTGTATATGCACTATATGGTAGTAGTTGAACACTTTTGATTATCTAATGAAACTGCAAAGATAGAGTTGTGTTATAGATGTTGGTTGATCGAATGCACAATGATGAAGGTAGAGTATATGTAATAGAATGAACAAATATCATAGTTTTTGTTAATTATATATAGTCATTGCTTGTGTTTTCTACAGAGATAGATCTTATTGAGTGATTGATATGCTTGGTTCTATGTGGGATTAATAGGATTTTTGTGGCTAGTATTGTGTCTATCATGAGGATTTTGTAGATATCTTCATATACCCTTAACCTTGTATGCTACAGTGATAGAGAGACATTTTGACCTACATGTTGGATCTACCCTTTTTTTCTTCATGACATTATATGATGAACGTAAAGGTTGTATTTATTGATTATGTTGACACCTTGTTATAGACATTTTTGTGCCTTGCAGCTCCAAGCATGAAATGTCCATAAACCAAGGGCTCCTAAGTCCCTAAAAGTGTTGTTCCAACCCCTAAAGGAACAAGGTCAACAAATCACAGCTTCTCCCAGAAGTTCTCCACCAGAAACTGCTCAGAATAAGTCAAAACAGGATCATTTCAGCTGCTCCACTAGTCAAGTGCGTTGCATAGCACCTAAATCCACTGGCTAGGTGCGTTGCAATGCACCTAAATGCACTACCAGGGTGCGTTGAGCGGGAAATGACAAATGGCAGTGTCATTCCGTGAGGTGGAGAGACAATGGAAGCTTCCAGAATCTTCTCCTATGACACTTGCCTCACTGAATTCGACCAAGGATGAGTAAGAGGCCTTCAGTCTCCAAGTGGAAGCAAGAACTGACAGAGAGAAGCCACTAATCAAATCATAAGCTGACTCATCCTCTTTGCATACATCTATATATGGATCCCTCATCCCAGAGATCCAGAGGCTGGAATTTTGCACATTGTAAGGAATTGCTGTTGGTTTTGAGATACATATCAGAGAATTGGGTGATCTATGCTTTGTTGGAGGTGAAGAGGGGCTTCTTTGCTGGGAGGTTGATGCTGGGTCAGGAATCATCGGTTGTAACTCCTCCTGGATCTTCTTGTATATCAATAAAAACTATTTGAGTTTCTTCTCCATGCTTTTGTATCATTGATGCTTGTTACATTTGTATGGTTAACTTAAATCTGATCCTAAGTTATTTATGAATATAAATCCATGTATTTGTATAGTTTTCTTCTTCTGTGATCTTATAGGTACTTGGTGAAACTGGGCAAGTAAGGGAGCAGGTAGCTGGAAGCTGTTAAAGAGGAGAGAGATTGGATCAAAGGACTAGCGCAAGACCCAGGTTGGTTCTTCCTATTCCTCTTTGTTTATAGTTCATAAAGAAGATACAAAAGTAGTTTTCTCTGTTTGTTTCTAAGGCAGCTGTCACACCTTAGTGGGATAGAGCAGTTCTAAATAGACACTTTTCCCGGTAACAAAATGGCGACTCTGCTGGGGATGAATGTCTAATTAGTTTGTTTGTGTATCTCTTGTTGTTTATTTCATAAACTTATAAGTAGCAATCGAACTGCATTTGCCATAACAAATGCAAAGTAGACATCTGCTACTTCAATCCATTCACTGGATCTATTTATGATTTGAACAGCTGATTCATAGACTATCTGATTGCCCTTGTGATAGCTCTTAGACCCTCCTTAGATCTACCCCTGATTGTGCATTACTGATTGCTTTTACTCGACCAAAAACCAAAGATTAAACTGCAAACTGTGACCCAGAACCTAGATAGAATTCTCGTTTCTGCCCCAGCGCAGGCACTGTGAAGAGGTTCTGCATTTCAACGCACTTCTCGAGAGGGCAACCTACGTTGCAATGCAGTTTCTCTGTGTAACAGGTGCGCTGATCAGCCTAGCCCTGTGCAACTGAGGTTCTTTGCTTCATTCTTTCCAGTTTTGTCTCTGATTTTTCCAGCCTGTGATCAGTATATGACTGTTTCAAACCCCTTTTCCTTACTGATATTCCGCCTCATTTGTACAAAAGAACTGTAGATGTTTTTGTGTGTTTGTTGAGTCGTTTACAGTTTTCCATTGCAAAAGTAGAATAGTTGTACCCTCGTCCTTTGATTCAGATCTGTCGCAAGTGTCGATTTTGATCATAGGAGAAAGTTTATTTGCTGTTGATGGTCGATTATGCTTTTACTATTGCTTTTGGTTTGAATTTGTGACTTTCTAGTGTCAAAACAAGTATTTATTTCAAAATCATAAAGTGTCGTAATCATCTCTACCTTTTGATTTCGAAAAGAAGCTTGTTTGTGTTTGTCACTTAGAAGCAAATTCAGATTTGTACATCAACTTTCTTTTTAGCATCAATACTAAGAAAGTGAAAAACAAATACATGCATGTGCATATGCATATTGACAGTCTGTTTGGCTTGATTTAGGAAAGTGCATTTACAGTGTGCTCTTTGCTCTTTGTGAAAAGATTGTGTCTTTCTTTTCCCCTAGTAGCTAGGATTTTCATTGCTGAAAAGAGATAAAAGTTTGTTTATCATCTTTAGATTGCATTTTAGGAATTACATCTACATCTCGTGGTGAACCCAAAAGGCAAACTTCATAAGAAAGATCAACTTAAAATAAATTCAATGAACCTAACAACACTTTGGAACTTAACGCACAACATTTAGAGGTCTAGGCTAGAGACGTATTTCGGCGTCGTAAAGCCTGGTAACTATTGTCCTCACTGATGGTTGGGTGATTCCTCCACTTTGAGACGATAAGTGCCAGTACGGACTTGTGCTCCCATGTACCGTCGAGTATATATTGGGAGACCCCTATAGGCTTAAATCCTTTATCCATAGGAAGCCGTGTCGGCCGCCCTACTGATCGCAATGCACTGAACATATCATTCGGGAAGATTGACTGTCGTACCGTAAAAAGTATTTTGCAGTTTTGCGATTGGTTTGGTACTCCCTCTACCTAGACCTCCAGAGCAGTCCCTTTCGTTCCTTTTCAGACTCTTTAACGGAAAAGGTCCATCTAAGCACTTGTCACTTCAGGCTCATTAAAAATCGAAGGAGACTAGAGTCATCTTTTGTTTTTTCTCGACTCTTAAAAACTGAAAAAACAAGTTGTGTCAAAAGCGTCTAAAATTCATTTAATTCGGAAACATATCTTCCCTTTATTTTAGTTGATCGAGTAATCCACAATCGTGGAAGAAAGTCAATTGAAACCCCATCGTTCGTGGAGGCTTACGAGTCAACCGTCTTTGTCTCCGGAATCGAAGCCAGTACGGACAAATCGAACTCGTTTAATCGATTCTAAATCTCCGATCAAAGTTAGAACAAGTGTTCCAACGACATCAGAAACTCCGGTTACTCCAAACATTTCTGGAATCCCTGCCTCTACAGAAGAAGTTCAACAGCCACAGAAGGACAGTGATACTGATCCTAGTTTGAGAATAAACACTTGTGTTACCGAACTAGTTCCTTCTACAACCGGTTCGGAGAGTCTTACTCTTCAAACATCTGTCGCTGCTGATTTCACACCTTCTTTGGCACCAGAAATATTTTACGGACCTGACGGTCTTCCCCTTCCACCTGGTCTGATTGCAATAGAAGAAATTGTAGAAGATCCTCAAACAAGTACTCCAACGCACTTTGGAGTCGGGATCACTCTATATCCTTCGTCATCAGAAGTTAGTTAACCACCAGCGGAAGTTCCTGTAGAATCGCTAGGTAATCTTTTGGATAGACTACAAATGTCTGAACAACCGTCAACATCTAGGACTGTGTCGTCTGACACAGCGACAGTAGAACTCCCTGCTATCACTCCGACAATGTTCGCCAGCATACCATCTGTCCCGACTAGCTCTCAACCGCTAGAAGGAGCCCACTCAGGGGCTACTTCGACAGTTTGGTCCGTTCCTGTTTGTTCATCCGGAATAATATCTGGAAACTCTTATGTTGAGTCTCGACAAATTGATCCATTTGGAGGACAATTTGGGCAGTCCGGTCCCCAAGGGAAAACAATTCCCTTGAGTTCTGGATTACCACCGTATGGGGGGCAGTATGCCCTTTCATTGTCCCCTCCTGGAGGATATCCATACGGGAGTTCACAAAAATATTTAGGTTATGCTGGAATTACCTCAAGTGGTTGGGTACCTATACTACCTCAACAACCAAGAGTTGTGTATTCGATGCAACAATGTGTACCTATGTTGAACATCCCGACTACGCCAGCTATTGTGACGGTGTCGCAAGTTCAAGCACTGCCTGTTGTATGCCAACCTCAAGTTTCTCAGGTTGTAATGCAACAGCCCCTTGACCCTGCGACTCAACCACAATCGCCAACTAGTGGGGCAACACAGGTCCAGACGGGTACAATTACCCCTCACCTTGGTCAAACGGTTAGTATCGGGCAACATCACATGGCTTCACAACCATGGCTGGTGAAATACCAACAACCGCAATTCCAACAAGTATACCAGGGTTCTGAGCAGCAAATATTTGCGAACAGTGGATAGCCGTACATTCAAAACGGTCAAAATCAACCATTTTACAATGGTCAAGTCCACCAACCTTACCAAACATACCAGTATCAAATGCATTATGCCGGTATGCAAAGACCAACTGCTCAGGTGATTCCATCGTATCCTGGGTATGCTTCACCTAACCTGAATCAACAGTTACCCTTTGTGGCAACCTTAGAGTTACCTGATTTAAATCGGTTAACAAACGATCCAATTGCTTACGCCCCTTGGTGGCTAGCGATTCCGCATAAACTTCCATCAGATATTCCTAAATTTAATGGAAATCCGGGTGAAGATCCATCGAATCACGTGATGACCTTTCATCTATGGTGTTCATCAAACACCCTAAATGATGATTCGATAAGACTTCGCCTCTTTCAGAGGACGTTAACGGGTCCAGCGGCAAAATGGTACATTGAATTTCCTAGAGCTTCGTTCGACAACTTTAGTACCTTAGCCACAACCTTTTTAACCCATTTTCAGTTACCAATAAGGTACGAAACGGGAACAGAACTTCTTACCAACTTTAAACATACAACGGCCACTCACATATCTGATCATATACATGAGTGGCGACGTCGTCGTAGGATGGTAAAAACGTACGTCCCCGATCAGCTATTAGCTGAATGGTTTATCAAGTCATGACTACCTTCCATCACGGAAGATGTGGCAAAGGGGGGGGGGGGGGGGGGGGTCGTAACAGAAGAGCAAGTTATCGCTCGTGCACAATATTTGGACTTGATTTACACTCAGTCTGGCACGCTCTACGATAAAATACCTGACGCCCCTAGACCAGAATTCTCAATTCCTCCTCCTCCTAAATCAAACAATGACTCTCATGCTGGCGATGGTGTGATTGGCACGACAGACACGAAATCGACAAAGGCCACATCCAAAAAGGCCCGTAAGATTTCAGGTCAAAATGCAAAAGACAAACTTCTTGCTTCGGAAGTAAATGCCGTATCAATGGATAAGGGCAAAGAAACCAAACAACAAGGGAGAAAGAAGAAAGGCAAAGGGAAGAAGAAGAAATAGGAGGAATCATCACCTGAAAAATCTTCTTCAAACCCTCCTGGAAATAGGAAACTAAAATTTCCATGCATGATATGCGATGAGGATCATCGGACAACGAATTGTCCACACAGAGCTGAACTTAAGAAATTCTTTAAGAGTTCGAAAACCTCAGCAGTGTTAACTGATCCGTTTCCAAATCCAGGAACAAATCTGGTTGAAAGTGGAAATGCTTCCCCGTCTCAAGTGCTAATGTTGTCGGTTTCAAAATAGCAAAATGATGCTTTGATATCGACAAGGAACAAAGATTATGGGAATCCGCAGCTATCGAACAACAAGGATAAAGATCAACCAAGTAGTTCGACAACAACTTCGACAGAAGTTGTACCACCCACCATCCCTAAATTGACGATAAAACCGCCGAAGGGAGTAGTACACAAGTCGACATTTAATCCCCGCGCTAGAGCGGCACAGCATTATAACATAGTGGAAGATTTGGCCCAATCGCCATCCGCTATGTCGACTCTTGAGGTACTACAGAATTTCCCATCCCAAAGGCAGGCTCTATTATCGGCCATTGGTGGGATTGATCCAAAGGATTCCAATCTCGTATCCTTCGACCATAAAGGATATGATCCTTAGTTACCAGCTCAACTAGCTTTCCTTATTCAAGTGAAAGCCCTCAACAAAACTGTTCATCGAACAATTATTGATGAGGGGGCATCTACATGTATTATGTCGATGAGTTGCTGGAAAACTTTAGGATCTCCAACCCTGTCGCGGTCTGCGACGACATTAAAAGCATTCAACGGAAGGACATATACCCCATATGGTATCCTAAATAACTTGAAAGTTGAACTAGGAGGGAAAACAGTAGAAATAGATGTTGAAGTCATCGATGGGAATCTTGATTACAACATCCTACTAGGACGACCATGGATATATGCCATGGCAGCTGTTGTGTCGACCTATTTTAGAAAGATTGCATTTCCCTTTCAAGGAGGGATTACAATCGTCGATCAACATAACTTCCTCCCCAATGGTTCTCAAGTTACTGGAATCATTCCCATGATCCATGGAAGCCCCCATTCGCTTCAGAATATCAGAGTAGGCCTACTAAAAGATCCTATACTAATGGGAACTTTCGCTCTTCCACCTCCAATCAATCTGGCGGAAGTAGCGTCGATAGGAACCTGCAACATGATATCTTCTATAAAGATCTCAGAAAACGATATCAACATGGATCATGCAGTGGTTTTTCCCCCAAGCCCAATGGAAATATTATAGCAATCAATTTTCCTAGCATGGGAGGCAAACCCAAATCAACACTCATCAAGCGTTTGGATAGATAGGTCTAGAGAATATGGTACTCCTTCAGATCCTTGGTCGTGAGTGCATGTCACCGACGAAGGAATTTTCCAAGCTATGGTAATTGAAGGAGCACCATGGAGTGATTCCCACCATCGTTCTCTTCTTCCGGATTGTGGAGAAGATACTCAAAATGACCTTTATCATCCTTCAGTAGTTGATTTTCTATCAAATACTGTAAATACAGTGGATTCCGAGCGAAACTTGTCCAACATTGAAGACACTATAGCCATAAATATCTCGACCAAGACAGATGTTATAGAGAATATTTATGTTGGCAAATGCTGTTCTCCTTCAGAACTGGAAATATATAACGCTCTTTTTCACGAATTCAGAGATGTCTTTACTTGGTCATACAGTGAAATGCCAAGCATCGACTCGAGTATCGTTGAACACGAAATTAAGATGTATCCAGATGTCAAACCAGTACGACAATGGCTAAGGCAGGTGCACCCCAAGAAAGCCACTGCCATTAAGGCAGAAGTTGAAAAACTTCTCCATGCTGGTTTCATCTACCCGGTTCCTCTAACCGATTGGGTATCGAATATTGTCCCTGTTATGAAAAAATAGGGGACAATTAGAGTGTGCGTCGATTATAGGGATGTAAATCAAGCTTGTCCAAAAGACAACTACCCCACACCCTTCATTGACCAGATAATTGATGAATGCGCCGGATGCAAAATCTTTTCATTCATAGATGGATTCTCCGGGTATAATCAAATAAATATCCGCCCATAGGACCAGTCAAAGACTACATTTATTTGTCCGTGGGGCACATTCGCATATCGAAAATTACCCTTTGGTTTAAAGAACGCAGGGGCGACGTTTCAGAGGGCAATGAATTATGCCTTCCATAACATCAAAAACATCATTCAACCATACCTCGACGACCTTCCGGCTCATTCGCGAAAGCGGACTGATCATCCGCAGCATTTAAGAGTGATATTTCTGCGTTGCCGACACTACAAGATACGACTCAATCCGCACAAATGTGTGTTTTGCGTCAATTCTGGTCGTTTACTTGGCTTTGTAGTCTCCAAGGATGGGATTCGTATCGACCCGTGTAAGGTCCAGGCGATCATAAATTTGCCTCCACCTTCGAATTTGCTTCAGATTCAGAAACTCCAAGGGAAAGCAAACTTTCTAAGGAGGTTCATTCCAAATTACACCGAACTTGCTAAAGGTTATACACGTCTTTTGAAAAAGGAGGTACCCTTTGTCTGGGATCAGGTTGCGCAAGCTTCCTTTGATGCTTTAAAAGATTCCCTAATGAAAGCATCATTAATGTATGCCCCTGATTATCAAAGAGATTTTAACCTATATCTGGCTGCAGCAGATACGACCATCGCAATGGTTTTAGTTCAAGAAGTCGATGGAGTTGAGCATCCTATATATTATTTAAGTAAGAACTTAAATGATATAGAAAGCAAATATTCTTATGTTGAAAAACTAGCGCTTGCGGCTGTTCAAGCGATACAAAGATTTCGACACTATGTCCTCTTTCGGAAAACTACCATTCTGTCAGATTGCAACCCCATGACTTATATATTGTCGCGACAGTTACTGGGGGGGAAATATTCAAAATGGATAGCAATCCTACAAGAGTTTGATCTGGAATTTGTAAAATCCAAGTCAAAGAAAGCTCTAGTTTTCGCAGAATTATTATGCGATCTCCCATCGTCGTCCAACGATGAAACATCCGAAGAATCAATTGTGGATGAAAGTTTGTTTCTGATATCTACAAGCAATGAGTGGTATGGGGATATAATCATTTATCTCCAAACCCAAAAATTTAGGCCAAACACCTCCCACTTTGAACAAAAACGTATACGATACCAAGCAAAAGACTACATGATCGTCGGTGATACACTTTACCGTCGTGGTATCGATACAGTTCTGAGAAGGTGCCTCACCCATGAGGAGGCCGAAAAAGTCCTGAATGAGTGTCATTCAAGCGCGTGTGGGGGGAATCAATCTGGATATGCTACGACACAAAAAAAATTACGAGCAGGATACTTCTGGCCAACAATGTTCAAAGATTACATAACTGCAGTCAGAAGTTGCCATGCTTGTCAAATTTTTGATAGCAAAACCAAAAGACCACCTGCACCTCTACAACCAATAGTTGTTGTTGGGCCATTCGCCAAATGGGGCATCGATTTCATGACATGTAACCCCACCTCGATCGGGGGGCATGGGTATATCATAGTCGCGGTTGACTATTTTACCAAATGGGCCGAGGCGATGCCTACATTAGATAATACTGGTGAAACAACTTCCCTCTTCTTTTTCAATCATGTAGTCGCCAGATTCGATGTACCACAGGCTATAGTCACAGATCATGGATCGCATTTTCGCAATCACATGATGGTCGAATTAGCTGCCAAACTAGGGTTGTCTCACGACAGCTCCACTCCATATTATCCGCAAGCCAACGGACAAGTTGAAGCGATCAACAAGGTTCTGAAACGCATGCTGCAAAGGATGATCGGAGTTCACAAAAGAAGATGGCACCTAATCCTGTACTCAGCCTTGTGGGCTTACCAAACATCGGTAAGGAATGCAACCGGGTTCACACCTTTCCAACTGGTATATGGCCTGGAAGCAGTCTTACCAGTCCAGTGTGAAATCTCGTCTCTCAAACTCGCAATTGATCTCCTCCCCGGAACTTCTGAAGAAGAGGCTCGTTTCTTGGAATTAATCCAATTGGATGAAACCCGTCGTGACGCCGCTTTGGCTAACGAAGCCCATAAGAAACGAGTCAAGGCACAGTTCGACAAAAATGTCAAACCCCGTGTCTTCTAAGAAGGTGACTTGGTCTTGCTTTACGACCAAGAATCCGATAAATTGGGAGCAGGTAAATTTAAGTCTTTATGGATGGGCCCCTATATTGTTAAGCGGGTGTTAGCAAAGAGAGCCTACGAGTTAATGGATTATGACGGAATTCCACTGGCGCAACCTCGTAATGGGTTGTACCTCAAGCGTTACTATGCGTGATAGTAACCAATATGCTTTTGTTATATTTTTGTTTTCGCTGAAGCGTTTGTTTTGGTCGAGTAATCCACTTTTTACATTTATTGCAGATGTCAAACCTATTGGAGCCATGTGTTGGATATGCCAACGGAGCGAGTCGTAGTTCGCGGAACCTGTCCTCTGCAGTCTGGTCCATTTTTGATCCAAGCGGCGAGTTAGTAAGTTTCCGAGGTGTATGTATTGGTCGATCAACGAATAACATCGCTGAGTATAGCACGTTGATAGAGCTTCTCTCTGATGCCATCACTCATGGTATACGCCGACTAATTGCCAGGCTAGACTCACAACTCGTAATACTACAACTCAATGGTATATATTCCGTCTGAAACCCAGCTATTTATCGCATGTTCCTAAGGGTTAAAATTTTGGAAAGACAATTTGATCTTATTCAATATCAACATATTTCCAGAAACTTAAACACATTAACCAACTCATTAGCAAACTATGTGTTAGATAGACATTTGCAACATTTATAAAAAGAAACACATCATCAATGTTTTGCATGTGGATCATGTAGCTCAACCAAAATAAAACCCCGAAAATAAAAAATATATATAGTTGTTTATGGTTTACACATAATGTTCTGTAACCAAGACAAAATCGGTCAAGCGACCCAAAACTCAAAATGCTAAGGGGCACCCTAGTCTAATGATGCTCGTGATAGCAAGTCACAGCCTGTGCGATCATGCGTAGGAGATGAGTCCATCGTCTGGGCACACCAGTAGTATGCCGCTGTAACCGCAAAGGTAGCTCGTCAGTCCTCACATCTGGTATACCAAGAGTGAGGCCCTCAACCTGCTCCTGCAAAGCTGTGAGAGTCTCAGCCACATCGAGGTCACAAAGAATAGCCCTTCCGACAGCCTCTCCTGCTGGGGCAACAGCTAGTACTCTCAGGCGAACTACTGGACGAACGGGACCAACATTTGCATGTACACATGAGTTTGATTAAAAGTCTTGACAGAATAAAGCACAAGGACATTATAAACAAAAACGGTAAACAGCAATATGGTCAGAGATTTTACCAATGGCGCTCCACTTCTCGCCATCCGGCAGTACTAACTCTAGATCACCTCGGAAGTCCATGCCAGCATATGGATACTCAGAATAAACCATCTCCTGATGATCAAACCACCTGAAGAAGGTATCAGAAAATGAAATCTGAGACTGACCAGCATGCCTAGACATATGGTCAACCCATCTCTGCATACGTGGTTCAGTAGGAGAAGGTAAATCGAGTGCAATGTACTGCGGCTGCATCAGTGGTATCTTCTCCAAGGCAAAGGCGGTCAAAATGGAAACCATGAAATGAAAGAGCTCAGGTTTAGCTCCTACCTGGTCCAGACGGCGCCAAGAATCGTCCACAGAATCTCCCGAAATCAGCTGATGAAAATCAAGGGGGAAAAGCACCTCCAAAGCTCCAACAAACCAAGTTCAAATGAAATGGTAAAATGAGAGGTAAAAAACACTTTTTAATTACTTTTACGTAGTTCAAAGTAAAATATTAGCGTTTTAAACTCATTTTCAAGCAAATATTGTTCATTTCTGACTAGTTTGATGAAGCAGTTGAAAAATACAGTACGATCTTTGGAAGGACAAAGCTATTTATGGTAAAGACCATCTAATCAAGCAATGTTACCGCGAGGTTCAAGCTCGTTAAAAAATAAACCCGGACCGAGCAAATTTTTCCACCCGCGTTTAAGCTCGTTAAAAAATGAACTATTTCCTGGTAAATAACCACCGTGAATGTAGCACTTCAACCATTAAAGCCTTGGTCATGTTTGCACCGTCACCTCCACTTTTTCATTGGCCGATCATTCACCTCCATTTGATTGTTTACCCATTTTGAGGAACAGCTGCGAAGAATGATTTCACTATCCATCCTTGTGACACTGCCGTGATTGGAAAATTCCAAACCTTACCTGGAATCAGCTGCTACCCATTTTATCACTCGTTCCTCAAAAGACGAGTCTTCTTTAAGCTCTTTTCTGACTCGTAAAATATGAAAAGATTGCCGAGTTCTGGCCTTCCAGCTCGTTAAAGCGACGGGAAGTGCTATCCCTCCTCTAGATTTTAATCTTTTTGGACCTGAGAGATTATGGCACAAAAAGATCGAGCGCTTGTTTGGTTCGGCTCGTTAAAGCTATCGAAAATTCATCCCTTCTGTATTGTTTTATACTTTTTCGGACTTAAGGGATTAGATGACGAAAAAGGAATTTTGGAGTTACCTTTATGTACCTTTTCAGACTCTCTAAAAATGAAAAGGACCGAGTTATCTTTGTCGTTAAACTCGTTAAAAGGGATAATAGCGACAAACTTGTCTTTAGACGAGAACGAGTTTCACTATCGCTAGGCTCGTTAAAACATAGCGATGGGTTTGCCCGAAGGACAAATTATAGAACAAGCATATGTTATCCTCCTCAAGCTTGACAAAAATAAAGAGGTACTGGTCAGCAATGACTGGGGAAAAATTTGGAAGAAAACTCAAAAAATCTTTATTGGTAGCAAGTCGCTCTTGAACATGACACTTCCGCTCCGTGCCCGAGTCGGGTTGGGTTGTTTCATTCACCGGTCACATCGCCATGGTCACGCCATACCATCCACATTTGGGGTTAATGCTACCAATCCATCACATCAGTGTCGCCGATATGTTCAAGAGAAGTCATCCAGAAAGGCCACCTGTGTCCCGCCCACTACCATACATTATACTCCATTCTTTCATGACCGCCACCCTGAACCATATATCATCAGATCGTTTTCACCTCCATCAAAATCATTTGCTCCGTTCCGTGTCATTGATGTGGGATTCATTAAGGCCCTCCTGTGACGGATCACTTCTTGTTGACATCAGCTCATTATCCAAGAAGTTGGTCTAGGAACACCCCATTCAGTACTTTGAAGCTTGCATTCCTCAATGGCAAGTTTCTCACTTCCGGCGACAAGTTTACATCAATGACCTTCGACCGAAAGATTTTGCGTGGTGTTCGATGCCAAGTCCTTTATTCACACCACGTGAATTGTACTGCAGTACCTTGAGGATCATTATCATTATCGGTGATTCCTCTCGCGCTTGTTAACAGTTTACATCATTGACTGGTAATCAAGCGATGTCTTTCCATGTTCGACTTCAAAACGTTTCTCACATGGATCGACTTGTACTTCGAGTGAAGATCGGACGAGATTGAAGACCCCGGATCTAGTTTCATCCATCCGGGCTGCGATATATATTCAGGGAAATAAAGACATTGAAATGTACAGCATTGCAGCACAGATAATCATCCTACCAAAAGGATGATGGCTGAATCATCAGTCTACCATCAGACGATTGTCTGTCCTATGTACATGAAAATGAATTTATAAAACTGAGCATGGGAATGCCCGCCTCAGCTAGATCATGAAAACAGTATGAAGATAATGTATTGTATTGTATCTTATTACAGGTCTCCTCCCAGCATTGAAAGAACTTCGGATCCTCCTAATAAAGCATTTCACCCGATAAACGGCCTCATACTTTAGGGGGCAACTGTTATAGACATTTTTGTGCCTTGCAGCTCCAAGCATAAAATGTCCATAAACCAAGGGCTCCTAAGTCCCTAAAAGTGTTGTTCCAGCTCCTAAAGGAACAAGGTCAACAAATTACAGCTTCTCCCAGAAGTTCTCCACCAGAAACTGCTCAGAATAAGTCAAAACAGGATCATTTCAGCTGCTCCACTAGCCAAGTGCGTTGCATAGCACCTAAATCCACTGGCTAGGTGTGTTGCAACGCACCTAAATGCACTACCAGGGTGCGTTGAGCGGGAAATGACAAATGGCAGTGTCATTCCACGAGGTGGAGAGACAATGGAAGCTTCCAGAATCTTCTCCTATGACACTTGCCTCACTAAATTCGACCAAGGATGAGTAAGAGGCCTTCAGTCTCCAAGTGGAAGCAAGAACTGACAGAGAGAAGCCACTAATCAAATCATAAGCTGACTCATCCTCTTTGCATACATCTATATATGGATCCCTCATCCCAGAGATCCAGAGGCTGGAATTTTGCACATTGTAAGGAATTGTTGTTGGTTTTGAGATACATATCAGAGAATTGGGTGATCTATGCTTTGTTGGAGGTGAAGAGGGGTTTCTCTGCTGGGAGGTTGATGTTGGGTCAGGAATCATCGGTTGTAACTCCTCCTGTATCTTCTTGTATATCAATAAAAACTATTTGAGTTTCTTCTCCATGCTTTTGTATCATTGATGCTTGTTACATTTGTATGGTTAACTTAAATCTGATCCTAAGTTATTTATGAATATAAATCCATGTCTTTGTATAGTTTTCTTCTTCTGTGATCTTACAGGTACTTGGTGAAACTGGGCAAGTAAGGGAGCAAGTAGCTGGAAGCTGTCAAAGAGGAGAGAGATTGGATCAAAGGACTAGCGCAAGACACAGGTTGGTTCTTCCTATTCCTCTTTGTTTATAGTTCATAAAGAAGATACAAAAGTAGTTTTCTCTGTTTGTTTCTAAGGCAGCTGTCACACCTTAGTGGGATAGAGCAGTTCTAAATAGACACTTTTCCCGGTAACACACCTAATCTTCATGATTGGGGAATTTGTAAAATAAATAAATCAGGCATGTGAACAGTCATTGGAAGATGAACTGAACAATCACTCCTAATGTATAAAACAATAACCTACCTATGGAATAATCAGACGAATCAGTTTTTTCTGCCTTTGGAGAGTTACTGCCTGGCCTGACATGGTATCAGAGCCAGCTCCTTGTTTTAGCTATTATGCTCCTGCAACTGTAACTCCTCTGTCCTGAAATAACCTGCCTCTGCCATATTCCTTTCCAGCGCTGCGCATCTGTCCATACTGTCCAAGACAGAAGCGTTGTACATTTAAATTTTTTTTTAATAGCGCTGTCATTTCCTATTTTTGAACCCTGAGATGCTGAAGGAATCTGCGTTGAATACGCTGGTCAATTGAATACGTTGGTTGCTACTATGCATTGTGAAACGTAACTTCATTGCTGTTGTATGGAGCGCCAATAGTTACGTTTGTGAGAGTGATTAAAAAAGGATCGACTGAGGATTTTTCAGGCTTCCCTTATGCAATAACTCACCCCTCATCAGCAATGGCTCCGAAAACATCTTGGTTGTGACTATCAATGGCGTGGGAATCGGTCTCGGGCTTCTGTTCTTTTCCATATATCTGAAATTCGCCCCAGGTTCTTGTACTGCATCGAACTCTTACCTGCCATTTTTTTTTCTTATTCCGTTTCGCCCTCTCGATCTGCAAGGACTGTATTACAACCTGAGTATCGGTATCGACATTTGAATGCGGTAATTGGTAACTGTTAAATGCGGTTTCTGCGTTTCCATTTGAATGTATCGAATGCGGTACATATTGAACGTTGTGACCCATTGGTAACAGTTAAATGTGGTTTCTGCATTTCCATTTAAATGTATCGAATGCGGTATATATTGAACGTTGTCCCATTGGTAACAGTTAAAATGCGGTCTCTGCATTTTTTCCCGGGAATCGATTGGTATTAGATTGGACAGCGCAATTTTTATTTTCCAAATTTTCAGCAGTTAATATCTTCCAGTTTGCTAATAGCCAGCAAAATGAATTAACCTTTGGGTTAGCGTTTGGCTTCCATATTTTTTTAAAAGAATATGCTTTGGTGGCCAATAGGATTGGAGGAATAATTTTGCATACTATTATTTGACAGAGTATTCTAAATTGTTCCAACCCATGAAGTCCTTCACATTTATTCTCCATGGTGTGTAGCCTCTAAGGCATTCTCAGAATTTTGTCTCCGTGCACTTTAGGTTTGGGGAAATGTTTCTCAAATCCCATTCCTTCCAATTCCCAAATTCATCCCAAAGTGATATATCAACTAGTGCAGATTTATTATGAACATTATGATATTCGTGCAGAGGAAATAACTCTTGAAACTTTTCTAGTGGTTATTGATGCATAATTGTTTTGTGAACACTGTCCCATATTTTAAAAAAAAAAAAAAAAAAAAAACGTTGTCCAGCACTTTAGTAACGCTGCCATATTTTTCAGTGAGCTTTGAAATTGTGATGTCGTTGCTGCTCCAACTTTGTAGAGCTCGCGGTTGATGCCGTTGCTGCTCCAACTTTGTAGAGCTCGCGGTGAATGATTGATTATTGACAGTGATATTGATTAAACAACCAAAATCATTTCCCACAGAAATTTTTGAGTGCAATTTCACTGTATATCAGCAGAAGTTTTTTTATCAGCAGAAGTTTTTTATCAGCAGAAGTTTTTTATCAGCAGAAGTTTTTTTATCAGCAGAAGTATTTTTTTACAGAATGCATTCAATCATCTCTATGGTAGGAATAGTTCTCACTGGCAAGGAGAACTATCTTGAATGGTCCCGGATGATAAAACACACCCTCATCTTCAATGAGTTGTGGAAAGGAGTGTGTGTCGGAGAAGGAGATAATGACCCAGTGTAGCCTACATCAGACAAAGAGCTCGTCATTTGGGAAAACAAGAACAGCAAAGCCTATGCATTAATCGCAACATCTGTAAATGAAGGGGTGAGTCGCCATATTTCATCATATTCAACTGCCTTTGAAGCTTTACAAAAGCTGAAAGAATTCTATGACTCACATTCTACACTTGAAGTTGTTCAGCTCATGATTAAACTCTTCACTCTTGAACTGAAAAATAATGATCCTCTTGCTCTTGCATCTGAAGTAAAGTCTATAATGCATGATATCAAATCCACTAAGGTTGAGTTGGATATCCCTCTAATTGCTTTTCTCAAGGCACTCTATCCTACCTACTCCAATTATCTTGAGTCTTTACAAGCAAATGGAAATCTTAAAGATATAACCTTTGACTCTCTTGTGAAAAAGTTTGCTGAAAGAGAGAAAGCCTTTGGAAAGAAGACAACCCCTGAATATTCTGAAGAGACTGTGTGCCTTTCTCATAAAGAAAAGCATCCTGCTCAAGATTCTACAAGAGGAAGAGGTGGACGAAGAGGAAGAGGAAGATACTTCAGAGGCAGGGGGGGCAGACATTCTCAAGGAGAAAAGGCAGATCTGCATTGCATTCATTGCAAACGAAATGGATCACATGATGCTTCTACATGCAAGCTACCATGGGACAAAATTGAGCAGAAAAGAAACCAGCAAAAAGGTAAAACTGATGATACAGACAAAGGTAAAGCACCTGAATCTGCTCACTATATTGAGGCACAATGTAACATTGGAGTAAATGAAGATTTGTTTAATGCTTCACTTGCTTCTTCGAAAAATGATTGGTTGCTTGATTCAGGAGCAACCTGTCATATGAATCATAGAAAATCTTTTTTTGAAGATTTCACTGACAATGTTGATGGAGCAGTATACTTTGCAGATCAGTCAAAAATCAAGCCATCGGGGCTTGGCACAATCAGGCTTAAACTGCCTGGTCTTCCAAACTTTCTTCTGGATCATGTTCTATATCTCCCACAGCTCAAAAGAAACTTGCTGTCCTTGGTTCACATCTGTCAGCAAGGTCACTCCATTCATATGTTTGATGGCAAGCTTGAGGTAAGAAAAGCATCTGACCACTCACTTGTCATGAGGGGAATAGAAGAAGAAAGACTTCTCAAACTGCAAGGAACCTCTGCTCATGCACAATATTTCTCATATATTTCTCATCATGAAGAAGGTACACTTCCATCAAGTTTATTATGGCATGCTAGATTTGGACATTTAAACTATGACAGTCTCCGCTTATTGAAGAAAAATGGTGTTGTTGGTTTGCCTACAATTCCTAGGAAACATAAGCAATGTGATGCTTGCATTCTAGGAAAGCATAGCAAACAGTCTTTTCATGATTCACATTCAAGAGCACATAGGAAGCTTGAAATCATTCATTCAGATTTATGTGGTCCAATGCCTGTTCCTTTTGCAAATGGAAATAAATATATCATGACATTTATTGATGATTACACCAGAATGTGTTCGGTTTATTTATTGAAGAACAAATCTGATGCTTTTCAAACATTCAAGAATTTTCATAAATGGATTGAAAATGATGCACAATCTCATATTGGGTCTATTCGCACTGATAATGGAAAAGAATATACATCAAATGAATTTGAACACTATCTTCGCCAACATGGGATCAAACATCAAACAACTGTGCCTTATAATCCCCAACAAAATGGTGTAGCTGAAAGAATGAATAGAACAATCTTGAATATGGTACGATCTATGCTTTTCTTCAAAAATGTAAAGATAATGTTTTGGGTTGACGCTGTTCTATGTGTTGCATATATAAAGAATAGATGTCCATCTAATGCTATAAGAAACAAGACTCCTTATGAATTATGGTATGGACATGTTCCTTCGGTAAAACATCTCAGGATCTTTGGTTCCACCTGTTATGCTTTGATACCAAAGGTACATAGAAACAAACTTGGTGCTAGAAGTCGTATGTGTATCTTCCTGGGGTATTCAAACACCTCTAAAGCATACCGCCTCTATGATGAAGTAAATAAAAAGTTTGTTGTATCTAGAGATGTCATTTTTCTTGAATCATCTAAATATGACAATGTTGTTGAGCGGCAACTTGATCGCTTGGATAGATTCGTAAAAACTAAATCATTTCAAGAATTTGATAATCAGATTCCACATCTTGAAGGGGGGATTCCTATACTAGAACAACATGTGGAATCTTCTTCTGAAGAACAACCTCCTCTGCATGAAACTCCAACAACGGATGATGCTTTAAGTGATGTAATTGACAGAATTGGGAGACTCAATCTTGATTCAGTCCCAACTCAATCAACAGAGCAGCCTAGACCATCTCAGAAAGGTCTTCCAAAGTGGCTGACAAAGACACTTGAAAGTGTTCATCCTGATGAAATTGGAAAAACAGGAACCAGAAATTCAAACCGACAAGATGGAGGTGATGTAGATGACTCTAATTCACCTGTTGATATGGATGTTACTTATGATTGTGAATTGAACTTGTCTACAGATTTTGAACCAACTTCCTTCAAAGAAGCTGCTTCTCATGATGAATGGAAAGAAGTGATTCAAAAGGAGTATGATGCCCTCATAAAGAATGGCACTTGGAAGCTGGTTGATCCTCCATTTGGAACCAAACCAATTGGCTGCAAGTGGGTCTACAAGAACAAGTACAAAGCTGATGGCTCACTTGACAAGCATAAAGCTAGGCTTGTGGAAAAAGGTTTTGCACAGAAGGAAGGGGTCGATTACGAGGAAACTTTTGCCCCCACAGCAAAATGGGCCACCATCCGGACACTCTTTGCACTCGCTGCTCAGAACGGTTGGAAAGTCCATCAAATGGATGTAAAAACTGCATTCTTGAATGGAGATCTAAAAGAGAATGTTTTTATGTCCCAGCCTGAAAAGTATGCAAACTTGTGAAGTCCTTGTATGGCCTCAAACAAGCACCGCGAGCCTGGTATGAAAAACTAACTGAGCATCTTCTGAAACTCAACTTCAATCATTTTGATCTTGATGATGCAACTTTATTTGTCAAGAAAGTTGGCAAAACAGTTGTGTATCTTGTGGTATATGTAGATGATCTTTTAATGACAGGGAACAATGAAAGCTACATTGCATCCATAAAGAAGGAATTGGGGAAAAGTTTTGAAATGACTGATTTGGGCTACATTCATTACTATCTTGGCATTGAAGTAACCCAACATCCAAAATCCATATTTCTTTCTCAAAAGAAATACATTGGAGATTTGTTAAATAGATTTGGCATGACAAAGTGCAATCCTCTTTCTACTCCAATGGAACAAAACTTAAAGCTCACATCTATTGAAGGAAAGGAATTTGAGGATGCAACAAAGTATAGACAACTTGTAGGAAGTCTCATCTACCTCACTACTACCAGACGAGACATTTCATTTACTGTTGGAATCCTCTCCAGGTTCATGCAAAAGCCTTGTGAGGGACATTGGTCTGCTGCAAAAAGAGTTCTAAGGTACTTGAAGGGAACTCAAGACCTTGGAATCAAGTATACACAGGTGGACGATTTCAGCTTGATTGGATACTCTGATTCAGACTTCGATGGAGACAAAGAAACTGGGGTATCTACTTCAGGATATGCTATGAGTCTTGGATTAGGAGCTGTCTCCTGGAGATCACGCAAACAATCAATTCCAGCAGATTCCACAACTGAAGCAGAATATGTGGCAGCAGCTGAAGCAACGAAAGAAATTGTGTGGCTCAGGAAAATTCTTGAAGATTTGCACGTAAAACAAGTACAATCAACTCCACTCATGATTGATAACACCTCTGCAATAAAGTTGGCCAAGAATCCAAAGTTCCATGATCGAACAAAGCATATCAATACTAAATATCATCTGATTCAACATCATGTTGAGGCCAAAACAATCCATCTTCGTCATTGTTCCACAAATGAGAAAATTACAGACATCTTCACCAAAGCACTTGGAAAGGAAAAGCTTGAACGATTTAGAATGATGCTTGGACTCACCAACATCCCTTCAGATTAAGGGGGGAATGTTGACACCTAATCTTCATGATTGGGGAATTTGTAAAATAAATAAATCAGGAATGTGAACAGTCATCGGAAGATGAACTGAACAATCACTCCTAATGTATAAAACAATAACCTACCTATGGAATAATCATACGAGTCAGTTTTTTCTGCCTTTGGAGAGTTACTGTCTGGCCTGACAGATTATATGTAGTATGTTATTGAGATGTGTTGTTGGTCAATTTTGAGCACACCAAATGAATGAATATGCTTATAGTTCCTTGATGATTTATGTAGAGATCCATGACCAATGAAGTTTTGTAGCCAAGAACTTCTTGTTTGATTTTTATGATATGCCAATTGAAGGAGTAGAGATCTAACAATATATGCAATAAAGAGTTTGTTTCAAGAGCCCATTTCTTCCATTGCAGAGACATACCCTATGTACCATTACAAAAAATATTTCCTAGTATGGTGTGCATAATTGATAGAGGTTTTTGTCCTCAAATAACTTTGCAGAGTTTGTCTTATGTTATTGGCCTTGTATGATTTTATTCTATTTCTTTGGAGATGAAATTGTGTTGATTTGAAATAGGGATCTATAGGATGAGTAGAAGGCAGAGGTTTATATAACATAATATTGTGTATAGATCAATGAAAAAGTATTATATGACAAATTTTTTCTTATGTATTGATGTTGTTGCTTGTCTTGTAGAGAGACTATGGTTATTATTTTAGGTGATTGAGAATCATTAGTGACGCAAGATAATGAATGCACATTTGTTTAGGGATTGCCATTAATTATCCTTGGTTCATTAACATCCTATGCCTTGAACTCGTTGTTGCTTGTGATTATTTTTCAGAGATCTATTTGGCATAGGTTTCGATTGACTGTTTTTTAGACTTGAAGTATAATGATTTTTTTGTTTGTATTATGCAGAGATGTGATTTGTAGAAAAAATCTTCACTCATTGAGAAAGGTGTAGTGCGTTGGTTGATGTATTGAGTCATTAGGGTTGGGTAGAAATTTTGATATTGATTGATGAATTTTTGCTAAACATCTTGGTTAAAGTGATGATGATAGTTATGATGTGTTGTTGATATAAGATTGATGTATGGTGAGAAAATGTAATGTTTCGGAGGGTGAGTCATATCATTAGGGCTTGGCATTAATGTTGTAACTGAGTAAGGGCCTTCTTGTGGTTTTGTTGCTGATGGTTCATGGGCATGGTATGAGCAAAGACTTGGATTGATTGTTGATTTATGTGGCTATGGTTTCCCAATAGCTAATTTGGATATTGTAGAGAAAGTTGTTTTTATTGGTTATGCAAGGATCATATTTGATTATTGATCATACACTTATTGTAGATAGGCTTTGGTATCTTGTTATTTAGATTGAGCATAATGATTTATGTGGGTCCAGTTTGAAAATTGGATGAAATGTGGCATGCAAGATTTGTGGTTGTGTAGGGAAGATCTACTGTGAAATATTTTGAAACGAGGCCCACATAGGGTTTAAGGGTTGAAGCCTTCAGTGAGGGAGTGGTAGCTTCCTTCTGTTGGTGTCTGGTAAACTTGATTAGAGAGTAGTAGCTTCCTTCCATTCATAGCTAGAGAAACAAGAGGAGGTGGTAGCCTCCAATAGGTGGGAGCCTGCACACTGGTAAGATTTTGCACCCTTACAAGATGTAATAAATGATTTTTCTTTATAATAAGAAGAATAAAGAGACAACAACAGTGGTGGTTTTTCCCAATTGGATTTTCCACCTAATATTTGATGTTCTTATGTGTTGATGTTTTGGTGATGTGTTTCATTATTATGCTTCACACATCTTTATGATTAAGTGTTGCACATGGTTTACTACTTATGCTTACATCTACTGCATAATGTGTTGTGAATTAAATGATGGTTAAGTTAACATTGAAAATAAGAGTATAAACTGAGTAAATTTTGGTTTGACATGAAAACCTGATTCAACCTCCGCTCCCTCTCAGTATTTTTAACAGAAATCCCATGCTAATAATGAATATTGTAGTTTGGTTATTAAGGTAGATTGGTCAATCCCCTTATAAATGGATAAAAGTCCCAAGAGTAAGCACTAGGAAAAAAATCAGATTAGGGTACCTATTCAAGATATGTGTCCTTCACATAAGGGGTGCAAGGAACATTATAGATCTTCCATAGAATTGAGCGATGTTTCTAGTGGAAATTCATCAGGATAAGTAAGCTAAAAAATGGAGTGGGGCTTCTAAAAAGTAGAATTTAAGGTATAGGAAGGGTGAAGGAAAACTAGGGGGCAGTGGGATGGGAGGGATGAGATATGATCCTCTTACGAAATGTGGTTTAGTTTTAGTGATAGAAAGTCATATTTACAATACACTCAAGAGAATATTCTTAAATAGATTCAATATGATAGGAAATTACCTATAATTGGGGTCGTTAGAGAAATCCAACCCCTAAATGGTGTTAAAAAGATAATTCTCTCAAACATTCAAGGATGGTGCATTTCTTCAAAAGGCTAGCCAGACTATATGTATTAATAGAATCATAGAAGCGTGATGTTATAGTTTTACAAAAAACTATGGTGATTGGGAATAAATTAGTTGGAGGTTTGAGGAATTGGTTCAAATGGTAAGGACCTTAATGCATTAGATACTTTTGGGAATGATGGAGGTTTAATAATAGATTGGATATACAGCATGATTTTACCAATTTTTTGTTGTTGTTGTTGTTGTTGTTTTAAGTCTATTCACAAAGTTATTGTTTAAAGGTTGTGGACAAAAACTTATAGTTGTCCACGTGTATGGACTCTATGATGAGAGGTAGAGGTATTGGGAGAATTTATTTTCTATAGCTTCCTTAAAGGATGAGAGAATCATTATAGGATGGGATTTTAACTTGAAAATGCATAGGTATGATATTTGGGGATACACAACCATGGTTATAAGATTGGCTATCTATTTCAAGTGTGAAATAAACCAAGCTAGACTAGTAGACATAGAACTTATCACTCTTAAGTCAACTTAAAGGAGGAACAATAGGGTTGGGTGGCCTAGGGTATCTAAGATATTAGAAATATTTCTTATTTTTAAGAATTTTCTACAACTAGTAGATATGACAAATCTTGGATAGATGTTCAGGGTGGTTTAGATAATAGTCTTATATATTTGTTATTAAATGATAGCTTTTAAGCCACTTTTATTTCAATCCTAGCGCGCTTGAAGAGGGATAATTTTAGGATATGGTAAGTAGAGAGGGGAATAAGTATGATACCAAATATGGGGAATCAACAAACATTCAATTAGTTGTTGTCTTAAAGGTTATTAAAGAAAAAGTAGTGGCATGGGATGTAATTAAACATAAAACAAGGACGTGAAATTAAAAGCTATTGAGCTTGAGATCTCATGTCTATATGAAGGTAATGGCCAAGGTATAATGAGGGAAGAAAAAGAGGATTAAGGAGTTGGAAGAAAAGAAGAGGAGGTTGTTGGAAGAAGAGAAAAGGAGGTTGTTGGAATGTAGGGAAGCCATGTGAAGGATGAAAAGTAGGGTAGTGTGGTTGGAGAAGGGGGAAAGAATAGTATTTTCACCAATTTGGAAGGGTATAAACACCATTTGGGAGATGAGAAATGGTGTGAGACCAATGATAAGAAGCTTCAAAGAGATAGATGACCTAGGGGTCAACATTTTTTAGTTTGTGTGTAAGGAACCTAAGATGGTAACTATTGTATAGATTGTTAAATTGACTTCCTTCTTTCCTTGGCTTGTGATTGAGGAAGAAATGTAGAGTATGTTTGGGGAGGTTTCAAAGGACTAATTGTTAGTATTCCTATATTCTTTTAACTGGGACAAAAAATTTGGTTCAAATGATTAGACTATTGAATTTTTTCTAGGTTTTTATGATTTTGTGGAGGATGATTTATTTAGGGTCATTAAAGAAGCTAGAATCTCAAGTAAGGTTTTGGGTTCCTTTAATTCTATACTTATAGCTCTAGTTCCAAAAATTATAATCATGGCTATTTTAATAAGTTTAAAGTAGTCCCATTATGTAATTTTGTTTTCAAAAATAATGCAAAAGTGTTTGTAGTTAGATTGAAATATGTGTTATTAGAGGAAATTTCTCTATTTTTTTAATAGGAAAACTAATTCATGAAACGATTGGAGCTACCGAGGAAGGCTAGGAAGGCCTTCACTATAACAAGGACTAAGAAGTTTCATGCTATTATTATCACATTAGTCTTATCAAAAGCTTATGAAAATACTATTCGATCGTATTTAAGGTTAATTTTGATTCATGTTCGATTTTTCCTTCCAATTGTTATCTCGATAACATGTTGTGTCACTTTTGTCTCTTTTATGGCCCCCATTCATGGAGTTTCTTCAACATTATTTAAGCTTATAATATGGATGAAGCATGGTTATCCCTTATCACCATTATTATTTATTTTGGTGTTTGAGTGATTCAATGAGTAAGGAAATTATGTTGTATTTAGGGTATTAGGATGGGTAGCTTTATTATACACCTTTTAATTGTAGATGATATCTTACTATTTTTTAATGGTTCACACAGTGATGCAAGGAAATTGAATGAGGATTTAAATGATTACTGTGTAGCTACAGAAAGGGAGTAATTACTTATAATTATGCATTTAACTTTAATGAGTTAAGTGGGGTAGAATAGAGTTCAAAAACCTTTTTTTTCCTTAATGTGCAAGAGTAGTTTAAATATATAGGATTTAGTTTTAAGCCTAATGTTTATGGGAAGAGATATTTGGGTTGGTTGTTGATGTAATCAAGACTAAGATTCATCATTTGTGTATTAAATGGCTCTCTAAAGGTGGTATGTTGGCTTTTGTCAAATTAGAATTGGAAGCTATTCGATATATTGACAATCCTTATTGAGGATTATCTTGTATGAAAGATTGCGAGTGGGGAATAGGTGAGAATTGGGGCTAATTTAGTTATGGGGTGTAATTGATAAATTTATCTAAGTCCTTATATGCTAATCCATATTTATGACAAAGATTTCTTCACATTAAATCATATTCTAGACACATTTATTAGTGATTTTTGGCGAGATGCAAGACTACCTAGTCTATAAAATTGGAATGGGATTGGGTAGTAAAGTTAAATTTGTTTGTGGCTGAAGTAATAATAAGAGGACATATTAGGTTGAGGGCATGGAAAATTTTAGGGGCTAATATTCGCAGGAGGGCTAATTTTCCACGATTTTTCCAAAAAATAGATTCGTCAATTTCTATTTTTTATAAAAATGATTCGCCCAAATTTTACAATATAAATTTATTTTACCTTAGAAATTGCCAACATTATATAGAGAGTATATATAAAATAATTATAAATTTGAATAATTTTACAAATACATCAATAACATTTTATAGTTTGCATATTAGGGACTAGTGAGATTTGCCAATGTTTTTAAACTTCAAGATAATTTTCCATCCTTAAAATTTCCCTGGTTGAGGGAAGATTAAGACACTTTAGCTTAGGATAAAAGAAAAAATCTCCTAATGTATACTAGTAGCTTGACTTACAACTTTATTATTGATGCTAAGTTTCAAGAGGGGTGTTAGTGGTGGTAAAAGAATATGGAATAGTAGGGCCTCGAAAAAGACCAGGATATTCCTTTGGCTAGCACTATGAAATATGGACCTAGCTTGGGAGGTGATAAAAAACAGATGTAGACAGGGTACTAATTTTTTTATGTCTTATGTAGGAGAGACGCTAGAACTATCTCACATTTGGTTATCGATTATCCCTTTGTGCAATGACTCTAAAAGGGTGGAGAACAATTTATGAGCATTACAAATGTTTGGGTTGGGTCCTCTATGGAGGAGTGTTTAAAGGCATTGTATGCTAAGAAGGATTTGAAATATTTTAGACCAATCCCATGTCTTATCTTATGGGGCATATAGATGCATATCATTGTTAACTTTATCATCGTTTAAATTAGTATATAATTTTTTAATTTTTCTTAACTTAAGCCTCTATGTTACTAGAGAGAAGTGAAAATGGAATTCAAATACACATAGAAATGGATCATTAACTAAGAAACCCCATCAAAATCTTTGGTTATATATCCATCATTGTCAATTTTATAATAATTTGTAATTTTATCATAATTCTTGTTGTTTGTATAATAAACCTATTTCTTTTACTTAAGCCTATATGCTATTAAAGAGAAGTGAGGTAGTACTAAAAATGTCTTCCACATGGATATGGATCCTTAACTAAAAGATCAAACTAAGGTATTGAACAAGGCACTAATTATTGTTAATATTGTCATTTTTATGATGGTTTGCATAACCAAAAAGTCTTGCCAAGGTCTTTGACAAGATATTCATCATCATTACTCATTTTGAGAGTTTCCTTCATAAACTTGTAGTAATCTAGAAATATTATGATAAAACTCAAAACCTCCTAAACATGTCTATTGATCCATAACCAAAAATAAAACTCACTAAAAAACGATAAATAATTGTAGACATAACACATATAAAAACATAAAAAAATATACACAATTAAACTTACATTACATTACTTTATGATTCACCATATCCCCTCCACACACAAAACAATTATTAGATAAATTAAATATATTAGCTTCCCATAAGTATGAAACATTCGACCTCTAATCATATTCACAAATAATATATATAGATATATAATAAAATAAAATAATATATACCCTTTATTCCAAATCATCTAACCAATAAGATCTTCCTTTATAAAAAAATCCCCTTTAAAACTAAGTATCAAACTAGCTATGGATATAATCGCAAATGGCAGTAACTAAATGAGTCTTCTCCTCAATAAAGATCCAACCCATGTTAACCAAACTAGCCTTCTTCTCAATGAAGAGTGTTCCCCCAATAGGCTCACCATTCTTCCACTAGTAAAAGCAAATATTTATAATTTCCCTACAACTATAAAACTCACATTAAATCTTTGTTTGGTCATTGAAACTTGGAAGAGGATCATAGTCACATTTCCAAATGCCTATGGTTGATTCCTCTATCTTGTCTCTTCATTCTTTGCTCTCACTCATTTAAAAACAACTCATCACTTCAATTTGTTAACTAAAAAACAAAATAAAAATTGTTATAATATAAAAATTGTGACCAAAATCAACACGAAGAAGTACAAAAGAGATGGCAGGTGTCCTGCGGTGAAGGGGAAATTAAACAAAATGTTTTTCTATCTTATTTTGACCCAAACACATGGCTATATAATGCCTTGATAATACTCATATCCATTTACGGCTAGTTGCCTCAATTTTTTATTTTTTATGGAGTTGTCTATAATACGGTTTTTTGGAGATTCCGGTGACGGAATTCGTCGGAATAAATTAAGGTTAAATCTTGATTTCTATTATTTAAAATGGTTTTTTAATTGCATATTTGGATTCAACACCCTGAAAAACCCCTGGGATGCTTTGATTGTGTAGAAATTAGCTATGAAACTTGCGATTCCAATAAATTGCTGCTGGATTTTGACCGGAAAAACCCATTGTAAAAACTCCAAAAAATCTCATTAAAAACAACTGCATTTTTTATATGCGCTGAGATTCACTTTTGTGTCCTGGTTCATTATTAACACGTAATGCATGGAACTATTGCATTAATTCAAACCTTCTTTAAAAAGTTATAATTTGAAAAAGAACATGAATCAATTTATTACCCTTTGGAATTGTGCCATGAATCATATGCCTAATAGTGAAATCTTATTAAAAAAAAAAACTAACATTTATTTGTATTGTAATCTTAAAATTTCACAATTATTGTAATGCTAATTTTGTATAGGGTAGATCTGGTCAAAAATTTCTATATAAAGCCACTTACAACTCATTTCACATTGAATCAATAAGAAATGTTGTCTCATGAGTTGTCCGTCAGGTGTAAAATAAAACTTCTCGCAAATCAGTTTCGATAATATGATTGCACGATGGAGTCTCCAGAGCAACATGTGCTAAAACAAATTGAGAATTTCTATGCATTTTGGAAGTCTCTGTTTCAAAAAAACCATGGTCACATTTTTTATTTTATGTGATGCACATTGCTGCATAATCTTCTGGGATAAGTGAAGGCCCAAGTATATAAATATTAAAAATTTAAAATCCTATTGTTTTTATTTTTTTATCTTTTTTATTTTTGAAATATGTAAACATTGAATATCTACTCGAAGGATATGTGTAAAAAAAAAAAAAAAAAAATTATATAATTTATTTTTCTTAAAAAGTTTTGAATTTTAAATCTCACCATTTTTTTATGGGCTATAATAAATTCATATATTAATAAAAATAATATTATTTGATATTATTTTAAAAATTAATATAATTAATAATATTATTATTTTAAAAAATTATATAATTTATTTTTCTTAAAAAGTTTTGAATTTTAAATCTCACCATTTTTTTATGGGCTATAATAAATTCATATATTAATAAAAATAATATTATTTGATATTATTTTAAAAATTAATATAATTAATAATATTATTATTTTTAAAATAATAAAAAATGAAAATTTTGATTAGATAGATTTTATTAATTTTGTTTTAAGTATTACAAATTTAAAAAGAAAAATAAAATAGTTAACCTCCAAATCAATATTTGCGATTCTTAATAGTGAGTTTAATTACTAAGTTAATTTAGAAACATATTAATAAAATTTACAATAAGCAATATTTGTTTTTAAAGTGTTTTACTTTAATATATAATATGTAATTTTGTAACATCATAATTTAATTATTTTTTATAGTTTTTTGCTTATAAAAAAATTCAAAGAAATTTTATTGTATTATTAGAATTATATAAAGTTTTGTGGAAAGAAAAAGAATAAACATCATTTTCTTCATTAATAAAATAAAAAATACTAGAGACAAAATTATTATTTAATAAATTTATTAAATATAAATTGTATTAAATAAGGAGTATAAAAGAAATGTTTAAGATAGGAGTGAAAGAAATAATTAAAAACACAAAAATAAAAGGAGAAAATAAAATATAAGCAACAATGCCAAAATTTTACATTCAATTCAAATGACTTTTTCTCAATTTACATTTTTTTTTATGAGTGACTTTAAAGAAGAAACTATCAATGTTGATACAAATAAAATTGCTCGATTCATAAATTTAATGGGTTCGGAAATTAGCTATCCAACATTTTCACTTATCACGTGTCAATTCAATTTAAGATCTTTTACAACTTTAGCTAAGACATATACTAGCTACTTAATATAGGTTTATTGAAGTAAAAGATAAAAATATAATATGCTCAAACAATGTTAGAAGTGGTATAGGTTCATCTTTTGTATTCATTCATATTATTATGAGAGTATCTATAACTCTCTAAAAAACCTCACCCACACACCCCACCTTCCCCCTCCCCTAGCCCCTTTTTTTAATTCATCGGGCTATTCATCTCATTATGTTATTCCTTGATAGTTTTTTTAATGAAAGCCTTATGGGATCCCCATATTCTGAAAATATCTAAATGGAGAGTAACTTAATCACTAGCCACAATAATAGTAGATAACTTGACTATACTCAACTAGACTTGAAACTTAGTCAAACTATAACATAGATACCTCATGGGACACTGTCTTGAAATAGTCTATTCAAATTAATTGAACTAACCCATTGAGCTAGCTCCTTGATAGTTTTAATATGTGCATTAGAAAAATCCTTTGTTGTTATTGTTTGCATTTCCATTGTTGCAATGATATTCATTAGTTACTTTCATCTTCAACGCAAAAAAAGGAGGTGTTTGTTGTTAGAATGTATTGAGTTATAATACATATTTTGGTGATAAACACAAATAAACCCTAGGATGGAGAAATCCTAGCTAAAAAATTAAGGACATTCAATTAGTGAACTATTCAAGTCATTCTTTCGAGGTAGTGTCAATCTTAATATATTTAGGGACAATTTGATTAGTTGGTATCCTATGGAAAATAAATCAATAATAGGGGGACACTCTTAGTTGAATGGCAGAAGACTTTAGCAGTGGGTAGGAAAGTGGATACCGAGGTTAAATTGAAGCTAAACTTATTACCTATTAGAGATATAATTTGAAGAAAAAGGTATGAAGGACATATTATTAGTGTGTTTGTGTGAAGGAGGTATTGGAGGGTGTTTATGTAGAGGAAGTGACTTGGAGCTCCAAAGAAGCGACATTAATGAGCAGTAGATCCATTTTCATATGTAAAATAATTTAAATTCCATATATTGATAAAACACATAAAATATACATTAAGATAACACAAAACACCTAAATTAAAGTATAAAAAATTTCAGCATTATATCAAAATAATATATGCAACTCATATATACAGCCATATTAATACTTCAAAAAATATATTTTATTATAACATACAAATTTTCATAATTATATATAATGTAATATTATTATAAATTACAACATACCATTTTTCCAATATCAAAATAATGTTTACAACTCATATATACAATCATACCAGTGATTCATAAACATACATTTTATCATAACATATAATTTTTTATAATAATACATCATGTAATATTATTATTTTTGAATATGAAATGAATTCACAGAAAACTTCCAAACTTTTTGAATGGTCACTCCATTCTTCATTATACAACTTTTTAAATTTTTAATAATGGGTAGAATGACCACAATTTTTTTGGAAAGGTTTTGCGTAATTCATATTAAAAAAATAATATTACAATACACTTTATTCTTTGCATATATTAAATCACTTATTTATTGAATGAATGAAAACCAAATTCTCAAAATACACTGACTTAAATTATATGTGAAAACCAAATTCTCAAAATACACTGACTTAAATTATATGTTTAGCAATTTGCTGCAAATGTGCCAACTTTAAACATTTCCAGGTTAATAATCATGATTTGTTTACACTAATGTATTCAAATGTGGTTGTTCAGAGTAAAGTATGTTTTGACTGGATGGAAACTAAATTCTGTCCAAGTGCAATCACGCAAAATATGATGAGAAGTTGGTTGGCATGTTCAAGCTTTTAGTCAGCTACCTTCAACAAACCTTTTTCCCATAAAAGACAAAACAGAAAAACCTTAATCAAATTAATATAATAACGTTAAAATTTAATGTATTGTAGTATTTTGAATATATTAGATCAGGTCAAAATCCCATTTGTCAACGGATCTACCTTAAACCACTCTGTACATTACAATTTATTTCACATATAATCAAATAAAAATAACTTTTTCTGAGGTGTCGGTTGTGGTGTTAAACAAGACCTTTCGGGATTCACGTTAGGGTGCATTTTATATTCTTTCACCTCTGTCCTCAAAGTAATATGTGTCGCAGAATTAACGAGTTTTTTTTGGAAGGGGAGTGTTTTTTGGAATATGAAATGATTTTTTTTACAATGTGATGATACAATTTTAAGTAAGATTGGGATGGTTTGTTATTTAAAATGTATTTTTAATGTAGAAATGGATTTATTGTTTTGGAATGGGTATAGTTGGAATATTGATAGAATGATGAGCACTTTGTGCACAAATTGGATTTTCGTGATAAGTCTCAATCTCGCTTTAAACTGGGAGAATTGGGTGCCGGTGAGGGGGAGGCTCTTTCCCATCCATAGTCTTGTGCCTATGGCCTTTGCATAGATGTGATCAAATGAATTCTTGTTATAGGTTTGGTTAGGTTGCCTACATTTGGTCTTAGTGGGAGCCTGAGGCTTAAGGAGGCTCAAGGATTTAGCATTTTCATTCCATTTTGCTCGATTTCTAGATGGCCTTATGAGCTTGCGAGTGCACATGGACAAATCAAACGTATGGGCAGGACAATTTACTGCAATATGTTTGTCAAAATTTTTGAGGAGATTCTCAATGTAAATTCTAGCTTGCGGAGTTTTAGATATATTTCTTTCGCCCATTATTTTCATATTGCTTCTTATGTCAGTTATGGCTAGATTGTTGTGTAAATATTATGATTGCGGAAAGGAGGTTGATAAAGCGCTAACGGATTCAAAGCGACAACTAAATTTGGAATTTGGTTAGGTCTATAATATATTTGATGAAAATCTCCAGCCAGAGAGTTGGCCAAGGGGTGTGGGGGTCGACGACCTTCAAATGTCCTCCATCTTTGTTAGATCCCTGATAAGAGATGTTCTGTGCTTCAAGGTAAAAGAGGAGGATCTGGTAGCTTCTATTGTTGTCCACATTCAACAACATGAAGGGAGGATGTTGAAGTTGGAAAGTGATCTCAAAGCCTCTGGTATTAGAAAGGAAACATTTGTCTCCCTTATTGCAGGTTTGCAAGGAGGTGTCAAGGGCGGTGGGGCCTCTTCTTCTGCGAGGCTTATGTCATTCAAAGAAGCCCTAATGCTGGGACCAAATCCTCAAATTGCAAAGGAACTTTCAGGTCAATCTTTTGTGGTGGAACATTCGTCGGATATCCCAACTTTAGAGTTGAACAAGAGCATTAATAAGAGAAGAACAACAAATTTTGAAAGTAGGGCCATTATATGTCATTTTAATGGATTTTGGCCTTTGTCATCTTCCCTTAGAGAATGGGTTTAGCAAAATTAGATCAAGAACATAGATCTATGTTTTTGCTCGAAGGGATAATTCGTGGTTTTCTTTAAAGATTTGGAAGATTGGAAGAAGATATTTGATCAAGGGCCCTAGTTTTGGGGTCAGGCGGGTCTTTCAATTAAACCACGGTTCTTAGATTTTAATCCTCTAACCATGAAGTCCCTTCCTGTTCCAGTTTGGGTTAGGGTCCCAAATTTTCCTCTTCAATGGATTATGCCAAAGATCCTAGAGTACATTGGTTACTTTATTGGCAGTTATATCTTGTCGAAGGGTTTTGTCAGTTATGTTTGCATTTGTATGGAAGTGGATCTTACCAAAGGTTTACCAAACAAAATCGTCTTAACATGGGAGGGAAAGGAGCATTTCTAGCCATTAGATTACGAGAATATTGCTTCAGATTGCATAAATAACTCAAAATTTGTAGCTGCTAGTGAATTCATACTGAAAACAATAGACACAGATCTCTTCTACTCAATCT
Organism: Pinus tabuliformis; assembly: GCA_031772625.1. Classification (NCBI taxonomy): domain Eukaryota; kingdom Viridiplantae; phylum Streptophyta; class Pinopsida; order Pinales; family Pinaceae; genus Pinus; species Pinus tabuliformis. The sequence goes on from CM062815.1 coordinate 1,066,916,596, forward strand.
ACGAAAGGGAAAAAATACAATAGAAACACGTGAAATCATTCAATCACAATGAACACAGTTTTTACTAGGGAACCTAACTGGGAAAAACCCCTCCTTTTTTTGTATTATATCAGATGTGAACATTGATATATCATAATGACTTCTTCAATGCTTGAAACTCCCTCTACATTGCAATATTGATCTCCTCCTCCTAAGCCTGCTCTGCCCAGTACTTAGGCAAAATAGGTCTCCTGCTTCCTCCTATTTTCTTGCGCAATTCTTGCTCCTAAAAAATAGGGAATCCCTTATTTCCTTACGCAAATCCCAAGAGAATTAGCTCACCTGCTCATTGCGAACTATGTACACTCACTAATTTACAATAATGATTACAATTATTCCTTTTTCCTCCACTCCACTAGGCAATTCGAATTGCATGCATGACTAGGGATATTTTTAGTAAATTGACCAGTTAACTGAGACATCAGTAAAAACTACTCAACTGAACTCATATTAACTCTATTCTAAACTAGAGCTCAAATAACTGAGTTTCACAAAAGGTAACTCCACTAGATAGCTAGATCGTGGCAATCAACTCATGCACAACTCTACTTCTTTCCCAAAACTTGAATTGACTAACTTAACTGAGTGATTTGGCCATGTCACTCCTGCTAACTACAACTCAAGTCATCCGACTAAAGTGGAAATTCAAATGATCCATTTGACTAAGGCACAAGTCAAATGAAGCATTTTCTTGCTACAATTTAACACTCCCTCTTAGCAAGAAAAGGGTTTTGAACAACCCCAATCATGCTCCTGTGGAACTTGAGCTTACCTCTTGATAAATCCTTTGTCAAGATGTTTGCATCCTGCTCCTATGTAGGAATGTATTATAACATAAGAATCCTCCTGTGCACACAATCTCTCATGTGATGGTACTTGATGTCTATATGCTTGGACCTATCATGAAACAATTGATTTTCAGAGAGATTTATACAACTCTGATTGTCACAGTGGATCAAAGTAGGCTCCATCCCTTGACAGAAGAGACCAACTAGTATCTTCATCATCCAAATAACCTTGAATGATGCTTGAATAACAACCATATACTCAACCTATGTTGAGTTGAGTGTTACAAATCTATGTTTTCTGCTATACCAAGAAACAGTTATTGACCCAACATTGAAGATTGTTCTCGATGTGCTTTTCCTATCTGAGGGACTCCCTACCCAATCTTCATCTATGAAACCTTGGAGCTTCACTCCATCAGCCTGCCTATACCATAAACAAAAGTCTCTTGTTCCTTTGAGGTATCTACGAACATGTTTTGCTACTTTATAATGAAGCTTGGAAGGCTCCACCATGAACTGACGAAGCTAATTAATTGCAAAACAAGTATCGAGCCTTGTGTTCACCAAGTACGTTAAGGAACCCACCAACTGTCTGTAGATAGTTCCATCTACTACCTCCTTGTAGAAGCATCCTCTTTCCTCCAGTTAATACCTAGAGGAGTATCCATGGGTTTGCAATCCTACATATGGAATCTCTGAAGGATCTCAAAGGTGTACTTCCCCTATCTAACAAATATCTCTACATCTCCTTGCCACACCTCCAAGCCAAGGAAGTAGTGCATCAAACCCATATCCTTAATCTCAAACTCTCTTGCAAGGTCCTCTTTGGAAGGTTGAATCAAATTGTCATCTCTTGTCAAAATCAAATCATCCACATAGAGAACTAAGATGAACAAACTCCCATCTACCATAATTTAGTAGAGATTGGCATCTGCTTCACTCTTAGTGAAGCCCAATCCATTGAGATAAGAATATATGTGAGTGTACCAAGCATGAGGTGTCTGCTTGAGACCATATAGGTATCTCTTAAGCCTACACACATGTGTCTCCCTGCTAAAGGTCTTGACTCCTCAGGCTGCTCAATGTAGATCTCTTCCTCAACCACTCCATTGAGGAAGGCAATCTTAACATCCATTTGGTGGATCCTCCACCCAAACTATGCTTCCAATGCAAGTATGGTCTTGATAGATGAGTATCTTGCCACAAGGGCAAATGTCTCCTCATAATCAATCCCCTCCACTTGTGAGAAGCCTTTGGCCACAAATTTGGCCTTGTACTTCTCAACACTGCCATCAATTGCATGTTTCACCTTATACAACCACCTGGAACCAATAACATTTTTGTCCTCAGGTCTAGGCACAACCTCCCAAGCTTCATTATTCATGATGAATTCATACTCCTCCACCATGGCATCTACCCACACCTGATGGGAAATAACCTCTTTAAACAAAGATGGCTCAGAATCTATCAATTATGTCATGAGTGACATATATATTGTATATTTGTTTGGTAATCTCCTTTGTCTACAAGAGGAACTAAGAGCTCCAACCTGCGCCTAATCTTCCGACACCAATCTGTCAACCATCCTAGTCCTCTTCCTCCCTTCTTTGGAAGGCTCTATTTGAGTGGGTGCCTCCACTCAGTTTACTCTTTCATCCTCTACATGTGGTTGTTCCACATCATCCTCTTGGAATGTCCTCTTTCCTTTGAGCAAGATTTGAATCTATGGATCTAATTGAGGCTCCTCCTTTGGAACTAGAAGCTCCTCCTCTGGTGGTATGCTCAGATCTCACTCTAGAGAACTCCTCATGGATTTCTCCTCATCAAATATCACATCCCTCCTCATAACAATCATCTTGAGTGAGGGCATGTACACCTAATAAATATGAGGTGTCTCAATATAGCCTACAAATATCCCCCTCTTTGCAGTTGGCTCTAAGTTTTTCATGTTATCTTTGGAGACATCACAATAGACTATGGATCCAAAAATGTGAAAGTGGGAGACATCTAGATTCCTCCTAGTGAAAGCCTATTTAGGTGTAATCGTTCCAATAATTTTGTGAGGGATCCTGTTCTGCAAGTAAACAATTGTATTGCAAGCTTATGCCCACAGGGATAGCAACAATCCCTGGTCATGCAACAATACTCTAGAAACTCCTATAATACTTCTATTTTTCCTCTCTGCAACCCCATTTTTATGTGGGTTGTGGGGTGCAATCAATTCCCTTATAATACCCTCCTTAGCACATAATTCTTTGAAGGCATTAGCCATAGACTCTCCCCCATTATGACTTCTCAGGGATTTATTTTTCTCCCTAGTCTCATTTTCAACTAAGGCTTTGAATTTAGCAAACATTGAATAAACCTCATCTTTCTTATTCATGAAATAGATCCAACATTTGCGATAAAAATCCTCTATGAATATCACATAATACATGTGCTATACATTTGAGACTATGGAAAATGGTCCATACAAATCTGAGTGAACTCGCTCCAAGATGGCTTCAACTCTGCTATCTCGGCCCTGGAAGGAGGATTTAACATATTTTCCAAGAGTGCATCCCTTGCAAACATCATGTTGATCAAGGGTGCATTTTGGAAGTCCAGTGGTGATCTGTTGCATTATTTTCAAAGCTCCATGGTGTAGGTGTCCCATGTGCCTATGCCAGAGCTCTCCAACATCTCGACCCTAAACATGTTCTACCTTGCTACTCAATGTAGCACATGCATCCACCTCTAGCTTGTAGAGATTTTTAACCTGGACACTAATTTGTTTAACCTGTCCAGAAGCAACATGATTTATATGGTCCTTCCCTCTAGTAAACACCACATCATATCCTTTGTCTTCCAAGACAACTACATAAACTAGATTTTTCTACAAATCAGGCACATACATTACATTCTATAGGTGAATATGGGAGCTTGACTACCACTTAAAGGTGACAGTGCCAATCCCTTTGATACTATACCTACCATCATCTCCAAGATCTATGTGTAGTTGTAGGTCCTTCTCCTCTAATGATTCAGGTGGATGTTGGTGGCCACCCACCTATCCCACTTGGAACCCCACAACTGTCTCTTTCAATTTTTTCAGTTTCCTTAATTGTATCACATTTTACTATTTTTAGTAGTTTTTCGGGTCCTAAACTTCTGGAGCCGTTTTGAGGCCCTAAACAATGTCATAGTCTTCAGAGATATCTTTCCAACAGGGTATCATGCACCTCAAACAGAAATAATATGACCAAGTCACGACCCCGGGAAGTTGGTTGTCCAACTAACCCCAACGGGGCACATAAACTCTTGGTGTTACATCTCCTCGAGTTAGGGTTTTTGTTGTTTAGGATTTGCTCTTATTGTTCGATAATAAAAGGGCCCTCGAGCCTCATTGTAACACATTTCAGAGGCATGTAGCCACCAAATCTCTTCTCATAGATAAACTACCATCTCCCGAGCTAGTTTATTTCCATTTCTGTTTATAAGCATATTTCAGTATTTTACATTAATGAAATGAAGTATTATTTCTACTGCATCTCTGTATTTATGGTTATCTCTGTAGTTTGTTGTGTTCTTGTTTAAATTCGGATCAGTGGTATCAAAGCGGTCTACTCTTTCTCTGATTTTATTTACATGTCCCCAACGAGGTCGGGATATAAGGAGTTAGGGCTTGAACTGGTTGAAACTTCGCAAGACCAGCCTCGCAAATCTCGATAGCCTCCCATGCCAGATGAAAATAAAGAGGAGGGTGTAGGAGATCCTATCAAAATCTTGCTTGAAGAATCCCTCGAGCGACAAAGGAATGCGATGATGGACAAATTTGTCCAGATCCTTCAGCAACTACCTAGGGGCGATGCATGTAATAGCTACTCTAGAAACGCCACACCCTTTAAGGCACAAGTTTACTTTGAAATCCCCATATTCAAGGGTCAGATAGATGAAGATGTCAAAGATAAATGGTTAAATATGCTAGAATGGCATTTTTTTGTTCATGATTTTTCCAGCTGGGAAAAGATTACTTTCGCTTTTCTCAAAGCAGCCCCCCACATCAAGGACTGGTGGGAAATCTATTGCGAGCAGAAGGATGAAAGTACGAACTCACTGTTTTCAGCCGCTCCCACTTGGAATTCATTTTGGGATGCCATCAAGGCACAGTACTACCCTGTCAGGAGCTATGAGAACAACTACCTAAAGTGGACCATGCTGCGACATGGAAGGGACCAAGACATGTCGGAGTTTACCAATATTTTTCATACCCTTCACACAAAGTTGGGTATCAAGGATTTAGAGAGGAATTTTGTACTAAAATACCGCAGCTTCCTACACAAGTAAATCCAAGATGATATGGAGTTCCCGGACATCTCCTTGCTCGACACGACATACCGATACGCTGTCAAGATCGAGCAGAAGTTTAAACAAAAGAAGCGACTTTGGATTTGTGAATCCGAAGAACAAAGGACAAAGCCAAGGCATGGTGACCCAAGACAACCCGTCGAAGCCGCAAGAAAAGAAAAACACCAAGAAGTCAAAGAAGGAAACAAGAAAGTGGTGTGAGTTCCATAAGATCCACACTCATAAGACAAGTGAGTGTTGGTCCAAACAGTCGTTGGTGACCAAGTTGAAGGCTTTAGAATCAGATGTATGTTCTGACCCAGAGTCAGAACCCGACAAGAGGAATGGCAAAGGGAAGCAGATCATTGATGCAGAGCCACTTGCCACTGTTGCCACGCTAAGATCTAGAAGAATGAGCCTGAAGATCCAGAGGAGGGGGAGCATCTTTTCCACTCACAGATGTGGGTGAAGGGTTCGACAATGCAATTCATTGTTGACAGTGGGAGCCAAAAGAACATCATTTCAGTAGAGGTCATGAAGCAGCTGGGACTACCGACCATACCACACATGCAGTTGTATAGCATTAGGTGGCTTCACCAAGGATGAGATCTCTGATTCCGCCAGCAATTTTGCCTTCCCTACAGCATCAAGCCCTTCACAGATGAGGTATTGTGTGATGTTTCACCTCTGGATGTTTGTGATGTATTATTAGGCCAACCATACTTGTGGAAGCGACATGTTGTGTATGATTCAAGGCCTCGCACAGTTATTATTTATTTGGGTAATTCATTATACAAGATACCCGAGGTAGCCCCACCTACCACCAACTCTTTGATCCCTACTAAGAAATGCAGTAAGATCATATCCCAAACTAGGAAATTCATTGTCTTTCTGGTTTTCTCTCAAAGTAAGGGGAAGATTGTAGCCACATCCATGGCCCCCGGGAAGGGTTCCTCCACACAACAGAAGTAGGTGGATACGGTCATGAAAGAAGGCAGGAACATCTTCTCCTCACCCACAGGTGTACCGTTGCACTGTCAGGTCAAGCATTCATTCAATCTGACTCCTAGAGCACCTCTACCCAAAGGGTCGATATATCGCTGCTCCATTGTGGAAAATTCCAAGTACAGGCAACGACAAGATCAACATCAAGTGCCACACAAGTCTAAGGAGGGTGACAAAGTCTAGTTGCATCTGTAGAAAGAGCACCTTACAAGAGCCCATCGAAAGCTCTGACCACACTCATCTGGTCCTTACACCATTACCAAGGTTGTGGGAAACAATTCTTTGCAGCACAGCATTACCCTATTCCTTGGCCTTCACTAAGTGTTCAATGTGGACCTCCCTCGGCCATGTTTCCCACCATTACTGGACACATCAGAGATTGCAGAACAACTCACCAAGGACTAAGTTCAGCAGAAGTTTCCCCATTTCATGGAGGCACTCAATGCAATGGGGACCATTGCCTCCTAATGGGGGAGGAATGATCCAGGTTGATGTTGGTGGCCAACTGCCTATCCCACTTGAACCCCCATAATTGTCTCTTAAGTTTTTCAGTTTCCTTAATTGTAACACAATTTACTATGTTTAGTAGTTTTTCGAGACCTAAACTTCCAAAGTCGGTTTGAGGCCCTAAACGACGTTTTTCTGGCAATCTACAGCCAGCGAATTTTTAATTATATCATATTTTTCATTGTAGTCCTCGGAGAGATCTTTCCAATGGGGCATCATGCACGTCAAACGGAGATAATATGACCAAGTCATGACCCCATGAAGTTGGTTGTCCAACTAACCCCAACGAGGCCCATAAACTCTTGGTGTTACATCTCCTCGGGTTAGGGTTTTGGTTGTTTAGGGTTTGATCTTATTGTTGAATAATAAAAAGGCCCTTGAGCCTCATTGTAATGCAGTTCAGAGGCATGTATCCACCACATCTCTTCTCAGAGATAAGCTACCATCGTCTGAGCTAGTTTATTTCCATTTCTTTTTGTAAGCATATTTCAGTGTTTTACATTAATGAAATGAAGTATTATTTCTGCTACATCTCTGTATTTATGGTTATCTATGTAATTTGTTGTGTTCCTGTTTAAAATCATATCAGTGGTATCAAAGCGGTCTACTCTTTCTCTGTTTTTATTTTCATGTCCCCAACGAGGTCGGGATATAAGGAGTTAGGGATTGAACTGGTCTAATCTTTGCAAGACCAACCTCGCATATCTCGATGACCTCCCATGGCAGATGAAAAGAAAGATGAGGGAGCAGGAGATCCTATCAAAATCTTGCTCGAAGAAGCCCTCGAGTGACAAAGGAATGTGATGATGGACAACTTTTCCCAGATCCTTCAGCAACTACCCCGGGGCGACACATCTAATAGCTACTTTGGAAACACCACAACCTTTAAGGTACAAGTTAACTTTGAAATCCCCATATTCGAGGGTTAGATAGAAGCAGATGTCGTAGATAAATGGTTAAATTTGCTAGAAGGGTATTTTTATGTTCATGATTTTTCTAGCCTAGAAAATATTACAATCGCTCTTCTCAAAGCAGCCCCCCACATCAAGGAATGGTGGGAAACCTACTGCGAGTAGAAGGATGAAAGTACAAACTCACTATTTTCAACCGCTCCCACTTGGAATTCATTCTAGGACACCATCAAGGAACAGTGCTACCCTATCAGGAGCTATGAGGACAAATACATAGGGACCATGCTGCGGCAGGGAAGGGACCAAGACGTGCCGAGTTTACCAATATTTTTCATACCCTCCGCACAAAGTTGGGTATCAAGGATTTTGAGCGGAATTTGGTACTCAAATACCACGGCTACCTACATAGGTACATCTAGGATGAGATGGAGTTCCTGGGCATCTCCTTGCTCGGCACGACATATCGATACACTGTCAAGATCGAGCAGAAGTTTAAACAAAAGAAGCGAGACTTTGAATCTACGAATCTGAAGAACAAAGGACAAAGCCAAGGCAGGGTGGCCCAAGACAACCTGTCAAAGCCACAAGAAAATAACAACACCATGAATTCAAAGAAGGACACATGAAAGTGGTGTGAGTTCCATAAGAGCCCCACTCATAACACAAGTGAGTGTCGGTCCAAGCAGTCGTTGGTGGTTGAGTTAAAGGCTTCAGAATCAGATGCATGTTCCGACCCTGAGTCAGAACCTGACAAGAGGAATGAAAAATGGAAGTAGATCATTGATGCAGAGCCCAATGCCACTATTGCCACCACTAAGATCCAGAATAATGAGCTCGAAGATCCAAAGGAGGAGGAGCGTCTATTCCACTCATAGATGTGGGCGAAGGGTTCACTGCTGCAATTCATTGTTGACAGTGGGAGCCAAAAGAACCTCATTTTAGTAGAGGTCGTGAAGCGGTTAGGACTACAGACCATACCACACCCGCAACTGTACAACATTAGGTGGCTTCACCAAGGATGAGATCTCCGAGTCTGCCAACAATGTCGCTTTCCATACAACATCAAGCCCTTCACAGATGAGGTATTGTGTGATGTTTCACCTCTCGATGTTTGTGATGTATTATTAGGCCAACCATACTCGTGGAAGCAACATATTGTGTATGAGCCAAGGCCTTGCACTATTATTATTTCTTAGGGTAATTTATTATACAGGATACCGGAGGTAGCCCCACCTACCACCAACTCTCTGATCTCTGCTAAGAAATGCAGTAAGATCATCTCCCTGACTAGGAAATTCATTTTCTTTCAAGTTCGCTCTCAAAGTAAGGGGAAGATCGTAGCCACATCCATGGCCCCCAGGAAGGGTTCCTCCATGTAGCATAAGCAGGTGGATACGGTCATGAAAGAAGGTAGGGACATCTTCTCCTCATCCACAGGGGTAGCGTTGCACTGTCAGGTCAAGCATTCATTCGATTTGACTCCTAGAGCACCTCTACCCAATGGGTTGATATATCGCCGCTCCATTATGGAAAATGCCAAGTACAAGAAGTGACATGATCAACATCGAGTGCCACACAAGTCTCAGGCGGGCGATAAAGTCTGGTTGAATCTGTAGAAAGAGAGCCTTACAAGAGCCCATCAGAATCTCAGACCACTCCGATATGATCCTTACACCATTACGAAGGTTATGGGAAACAATTCTTTGGAGCACAAAATTCCCCCATTCCTTGTCCTACACCGATTGTTCAATGTGGACCACCCTCGACCATGCTTCTCATCATTGTTGGACACCTTAGAGATTACAGAATAGCTCACCAAGGACCAAGTTCAGTAGAAATTTCCCCATCTCATGGATGCACTCAACGCAATGGGGACAATTGCTTCCTAATGGGGCAGGGATGATCTAGGTAGATGTTGGTGGCTGCCCTCCTATCCCACTTGGACCCCCACAACTATCTCTTTCAGTTTTTTAGTTTCCTTAATTGTAGCACAGTTTACTATTTTTAGAAGTTTTTTGGGTCCTAAACTTCCGGAGCCATTTTGAGAACCTAAACAATGTTTGTTTGGCAATCTACAGCCAAGATGTTTTCAATATATCACCTTTTTTGTCGTAGTCCTCAGAGAGATCTTTCCAACAGGGTATCATGCATGTCAAACAAAGATAATATGACCAAGTCACGACCCCGGGAAGTTGGTTGTCCAACTAACCCCAACGGGGTATCATGCGTGTCAAACAGAGATAATATGACCAAGTCATGACCCGAGGAAGTTGGTTGTCCAACTAACCCCAACGAGGCCCATAAACTCTTGGTGTTACATCTGCTTGGGTTAGGGTTTTGGTTGTTTAGGGTTTGCTCTTATTGTTCAATAACAAAAAGGCCCTTGAGCCTCATTGTAACGCAGTTCAGAGGCATGTAGCCACCACATCTCTTCTTAGAGATAAGCTACCATCGCCCGAGCTAGTTTATTTCCATTTCTATTTGTAAGCATATTTCAGTATTTTACATTAATGAAATGAAGTATTATTTTTGTTGCATCTCTGTATTTATGGTTATCTCTATAATTTGTTGCATTCCTGTTTAATTTAGATCAGTGGTATCAGAGTAGTCTACTCTTTCTCTGTTTTTCTTTTCATGTCCCCAACGAGGTCGGGATATAAGGAGTTAGGGATTGAACTGGTCGAATATTTGCAAGACCAACCTCGCATATCTCGATGACATCCCATGGCAGATGAAAAGAAAGATGAGGGGGCAAGAGATCCTATCAAAATCTTGCTCAAAAAAGCCCTCGAGTGACAAAGGAATGCGATGATGGACAACTTTTCCCAGATCCTTCAGCAGCTACCCCGGGGTGACACATCTAATAGCTACTTTGGAAACACCACAACCTTTAAGGTACAAGCTAACTTTGAAATCCCCATATTCGAGGGTTAGATAAAAGCAGATGTCGTAGATAAATGGTTAAATTTGCTAGAAGGGTATTTTTTTGTTCATGATTTTTCTAGCCTAGAAAATATTACAATCGCTCTTCTCAAAGCAGCCCCCCATGTCAAGGAATGGTGGGAAACCTACTGCGAGCAGAAGGATGAAAGTACAAACTCACTGTTTTCAGCCGCTCCCACTTGGAATTCATTCCAGGATGCCATCAAGGAGTAGTACTACCTTGTCGGGAGCTATGAGGACAAATACATAAAGTGGACCGCACTGCGGCAGGGAAGGGACCAAGACGTGTTGAGTTTACCAATATTTTTCATACCCTTCGCACAAAGTTGGGTATCAAGGATTCTGAGCGGTATTTGGTACTCAAATACCGTGGCTTCCTACACAGGTACATCTAGGATGAGATGGAGTTCCTAGACATCTCCTCGCTCAGCACGATGTACTGATACACTGTCAATATCAAGCAGAAGTTTAAACAAAAGAAGCGAGACTTTGGATCTGCGAATCCGAAGAACAAAGGACAAAGCCAAGGCGGGGTGACCCAAGACAACCCATCGAAGCCGCAAGAAAATAACAACACCACGAAGTCAAAGAAGGACACAGGAAAGTGGTGTGAGTTCCATAAGAGCCCCACTCATAACACAAGTGAGTGTCGGACCAAGCAATCGCTGGTGGCCGAGTTGAAGGCTTCAGAATCAGATGCATGTTCCGACCCTGAGTCAGAACCCGACAAGAGGAATGACAAAGGGAAGAAGATCATTGATGCAGAGCCCAATGCCACTACTGCCATCACTAAGATCTAGAAGAATGAGCCCAAAGATCCAGAGGAGGAGGAGCGTCTTTTCCACTCATAGATGTGTGCGAAGGATTTGCCGCTGCAATTCATTGTTGATAGTGGGAGCCAAAAGAACCTCATTTCAGTAGAGGTCGTGAAGTGGCTGGGACTACAGACCATACCACACCCGCAACTATACAAAATTAGGTGGCTTCACCAAGGATGAGATCTCCGAGTCCACCGGCAATGCCGCCTTCCCTACAACATCAATCCCTTCACAGATGAGGTATTATGTGATGTTTCACCTCTCGATGTTTGTGATGTATTATTAGGCCAACCATACTTGTGGAAGCAACATGTTGTGTATGAGTCAAGGCCTCGCATTGTTATTATTTCTTAGGTTAATTCATTATACAGGATACCGGAGGTAGCCCCACCTACCACCAACTCTTTGATCTTTGCTAAGAAATGCAGTAAGATCATCTCCTAGACTAGGAAATTCATTTTCTTTTTGGTTCACTCTCAAAGTAAGGGGAAGATCATAGCCACATCCATGGCCCCCAGGAAGGGTTTCTCCACACAGCAAAAGCAGTTGGATATGGTCATGAAAGAAGGAAGGAACATCTTCTCCTCACCCACAAGTGAGCCGTTGCATTGTCGGGTCATTCGATCTGACTCCTAGAGCACCTCTACCCAACGGGCCGATATATTGCTGCTCCATTGTGGAAAATTCCAAGTACAAATAGCGCCATGATCAACATCGGGTGCCACAAAAATCTTAGGCAAGCGACAAAGTCTGGTTGCATCTTCAGAAAGAGAGCCTTACAAGAGCCCATCGGAATCTCAGACGAGTCCGATATGATCCTTACACCATTAACAAGGTTATGGGAAACAATTCTTTGGAGCACAACATTCCCCCATTCCTTGTCCTGCACCGATTGTTCAATGTGGACCACCCTCGGTCATGATTCTCACCATTACTAGACACATTAGAGATTGCAGAACAACTCATCAAGGACCAAGTTCAGCAGAAGTTTCCCCATCTCATGGATGCACTCAACGCAATGGGGACCATTGCTTCCTAATGGGGGAGGAATGATCTAGGTGGATGTTGGTGGCCACCTACCTATCTCACTTGGACCCCCACAACTGTCTTTCAATTTTTCAGTTTCCTTAATTGTAACACAGTTTACTATTTTTAGTAGTTTTTTGGGTCCTAAACTTCTGGAGCCATTTTGCGAACCTAAACAACGTTTTTTTGGCAATCTACAACCAACTATTTTTCCCTATATCATATTTTTTTCATAGTCCTCATAGAGATCTTTCCAACGGGGTATCATGTGTGTCAAACAAAGATAATATGACCAAGTCACGACCCTGGGAAGTTGGTTGTCGAACTAACCCCAACGGGGCCCATAAACTCTTGGTGTTACATCTGCTCTGGTTAGGGTTTTGGTTGTTTAGGGTTTTCTCTTATTGTTCAATAATAAAAAGGCCCTTGAGCCTCATTGTAAAGTATTTCAGAGGCATGTAGCCACCAGTTTTCTTCTCAGAGATAAGCTACCATCGCCCGAGCTAATTTATTTCCATTTCTATTTGTAAGCATATTTCAGTATTTTACATTAATGAAATGAAGTATTATTTCTGTTGCATCTCTATATTTATGGTTATCTCTGTAATTTGTTGCGTTCCTACTTAAATTCAAATCAGTGGTATCAGAGCAGTCTATTCTTTCTCTGTTTTTCTTTGCATGTCCCCAACGAGGTCAAGATATAAGGAGTTAGGGCTTGAACTGGTCGAATCCTTGCAAGACCAGCCTCGTAAATCTCGACGGCCTCCCATTGCGAATGAAAAGAAAGACGAGTGGGTAGGAGATCCTATCAAAATATTGCTTCAAGAAGCCCTCAAGCGGCAAAGGAACACGATGATGGACAACTTTTCCCAGATCCTTCAACAGCTACCCCGGGGCGACGCATCTAATAATTACTATGGAAATGCCACAACCTTTAAGGTAAAAGTTAACTTTGAAATCCCCATATTCGCGGGTTAGATAGATGCAAATGTCGTAGATAAATGGTTAAATATGCTAGAAGGGTATTTTTCTATTCATGATTTTTGTAGCCTAGAAAATATTACAATCATTTTTATCAAAGTAGCCCCCCACGTCAAGGAATGGTGGGAAACCTACTGCGAGCAGAAGGATGAAAGTACGAACTCACTATTTTCAGCCGCTCCCACTTGGAATTCATTCTAGCATGCCATCAAGGAGCAATACTACCTTGTTGGGAGCTATGAGTATAAATACATAAAGTAGACCACGCTATGACAGGGAAGGTACCAAAACGTGTCGAGTTTACCAATATTTTTCATACCCTTCGCACAAAGTTGGGTATCAAGGATTCTGAGTGGAATTTGGTACTCAAATACCACAACTGCCTACACAGGTACATCTAGGACAAGATGGAGTTCCTAGACATCTCCTCGCTCGGCACGATGTACCGATACACTGTCAAGATCAAGCAGAAGTTTAAACAAAAGAAGCAAGACTTTGGATCTGTGAATCCGAAGAAAAAAGGACAAAGCCAAGGCGGGGTGACCCAAGACAACCCATCGAAGCCACAAGAAAATAAAAACACCACGAAGTCAAAGAAGGACACAAGAAAGTGGTGTGAGTTCCATAAGAGCCCCACTCATAACACAAGTGAGTGTAGGTCCAAGCAGTCGCTGGTGGTCGAGTTGAAGGTTTCAAAATTAGATGCATGTTCCTACCATGAGTTAGAACTCGACAAGAGGAATGACAAAGGGAAGTAGATCATTGATGTAGAGCCCAATGCCACCATTTCCACAACTAAGATCCAGAAGAATGAGCCTGAAGATCCAGAGGAGGAGCGTCTTTTCCACTCATAGATGTGGGCGAAGGGTTCGCCGCTGCAATTCATTGTTGACAGTGGGAGCCAAAAGAACCTCATTTCAGTAGAGGTTGTGAAGCAGTTGGGACTATAGACCATACCACACCCGCAACTGTACAGCATTAGGTGGCTTCACCGAGGATGAGATCTCTGAGTCCTCGGCAATGCCGCCTTCCCTACAACATCAAGCCCTTCACAAATGAGGTATTGTGTGATGTTCCACCTCTCGATGTTTGTGATGTATTATTAGGCCAACCATACTTATGGAAGCAACATGTTGTGTATCATTCAAGGCCTCGCACTATTATTATTTCTTAGGGTAATTCATTATACAGAATACCGAAGGTAGCCCCACCTACCACCAACTCTTTGATCTCTGCTAAGAAATGCAGTAAGATCATCTCCCATACTAGGAAATTCATTTTCTTTCTGGTTCGCTCTCAAAGTAAGGGGAAGATCGTAGCCACATCCATGGTCCCTGGGAAGGGTTCCTCCATGCAGCAAAAGCAGGTGGATATGGTCATGAAAGAAGACAGGAACATCTTCTCCTCACCCACAAGGGTACTGTTGCACTGTCAAGTCAAGAATTCATTCGATTTGACTCCTAGAGTACCTCTACCCAATAGGCCAATATATCATTGATGTGTTGTGGAAAATGCCAAGTACAAGCAGCGACATGATCAACATCAGGTGCAACACATGTCTCAGGAAGGCGACAAAGTCTGTTTGCATCTGTAGAAAGAGAGCCTTACAAGAGCCCATCAGAATTTCAGACCACTCAGATATGATCCTTACACCATTACGAAGGTTATGGGAAACAATTCTTCGGAGCACAACATTCCCCCATTCCTTTTCCTGCACCGATTGTTTAATGTGGACCACGCTCGGCCATGCTTCTCACCATTACTGGACACATTAGAGATTGCAGAACAACTCACCAAGGACCAAGTTTAACAGAAGTTTCCCCATCTAGCTACCCACATATCCCACTTGGATCCACACAACTGTCTCTTTCAATTTTTCAGTTTCCCTAATTATAGCACAGTTTACTATTTTTAGCAGTTTTTTGGGTCCTAAACTTCCGGAGTTGTTTTGAGAACCTAAACAACATTTTTTTGGCAATCTACAGCCAACAATTTTTTCAATATATCCCCTTTTTCATCGTAGTCCTCAGAGATATATTTCCAATAAGGTATCATGCGTGTCAAACGGAGATAATATGACCAAGTCACGACCCCAGGAAGTTGGTTGTCCAACTAGCCCCAACAGGGCCCATAAACTCTTGGTGTTACATCTGCTCGAGTTAGGGTTTTGGTTGTTTAGGTTTTGATCTTATTGTTAAATAATAAAAAGGCCATTGAGCCTCATTGTAACATAGTTCAAAGGCATGTAGGCACCACATCTCTTCTTAGAGATAAGCTATCATCGCCCAAGCTAGTTTATTTCCATTTCTGTTTGTAAGCATATTTCAGTATTTTATATTAATGAAATTAAGTATTATTTCTACTGCATCTCTGTATTTATGGTTATCTATGTAATTTTTGTGTTCTGTTTTAAATTCATATCATTGTTATCAGAGCGGTCTCCTCTTTCTCTATTTTTCTTTGCATGTCCCCAACAAGGTCGGGATATAAGGAGTTAGGGCTTGAACTGGTCGAACCTTTGCAAGACCAGCCTCGCAAATCTCGATGGACTCCCATGGCAGATCAAAAGAAAGATGAAGGGATAGGAGATCCTATCAAAATCTTTCTCGAAGAAGCCCTCGAGCGAAAAAGGAACGTGATGATGGACAACTTTTCCTAGATCCTTCAGCAGCTACCTAGGGGCGACGCATCTAATAGCTACTCTAGAAACACCACATCCTTTAAGGTACATGTTAACTTTGAAATCCCCATATTGAAGGGTCAGATAGATGCAGATTTCATAGATACATGGTTAAATTTACTAGAAGGGTATTTTTCTATTCATGACTTTTCCAGCCGGGACAAGATTACTTTCGCTCTTCTCAAAGCAGACCCCCACGTGAAGAACTGGTGGGAAACCTACTGCGAGCAGAAGGATGAAAGTATGAACTCACTATTTTCAGCCGCTCCCACTTGGGACTCATTCCGGGATGCCATCAAGGAGTAGTACTACCCTATTGGGAGCTATGAGGACAAATACATAAAGTGGACCACTCTTCGATAGCAAAGGGACCAAGACGTGCCAGAGTTTACCAATATTTTTCATACCCTTCGCACAAAGCTGGGTATCAAGGATTCTGAGTGGAATTTGGTACTCAAATATAGCCACTACCTACACTAGTACATCGAGGACGAGATGGAGCTCCCAGACATCTCCTCGCTCGACACGATGTACTGATATGTTATCAAGGTCGAGTAGAAGTTTAAAAAAAATAAGCGAGACTTTGGATCTTCAAACCTGAAGAACAAAGGAAAAAGCGAAGGTGGGGTGACCCAAGAAAACCCTTCAAAGCCGCAAGAAAAGAACAACACCATGAAGTCAAAGAATGACACAGGAAAGTGGTGTGAGTTCCATAAGAGCCCCACTCATAACACAAGTTTGTGTCGGTCCAAGCAGTCGCTAGTGGCCGAGTTGAAGACTTAAGAATCAGATGCATGTTCCGACCCTGAGCCAAAACCCAACAAGAGGAATGACAAAGGGAAGTAGATCATTTATGTAGAGCTCAATTCCACTATTTCCACCACTAAGATCTAGAAGATGAGCCCAATGAACTAGAGGAGGGGGAGCGTCTTTTCCACTCACAGATGTGGGTGAAGGGTTCGCCATTGCAATTCATTATTGACAGTGGAAGCCAAAATAAACTCATTTCAGCAGAGGTCATAAACCAACTGGTAATAGTGACCATACAAGACTTGCAACCGTACAACATCAGGTGGCTTCACCAAGGAGGAGATCTCCAAGTCCGCTAGTAGTGACGCCTTCCCTACAACATTAAGCCCTTCACATATGAGGTATTGTGTGATGTTTCTCCTCTCGATGTTTGTGATGTATTATTAGGCCAACCATACTTGTGGAAGCGACATGTTGTGTATGAGTCAAGACCTCGCACTATTTTATTTCTTTGGGTAATTCGTTATAAAGGATACTGGAGGTAGCCCCACCTACCACGAACTCTTTGATCGTTGCTAAGAAATGCAGTAAGATGATCTCCCAGACTAGGAAATTCATTTTCTTTCTGGTTCACTCTCAAAGTAAGGGGAAGATCAAAGCCACATCCATGGCCCCCGAGAAGTGTTCCTCCACGCAGCAGAAGCATGTGGATATGGTCATGAAAGAAGGCAGGAACATCTTCTCCTCACCCACAGGGGTACCGTTGCACTATCAGGTCAAGCATTCATTCGATCTGACTCCTAGAGCACCTATACCAAACGGTCCAATATATCGCTACTTCATTATGGAAAATTCCAAGTACAAGAAACATGATCAACATCGGGTGCCACACAAGTCTCAGGCTGGCGACAAAGTCTAGTTGCATCTATAGATATAGCATCTTACAAGAGCCCATCAGAAGCTTAGACCACTTTGATATGGTCCTTACACCATTACAAGGGATGTAGGAAACAATTATTTGGAGCATAGCATTCCCCCATTCCTTGGCTTGCACAGAGTGTTCAATGTGGACCACCTTTACTGGACACAACAGAGATTGCAGAACAGCTCACCAAGGACCAAGTTCAGCGGAAGTCCCCCCATTTTATGGAGGAGCTCAACGCAATGGGGACCATTGCTTCCTAAGGAGGGAGGAATGATCCAAGTGGATGTTGATGGCCACCTGCTTATCCCACTTGGACCCCCACAATGGTCTCTTTGTTGAAATATGGCAACAAGAATATTCCAATTTAATTTGTCCTTGAACTAAATTGTGAATTAAAATCGAATTTAGTCTTAACAATTACTTGGAAATAATTAATTTATTTATTTTAAATTAATTAGTTGGAGAAATTCAAGTTAGAAGTCTTTCTGAAGTCATGCAAGAGTTATCCCTTAAATTGAGGAGATAAGATTGAGTTATATTTGAGTTGTAATTAGTTAACTTAGTTTACTGAGTTAAGTCCAGTTAAATTAGTTCCAAATTGTTTGAGGAACTAATAGTGAATTAACAGTCAATTGATGCATTAATGCACTCAACTAGTGCTACTCCAGTTAACTGAATATTCCCTCATCAGAAATTCATGCATGTTTATTCTGAGAAAGACCCAGTTGAGATTAATATTCATGGATAGTGTACTATTAGTTGCATGTGTTTTCTCATAGAGAAAACTCACGCATGCAGTCAAGGATTTATCCTTGAGGATTGCACAATTTTGATGGTTGGTGTTCCGCTTGGTAAAAGGAAAATAATCCACAAGGAACAACACAAGGAAATAGGAGTTTGGAGGGAAAAGAGGAAGGCTAGAGAGAAGCCAAGATTTCCTATGAGCATCTATGAGGATTGTACTGAGAGCTAGCTAGCTGTGAGAGCTAAGGCTTTGTATAATTCCTATGTATTTCCACCATGTATGATAATACAATAGTGTGTGGTTTTTATCTGAGGATTTCCCCAAAAGTATTTTCATGTGTATTGTGCCATTGCTTCTTCTTCTTCTGGTTAACATTGTTCAACTCGATCTTTAAGCTTCCGCAAATTGAGAGGCATGTAGCCACCACATCTTTGTTTGTAAGCATATTTCAGTATTTTACATTAATGAAATGAAGTAATATTTCTACTTCATCTATGTATTTATGGTTGTCTCTGTAATTTGTTATGTTCCTGTTTAAATTCAAATCAATGGTATCAGAGCGGTTTTCTCTTTCTCTATTTTTCTTTGGATGTCCCCAACGAGGTCGGGATATAAGGAGTTAGGGCTTGAACTGGTCGAACATTTGCAAGACCATCCTCGCAAATCTCGACGGCCTCCCATGGCGGATGAAAAGAAATACGAGGGGTAGGATATCTTATCAAAATCTTGCTCGAAGAAGCCCTCGAGCGATCAAGGAACACGATGATGGACAACTTTGCCCAAATCCTTCAGCGGCTACCCAGGGGCGACACCTCTATAGCTACTCTGGAAATGCCACACCCTTTAAGGTACAAGTTAACTTTGAAATCCCCATATTCGAGGGTCTGATAGATGCAAATATCGTAGATAAATGTTTAAATCTTCTAGAAGGGTATTTTTATGTTCAAGATTTTTCCAGCCAGGAGAATATTACTTTCGCTCTTCTCAAAGTAGCCCCCACATCAAGGACTGGTGGGAAACCTACTGCGAACAGAAGGATGAAAGTACGAACTCACTGTTTTCAGCCACTCACACTTGGAATTCATTCCGGGATTCCATCAAGGAGCAGTACTACCCTGTCGGGAGCTATGAGGACAAATACATAAAGTGGACCATGTTGCAGAAGGGAAGGGACCAAGATGTGTTGGAGTTTACCAATATTTTTCATACCCTTCGCACAAAGTTGGGTATCAAGGATTCTGAGCGGAATTTGGTACTCAAATACCATGGCTGCCTACATAGGTATATCCAAGACGAGTTGGAGTTCCCGTACATATCCTCACTTGGCATGGCCTACCGATACACTGTCAAGATCGAGCAGAAGTTTCAACAAAAGAAGCGAGAATTTGGATTTGAAAATTTGAAGAACAAAAGATAAAGCTAAGGCGGGGTGACCCATGACAACTCGTCGAAGCCAAAAGAAAATAAAAACACCAAGAAGTCAAAGAAGGACACAGGAAAGTGGTGTGAGTTCCATAAGAGCCCCATTCATAAGACAAGTGAGTGTCAGTCCAAGTAGTCGCTGGTGGCTGAGTTGAAGGCTTTAGAATTAGATGCATGTTCTGACCCTAAGTCAGAATGCGACAAGAAGAATGACAAAGGGAAGAAGACCATTGATGCAGAGCCCAACGCCATTGTTTCCACTGCTAAGATCCATAAGAATGAGCCCGAAGATCCAGAGGAGGGGGAGCATCTTTTCCGCTCAAAGATGTGGGTGAAGGGTTTGCCGCTGCAATTCATTGTTGACAATGGGAGCCAAAAGAACCTCATTTCAGTAGAGGTCATGAAGCAGCTGGGACTACTGACCATACCACAACTGTAACCATGCAACATCAGGTGGCTTCAGCAAGGACGAGATCTTAGAGTCTGCCAGCAATACCGCCTTCCCTACAGCATCAAGCCCTTCATAGATGAGATATTGTGTCATGTTTCACCTTTAGATTTTTGTGATGTATTATTAGGCCAACCATACTTGTGGAAGCAACATGATGTGTATGATCCAAGGCCTTGTGCTGTTATTATTTCTTTGGGTAATTCATTATACACGATACCCGAGGTAGCCCACCTACCACTAACTCGTTGATCTCTACTAAGAAATGCAGTAAGATCATCTCCTAGACTAGGAAATTCATTTTCTTTCTGGTTCACTCTCAAAGTAAGGGGAAGATCATAGCCACATCCATGGCCCTCGTGAAGGGTTCCTCTACGTAGCAGAATTAGGTGTATACGGCCATGAAAGAAGGCAGGAACATCTTCTCCTCACCCACAGGGGTATTGTTCCACTGTCAGGTCAAGCATTCATTCGATCTGACTCCTAGAGCACCTTTACCCAAAGGGCTGATATATCATTGCTCCATTGTGTAAAATTCCAAGTACAAGTAGAGACATGATCAACATCAAGTGCCACACAAGTCTCAGGTGAGCAACAAAGTCTGGTTACATCTACAGAAAGAGCGCATTACAAGAGTCCATTGGAAGCTTAGACCACTTTGATATGGTCCTTACACCATTACCAAGGTTGTGGGAAACAATTCTTTGGAGCAGAGCATTCCCCCATTCCCTGGCCTGCACAAAGTGTTCAATGTGGACTGCCCTTGGCCATGCTTCCCACCATTACTGGACACATTAGAGATTGCAGAACAACTCACCAAGGACCAAGTTCAGCAGAAGTTTCCCCATCTCATGGAGGAACTCAACGCAATGGGGACCACTGCTTCCTAATGGGGGAGGAATGATCCATGTGGATGTTTGTGGCCACATGCCTATCCCACTTGGACCCCCACAACTATCTCTTTTAGTTTTTCAATTTCCTTAATTGTAGCACAATTTACTATTTTTACCATTTTTTCAGGACCTAAACTTCCAGAGTCGTTTTGAAGACCTAAATAATGTTTTTTGGCAATCGACAGCCAGCAATTTTCTGAATAACTCATCTTTCCCTTAATAGTACATGGATAGATCTTTCCAACGGGGTATCATGCATGTCAAATAGAGATAATATGACCAAGTCACGACCCTGGGAAGTTGGTTGTTCAACTAACCCCAACGAGGCCCATAAATTCTTGGTGTTACATCTCCTCGGGATAGGGTTTTGGTTGTTTAGGGTTTTCTCTTATTGTTCAATAATAAAAAGGCCCTTGAGCCTCATTGTAATGCAGTTTAGAGGCATGTAGCCACCACATATCTTCTCAGAGATAAGCTACCATCGCCCGAGCTATTTTATTTCCATTTCTATTTGTAAGCATATTTTAGTATTTTACATTAATGAAATGAAGTATTATTTTTGCTGCATCTCTGTATTTATGGTTATCTCTGTAATTTGTTGCGTTCCTATTTAAATTCGGATCAGTGGTATCAGAGCAGTCTGCTCTTTCTCTATTTTTCTTTGCATGTCCCCAACGAGGTCGAAATATAAGGAGATAGGGCTTGAACTTGTCGAACCTTTGCAAGACCAGCCTCACAAATCTCGATGGCCTCCCATGGCAAATGAAAAGAAAGATGAGGGGGGAGGAGTTCCTATCAAAATATTACTCGAAGAATACCTCGAGCGACAAAGGAAAGCGATGATGGACAACTTTTCCTAGATCCTTCAGCGACTACCTAAGGGCGATGCATCTAATAGCTACTCTGGAAACAACACACCCTTTAAGGTATAGGTTAACATTGAAATCCCCATATTCAAGGGTCAAATAGATGCAAATGTCGTAGATAAATGGTTAAATCTGCTAGAAGGATATTTTTCTGTTAATGATTTTTCCAACTGGGAAAAGATTATTTTTTCTCTTCTCAAAGTAGCCCCCCACGTCAAGGACTAGTGGGAAACCTACTGCGAGCAGACGGATGAAAGTACAAACTCACTATTTTCAGCCGCTCCCACTTGGAATTCATTCCGGGATGCCATGAAGGAGTAGTACTACACTATCGGGAGTTATGAGGACATATACATAAAGTGGACCACGCCGTGGCAGGGAAGGGACCAAGACGTGCTAGAGTCTACAAATATTTTTCATACCCTTCACAAAAAGTTGGGTATCAAGGATTCTAAGTGGAATTTGGCACTCAAATACCACAACTATCAACATAGGTACATCTAGGACGAAATGGAGTTCCTGGACATCTCCTTGCTTGGCACGACGTACCGATATGCTGTCATGATCGAGAAAAATTTTAAACAAAAGAAGCGAGACTTTGGATCTACGAATTCGAAGAACAAAGGAAAAAGCCAAGGCGAGGTGACCCAAGACAACCCGTCGAAGCCGAAAGAAAAGAACAACACCACCAAGTCAAATAAGGACATAGGAAAGTGGTGTGAGTTCCATAAGAGCCCCACTCATAACACAAGTGAGTGTCGGTCCAAGAAGTCGCTGGTGGCCGAGTTGAAGGCTTCAGAATCAGATGCATGTTCCAACCCTAAGTTAGAAACCAACAAGAGGAATGACAAAGGTAAGAAGATCATTGATGCAGAGCCCAATTCCATTATTGTCACTGCTAAGATCCAGAAAAATGAACCCAAAGATCCAGAGGAGGGGGAGCGTCTTTTCCACTCACAGATGTGGGTGAAGGGTTTATCGCTGCAACTCATTGTTTACAGTGGGAGCCAAAAGAACCTCATTTCAGAAGAGGTCGTGAAGAGGCTGAGACTATTGACCATACCACACCCGCAACCGTACAGCATCGGGTTGCTACACCAAGGACGAGATCTCTGAGTCCGCCAGTAGTGACGCCTTCCCTACAGCATTAAGCCCTTCAGAGATGAGGTATTGTGTGATGTTTCACCTCTTGATGTTTGTGATGTATTATTAGGCTAACCATACTTGTGGAAGTGACATGTTGTGTGTGAGTCAAGACCTTGCACTGTTTTATTTCTTTGGGTAATTCGTTATACAGGATACTGGAGGTAGCCCCAACTACCACCAACTCTTTGATCGTTGCTAAGAAATGCAGTAAGATCATCTCCCAGACTAGGAAATTCATTTTATTTCTAGTTCACTCTCAAAGTAATGGGAAGATTGTAGCCACATCCATGGACCCTGGGAAGGGTTCCTCCACGCAATAGAAGCAAGTGGATAGGGTCATGAAAGAAAGTAGGAACATCTTCTCCTCACCCATAGGGGTACTGTTGCACTGTCACGTCAAGCATTCATTTGATCTAACTCCTAGAGTACCTCTACCCAATGGGCCGAAATATCGTCGCTCCATTGTGAAAACTAAGAAGTACGAGTAGCGACATGATCAACATCAGGTGCCACACAAGTCTTAGGCGGGCAACAAAGTCTGGTTGTATCTGTAGAAAGACTGCCTTACAGGAGCCCATCGGAAGCTCAAACCACTCCGATATGGTCTTTACACCATTACAAGGGTTGTGGGAAACAATTATTTGGAGCACAACATTCCCCCATTCTTTGGCCTACACCGAGTGTTCAATGTGGACTGCCCTCGGTCATGCTTCCCACCATTATTGGACACATTAAAGATTGTAGAACAGCTCACAAAGGACCAAGTTCAGCAGAAGTTTCTCCATCTCATGGAAGCACTCAACGCAGTGGGGACCATTGCTTCCTAAGGGGGGAGGAATGGTCCAGGTGGATGTTGGTGGCCACCCACCTATCCCACTTGGACCCCGACAACTGTCTCTTTCAATTTCCTTAATTGTAGCATAGTTTACTATTTTTAGCAATTTTTCGGGTCCTAAAATTTTGGAGTCGTTTTGAGGCCCTAAACGAAGTTTTTTTTGGTAATCTACAGTAAGTGGTTTTTGCTATAATTTTTTTTTTTACGTCGTATTTCTCGAAGATATATTTCCAACAAGGTATCATGCGTGTCAAACAGAGATAATATGACAAAGATACAACCCCAGGAAGTTGGTTGTCCAACTAACCCCAACGGGGCCCATAAACTCTTCATGATACATCTCCTCAGGTTAGGGTTTTGGTTGTTTAAGGTTTGCTCTTATTGTTCAATAATAAAAAGGCCATTGAGCCTCATTGTAACGCAGTTCAAAGGCATGTAACCACCACATCTCTTCTCAGAGATAAGCTACCATCGCCCAAGCTAGTTTATTTCCATTTCTATTTGTAAGCATATTTCAGTATTTTACATTAATGAAATGAAGTATTATTTCCGTTGCATCTCTGTATTTATGGTCTGTAATTTTTTGTGTTCATGTTTAAATTTGGATCAGTGGTATTAGAGTGGTCTACTCTTTCTCTATTTTTCTTTGCATGTCCCCAACGAGGTCGAGATATGAGTTAGGGCTTGAACTATTCAAACCTTTGCAAGGCCAGCCTCGCAAATCTTGACAGCCTCCCATGGTGGATCAAAAGAAAGATGAGGGTGCTGGAGATCCTATAAAAATCTTGCTCGAAGAATCCCTCGAGTGACAAAGGAACATGAAGATGGACAACTTTTCCCAAATCCTTCAGCAGCTACCCAGGGGTGACTTATCTAATAGATACTCTAGAAACGCCACACCCTTTAAGGTACAAGTTAACTTTGAAAGACCCATATTCGAGGGTCAGATAAATGTAGATGTCATATATAAATTGTTAAATATGCTAGAAGGGTATTTTCTATTCATGATTTTTCCAGCAGGGAAAAGATTACTTCCACTCTTCTCAAAGCAACCCCCACGTCAAGGGCTGGTGGGAACCCTACTGCGAGTAGAAGGATGAATGTATTAACTCACTGTTTTCAGTCGCTCCCACGGGGAATTCATTCCGGGACACCATCAAGGAGCAGTAGTACCCTGTCGAGAGTTATGAGGAAAAATACATAAAGTGGACCACGTTGCGGTAGGGAAGGGACCAAGACATACCAGAGTTTACCAATATGTTTCATACCCTTTGCACAGATTTGGGTATGTCACAAGGAACGAGTCGATCTTGCGGACAAGATAGAACTTCCTAGAATCTAACGATATCTAGTGACAAGCAAGCCAATAAAAAACTATCCTTCTCTAAATATGCAACTTATAAACAAAGGCAAACAAGTGTTTTAGGCCTACCTTGGGTCCAATGCAAGTTTGTGGAAGCCTCGCTCCTTTGATCCAAATGAGCTCCCTTGTAGCGAATCTGCAAACACAAACAAGCAAACAAATTAAATAGCACCTGAAAAGCCAATATCATAAAGCATACTTATCATGATGATCAAGGAATTCATGAAACAAATGACATAAGACAATTTGTTGAGAAAAATGAATCTGATTGTATTAATTCAAATCAAAGAAGAACTTTACAACCTGTGCCTTGATGCTGTACAAGCTCCTCCCAGGGTCCAACAAGAAGTCTCCTCTACTTTGACAAGTTTCACTCTCTTCCCAATGAAGCCAAAAAGGTATGTGATCTCTCCTCTCAAGCTTAACTAGGAAGTCTCAATTCCACCAGCATTTACCCTCAAAAATGTTCAGCTTCTAACCTCTCTAGAAACCAGCCCAATGCCTTAATTTATAGTGCAATGGAGGGAAGTTACTAGGTCCTCCTTCAAAGGGATAAAGCCCTCCTTCAACTGGATAGCTCCTCTCATCAAGGGATTAGCTCCTTCTCTTTTGGGATGCATGAACCACCTAAGAGTGAACAATCCACATCAAAATTCCTTCTAGAATCATCTAGAATTAACCCAAAGTGAGTTTTTTAAAATAAACTTGCGCCTTTTTGACTTTCACGGGGGTCCGCACCCACTCCTTTAGGGATAGAGTGGGCAGGTCCGCAGGTAATGTGAACAGGGGGTGCGGGACCGCAGGAAACAGTGAGAGAAAGTGCGGAACTAGAGCTTTGTTGATTTTCAATGTCTTTCTCTCATTTTCAAAGCTTGACTTGAAGAGCTGAGGTCTGAGACTTGCTTAGGAGGACAGTAGAAGTGATGATAGACCCATACTGACTGCAAATAGTCATGGTGACGATATTTTTGTGTAACAGATTGCCCCCTAAAGTGCGAAGTCTGTAGTAGATGAGGATTTCATTTATCATCTAGGAAGAGTGAAGTACTTTATCATTTCGAGGATCATCTTGTGGAGAGCCCGATTGGAACCTATAAAAACATTCAATGCAAAATATCTATATGAGATCATATCATCGCTGAGGTAGGCATTCCCATACTCAGATCAAAACTGACTAGAAAACTAACTACTGCTCTGATATAGGAATGCTCTTGTAATACATCACAAGTATAGACACATGTAGACACAGTATGGATGCAACCATCTGTTTATGAATAGTCCACGGTATAATGAATACAAAATTCCTCGCAGCCTGGATTGTGGAAACTAGATCCAGGGTCTTCATTTCTACTTCCCGAAACAGTACGATTCTATCCATGCGAATGCATGTGTTAAAGTCGAACATGGTAGAAACCACTTGATTACCGGTCAATGATGTAAACTGTTAACAAGTGTGAGAGAAACCACCAATAATGTCAATGGATCTCAAAGTACTCAGTGCAATCCATGAGATGTGAATAGATGTGTTGATGTCGAACATGTCACGGAGTCCTTTGATCGAAGGTCAATGATGCAACCTATCGTCGAAGGCGAGAAACCTGCCATTGAGGCATACAGATCCCAAGGTACTGACGATTTCTAGATCATCTTTCTAGATAATGAGCTGAAGTCGATAGAAAGTGATCCGTCGTAGGCAAGCCCACAACACGAAATCATAGATCAAGTTTGAAGAAATTTAGTTGCAAGGACTGACTCAGGGATGGTAAAGATGGATGATAGATATTTTGCAGATGAATAGCTTATTTGCACTGACCTCTTGAACACATAACGACATGGCAGATGGTTTGGTGACAATTGACCCAAAGTTAATACCCAGAAACCGGCTGAAGACTTTCAATGTGGTTTGATCAACTGTTAGGCAAAGGATTTCCCAACCCAGGTGAATAAAAAGTGTCGTGTTCAAGAGTGGTTACAAAGTATGACAAACAGACTCATTTTTCTCTCTTTTCCCCCACCATTTTTGGCAAGTACCTCTTTATTTTTGACAAGCTTGAGGAGGATAACATTTGCTTGATTATAAGCTCATCCTTCGGATGAATCCAACTTAGCTTAAATTCGAACCCTAAGAAGGAGTGGTCCATTCCTGTTTGTAATTGAACAAGTCCTTTACTGTTAAATTTTAACGAGTCCAGTATAGGAGAAACTCGACGTTTTTCAATTTTAGAGAGTTTGAAAAACTTAAGAAGACTCCAGGGTTGACCTTTTTCGTAAATTTGTGTCTCCCAAGCCCGAAAAAGTATAAAATAATACTTGAGAGAACCGCTTGATCTTTTCGACCAAGGAGTACTTTTCGTAATTAGTGCCTCTGATCCGAAAAAGTAAAAAAGCGATCAATGACACATCGTTTTATAACCAATATCGAATTTGAAACGACAAAAATCTAGCAATCTTTTCATGCTTTTACGGTCAGAAAAAGAGCTGTAAGTGGACCGTCTTTTTAGTTCCATTTTAACGAGTTTAAAAAGAAAAACTCGGCGATCTTTTCATGTTTTAGGAGTCAGAAAAGAGCTTAAAGGTGACTCTAATGTTTTTTCGTCGAAAATGACCGATTTCGCCTGAAAAATCCGTTATCCTGAACAAAAACTCAAACATTACTCATACTTGTTTAAAATGGATAAAAATGCTGCAAAAGTTACCTTTCTAAAGTGAAACATAAACAAATTTACAATTCATTTATTCAAAAAACTTATAAAAAGGGCTTTCGTCAATTCATTTTTATCGTTTGAGATTTGGGTGAGAAAATAGAGCTTTTGGTTAGAAACTTCCCGTGAAGATTGCGGAAAATCCGTTCGTCGGAATCGAGCGCCGTCTCCTCCAGGTAATCCACATCATCCTACTCTTCAATTTTATCTGTTTCAATTTGTTTTGTAGGGTTTCATTTCATTTTTTAGAGGATTTTTAGGCTAGAAACCCGCACACGGGGGCCCGCAGGCATAACACAGGCAGCCTGCGAACCCCGACTTTTTCTCAATGGGGAAAAATTCAGGGGTCCGCACCTGTCATGAAGGAAAGGTGAGGACCCACGCACTGTCTCTAACAGAGAGGGTGTGGTCCCCGCAGCAAAGGTTTTTAACCCTAAATTTCTCAAAATTCACCCAAACAATTCAATTGTTTGCATTCTAATTCGCCTTTTTGTTGGATGTAGAGTATACATCATGCTTGATTGGCAAGAATGGGAGCATGAGGACGTAGATATTGTCGCGTTAAATCACCAACCTTCGATCGATGCATTGAAGGCATGCGGCTTGTACAAATTCTGGGCCATACCTGGCATGAGGGCCCAGGTGGACTTCTTGCAGTGGCTGGTAGACAGGTGAAGCATACAGGACCAGTGCTTCTTCATTGGTGGTCACCAGCTCCAAATGGAGTCGGTAGACATATACTTTTTGACTGGTTTGTCGAAGAGAGGTGAAGACTTGACTCTATTCGGGACTAGGCCAGGTGGCCAGTCTGTCAATAGCCTCCAGCTAGAGTTTTGTAACAACCAGACTAGAGACAAAGGGATAGACATCAAAACCATATCCCGTCCTGAACTCATGGTGATCCCGTTTACTACTACCAGGCTCTGTGGGAGCGCTGCACTACATATAGCCACTAGATCCCATATGCGGATGGCAGTTGACTGCTTTCGAGGCACCATCTTCAACTGGTGCGATGCTGTGTTGGCTAATGTAAAAGGCCAACTGACCAGAGCCAAGAACGGACAACTGAAGACCTTTGGATATGGTGCTTTAGTTGTGATCTTCGATCTAGAGAGGGTCCCAATGTTGGTCCCGCAGCACCTCACTATTGGAGCTGGACTTCCTCAAGAGCCCAAATTGATGCGATGGGTTGCAGTTATGGCCCGTCATCCTGATGAGGGGACAGAGGTCGTTCGATTCAAACCTGAGTATTTCCATTGGTTGGAAAACCAGGTTTTTGCTATTCAGGACTTTCCTTACGCTGGGGTAGATTTTCACGGTGACCCAGACATGGCTCTTCCACCAGGAGAGCAATGGGATGACTCAGGTAAAATCATTTTCAACATTTTCCTATTTTAATTTTTTTTGTTTTTATTTCGTCCCAAAATTGATAGTAAAAAGTTTCAAATGCAGATGTGGGTCCACAGCGACCAGCCGCTCTTCGGCCTTACGAGAGAAAACAACCAGCTGCAGCGGCACCAACCCCACAGGACGAATCAATAGAGACCTTGGCCGAATTGGAGAGTCATCTAAGAGCGTTTGACAGGACACATTCCAGAGACCGGCATAGATGACATTCCTCGTCGACTACAGCGCTATGTGATTGGGGTCCCAGGACCTTTTAGGAGGTTCCTTTGTAAGGTGGCCCGTACAGTGGTTTATTATCGTGATCATCACCAGTGATAGGATGATCGCCTATTGTAGACATACATATGACATTTTTTCTTTTTGTACTTTATTATTTTTGCCGATCATAAGGTGTTTTTCAACCTATGATCGAGGACGATGTATATTTTGACACACTCCTATATTATACTATATCACTATTACCGGCTTATCTTGTAAAACATGTTATGGAATGTTTTTAAATTTATTTGTATGATTATTGCAAATGTCTACTTAACATTCGAGAAGAAATTGCATCTGCTAATGTATTTAAAGATCTTGGAATATGCTGATATTCAGTATCATCAAATTCACGTTCCAAGAGACGCACTCTCAAAAATAATCTCAATAACACTGGATTTCTAATGGCATATACTTTATTAAGCTATAATACAACGAGTTCAGAATCTAACCTCACTATCAAACTTCGAATCCCAAATGAAATAGATTCAGATAATAACTCAATCACTGCACTATACTCTGCAATGTTGTTCGTTGTTTGACCGAGGCTTACCCCATGCATAGATATCAACTCGTCAGAGGGCAAATAGATAACCCAAGCTGTAGAAGAAATGTTCCATGTATTACGACAAGCACCATCAGCAAAACCAATGTATGTTTGGAGAGGCATCGACATCTGCAATATCAAGAGTAAAACCAAGATAAGCAGGAATAATGACGAAAAACACTCTCTAAGCTAAGCACACTTTTTAAACTAAAACACACCAGCTAGAAAGAAAACTATCCTAACTAAAAAATCTCCACACCCATTTTTAAGCATAATACCTCTTTAGGTAAAGACCATTTCTGGGTTTACCTAAAGAGTCCCCATCAAAGTCTACCAATTCATAGGGCCCTTTTGCCAGCTTTCGCTTGACAACATAGGGACCATGCCACATAGGTACGAATTTTCCAGCGCCTAATTTATCATTAGCTTGATCGTACAATAAGACTAGGTCTCCTTCCGAAAAATTTCGAGGGGTCACATTTCGATCATACTGAGCTTTAATACGTTTTGCATGAGTTTCGATCGCCAATGCAACATCACGTCGATTCTCATCTAGCTAAACCAAGTATAACAAACGTTTTTCCTCTTCGGAAGTGGCTGGAAGTAACTCGATGGCCATTTGCAATGACGGGATTTCGCATTCAATGGGTAACACAGCTTCCAGACCATAAACTAGTTGGAAAGGAGTGAACCCTGTTGACATTTTTACTGACGTTCGATACGCCCAAAGCGCTGAAAATAACATGTTATGCCAATTCGACCTGTGAATCCTAATGATTCGTCGAATCATGATGACTAAAACTTTGTTGATGGCTTCAACAAGACCATTAGCTTGTGGATAATAAGGAGTTGAACTATTGTGACACAAGCCAAGCTGGCCTGTAAGTTCAGTCATCATAACGTTTCGAAAATGACGCTCGTGATTAGTGATAATTGCTTATGGAACCCCAAACCTAGCAATTATATGATTGAACATGAAAATCGCAGCTATTTTGTCGTCTACCTCAAATGTAGGCATCGCCTCGGCCCACTTGGTAAAATAATCTACCGCAAGGATGATGTACGCATGCCCCCCGATCGAGTGAGGGTTACATGTAATAAAATCGATACCCCATTTTCTAAACGGGTCGACGACAATTATATGGTGGAGAAGAGCAGGTGGAGCGTGCATCTTTCAATAAAAAATTTGGCAGTTGTGGCATTTTCAGACCGCGTTAATACAGTCTTTAAACAAGGACGGCTAGAAGTAGCTAGCGCGCAATATCTTTTGGGCTGTGGCAGACCCAGACATATGACCGCCACACGCTCTAGAGTGACAGTCATTTAGAACCCTTTCAGCTTCCTCGTGAGTTAAGCAACGTTGAAAAACAGAGTCCGCCCCACGGCGATAAAGAGTATCTCCAATAATTCTGAATTGTTGGGACTGGAATCGTATTTTTCGACGTTCCGACCTTGAAATTTATGGCCAAAAGGATTGGGTCTGGAGATAAACGATGATATCCCCATACCATGGATCTAAAGTGCTGATTAGAAACAAGGATTCGTCCACAATGGGCTCCTCCGCCACAGTTTCCATGTCAGCACACGGGAAGTCACACATTAACTCCGCAAAAACTAAAGATTTCTTCAACTTAGACTTTTCAAATTCCAAGTCGAACTCCTGCAGGATTACAATTCATTTGGAGTACTTGCCCCCTAGCAATTGCTTAGTCAAAATATAGATCATAGGGTTGCAATCAGAAATTACTGTAGTTTTACGTAGTAAAATGTAATGACGAAAACGTTGGACAGCTTGAACAGCTGCCAATGCCAGTTTCTCCACATGTGAGTATTTTAGCTCAGTTGGATTTAAAGTTCAACTAAGGTAATATATCACATGTTCAGTACCGAATTCATCTTCCTGAACTAACACCATTCCAGTGGTGGAATGGGAGGCGGCGAGATGCAAGAAGTAGTCCTGGTTGTAGTTGGGAGGATGCAATAATGGTGCATGGGTCAATGCATGTTTTAGTGCATCAAAAGATTTCTCAGCTATCTCATCCCAGAAGAATGGAGTATTCTGTTTCAACAACCGGATAAAACCCTTTGTGATCTCGGCGTAGTTAGGAATGAATCGATGTAAAAAGTTTGCTTTCCCTTGCAAACTTTGGAGTTGGCGAAGACTCGAAGGAGGAGGCAATTTGACAATAGCTTCAACCTTCGAGGGGTCGACGCGAATGCCAGCTTTCGAAACAACAAACCCCAGTAACCGACCCGTTTCTATACAGAAAACACACTTGTGTGGATTCAACCTAATCCGATAATTCCTACACCTCATAAAGATTGCTCATAAATGGATGAGATGACCAGCTCGATGTAATGATTGAGTAGGAAAATCATCGAGATAGGGTTGCACAATGTGCTTGATGTCATGAAACGCGTAAGACATGGCCCTTTGAAAAGTTGCCCCGGCGTTCTTGAGCCCAAAAGGTAATTTGTAGTAAGCAAATATCCCCCATGGACAAATGAAAGCCATTTTTGGTTGATCGGCAGGTAGAATATTGATTTGATTGTATCCAGAAAAACCATCCATGAAGGAGAATATTTCACTGCCGGCACAATCATCAATGATTTGATCGATATAGGGAGTTGGGTAATTGTCTTTTGGACAGGCTCGATTAATGTCCCTATAATCAATACATATTCTTATTGTCCCTTGCTTTTTGTTAACCGGAACAATATTCGATACCCAATCCGTTAACGGAATCGGATAAATGAAACTTGCTTTGAGTAATTTTTCAACTTTTGCTTTAATAGCAGCAGCTTTTCTCGGGTGAATCTGACGCAAACGTTGCCAGACGGGTTTAGCGTCCAGGTAAGTTTTGATTTCATGAACAAAAATTGCGGGGTCAATTCCTAGCATTTCCTCATATGACAAGGCAAACACGTCACGGAATTCTTGAAATAGGGCCTTATATATTTGAATTTCATCTTCCGTACACTAGGCACCTATATGAATGTTTTCAACAATTCCAGGCTTAACCAAAATGTCAATAGGAATAGTTCGAGAAATGTTTCCCAAATTTAACTCTGAATCAGGATTTTTCATTGGATTCTGAGGTTCCTTGACATAATCAGTCATAAAGATTGATGAAAAATCATTTTCAAAACGATCATTCTCGGGTAAAAACGAATATCTATGATGAAGATCTTCCCATGGTAAATCATCGACACATAGGATTTCACGAATTTGCTCATCAGTGTGAACAAGTTCGAAAAACATTGTTGAATCCGAGTTTGATGTGAAAAGTGATTCCTCATGGACCACATTCATTAAGTCAATTTTGGTTGAAGATGGGTCGGAAAACGACTGCATGGCCTGATATGCAATTTCATATGGACTCAAAGGCATAACATCACCAAATGAGTCTATCTCATATTCAGAAGGTACGATCCAAGGATCATCATAAACAATGGTGTTTGATGAAATCATATGAATGGCTGCAGTAGAAGATGATGCGTTGATAGGAGGAAAAGGAAAATTTCCCAGTAAACCGGCATCTTTAACTAGTCCTACTCCAACATCCTTATACGGGATAGTCGTTTTGCCGACATGCTGAATACTTTCAGAAGAGGCTGGGTCGGATGAAAAAGTAAGTCAGCTGGTCTATAGTTACGATCTTTCCATTATGAGGGAACTTTATAAGCCAAAAGACCGATGAAACGACAACTGTCATAGTGTAAGACCAACTACGACCCAAGAGAAGGTTGTAATCTAGAGGGGCATCAACCACCTCCACATCTAGATTAACAGTTTTGCCTTCTACCCCTATAGGTAAATCCTGTAGAATGCCAAAAGGATGGAACCCACAGCCATCAAAGGCCTTTAGAATCGTCGAGGATTAATTTAGCGAAGGAGAACCAAGTGATCTCCAACACTGTATCGACATAATACACGTTGAGGCTCCCTCATCAATCACAGTCCTGTAAATAGGTCTGTTTTTTACTAACACTGGGATCTGGAAAGCCATTTGATGAGGTAAGCGCGATGTACTATTTTATAGATCGAAAATTATAAGGTTCGAGTCCTGAACGTCAACAGCTCCTATAGCCGACAATAGTAATTTATGTTGTGCTGGACATGATTGCAGCACTTTCAAAGCCGACATTGTTGAAGGTGAAACAGCTAAATCTTCAACAATGTTATAGTTCTGAGCCGCTCTCGCATGTGGCTTGAAAGCTGACTTTCGAAGTATACCCTTGGCGGGCAGTTTGATTACCAAGTCTGGATTTGGTTTCTCGATCTGTAGCGGATCGGAACCGGGAGCTGAGGTTGATGGGTTAGAATGAGAAGATTCTGCTTCTTTACCATCAACAGGACTTTTACTTCCATAATCATGCGATCGAGTCACAATCCTAACATGGGACATCATCAGTATGGGTTCTTCATTGGCATTTGAGGAAGAACCCATTATCTTAC
This sequence comes from Pinus tabuliformis, assembly GCA_031772625.1. Taxonomy (NCBI): domain Eukaryota; kingdom Viridiplantae; phylum Streptophyta; class Pinopsida; order Pinales; family Pinaceae; genus Pinus; species Pinus tabuliformis. The sequence goes on from CM062815.1 coordinate 1,066,951,386, forward strand.
TGTCTTGACTTGGAAAACGATCCTTCAAAACAACAGGCGTTTGGGAACCTTTGACAATTTTCGCAACCTGTGAACGATGAGGGCAGTCTCTTGTAAAATGTTCTTCATCACAAACAAGACAAGGATAATGAGGTTTGCATTTCTCATCATTTGATTCCGCTTTTTCTAGTTTCTCTTTCGAATTTTTATCTGTTTTATTTTTCTTCTTCCCATTCTTCTTACCACCGGATTTTGATTTGGCTGTAGATGACTCTACAACATGAATATCGGTGGAAATTTCCGCGGAAGAATCTCCTGTCAGGGAATCTGGTAAGGTTATGATAGGAGAAGAATTCTTGGAAGACTTCTTCTTACTTTTGGTATTAACCGTACCAATCATACCATCAGCTGCATGAGACCCTGAAGGAGCTGCAGCGATTTGATTTTGCTTAGGAAGATCGGGGATTTTCTCGTGTAACGTACCTGACTGTGTATAAACTAAGTCAAGGTACTGTGCTTGAGCAATTACTTGCTCCTCAGTAATGACTCCAGCCTTAGCTACATCCTCAGTCATCTTTGGCAATAAAGATTTTACAAACCATTCGGCTAAGATCTAATCCGGAATAAAAACCTTCACTAAACGTCATCGACGTCTCCATTCATGAATGTGATCTGAAATGTAAGTGGACGTTGACTGCTTTAATGAAGTTAATAATTCCGTGCCATTGTCATATCTGACCGACAACTGAAAATGAGTTAAAAATGAAGTAGCTAACTGACTAAAATTATAAAAAGTGGCTCGCGGTAACTCAATGTACCACTTGGTCGCAAGACCAATTAGAGTGCGCTGGAAAATCCTTAAACAGATTGAATCATCTGAAATGGAATTAGACGCACACCAGAGGTGATAAGTCATCACATGGTTCGATGGGTCCTCTCCTGATTTGCCTTCAAACTTAGGAATATCACTAGGCAACTTATTAGGCATTGGCGGCCAAAACGAAAGATAGTTAATGGGATCGTTCGTTAGGCGCAACAAGTCAGGCAAGTCCAAAGTTACGATAAACGGTAACTGACAATTAGGGTCCCTAAAACTCTGGGTCATGAGACTAGCCCCAGGAGAAGAATATCCAGGATAACTAGGAATTGGGATTGCATTTGGGATATTATATCCTCCCAGAAAACCAGGATTAACCGGACCGTACTGGGGTTGATGAGGTTGTTGATATGTATATCTAGGGTACGGTTGATACCGATAGACTGGCTGCTGCACAGCAGGACCGAATTGGTACTGTCCCTGGTACGGTTGATAAGTAAATTGAGGTTGACTTATGACAACCGTACTTGAACCAGGTTGTCCTACAGGCATTTGAACCGAAGTTTGAATTGTGGATCCAGACTGAGGTAAAGATGTCTGAGGAGTTGATACAAGAACAGTAGAAACCGGAGTTGTCGATACTCCAGAAGTAGGTGGGGTATATTGAACAGATGTTGCAGCAGTTGCAACAGCCGTTTGAGGCGGAGTACGAGGCGTACTAGGCCCAGGCTGAGAAACTACCGAAGGTACAGAAGTTTGAATAGTAGATTGGACAGGTTGCTGGGGTGAACCAGAAACTAAGGGTTGTCCAGTTTGAGATGACAACTATACATTCGGTTGCAAGACCTGTTGAGTTTGAGATGGATCCCACACTAAGTTCATTCTGGGGTACGGACCCATAATAGGTTGAGAATATTGAGGACCATAACCAGGTTGAGGGTAGGGTTGATAATTCAGAGGTACATTTCCAGTTCCTTGAACATATGATTGACCGGAAGGTGGTTGGAAACCTTGGTTTGAGTACTGACCTTGGGGTTGATAACCCTGAGGCACGTACTGATACTGGGGTTGACCTTGAGGTACATATTGATACTAGGGTTGACCCTGAGGTACATATTGAGTCTGGGGTTGACCTTGAGGAACGTACTGTCCCGTAGGTATGTACTGTCCTTGAGGTTGCCCCCCAAGCGCAAATTGGGTACCTTGAGGTTGCCCCCCAGGCGATAATTGAGGATTTTGAGGCTGCCCCCCAGGCGGTAACTGGCCACCTTGAGGTTGAGGATTAGGAATAGTACCTGACATCATGAGAATATCTTCTACACTCAATGGCTTAGTACCATTGTTTCCAGTTAATAACCCTTGTTCAATGGGTTGAGGAGATGCTCCCGAAAAAGTACCAGTAAGTGACTGATACCCAGAGGGAACAGAAGGACCATCGTACAAAAAGGATTCTGGAGATTGAGAAAACATGGACGACTGTCTTGACATATTTAACGGAGGATAGTAACCTCTAGGTGTTGGGTGATAAGGAATATGAGGTGGTGAAAAACTTAGTCTCGGGTTTTCCAAAAAGTTAGTCAATGAAAGATACCAAGCACTGCTCCTAGGTGGACTGTAAAAGATTGATTCACACTCCCTAAGTTCTATAACAGGTTGATTTTCAGGGATAGGGATGCCTACTTCTTCTTCCGGAGTAGCAAGTTCTTCAATAGCTATAAGTCCATAAGGAAGATTTTGGGTAATTATTCTTTCTACCCTGGGTGAACCAAGACCACTAGAAGTTGGAGAGGTAAATCCCGATGTCGGAGTAGCAGCAAGTTCACTTTCAGGTTCAGATATTTCAGGTTCCTCACCTAAATCACTAGTAGATGAAAAGCTACCAGTAATTTCGGAAACAGACACAGATTTTGGATTATAATCTGCTACTAGAGCTTGAAAATCAGGATGTACCACCAAAGAAGACTCTCCTTCTTCAGGTGACCCAACTCTATTGTCTCTAGGAGTGACGAGGGCTCTCAACCCTTCAGGCTAGCTCGGTGAAAACTCAGGAGGTTGGCCCCAAAGTCTACGGGACTTCCTCGGTAATTCAGCCACGATTAAAAATTTTAACTACTTCACACGCAAACAAAGTAAAATCTCAATGAAAACCACCTAAAGCCTCTAAAGAACCAAACAAATTTGAATCACACGCCTAAAGAATCTAGGAGATCAAACCACACACAAACAGTAACTTTTCGTACTGAAAACACTAGTTGGTGATGAAATCCAACGTCGCAGAGTTCAATACAGAAATGGCGGTTGGAACAGTTACCTCAGCAACCTGCTTAATGAATAGACTGGCACAAGTTCCTCTACTAAACCATCTCAAGTGAAGAGAACCCCCCAGAAAATCCAAGTGAGTCTAGCCGACGTCTGCTCCAGGTACAGTGGGATCTTCCCTCCACCGTCACCTTAGGAAGAATCCTATAGAATATGGTCACTATGGTTACCAACGGAAACAAATATACCTGGGGGAACAGTCTATGATCTGATACGCACGCAAGGGCAGAGTAACAAGCTCAATCCCCTTGAAGGCTCCGTGACATAGTCCAAGGTTTACCAACAAGTGACCCCAGGCTCCTCGACAATGGTTAATCCGAGGTTTACCGTTTTTAATACGTGAATATCTGGCATCGTTCCCAATGAGGAAGGATTGATTCCCACACTGGTTCGGACATGATCTCGTGCTTCTCCTTTAAGAGGAGCTTTCCTAGAGCATAGATGCAACAATTGGATTTTTCTCCTACCGCAAGATACAGCTACTTGTTTGTTTTACTATCTTGGAGAGTTAATTACTCCCTACTCCAAAACACTAGCCTAAGCTATGTTGGTGTAATAGAGCCCTAGAAATAAAAATATTACTAGATAGATTTTACCTTAAGCGTTATTTTTATTGGTTTTTGTTTAAGTCTAGAGGTGTGGAGATGAAACTTGTGGTGTGAAGACTCGACTTGAAATCACTAAAAAAAATGCACTTAAGATGATTAAGCAATCTTTTCCCTTCAATGAACTTCTAGCTAGGAAAGAGTTTGAGAATGCAAATGCTTGTAACACAAATCTTTCTTAACAAACAAATCAAAAGAAGAGTTTTTTGTCTTTTTCAATGCACTCAAAACGAGACAACTAGTTATTTTCACCAAAATTTCCCTTTTCTTTCAAACATTCAAACACTACAGAAACAAACTTTTTCCAAAAGAGATTTTTTTATTTTTTATAAAACACTCAAAACTATGGAATAACTAATCTTGAGATCTATAAACTATAAAAAATTATTTGAAGTCAAAGCTTACAAGATGTATTTTTCAAGGATGTTTTACTTAGCTATAAGCCAACTAAGGACTAATTTGTCCAGAATCACAAATCAGTCAAAAAACAACCAATTTTTGTTTTCTTTTCTAAAAATGAAATCCAAACTTTTAACACAAGCCTTTTCGAAGTTTCGCAAAGAGAAAACACAAGGTGGATTCCTCAACAAAGGTAGATTTTGCAAATGGTCAGGCTCATAAGAAGGCCAATAAAAACCAAGGTTATCTAAGGCTTCTACAGCTTCTAAGCTCTGAGCTACTACAAGACCAAAATGAAAACCAAGCTCGGCAACCAAAACTTCTAGGAATTTCACCTAAAACCCTAACACCAATGGAATTAACCTAAGAAAAGTTCTTAACAAGTCATATATAGCTCTGGGCAGGGGATAACAACATCTAAACAAAAACTAAACTGACTGAAAGAGAAAATCTTAAGTTTTTCAAAATTTTAGCAGGGTCCACAGGCCCACAGTTCACACAAGTGGGGTACCGCTCTGTGCGAAAAGCAAAAGTGCGGACAAGTCCGCATTGTGTTGCAAGCCGAGGATGCGGTCCTCTCCCAAAGTTATGAAAAACAAAAAATAATCCTAGATCTACTAAATCTACCCAATTCCACACACAACAAGCCAAAAACAGAAACAAAAACACAGTTTCTCAGGTCAAAGTAAAAACAAGGAAAAAATAAAGTCCCCAGTATGGTCGCCATTTTGTCACACGGAATGAGTCGATCTTGCGGACAAGATAGACCTTCCTAGAATCTAACGATATCTATTGACAAGCAAGCCAATAAAAAACTATCCTTCTCTAAATATGCAACTTATAAACAAAGGCAAACAAGTGTTTTAGGCCTACCTTGGGTCCAATGCAAGTTTGTGGAAGCCTCGCTCCTTTGATCCAAATGAGCTCCCTTGTAGCGAATCTGCAAACACAAACAAGCAAACAAATTAAATAGCACCTGAAAAGCCAATATCATAAAGCATACTTATCATGATGATCAGGGAATTCATGAAACAAATGACATAAGACAATTTGTTGAGAAAAATGAATCTGATTGTATTAATTCAAATCAAAGAAGAACTTTACAACCTGTGCCTTGATGTTGTACAAGCTACTCCTAGGGTCCAACAAGAAGTCTCCTCTACTTTGACAAGTTTCACTCTCTTCCCAATGAAGCCAAAAAGGTATGTGATCTCTCCTCTCAAGCTTAACTAGGAAGTCTCAATTCCACCAGCATTTACCCTAAAAAATGTTCAGCTTCTAACCTCTCTAGCAACCAGCCCAATGCCTTAATTTATAGTGCAATGGAGGGAAGTTACTAGGTCCTCCTTCAAAGGGATAAAGCCCTCCTTCAAAGGGATAGCTCCTCTCATCAAGGGATTATCTCCTTCTGTTTTGGGATGCATGAACCACCTAAGAGCGAACAATCCACATCAAAATTCCTTCTAGAATCATCTAGAATTAACCCAAAGTGAATTTTTTAGAATAAACTTGCGCCTTTTTGACTTTCACAGGGGTCCGCACCCACTCCTTTAGGGACAGAGCAGGCAGGTCTGCAGGTAATGTGAACAGGGGGTGCGAGACCGCAGGCAACAGTGAGAGAAAGTGCGGAACCAGAGTTTTGTTGATTTTCAATGTCTTTCTCTCATTTTCAAAGCTTGACTTGAAGAGCTGAGGTCTGAGACTTGCTTAGGAGGACAGTACAAGTGATGATAGACCCATACTGATTGCAAATAGTCATGGTGACGATATTTTTGTGTAACAGGGTATCAAGGATTCTGAGTGGAATTTGGTACTCAAATACCGCGGCTACCTACACAGATACATCCAGGATGAGATGGAGTTCTCGGACATCTCCTCGCTTGGCACAGCGTACCGATATGCTGTCAATATCGAGCAAAAGTTTAAAAAAAAGAAGCGAGACTTTGGATCTACGAATCCGAAGAACAAAGGACAAAGCCAAGGCGAGGTGCCCCAAGGCAACCCGTTGAAGCCACAAGAGAAGAACAACACCACAAAGTCAAAGAAGGACACAGGAAAGATTCTGTGAGTTCCATAAGAGCCCCACTCATAACACAAGTTAGTGTCGGTCCAAGCAGTCGTTGGTGGCCGAGTTGAAGGCTTCAGAATCAGATGCATGTTCCGACCCTGAGTCAAGACCTGACAAGAGGAATGAAAAAAGGAAGCAGATCATTGATGCAGAGCCCAATGCCACTATTGCCACCACTAAGATCCAGAAGAATGAGCTTGAAGATCCAAAGGAGGAGGAGCGTCTTTTCCACTCATAGATGTGGGCGAAGGGTTCACTGCTGCAATTCATTGTTAACAGTGGGAGCCAAAAGAACCTCATTTTAGTAGAGGTCGTGAAGCGGTTAGGACTACAGACCATACCACACCCGCAACCGTACAACATTAGGTGGCTTCACCAAGTATGAGATCTCTGAGTCTGCCGATAATGTTGCTTTCCCTACAACATCAAGCCCTTCACAGATGAGGTATTGTGTGATGTTTCACCTCGGGATGTTTGTGATGTATTATTAGGCCAACCATACTTATGGAAGTGACATGCTATGTATTAGTCAATGCCTCGTGCTGTTAATATTTATTTGGGTAATTCATTACACAGGATACAAGAGGTAGCCCCAACTACCACCAACTCTTTGATCTTTTCTAAGAAATGCAGTAAGATCATCTCCCAGAGTAAGAAATTCATTTTATTTCTGGTTCGCTCTAAAAGTAAGAGGAAGAACGTAGCCACATCCATGGCCCCCGAGAAGGGTTCCTCCACGCAGCAGAAGCAGGTGGATACAGTCATGAAAGAAGAAAGGAACATCTTCTCCTCACCCACAGGGGTAGCGTTGCACTGTCAGGTCAAGCATTCATTCTATCTGAGTCCTAGAGCACCTCTACCCAACGGGCTGATATATCCCTGCTCCATTGTGGAAAATTCCAAGTACAAGCAGTGACATCATCAACATCAGGTGCCACACAAGTCTCAGGCAGGCGACAAATTCTGGTTGCAGCTGCAAAAAGAGAGCCTTACAAAAGCCCATTGGAATCTCAGACCACTCCGATATGATCCTTACACCATTACCAAGGTTATGGGAAACAATTCTTTGGAGCACAACATTCCCCCATTCCTTGTCCTGCACCGAATTTTCAATGTGGACCACCCTCAGCCATGCTTCTCACCATTACTGGATACATTAGAGATTGCAGAACAACTCACAAAGGACGAAGTTTAGTAGAAGTTTCCCCATCTCATGGATGCACTCAACACAATGGGGACCATTGCTTCCTAAGTGGGGAGGAATGATCCAAGTGGATATTGGAAGCCACCCGACTATCCCACTTGGACCCCCACAACTATCTCTTTTAGTTTTTCAGTTTCCTTAATTGTAGCACAGTTTACTATTTTTAGCAGTTTTTCTGGTCCTAAACATCCGAAGCTATTTTGAGGCTGTAAACAACATTTTTTTAGCAATCTAGCACCAACAAGATTTTGATAATATCATCTTTTCCATGGTAGTCCTCAGAGAGGTCTTTCCAATGGGGTATCATGTGTGTCAAACAGAGATAATGTGACCAAGTCACAACCCTAGGGAGTTGGCTGTCCAACTAACCCCAATGGGGCCCATAAATGCTAGGTGTTACATCTCCTCAGTTTAGGGTTTTGGTTGTTTAGGGTTTGCTCTTATTTCTCAATAATCAAAAGGCCCTTGAGCCTCATTTTAATGTAGTTTAGAGGCATGTAGCTACCACATCTCTTCTCAGAGATAAGCTACCATTGGCTAAGCTAGTTTATTTCCATTTCTGTTTGTAAGCATATTTCAGTATTTTACATTAATGAAATGAAGTATTATTTCTGCTGCATCTCTGTATTTATGGTTATCTCTGTAATTTGTTGCATTCCTATTTAAATTCGGATCAGTGGTATCAGAGTTGTTTGCTCTTTCTCTTTTTTTCTTTGCATGTCCCTAACGAGGTTAGGATGTAAGGAGTTAGGGCTTGAACTGGTCGAACCTTTGCAAGACCAGCCTCTCAAATCTCAACGGCCTCCCATGGCGGATGAAAATAAATACGAGGGGGTAGGATATCTTATCAAAATCTTTCTTGAAGAAGGCCTCGAGCAACAAAGCAACGCGATGATGGAAAACTTTGCCCAGATTCTTCAGTGCCTGCCCACGGGCAACGCATCGAATAGATACTTTGGAAATGCCACACCCTTTAAGGTAAAAGTTAACTTTTAAATCCCCATATTCAAGGGTTAGATAGATGCAAATGTCGTAGATCAATGGTTAAATCAGGTAGAAGGGTATTTTTCTATTCATGATTTTTCTAGACGGGAAAAGATTACTTTCACTCTTCTTATAGTAGCCCCCCACGTCAAGGACTGGTGGGAAACCTACTGCGAGCAAAAGGATGAAAGTAAAAACCCACTTTTTTCAGCCACTCCCACTTGGAATTCATTCTGGGACGCCATCAAGGAGTCGTACTACCTCGTCAGGGGCTACGAGGACAAATACATAAAGTGGACCATGCTGCGGCAGGGAAGGGACCAAGACGTGCTGGAGTTTACCAATATTTTTCATACCCTTCGCACAAAGTTGGGTATAAAGGATTCCGAGCAGCATTTTGTACTCAAATACCATGGCTGCCTACACAGGTACATCTAGGATGAGATGGAGTTCCTAGACATCTCCTCGCTCGGCGCAATGTATCGATACGCTGTCAAGATCGAGCAGAAGTTTAAACAAAAGAAGCGATACTTTGGATCTGTGAATCCAAAGAACAAAGGACAAAGCCAAGGTGGGGTGACCCAAGACAACCCGTCGAACCCGCAAGAAAAGAATAACACCACGAAGCCAAATAAGGACCCAGGAAAGTGGTGTGAGTTCCATAAGAGGCCCACTCATAACACAAGTGAGTGTTGGTCCAAGTAGTCGTTGGTGGTCGAGTTGAGGGCTTCAGAATCAGATGCATGTTCCAACCCTCAATTAGAACCCGACAAGAGAAATGACAAAGGGAAGCAGATCATTGATGTAGATCCCAACACCACTATTGCCAACGGTAAGATCCAGAAGAATGAGCTCGAAGATCCAAAGGAGGAGGAGCGTCTTTTCCACTCACAGATGTGGGTGAAGGGTTCACTGCTGCAATTCATTGTTGACAGTGGGAGCCAAAAGAACCTCATTTCAGCAGAGGTCATGAAGTGGCTAGGACTACTGACCATGCCACACCCACAACCGTACAACATCAGGTGGCTTCACCAAGGACAAGATCTTCGATTCCGCTAGCAGTGCCGCCTTCCCTACAACATGAAGCCCTTCACAGATGAGTTGTTGTGTGATGTTTCACCTCTGGATGTTTCTGATGTATTATTAGGCCAACCATACTTGTGGAAGCGACATGGTGTGTATGAGTCAAGACCTCACATTATTATTATTTCTTGGGGTAATTCATTATACAAGATACTGGAGGTAGCCCCACCTACCACCAACTCTTTGATCTGCAGTAAGATCATCTCCCAGACTAGGAAATTCATTTTCTTTCTAGTTCGCTCTCAAAGTAAGGGGAAGATCATAGCCACATCCATGGTCCCCAGGAAGGGTTTCTCCATGTAGCAAAAGCAGGTGGATATGGTCATGAAAGAAGGAAGGAACATTTTCTCCTCACCCACAGGGGTACCATTGCATTGTTAGGTCAAGCATTCATTTGATCTTACTCCTAGAGCACCTTTATCCAACGGGCGGATATATCACCGCTTCATTGTGGGAAATGCCAAGTACAACCAGCGACATGATCAACATCGGGTGCCACACAAGTCTCAGGCGAGCGACAAAGTTTGGTTGCATCTATAGAAAGTGCGCCTTACACAAGCCTATCAAAATCTCAGACCACTCTGATATGGTCCTTACACCACTACCAAGGTTGTCAGAAACAATTCTTTGGAGCACAACATTCCCCCATTCCTTGGCCTGCACTGAGTGTTCAATGTGGACCACCCTCAACCATGCTTCCCACCATTACTGGACACATCAGAGATTGCAAACAGCTCACCAAGGACCAAGTTCAGAAGAAGTTTCCCCATCTCATGGACGCACTCAATGCAATGGGGACCATTGCCTCCTAAAGGGGGAGGAATGATCCAAGTGGATATTGGTGGCCACCTGCCTATCCCACTTGGACCCCCAAAACTGTCTCTTTCAGTTTTTTAGTTTCCTTAATTGTAACACAATTTACTATTTTTAGTAGTTTTTCGGGTCCTAAACTTTCAGAGTCGTTTTGAGGCCCTAAATGACGTTTTTTTGGCAATCTAGCGCCAACGATATTTTGTTAAAATTGTCTTTGTGGTCATAGTCCTTGGAGAGATTTTTCCAACAGGGTATCATGCATGTCAAACGGAGATAATATGACCAAGTCATGACCCCGAGGAGTTGGCTGTCCAACTAACCCCAGCAAGGCCCATAAACGATTGGTGTTACATCTCCTCGGGTTAGGGTTTTGGTTTTTTAGGGTTTTCTCTTATTGTTCAATAATAAAAAGGTCCTTTAGCCTCATTTTAATGCAGTTTAGAAGCATGTACCCACCACATCTCTTCTCAGAGATAAGCTACCATCGCCAGAGCTAGTTTATTTCCATTTATGTTTGTAAGCATATTTCAGTATTTTACATTAATGAAATGAAGTATTATTTCTGCTGCATCTCTATACTTATGATTATCCATGTAATTTGTTGTGTTCCTGTTTAAATTCGGATCAGTGGTATCAAAGTTGTCTACTCTTTCTCTGTTTTTCTTTACATGTCCCTAACGAGTTCAGGATATATGGAGTTAGGGCTTGAACTGGTCGAACCTTTGCAAGACCAGCCTCGCAAATATTGGCGACATCCCATGGCGGATTAAAATGAAGACAAGGGGGGAGGAGATCCTATCAAAATCTTGCTTGAAGAAGCCCTCGAGCGACAAAGGAATGCGATGATGGACAATTTTTCCCAGATCCTTCAGTGACTACCCAGTGGCGACGCATCTAATAGCTACTCTGGAAACGCCACACCCTTTAAGGTACAAGTTAACTTTGAAATCCCCATATTCAAGGGTTAGATAGATGCAGATGTTGTAGATAAATGGTTAAATCAACTAGAAGGGTATTTTTCTGTTCATGATTTTTCCAGCCGGGAAAAGATTACTTTCACTCTTCTCAAAGCAACCCCCCACGTTAAGGACTGGTGGGAAACCTACTACGCGCAGAATGATGAAAGTACGAACTCAATGTTTTCAACTGCTCCCACTTGGAATTCATTCCGAGATGCCATCAAGGAGCAGTACTACCTCGTCGGGAGCTATGAGGACAAATACATAAAGTGGACCACGCTGTCGAAGGGAAGGGATGAAGACGTGCCTGAGTTTACCAATATTTTACATACCCTTCTCACAAACTTGGTATCAAGGATTCTGAGTGGCATTTGGTACTCAAATACTGTGGCTTCCTATACATGTACATTCAGGATGAGATGGAGTTCCTGGACATGTCCTCACTCATCATGATGTACATATACATTGTCAATATCGAGTAGAAGTTTAAACAAAAGAAGCAAGACTTTGGATATGCGAATCCGAAGAAAAAAAGACAAAGCCAAGGCAGGGTGACCCAAGACAACCCGTTGAAGACGCAAGACAAGAATAACACCACGAAGTCAAATAAGGACACAGGAAAGTGGTGTGAATTCCATAAGATCCCCACTCATAACACAAGTGAGTGTCGGTCCAAGCAGTCACAAGTGGCCGAGTTGAAGGCTTCAGAATCATATGCATGTTCCGACCCTGAGTCAGAACCCGATGAATGAAAAAGGGAAGCAGATCATTGATGCAGAGCCCAACTCCACTGTTGCCACTGCTAAGATCCAGAAGAATGAGCATAAATATCCAGAGGAGGAGGAGCGTCTTTTCCACTCATAGATGTGGGCGAAGGGTTCGCCGCTACAATTCATTGTTGACAGTGGGAACCAAAAGAACCTCATTTCAGTAGAGGTCGTGAAGCAGCTGGGACTACATACCATACCACACCCACAACCATACAGCATTAGGTGGCTTCACCGAGGATGAGATCTAAGAGTCCTCGGCAATGCCGCCTTCCCTACAACATCAAGCCCTTCACAAATGAGGTATTGTGTGATGTTCCACCTCTCGATGTTTGTGATGTATTATTAGGCCAACCATACTTGTGGAAGCAACATGTTGTGTATGATTCAAGTCCTCGCACTATTGTTATTTCTTAGGGTAATTCATTGTACAGAATACCAAAGGTAGCCCCACCTACCACCAACTCTTTGATCTCTCCCATACAAGGAAATTCATTTTCTTTCTGGTTCGCTCTCAAAGTAAGGGGAAGATCGTAGCCACATCCATGGTCCCTGGGAAGGGTTCCTCCATGCAGCAAAAGCAGGTGGATACGGTCATGAAAGAAGCCAGGAACATCTTCTCCTCACCCATAGGGGTATCATTGCACTATCAGGTCAAGCATTCATTCGATCTGACTCCTAGAGGACCTTTACCCAACGGGCCAATATATCGTCGCTCCATTATGGAAAATGCTAAGTACAAACAGCAACATGATCAACATCAGGTGCCACACAAGTCTCAGGAAGGCAACAAAGTCTAGTTACATTTGCAAAAAGAGCGCCTTACAAGAGCCCATCAGAAGCTCAAACCATCCAATATGGTCCTTACACCATTACCAAGGTGGTGAGAAACAATTCTTTAGAGCACATCATTCCCCCTTTCCTTGGCCTGCACTAAGTGTTCAATGTGGACCGCCCTTGGCTATGCTTCCCACCATTACTGGACACATCAGAGATTGCAGAACAACTCACCATGGACCAAGTTCAATAGAATTTTCCCCATCTCATGGAGGCACTCAACGCACTGGGGACCACTGCTTCCTAAGGGCAGAGGAATGATCTAGGTGGATGTTGGTGACCACTCGCCTATCCCACTTGGACCCCCACAACTGTCTCTTTCAGTTTTCAATTTCCTTAATTGTAGCACAATTTACTATTTTTAGCAGTGTTTCGAGTCCTAAACTTCCGGAGCTGTTTTGAGGCCCTAAATGACATTTTTTGGGCAATCTACAACCAATTATTTTTTGAGAAAATCGTTCTTTTTGTCGTATTCCTCGGAGATATCTTTCAAACGGGGTATCATGCATGTCAAATAGAGATAATATGACCAAGTCACGACCTCGAGAATTTGGTTGTCTAACTAACCCCAACGGGGCCCATAAACTCTTGGTGTTACATCTCCTCGGGTTAGGGTTTTCGCTGTTTAGGGTTTTCTCTTATTGTTAAATAATAAAAAGGCCATTGAGCCTCATTGTAACATAGTTCAGAGGCATGTAGCCACCACATCTCTTCTGAGAGATAAGCTACCATCACCTGAGCTAGTTTATCTCCATTTCTGTTTGTAAGCATATTTCAATATTTTACATTAATGAAATGAAGTATTATTTTTGCTACATCTCTGTAATTTGTTGCGTTCCTATTTAAATTCGGATCATCTAAGTTTCTAAAGAACTCCTTCTTTCCTGTCATATGAAATAAAGCACATGATTCTAAGTACCATACACTACCTTGTACAATACTTTCCACGGAAGTAAGTAGGGTGAAATCCAACTCAAATTGTGATGTGAGATCATCTCCTCCTACTCTTGTTGCAATATTCTTACTGGATTTCTTGTGTGGACACTTGGTTGCATAATGTCGATACTCATGGTAGTGAAAGAATTTAATTTTACTGAGGTATTTATTCTTTGCATGGTTCTGGTTGGATTATGCCTTGCCTTGGGCCTTCTTACCTCTGAATTTCTTTCCTTTGCTTGCTAAAGAATTTTTTTCTTCCTCATTAGTTCTGGATGTGACACAATCTCTAGTGTTTTTTCTGATCTCCTCTTGCACCAAGTCAGACCAAAGTCTCTCTCAATTTGGAGTTTGTCTCTTCCATTAACTGAATCCCAATAATTGTGCTAGGACTTTGGTAGACAAGGAGTGCTAAGCTCACAAGTTCAGATGATGGCACAATCTTTCCTACTCTTCCAAGTTCATCTCTCACCTAAGTGAATCTAGATAGGTATTGAACAACAATTTCATTTTTACCCATTCTAATGTTCCTGAGCTTATCTCTTAATGCCAGCTTCCTAGCATAACTTCTACTTTGGAATAGGTTCATGAGATTTTTCCACATTACAAATGGAGTCTCCTTTCCATGCAAATTTGAAACCATGTGATCTCTAAGTCCCTCAAGGATAATCCTCCCAAATTTTGTAGTATCATTCTTCCATTAAGCCATTTGTTGTGCATCTGAAGTTGTTGGTTTTGGAACATCAGATTGTGTGTACTCTAATACTCCATTTTCATCCAGCACAACTTCCATCCTGTCTTTCCAAGCACAAAAATTTGAATTTCCCTCCAATACATACTCAAGCCTCAATCCATTGAAAGACATTTTTCATGCACTAAAGAAATACCTGCACAACAAATCTTCTATTTGAAATTTCTTTGAGAGATGATCAGGAACCTAGTTTCTATGTAATTTTCAATAGCTTTGATACCATGTAGAAATAACTCAAAATTTGCAGTTTCTAATGAATTCAAAACGAAAACAATAGACACAAATTTCTTCTACTCAATCTGTGGAAGGGAAAACATACAATAAAAACACATGCAATCATTAAATCACAATGAATACAGTTTTTACAGGGGAACCCAATTGGGAAAAACCCCTCCTCTATTTGTATTATATCATATGAGAACAATAATCTATTACAATGATTGTTTCAATGCTTGAATCTCCCTCCACACTGCAATATTGATATCCTCCTCCTGAGTCTGCTCTGCCCAATACTTAGGAAAGATAGGCCTCCTACTTCCTCCTATTTCCTTGCACAATTCATGCTTCTAAAAAATAGGGAAGCTCCTATTTCCTTGTGTAAATCCCAATAGAATTAACTCACCTGCTCAATGCAAACTCTGTATACTCAATAGTATACAATAATGATTACAATTATGCCTTTTTCCTCCACTCCACTAGGCAATTCGAATTGCATGCATGACTAGGGATAGTTTTAGTAAATTGACTAGTTAACTGAGAGATCATTGAGTTAACAATAGTTACAACTACTCAAGTGAACTCATATTGAATATATTCTAGACTAGAGCTCAGATAGTTGAGTTTCACTAAATATTACTCCACGAGATAGCTAGATCTTATCAATAAACTCATTTACAACTCTATTTCTTGCCCACAAACGCGAATTCACTGACTTAACTGAGTGATTTGGCCATGTCACTCCTGTTAATTGAAACTCAAGTCATCCTACTGAAATGGAAATTCAAATTTCTCCATTTGAGTAATGCACAAGTCAAATGAAGCCTTTTCTTGCTACAATTTGACACAGATGCAAAATTTGCCAAAAGTTTGGGCACTTCCAAAATGTGTGCCCCTCCTCAAAAGGGATTTTCTGCAATAAGGAACCACAAAGAAATTACCATGGCCGTAGAGATCCATAAGTTGTAACAAATTTCAAGACTCCTGCAGGTCAGAAGAAGAACAAATATTAGAATCAACAATCATCTCCCAACCCCTCAAGTTCTCAATATATCAGGTAGTCTTTGATTGCATCCATGTAACCCCCAATGGAGGAAATTATTTCAGCAAAGGACAATGGGAAAAATTTAGCCATAATTGCTCTGACTATCTATGGGAAGAAACACAATCATGAGTCAAATAATTCTGATTGTGAAAAATACTTTCCTTGTTCTATTGAACCAAATGCAATCGTAATCTCTCGAAATTCTGAAGAGACAACATTATCCTTCACTATGTTGGATGGCCCGGGTGGGTGGATTAATGTTCATAGGAGGAAGTGTAAGAAAGAAAAACCCATGAATCACCCTAGTTTTTAAATCTAGGTTTGTAGAAGATGTAATTTGGAGTATCTAATTTCACAATGTAATCTAGTTTTCCGGAATTAATAGATTTAAATTTACAAAAAACAAATATTCATTGTCTTGGAAAATATTTAGAGTACTCAAACTTTATAAATTAAACAACTTATGATTCTTAAAAATATATACCAAATTTGGAATAAAATTGATCATATATATATATATATATATATATATATATATATATATATATATATATATATATATTTATATATATATATATATATATATAATTTCATTTATTAATTAAATTACATTTTTTTAAACTCCTTGTATTTCATAAAATATTCCAATCATATATTTATTTAAGTTTATGGGATGTACATGGTTTCTTTCTTATTTTTTCTTTTCCAAAACATAATCTCTTCAATAACAGAGGTCAACCATACCAGTGTTTAAAATACAATTATATTTGTGATTTTTTTTGTTATATATCTATGAATAATTACTCTGCAAATAATATTCTAAACATTGAATATCCAAAATAATAATAATAAAATAAAAATTATATTATTTATATTATTTTAAAAATAAATAATATTTAAGAATGTAAACTTCTGTGATTCATAGCGATTTTTCAAGATAACTCTTTCGGTAAATCACATTACATATTTTTGAGTCAACTCATTTCGACGCATTTCGAACCTTTTAATTTTAGAGAATTTTTGAATTTGTGATATCAATGAAGTTTAGGACAAGTAAGATTTTATTTTAAAGTGTTGTTGGCTCGCCAACAGCTCCCTTACACTTTGACCAAAATAAAGGGCCCTCATTATAAATTTTGGTAAATTCCCCTCTTTATCCCCACTTGGTTAGTTTATGGTTCTTCCTATCCTCATTATTTAGCTTTTCAACTTCTTGGTTCTTAAGGGTTTGATCATGTCTTGATACATCTCTCATTTTGATCCTTGGTCTTATCACTTTGATCGCTTGGTCTTGGGTGGTTTTCCAAATCATCTTTTTGGATTTGGGTGTTTGGTGGTTGGCTTCACCTCTCCCACATCCCTTTTGATTGCATAAAGTTCGCTTCATTTTGAATCATTTCGGTGATTTTATTTGATGAGCTTATTTCAACGATTTCTAGAACTTTGGCACATTCCTTTGGCGATTACAAAGTTTGATTGCTTTCATCATTTTGGCATTTTACTTTTATGAGTTCTTTATTTAGCTTATTTAGTCTTAATTCGCATGGCATCTTCATAATTCTTACCCCTTTGAAAATGTGTAAACACGAAATGTAGATCTAGATATATATATATATATATATATATATATATATATATATATATATATAGATACAAGAAATTTTGAGTAGGCATTGTGCACAAATTCACTCACAAATCAATTCGTATTCTTCATCACAAAGCCAAATTACAAGCCACATAAATAGTGGTCATGAGATCCAACAGTTTCTAAGACAAGAGAATATTGTTGAGAAAATCTCTCAACAGACTCTAACCACTAACAAACAAAATTTGCCTACATTCTAATATAAGAATTATTCCAAGTTCCCCCCTTAATGTTTACATTTACATCATTACAAAGATTAGTACAAAAATGACAAATTACAATTCATATGCCACATTTGTCTGAAGTATCCCAGACAATACTCTTTTCACCACCACAATTTTTCGAGCCCCCCATTCAAATCATTTAAGACATAATCGCCTCTAACCATCTTTGATGAACTTTGTCTAATTGATGCTTCTAGATCTCCCGAAGGACAATCTCGATATTGCACTGTATCCCGCATTCAATTATGCAACTTCCCTTTCTACACACATGGAACTCATAACAAAACCTGTAACTGATGTTCTTGAAGCCCGAAGCAAAACAAGGCCCATTAACATATAACAGGTTCACACAATCAAATTATCCATACATTGTCTTAGCACCGAAGAACGTCGAGAACGACTAATTTAATTATATTCTTCTATTCATTAATTGGTTTTTTTCAGACCAGGAGGTAAATCCTCAAACTGAATTGTGTTTTTGCATTGCGATAGCTCGTGGATATATACAAGAAGAGAGAGACTCTTGGGCTTCATCTCCCACTGTCTCTTCATATTCCTATTCTCCATTATTTACTATTTACATATATTTACATATATTCACCAAATCCCAATGATTAGGTGTCAACAGTCCCCCCCTTAATATGAAGGGATGTTGGTGAGTCCAAGCATTGTTCTAAACCTTTCGAACTTTTCTCTTCCAAGTGCTTTGGTGAAAATGCCTACAATCTTCTCATTAGTGGAACAATGGTGTAGATGAATTGTCTTGGCCTCAACATGATGTAGAATAACATGGAATTTTGTACTGATGTGCTTCGTTCGATCATGGAACTTTGTGTTCTTGGCCAACTTTATTGTAGATGTGTTTTCCATCATCAGTGGAGTTGAATGCACTTGTTTTACCTGCAAATATTCCAGAATTTTCCTGAGCCACACAATTTCCTTTGTTGCTTCAGGTGCTACCACATATTCTGCCTCTTTTGTGTAATCTGCTGGAACTGATTGTTTTTGTGATCTCTAGGAGACAACTCCAGATCCAAGACTCATAGCATAACCTAAAGTAGATACCCTAGTTTTTTTCTCTCCATCCAAGTCTGAATCAGAGTATCCAATCAAGCTGAAGTCGTCTACCTGTTTATACTTCAATCCAAAGTCTTGAGTTCCCTTCAAGTATTTTAGAACTCTTTTTGCAGTAGACCAATGTCCCTTACAAGGATTCTGCATAAACTTGAAGAGGATCCCAACAACAAATGAAATGTCTGATCTGATAGTAGTTAGATAATTGAGACTTCCTACAAGATGTTTATACTTTGTTTCATCCTAAAATTATTTTCCTTCAATGGATGTGAGATTTAAGTTTTGTTCCATTGGAGTAATCAAAGGATTGCATTCAGCCATGCCAAACCTATTCAATAGATCTCCAAATTACTTATTTTCAGAGAGGAATATATACCTCAGATGTTGAGTTACTTCAATACCAAGCTAGTAGTGAACATAGCCCAAGTCAGTCATTTCAAAACCTTTCCTCAATTCCTTCTTTATGGATGCAATGTAGCTCTCATTGTTCCCTATCATCAAAAGATCATCTACATATACCACAAGATATACAACCGTTTTGCCAAATTTATTGATAAAAAAAGTTGCATAATCAAGATCATAATGTTTGAAGTTGAGTTTCAGAGGATGCTTAGTTAACTTTTCATACCAGGCTCACAGTTCTTGCTCGAGGCCATATAAGAATTTCACAAGTTTGCATACTTTATGTTCATGTCCCTTCACAACAAATTCTTCTGGCTAGTACATAAGAAAATTTTCTGTCATATATCCATTCAAGAAAGAAATTTTTACATCCATTTTATGGACTTTCCAATCGTTTTGAGTTGTTAAGGCAAAGAGTGTCCGGATGGTAGCCCATTTTGTTGTGGGGGAAAAAGTCTCCTCATAATAAACCCCTTCCTTCTGTGCAAAACCTTTTGCCACAAGCCTAGCTTTGTGCTTATCAAGTGATCCATCAACTTTATACTTGTTCTTATAGACCCACTTGCATCCAATTGGTTTGGTTCCCAATGAAGGATCGACCAACTTCCAAGTGCCATTTTTTCTTAAGGCATCATACTCCTTTTTCATCACTTCTTTCCATTCATCATGAGAAGCGACTTCTTTGAAGGAAGTTGGTTCAAAATCTATAGACAAATTCAGTTCATAATCATAAAAAACATCCATATCAACAGGTGAATCAGAATCATCTACCTCACCTCCATTTTGCCTGGTTGAATTTCTTGTTCCTATCTTTCCAACCTCATCAGGATGAACACTTTCATTGTCTTTGTCAGCCATTTTGGGGGACCTTTCTAAGATAATCCAGGCTGCTCAGTTGACTGAGTTGGGACTGAATCAAGATTGAGCCTCCCAATTGTGTCAGTCACATCACTCAAAGTATCATCAATGGCTGGAGCTTCATGTGGGGGAGAGAGTGCTTCAGAAGAAGATTCCACAGATTGATCCAGTATAGGAATCCCCCCTTCAAGATGTGGAATATGATTATCAAATTCTTGAAACGATTTTGCATGTCCGAATCGATCCAAGCAATCAGGTTGTTGCTCAACAACATTGTTAGCTTTGGAAGATTCAGGAAAGATTACATCTCTAGATACAACAAACTTCTTATTAACTTCAACACAGAGACGGTATGCTTTGGAGGTATTTGAATACCTCAAGAAGATACACTTACGACTCCTTGCACAGAGTTTGTTTCTTTGTTCGTTTGGTATCAAGGCATAACAGGTGGAACCAAAGACCCTGAGATGCTTTAACAAAGGAATGTGGCCATACCACATTTCATAAGGAGTCTTTTTTTCTAATAGCATTAGATGGACACTTATTCTTTACATACACAACACAGAGAACTAAATCAACCCAAAACATCAATTTTACATTCTTGAAAAACATCATGGAACGTACCATATTTAAGATTTTCATATTAATTCTTTTAGCTACTCCATTCTGTTGGGGATTATAAGGCACAGTTGTTTGATGTTTGATCCCATGTTGGCGAAGATAGTTTTCAAATTCATTTGAAGTGTATTCTTTTCCATTATACGTGTGAATAGAGCCAATATGAGACTATGCATCATTTTCAATCCATGTATGAAAGTTATTGAATGTTTGAAAAGAATCAGATTTGTTCTTCAATAAATAAACCCAACACATTCTGGTGTAGTCAGCAGTAAATGTCATCATATATTTATGTTGGCTTGAGGGGGCTTGACCCAATTTTAGTGTTAATTAGCCAAACAAATCCCTACACTACTAGCCCATTCGGCATCAACCCGCGGAGCGCAGACCAAAGTCTCACTCGAAGCAGTATGGGGGGATGCTGGAACCAAGTTTCTGCACCCTGAGATGGTTGTCTTTTCTCTAGGGCCTGCAAGACGAGCCCTTTATTCCATCCTTTAATACCTCCGCAAAAGGGTATGATTGACCTTTGCGCAGCCCTAACCTACTGCTTAGGTACTTTCACATTGCTATGGAAGCGTGCCGTGTAGATTCCCCAATTACTCTAAGTGACTTTCTTATCTTATCAAATAATTATAGTTAACTCAGCGTAAACAGATAGTCGTAATTACGTTCAATTATTCAACATAATTGCATTCATTTGCTCATCACATAAGAATAATAAAGGAAATTCATACATAAGATATCAAGATGTAATAACAGAACAAAGACACAGGAATTGCCGAATATTTCTCTTTATTGATATCTTCTAGGTGTTACAAACTTCGTTTGCCCTGCGCACACAGCTCAAGGGGTTCGTGTACTTAGTTGCGGACTTCTACCCTAGGCCTATGTGCACTCAGTTGTAGAGCCTCTACCTACGCTACAATCCAAGACTTAGACTTCTTACTTCAAAGTTATAACTCTCTTACATTGTCTGTTCTTAAAACTACTTAGAGCTTAGCCCTTTTTATACAATCCCATTAGCCCTTTTTATACAATCCCATGGTCCGAGGACCATGGGTAGATCTCTTATAGTCAACTTTACTTTACAAAACTAAGGGCAGACTACCCTTTATGACACATAACACCTTCATGCTCCACGACCACAAAATGCGGAGATTTTACCATTTTATTAGAAAATTTAACTCAAACATGGGCTTTTAGTCCCAAAACTGCCCTTGGGGGATCCCGCTCCCAACAAGCCCCCAGCAGAAACATCGTGACTTTCCCTCAAGTCACTCAGTGGGCACAGAGATCTTTGCATGAAGCCCATCCAACTCAACCCATATGATCGCTACCTCGGTCGTGCACTGAGCTATCGCCTGCTTCGCATATTCCAATGTCTTCTCGGTCACTGCTCCTACACTGTCAACCTGAAGCTTTTGTTGCATCGCTTGCAGAGTCACAAGCTTGCCTTCAATATTTCCTGTGACTGCGTAAGATTCCTCCAGCCAGGGCTTTAGTCACGCCTTCAGCACTGCTTCCTTGTGCAGTGCTACGTCCACCTATTCCTTCAGTTGCTTGGCCTCCTGCAGCTTGGCTAGCCTCTGTGTCAGCATGATAGTTCGCGTTGTGCCCTTAACTTCATTGTAGCGTTGTTGTAGCTTGCGCGCTTCCGTCTCTAGCCTCTGTATGTTTGGGTCCTCCTGCAAGCTTGTCAGGACCTCAAATGATTGCTCGAACAACTGCGTGCAGTCTGCTACTGCACTTTCCACCACCGTGACTGCCTCTGTGATAGCAGTTGCCCGTTGTTCCTTTACTTCTAGCGGTGTGGAAGGTTGGGCCCTCAACTGTAGCTCAGTAATTTGTAGGTTCAACTCCAACTGAACCCACACCATCTCAGTCTGAGTGTCACGCACCCCTATGGCCAACTTACGGATGCGTACCTCGACTGGTTCTTCCTCCAGAATGACCAATTATGGGACCATTCTACATGCCTCCTCAACAACCTGCATGATCTTCTTGCTCTGGTTGGTCTCCTCAGTCTCAGCAGCAATGGAAACATTTCTCTGTAAGGCCATCTGTTTGTTGTTGATCCATTGTTCACTGATTACTAAGAGGGAGTGGTGCTCACAAGCCCTCAATTTTGCGATTACTCCATCCTGCAAGAGGTGGAGTGCTTCACGCGGAAGCACTGCCAGGTTTAGCCCAACTCCCTTCAAGGCGCTGATGGTGGGCTTGTCAGCATCATTTTCCATGCTCAGTGCTCCATCCGGCAGCACTATCGCACTGGAAGCCTTCATGCGCAGCATATCGACAGCCTCTGAAGTGTCGATAGCCAAGCTGGTAGACACCGTACCAACCTAAGACACATGGGTCTCCAACTCCTGCAACCCGGTGTGGATGGCCCTTAGGATGATCTGCTACTGTTGTTCAAATTGTTGCAGGGCCTCCACGGTGACATCTCTGACTGTGTCACTGATATCATGTAAGTCACCCTCTGTCAATGTGATAGGGTCCAGTGAGGTCTTGGTTGCCTTGGATTTCTTTCTGGACCCTCCCTTCTCTAGCTCTCTTAGGCGATTAATGCGGGTGGATGTCTCCTGAGGGTCCGCGCCATGTTGTTCTATTTCTTCCTCTTCTGTCTCAGGTGAAGGCAACCGTGTGCCTTTGTCAAAGCCATGCTCTGTTCCACCTGTCTACTTACCTACCTGCTTTTCTTCCTATTCTGCCTAGGCCTTCTCAATGGCCTCCTTTTTCCTCTTTTCGACCAGCTGCACCATCTTCAGCTTGGCCTTCTCCTTCTTCTTCTGCGCAGCGGACTTACTGCCACCCACTGCCAAGTCTGTGGTAGTGTGCCACTCCGCCGGCCATTAATCGAGCACCGCATCAATGGCATCATCCATGGCCAGATACGGTAAGTCATACCACTTCTGCGCAGGGTCCTTCCGCGCCCTAATAGATACTCGATGGAAATCGACTTTGAACTCAGAATAGCTCTATAGGTTAGCGTACACCGTGGGCGACAATCGTGGCTTGCAATTGATGGCCATCCTGATATTCATCTCCATCAAGATCCAGAAGATCTTATTGTCCCGAACTCACTGCGCATCCTTGGTCACCCACAGAAAAGCGTACTTCATTGCTTCAGGGAGGTCTGGCCTGACCGAAGGGAACTAGCTATCCTCTGGTAGCTCCCACGCTACGAACACAATTGATAGCAAGATCCACGCATAGTGGAATGTCTTGCTTTGCTCTTGTGCTTTGCGGCAGTTTGCTAGGAACTCTCTGCGAAGGTAGTCCGACAAGTTAAACTGGACTCCTTCTGCACACTACTGTGTGAGTGCAACGATAGGCATCGGCACAGCACTTTTGCATCACCTTCCTTGCAAGGATCTGTGTTGCTACCTTCACAGCGGGGTCACAGATGCTGGAGATAGTGTACCCGCATGACTTCTTCACCAGCTTGAATTTTTCCTTCATTGACTCTGCAAGAGCCTGTTCGCCACCCTTACCGCCAAAGATCATTGCTGGATTCTCACCTATATACGGAAGGTGTGTTATGTGGTGAATCAACATATCTGTGATGGGTATCGGCTCCTCCAGCCACAGACACCCATCATGCACCAAGCACAGCAGTTGCTTGATGACCAAAACTGTCACCAGGGTGCGGTTATAGTGCAGCACCCAGAGCAGGTTGAGCAATCCTACCTTCTCTACTCCCTTGAGCCACATCTACAACTCCAAGGCAGTAATTCCTATATTGGTGTCAATGATGCAGCGCATCAGCTACTCAGTTACTAGGTGTGGGAACTTCTCGTGGCCCGCTAAGTCCCAGTCTTCGAGCTTCAGTATCTTCACCCATGCCAAACGTGGATCGTCAAAAGTGATTTCATCCGGTAGCAGAGGGGTTTTCAGGGGATTCTTACTCTCATCAATGTCCTTTAGGACCTTGGACTTAGGCTTGTGTGGAGGAACATACTCCGACAACCATGTACTAGGATCCGCACCCTGTGTTTCAACCTCCTCCACTTTTGTTCCCACATCCTCATTGTCCATCAGGATGTCTTTGATATCTTTCTCCTCTGGTTCTAAGTTTATAGCCTTGCCTTTCTCCTGTGCAGTGGGCTTTGGTGGGTTTCTTCTTAGCGATGCACGCAACGGTATGGTAGGCTGCTTGCCCTTCTTGTTCTTCACAGTCTCCTTAGTGGGGGTTGGATTTGGTCTGGCATTCCTGGTGATTTAGGGACCTCTGCCAATACTTCGGCCACTTCTGGAGCAACAACTTCTGTCTCTGTTTCCATTTCCTGTGCCAGATCCTCTACTACTTGCTCAGTATTTATAATCTCTAGGGGTGCTGACATAACACTCTCTAACAATGTTCGCGACATCTCGGGCAAGTTCGCAAATGTGGGAGTCTGCTTAAAAGCCTCAAATAATTCTTGGTCCATAGGTGTCTGAGAGCTCAACAGTTGAATACTCAAAATGCCAAGTGTTTCTTGCTCGACAACCACTTGTAATTTATAGGGCATTTTGAATTCAAATCTGACTGTACCCCCAAAATCAGTTCATTAATGCCGGATTGGTGGCAGATTTTCAAGGATTTGAGCCATAAATTTCATCTTAAATGTTGGTCGCCTACTCTATTTGGCCTCACTTCTGCCATATCTTCATGGACAGTGACTGTAAGGGTCACTTTCTAGCCAACCTGCGTGATTTCTCTCTAGGTAGCACAGCTCTCTCCGCGCTGTCACAGACCCAGTGACACTTCCTTGCTTCACACCATCCTCCAATCGTGTAGCTCCCCAACCTGGGCAGTGTATTTTAAAGTCCCATGCCTCCTTTCAGCTGCCTAGAGTTCTAAGACTGTGCTACCTTCATTTAGTCACATGGCTGGACCCCCATTGTATGGCTTCAAGCGACTGCCATTCACCTTTCCTGGGAAGGGTTCTCCATTTAATTTGACCAGTTGTACCTCTCCTCCATCGGTAATCTCCTTAATGATATAGGGCCCTAACCAGTGCATTCTGAACTTCCCTAGAAATTTATCAAACTTACTATCACATAACAAAACTAGGTCATTTACCTTAAATGAGTGCAACTTGATGTGTCGATCATGCCATGCCTTTTCACGTTGTTTTTGGACATGTGGGCGAAATCTAGCTAAAAATCTCTCTTCCTTGAGCTCAACCAACTGTGCAAGCCTCTCCTTGAGGGCTCTGCGATCCTTCATACCTGTGAGCGCTGCTATGCATAGGCTAGGCACAATATATTCCATAGGCATTACCGCTTCAACACCATAGACAAGCCTAAAGGGGGTTTGTCCAGTCAACTTCTTGCATGTCGTTCGATAAGCCCATAGTACTGTAGGTATGCGTAGGTCCCAATCACTTCGCTAAGCATTGAAAACCTTGGTCAACGTGTTTTTTAGCACCTTGTTGAACGCTTCCACCGTCCCATTAGCCTGCAAGTGATAAGGTGTGCTCTTCTCTTGATATACCTGAAATTCCTACGTTAGTGCATTGATCGTCTCATTCAGGAAGAGCATACCACGACCACTCATCAATACCTTCAGACAACCAGATCGTGTAAGTACATGCTCAAATAGGAACTTCACGGCAGTCACGCTCATGCAATCCTTCACAAGCTATGCCTATGCCCAACGAGTCAAATAATCCATCGCGATGATATGTACCTCTCTCCCATCTTTCCTTGGGGCTGAATGGGGACCACAAAGTCTATCGCCCATTTCTCAAAGGGTTGCAACGTCATCTGAGGATTCAAAGGCATCTCGTCCCTCCGCAATGACCTACCAGTCCTTTGACAGACATTGCATGCCCTGCAATACGCTTTTGAGTCCTAATGGAGGGTTGGCCACTAAAACCCTGTGTGTAGAATCTTATATGCGGTCTCTCTCCCTACATAATGTCCTCCCGCGGCGCCCCCATGAGCTTCCATGAGGATGCTGCTTCTTTCAAACTCAGGTACATACCGTTGCAATATCTCATCAGTCCCCATCTTGTACAGATGCCCAGCAATGACAGAGAAATATTCCACGCGCACCACTAATTTCTTCTTCTGCTCGACAGTGTATCCTTCCAGTGCAATACCTATTGTTAGGAATTGTATTATATCCTCAAAATGACCATATGCAATGCACACTGCAAATAGTTGCGCATCAGGCAATCCTTCTTCCAAGTTAGTGGGTTCTTCCCCTATTTCGATGCATGACAGATGGTCTGGTCCCGCATTCAGTCATCCAGGCTTCACAATAACTTCAAAATCATATTCCCGGAACAATAAGAGCCACTTGCAGATTCTCTTCCAACACAAGATTATTGACCAGGTACTTCAGCGCTGAGTGATCTGTATACATCTTAAAATGGCCTCCCAACAAGTCGTGCCTACACTTTTGGAGTGCATACACCATGGCTAGCCCTTCGCACTGAGTGGTGGAATAGTTCTTCTCTACTTTGGATAATCTTTGGCTTGCGAACACAATAGGATGATCCAAGCCTTCTCCGCCAACCTATGTCAGTACTACTCCCAGTGCTATACATGACGCGTCGACATGCACATGAAATTCTTTCTTCCAATACGGGAAGACTAGAATCGGTGTGGTGACCATCTTTTATTTTAATATATCCAAGCTCTTCTTGCAATCATCGTTCCAACAGAATGTGACATCCTTCTTCAACATTTTTTCCATAGGCGCGGTGATCTATGCATATCCTTTGATAAACTTCCTATAATATCCCATATGTCCCAGAGTAGCACGCAATTGCTTCACACTCCTTGGTGCTTCCAAGTTCAATATCATGACTATCTTTGCAGGATCTACCATTAGTCCCTGTCCAAACCACATGCCCCAATAGATTCCCAAAAGGAACACAAAACATACACTTCTTGAGATTGAGTGCAATCTGGTATCTTCGATAGGTATCTAGTATCAGGCGCAAGCTTGCTACATGGTGTTTAACCAGCTAAAACACAGTCCAGTCATCAAAATATACCTCCAGGAACTTATGAATAAATTCCTTGAACGCAGCAACAAATATACACGAGAATATAACAGGCAAATTCTTCAATCCAAACAGCATTACAATGTACTGAAAACAACCCCACTCAATCACGAAGGTTGTCTTACTCTTGTCCTGCGGCGCGATTTTGATCTGGTCGTACCCAGAGAACCCATCAATGAAAGAATATGCTTCCTGGCCACCTACATTGTCCAACACTTCATCAGTGAATGGAGTCGAGAAAGGATCATGTACACAATTGTCATTCAGATTTTTGAGATCCACACATATCCTTATTTCATCCTTCTGCTTCTTTTCTTGTACCACCATTGGACTTACTCAGTCAGATTCTTCCATAGGCTCAATGATGCCTTTCGTGAGCATCTTGCCTAGCTCTAAGCAAACCTTCTCCTTATATTTCAGATTGAGACGGTAAGGCATTTTCTTAACTAGCTTTGTGTCAGGCTTTAACGTGATCTTCATCATTCCTAGGTCCCCGATTATCCCTTTCAGATCCATAAACTTGGTAGGGAATAAATCCTAGTATTCGCGAAGAAATTCAGCAACCTTATCCACCATCGTGTTCCCAGTAGTCTCCAATATTTGCAAATTTGGGTTCTGCCTCTGTACCAATGTTTACTTGTTTTGTCTTCAATGGCGCGGTTATGTTAGGGTTCTTAATCTTCGATCCTTGAACCTCGCGGTGACCTTCTATTTCTGGAATGTTAATTTTCCGCGGATCCTCGTCCTCTTCTTTGACAGTTACATTATAACATTCTAGCACATGACTCAGCTGAGTAGCCCATTTAGGTTGAATCAGGTCTAAAGGATCTTGCAGTATCCTAAAGATTGCTGCTTTCACCTCTTGTAGCACTTCATCAATACTGTCAAACCCATCCTCGAAATTGAATGTTATCATGAATCCCTCGCGTAGGATATCCCATTCGCCTGTCCCATGGCGGAGCTCAATTTCTATATACCAGTTCATCGGGACAATATCCAGGGTGTGATAGAACAAGTGCACCCATTCAGGTTGGGGCTTTTCTCCATAAGCCTGGGTCCATTTTGCCAAATTCGCGCACGGATCATCCTACCCATCATACTTGTCTGTCATTTGCATCTTCGGCTTCCCAAAGGGAGTTCTCATCATTCTTCTACATTCGCTCCAATCATCAAATCTTCCCTTGTGCGTACCCCACCATCTTGCAGGTGTAGCACGCAGTGCCCAGTCCAACGCCTGGAAGCGTTTCTTTTTTGGTACCTCCCTTTCAAATGCATCCAAAAAGATATCTACCTCATTTAGGCTATCATAAGTAGGCAAATTTCTTACCTCTTACAACACACAGCGCAGTGATTGGGTCATCATAATGCAGTTCAGCGTAGTCACTTCATGTATCCAATTCTGCTAGCGCTCTAACTCTTCATCGGAGTCCGAAGTGTAGGAACTCTCGTGATCCCATGTAATTCGTCCATCCACGGTGGGATTCACCCAATCTTGATCTCGTGCCATTATCTTATAGATACAGTACAAATTGCCATCACTCTCATAATCGCAGACTGGTTCCATATAGCACGATCCCTCAGCAAGATCTAGAGATACTATTATGCGTAGTGATTTCTTCTCAAAGATCATCTTCCATTCTTTAGATTGATTACCCCATTCATATCAATGGCCCAGTAAATTCTTAGGAGCACGGGATAAGGATTGTTGTCATCCACTATCTCTATTACTTCAAAATTAGCCAGTGCGCTTGCTTCCTCAATATCCACGGTCACCCCCTGTAGCCACCCCATGGGGATGATCTTTTGCTAATTGGCCATCTTTAGCTGAATCAAAGACCATTGCAATGAGGGTCTCCCCATTCGTTCCCAAGTCTGCTTCGGTAGGATGTTCGTGTCTAGCCCAAGTCCAAAATAAGCTGATCCATCTCATACTCTCCTATCTGTGCGGTCAGTCTCATCTCCTGTCCCGTCCTTGTTTTATGCTTGCCAATCTTTCGTACTATGCGCAACTCACCCAACACGGTTCCAACGCATCTATTGATGAGCTCTTGTAACCATTTCACAGCCTTACTATCACGTAGTTACTTCATACAGGTCTCCAGGAAAGTTGTGAGCATAGAGGGGTCCGTCTCCTGCTCAGGCTTATCCTTTCTTCCTGAGGTGGAGGCCTTAGCGAAGCTCTTCTTAGTTTCCATGAAGGTTTCATGTGTGCACTCCAAATCGTACTCAGCCTCCTTCACCAAAGCTTTACGAACCCATGTACTGTCTTCTGGTTATTTCCCCTTGTCATCTTCTGTCGCGATTCCACTTCTGAGCACTATATTTACATTTGGCTCCTCTTCACGCGACTTGGACCTCATCATCTGCAAGTTCTGAGTCGACGGAGGTGGTAGCACTCCTTTGTCACGTATCCTAGCTATCAGCATAGGAAAGTCTTCCATTTCATGATCAAACAACGTGCAATACTTGCATGACAGATGTGTTGGGTTAGTGCAATCACAGGCATAGTGTCCTCGTCCTCCACAATCGTAGAAAATCAACTGTCCCCGACCTCTGCCAGGTCCTCCTCCTCGACCTCGTTTGCGCCCCTGAAATCTTGTCCGCGCCATCCCTGCACTTTGGTCAGGGGGTTGCATTTTAGCCTGAACCCTATAGGCAGGAGTTCTATCCATCATCAATTCATAGCTCCTGCAAGTACGCTCATCATGCCCTACCGAAATACAAAAGTTGTAGAACAGTTGTTGCAACATCTATACAAACTTCTGCAGAAAATGACAGCTATCCGAGGCATGTTTTCCTGCTACCTGACAGATAGTGCACCATAATGCAAGCCCCGTGCTAGGTCCTGCTTGAGCTTCTGGCCTTAAATGCATAGGTCCCCCTCCTACAATATAGTTCACAAAGATTGTGCAATGGTCCTTGTCATGCCCCTGACTCTTGCATTTCAAGCACCATACCTCCTTGTGCACCTCTGCTCGAACCGTCATGTCCTGTTTCAGACTTTTCATCTCAAGGCATAGGTTCTTCAACTGCGCATGAATCTGCTAAACCCCTAGGTTTAGATCTTGCATCGAAGTTTCATGTAATCTCATGGAAATCTCCAAGGCCTCTGCCTAAGTTGTTATCTTCTACTGTGACAGCGCAACCCTTAAATGTGGTAGTAGCGAAGCTACAAACCACTCGCGATGTTGTCCGTCTGTCAAATTCATGTTGGCTTCGCGTATTGTACACTTCAACCTATGATCTAGTTCCTAAGGCGGCTCACTTGGTTGCATCGTGATCTCTTTGAATCCCACAATTGACTGTGCCTCAGATTTAGGCCTACTGAATTCTCCAGCATTCGGGTTATCATTAGAGTACTTAATATACCAGGTTAGCATGCGATCTTGCAGAGCATTAACCAGTGTCACCTTCTTTATATGATCATCTGTAACACCTTGAGCTTCCCATACAGCCCTCACAATGAACCATAATTGGTCCGGGTCCTCATTTCCCAAGCCTTTGAACAAAGGAAACTTCACTTTATTTACCATACTGAAAAGTGGTGGAGGTGGAGGTGGTATGAGTGAAGTTGGAGGCGATGGTGGTGAGGTTGGAGACCGTGTGGGTGGAGGTGGTATTTTTAGGAATCCTTTTCTTATTAATTGAATAGCACTTCATGGAGAAAACTTCGCTATCTCTTCCTCATCACCTCGTGGAGGTGAAATCAATGGACTATACTCAAGACCCTTTTTTCCTTCGTTTCTGTAAGCTTTTCTGCTTCGCGTAGTTCCGAACATCAAGGTAGCTGCAAAACCCATTTTTCGCACAATAGCATTTTAATCCAGGTATTCAAAGATTTTACGTACTTACCTCGTGGTCCTTTGAAAAAGCGTCGCTCCACCTCACTGTAGCTGACAAAGTTGTCGACCACGAATTCAGTCAAAAATCCTCCTATGATGCAATTGAGCCAATGATCAACAGCGTGGGTGATCTTATCCTCCGATGCTTCCAACCTTCGCACCAGCTTCGGGGTCCACACAATAGGACCGTCAAGTTTCCACCTTCCTTGACTATCTAGCTTCATGATCCACTCGTATAGCTCAATAGGGAAGGAGCAGAAAAATATCTCGTGGATCTATGTATACAGGTATCTATCCAACCACTATTCCTTTGTTAGTCGCGGGTTTCTATTCTCCTGTGCCGCAAATTCGTGGATCTTCCTATCCAACCAGTCTCTGATCTCCTTCTTAGTTGGATTCCAGTGATACGACATCACACATCTCTTATGTAGATTCTGGTCCCGGCAACGGAACCATTTGTTGGCTTGAGGGGGCCTGACCCAGGTTCAGCGTTAATTAGCTAAACAAATCCCTACATTACTGGCCCTTTCGGCATCAGCCCGCGGAGCGCGGACTGAAGTCTCACCCAAAGCAATATGTGGGGATGTTGGAACCAAGTTTCCACACCTTGAGATGGTTGTGATGTTGTATGATTCCCTCTATCCATGCCTTTGCGCAGGTCTCTTCGCTCTAGGTCTTGCAAGACGAGCCCTTTATTCTGTCCTTTAATACCTTCGTGAAAGGGTATGATCGACCTTCGCACAGCCCTAACCTACTGCTCAAGTACTTTTGTGCTTCTATGGCAGTGTGCCGTGAAGATTCCCCAATTAATCTAAGTGACTTACTTATCTTATCAAATAATTATAGTTAACTCCGCGTAAACAGATAACATAATTGCGTTCAATTATTCAACGTAATTTCATTCATTCGTGCATCACATAAGCATAATAAAGGAAATTCATACATAACATATCAAGATGCAATAATAGAACAAAGACACAAGAATTGTCGAATATTTCTCTTTATTGATATCTTCCAGGTGTTACAAACATTGTTCGCCCTGCATAAACAGATGCATGGGTTTGCGCACTCAGTTGTGGATTTCTATCCTAGGCCTCTGCACACTCAGCTGCAAAGCCTCTACCTATGCTAGAACCCAAGACTTAGACTTCTTACTTCAAAGCTATGACTCTCTTACATTGTCTGTTCTTAAAACTACTTAGAGCTTAGCTCTTTTTATACAATCCCATAGATCTCTTACAGCCGACTTTACTTTACAAAACTAAGGGCGGACTACCCTTTATGAAACATAACACCTTCGCGCTCCGCGACCACAAAATGCGGAGACTTTACCATTATATTACAAAATTTAACTCAAACATGGGCTTTTAGTCCCAAAACTGCCCTTGGGGGATCCCACTCCCAACAATTTATTTCCATTTGCAGAAGGAATAGGCATTGGACCACATAAATCTCAGTGAATGAGTTCAAGTTTTCTATGTGCTCTGGAATACAAGCATCACATGACTTAAGTTTCCTGAGAATTATAGGCAAACCAATAACACTATTTTTCTTCAATAAGCGAAGTTTGTCATAGTTCAAGTGTCCAAATATAGCATGCCATAAAAGACTTGATGGAAATGTACCTTCATCATAATGAGAATCGTATGAGAAATTTTGTGCACAAACAGAGGTACCTTGTAGCTTTAGAAGTCTTTCTTCTTCTATCCCCGTCATGACAAGTGAGTGATTTGATGCTTTTCTAACCTCAACCTTCCCATCAAACATATGAATGGAGTGTCCTTGCTGGAAAATGTGGACCAAGTACAACAAGTTTCTGCTCAGCTATGGGAGATATAAAATATCATGCAAAAGAAAGTTTGGAAGACCAGGGAATTTGAGCCTGATGGCTTGAGTTTTGATTTTTCTGCAAAGTATACTACTCCATCAACATTGTCAATAATTTTTCAAAAAACTCTCTTCTAAAAGTCATGTGGAAAGTTGCTCATGAATCAAGCAACCAATCATTTTTCCAAGAAGCAAGTGAACCATTAAACAAGTCTTCAGTTACTCCAATATTACAATGTGCCACAACATAGTGAGTGGATTCAGGTGTTTTACCTTTCTCTTTGTCATTGGTATTACCTTTGGCTTGATTTATTTCCTACTCAATTCTGTCCCAAGGCAACTTACATGTAGATGCATCATGTCCATCTGCATTGCAACGTATGCAATGAAGATCAAACTTTTCTCCTTGAGAGTGTCTATCCCCCCCTGCCTCTGAAATTTTTTCTTCCTCTTCCTCTTCGACCACCTCTTCCTCTAGAAGAATCTTGGGCATGATTCTTCTCTCTATGTGCAAGACACATAACTTCTTCAGAATACTGAGGAGTTGTCTTCTTCCCAAAAGCTTTCTCTCTCTCAGCAAATTTCTTCACAAGGGAGTCAAAGGTAATCTCTTTGAGGTTTCCATTTGCTTGCAATGACTCAAGATAATTTGAATAAGTGGGATAAAGTGCCTTAACAAAAGATATAATAGGAATGTCTAGTTCAACATCAGTGGCTTTGATATCATGCATAATAGGTCTTACTTCTAATGCCAAAACAAGAGGAACATCATTTTGTAATTCAAGGCTGAACAATTTAATCATCAATTGGACAATTTCAAGTTCAGAGCGTGAGTCATAAAGTTCATTTAACTTCTCTAGGGCTTCAAAATAATTTGAAAATGGTGAAATATGGCAACTCACTTCTTCATTTACAGATGTTGCAATCAAGGCATAGGCCTTGCTGTTCTTGTTTTCCCAAATGATGAACTCCTTATTTGAGGTGGGCTTTACAAATTCATTATCTCCTTCTCCTACACAAACTTCTTTCCACAACTCATTGAAAATGGGAGTGTGTTTTATCTTCCGCGACTATTCTGGATAGTTCTTTTTTCCAGAGAGAACTACTTCAACTATAGAGATCAATGAATGCATTTAAAAATGTGTATTGTGTAAAAAAAATGTTCTTCTACCGGTAAAAAAAAATTGCACTTCCAGTGGTAAAAAAATGCAATTCTTTTGTAATATATATGGGACAGAGGTATCATTTGTAGTTGTTTTATGGGAGAGGTAATATGTAGGGAAGGGAGTATGTGGGGGAGGGCTTATATGAGGGAGGCAGATTATGACTTATGGTATGCGGGCTTATGGTATGAACAAAATGGATATAGCAAACAACAAATGCAACAACGTTTGGAGAGGCATGTAATATATGGTATGGTGGTATCGGTGGTGCGGTGGTATTATACTAGACCAAAGTCACAACAGGTGGTGGAGGGGCCGAGTGGTGGTATCGTTGCTACGAACAGAGTGGTATGGGGAGGCTGCAATATGTAGATCAGCGTGGTATGGCAGTCTGACTAGTGGGATGGAGTGTAACACAGATTCAGTGGGTGGTATGGAGAGGAGGCAGTGTGATGCCACAAGACGGAGGAGAGGAGGAACAATAGGATCCCTCACGCATTAAGTGTCAAAACAATGGCAACCCTCTATAGTGCCCGAAGATTTAACACAGTTGCAGTCACAATTGCACGGTAAAAATGCCATACATAGTCACAGTCATGGATGCGCCATAATTTTCAAATAATTTCCAACATATGCAACTCGATGTTTTAACTTTGTTTGATGGGGAAAACAAAACGATGACAGAGACACAATTTTTTTTATTAACATAATACTGCTTCTGCCATTCAAGAACTTCTCAATCAATTTTTATATAACACCACCATTAAACCATTCATGAACCATTAAACATACATGCTTCTAAACTGGCTTACCACACACAAACACCATTGAATATTGAACTAGAATTACACAACACCTCCTGGCAGCGCAACAACTTGATTAGTCTTCACACGAGGCAAAGAAATGCCTCAATGCAATAATTCGATTCTTCAACTGTTAGAACAGAATGTAATCTCGACCAGTGTAATGCACAGAATTTTGCAGAGATATGCTTGTCTACAGAAATGCAGAATATGGCAGGGGGACAGAGAATAATGGTAGGAAATTAGCTGGAGTTACAATGCAAAAAATGCTAATAATGGGAACTAGTTTGGATACCATGTTAGCCCGGGAGGTAACTCCTCAAACTGAATTGTGTTTTTGCATTGAGATAACTCATGGATATATACAAGAAGAGAGACTCTTGGGCTTCACCTCTCAGCCTCTTTTCATATTCTTATTCTCCATTATTTATTATTTACATGTTTTTACATATATTCACCCAATCCCAATGATTAGGTGTCAACCATTTTGCAGGTTTTACTACTTTTATCACTATTTAAATCACTATCGCACTTCGCAGTGAATCAATAAATGTATATGTTATTAACTCAAAAATGTAGCAAAATAGTGCCTATGATTAATGCCTCTTCGTAGGCAAATATTTGTCTGCACATTCACTAATGGCTGATTCTGTCTACACATTCACTTATGGCTGATTCCATCGACCGCAGATCTGCAAAAGTCACAAAGCCAAGGCCACGTGGGCGACAAAGTCTGAATCACTCTGCTAGCGAAACGTCGACTGTTATTTTTCTCAGACATGTTTTATGATGACACGACTCTGATATTGAAAATTGGTGGTTGTCTAAAGATCACAAGCTTGAACCATCTTTTTGATTGGGTAACATCCCAAGGAAGAAGTATAGCTGGTTGTCCTCATCATTATTGATAACCACAAAGTAGTTCTGTATTGGAAAGAAGTAATCTGCTCCATCGAAATGGAATGTCACAGAGGGAAAGGTTGAATTTGCAAAGCCCTTCGGGAGAATGCATAAGTCTAGGCCAACGAGAGGGGTATCATTTTACAGGAAACTAATCAATTATGCCAACTCTTCCTTCACGACATAATAAGAAGTCTATGACATATGAGTGGCGGTTGTTCCAGAGTCGATGATAAATGTTAACGCTAATTCCCACGTCTTCACCCATATGCCACTTCTCATGCTTCCTTGGTTCCAATGATTGAGTCGCGACAGAGATGTATCCATCCGCATCCCCATCCCCATCCCCATCCCCATCGTCGTCCAAATCCGTTGAAGTCAATAGTGTCTGATCCAGTCCTGAAGAAGACGCTGACCGTCGGTTCCTTCTCAGACAACGGGAAAGAGAAAATGGGTTGCAGGATTCAAGCCCGTTGTTCTGACAGAACCTCTCAAACATTCAAAAGACAGGGCTCTCCAGTCCACAACTCTAATTCGGAATAAAGCGTACTACGACTTCTCTCAATCATTGACCAATACACAAAACCACTTCTCTCAATCATTGACAAATACACAAAACCAGGATCCAACACTCAGTGGATTCTCCTCACGCAACAATACTTAGAGGCTATTGGTGTGCTCTCCTGACATCCTTGACACTTAGAGGCTTCTCCACACGCA
Organism: Pinus tabuliformis; assembly: GCA_031772625.1. Taxonomy (NCBI): domain Eukaryota; kingdom Viridiplantae; phylum Streptophyta; class Pinopsida; order Pinales; family Pinaceae; genus Pinus; species Pinus tabuliformis. The sequence continues at coordinate 1,066,988,248 of CM062815.1, forward strand.
ACAATATTGGTGCGCTCTCCCTACATCCTTCAAACCATGACGCAGACTCAACCACAACATTGTACAAACACAATATCACAGAGACAAACACATGGAAATCTCACAAACTCACTCTACGCTATTGTATGTACAATGCATAAAGTAACATCTTCATGGGCCCTCCCTTGCGGGAGTTAGGCCCATATGGCATCTGATACCAACAAGAAAAATGAAGGAGCAAAAATTAAGCACAAATTTACTCACAAATCAAAGCTGTGATTATGAAATCCAACAGTTTCTCAGACAGGAGAATACTCTGAGAATACTGTTAGGAAGAATCTAAAACACCACCTTAAGCTGTGATTATGAAATCCAACAGTTTCTCAGACAGGAGAATACTCTGAGAATACTGTTAGGAAGAATCTAAAACACCACCTTAAAGAAAAGGTAAAACACATTAACGCCTGCGCACTTGGTAAGAGGGAAAGCCAAATTAGTCATTGAGTCCATCTTTTTTGTTAAAAAGAAGAGCATTATATTATATTTATATTAAAGTAATATATACATCAGACTGATGGGTCTTATGAAACAAGACCCACTTATCATATGAAACAAGACCCACTTATCATAGAACAATGAAAGTTTTATTAAACGATCCAAAAAGGTTTGTAAAATCGTGTTCCCATCATGACTACTACTAAACATAGTTACCAAATTTGGCCCTATTGGCCTGGAAAATTCGAAAATAAGCTTATTCGATTCGGTTTGCCGGAAAATTTTGTTAAAATTTAATGCTTAAAAAATTTAATACTTAATTTGGTCTGGGGTTGTGTGAATATAAAATTTAATATTTAAAAAATAAAAATAAAAATAAAAATAATTTGTTTTATTAAATAAAGTTATAATGACTTGTAAATTGTATATGAAAAAGTTATAAAATTTGATAAAGAATTTAGTAAATATAAAATTTAATATTTTAAAAATTAAAAACATAAATTTTTATATTAAAAAATTACAATTATGATTCAATTTTGTAAAAAAAATGGTTAATAAAAATTTAATATTTAAGAAGTTGAAATTCCAATATTTAAAAGTATATAAACAGCTAATTGTATAATAAAAAATTTGCAGTTGTTAAAACCAATCAAAAAACCATAGAAAATAGTAAATTTATAGTTATTAAAATAATAAATTCATGTAATAAAAATTAATAAATTTTTATTTATAAATATTGGGTGGTGGTGGTGGTGGTTAACGTTTACTTAGATCAATTTTTGGTTTATCGGACCTAAAGAAACCAATTATTTAGTTTGATTTAAGATTTTATTCCTATGCTTAAAAAGCTTGGAGAGAGCTCACTATAATTTTGACATAGTAAAAGGCTAGGAAGGTCAGTATTGCAAAAATATTATGAAACTGAGATCTAATGTGGTTGTACGTGGGGCACTCTAAGAGGAAGTGATTTTCATCATCAATGTTCATATTCTCACATAGATGGTAGATCCTTTCCATCCATAGTGTTTTAGGAACTGCCCAACTACCCGTTTCACTATGGGGCTCATGAGAGTTCATTCTAATCTTGGCTATATTAATTTTCTTTTTTGAGCTAGTTAAAGCAGAGAGATACTTTTGATTTTCTAAGGTGGGGTTGATGACCTCCTTATAATATCTCAAATTTCTTTTAGCTGCTAAATCTTTCTCACACCACATTTTTTCTATGAACTTAGAAGCAACAATATTTTTAATGTTATTAATGCTTTGCAATGCAACATTCTGGTCGATCTCCCAATGGTTTAACCAGACCCTAGTGTCTTTATACCAACCTCGTTTGAGCCTTAAGTGGTTAGCACTGGAATTTCAAGCTAGCTTAGGAAGAGATATAATCTGGAATTTTTTCTATATTGAATTTTATACATTTTTTTTTTCAAATTTGATAATTATGTTTTGTATGCTAACAAAATTAAAAACCATGAATTAAGGTTTGGGTGTGCTTTCACCTAAATAAAATGTGCAACATTTAACTAGAAAAACAAAATCGACTTTCGAAAGTGTGCTTTCAACCGGATCCACTTGAAAACACTAAACCTATGAAGAGAGATTTGGGTTTGAATTAATAATTAAAAAGGAAATTGTTTTTTATTAAAATTTGTGATTTGAGATAGTTACTTATAATTTGAGGTAATTACTTTTTTCTAATATAGATCTGTGGTTTTTAAAAGCAGCTCACTAACATAAATAATATTAAATATAATTTTAGTATTTTTAATGGGTTTAGTTTATAAATAATTAGTTCATAACTAATTAGTTCAAAAAATAGAAAATAAAATTATAGAATTTATATTTTAAAATAATTAAAATTTATAATATCTCTATTTCCAAAAAAAAATCCGTATTGAATTTTAGGTAGTTAAACTTTTTCAGCATCACTCAAATTCGAATTTCATAACTATACTACTAAAGAGTTGTCAAACTTATGCATATATATGCGCTGTTTTGAGAGCTTTTATTACTTATTCAACACATACTAAGGTAGATTCGAAATGTAATTCGCGTAATATTCATTGGTGTTGTTTTAATAAACTGGAGATAGCACTTGGTGTAGCACATTACATGGGGTTGTATTAAAACAAATAAAGTTGTTGACCGGGTATACTGTTGAGCTTTGACGAATTTTTAAATCAACAGGCCGGTCAAAATAATGGTTTTACCGGTCATTTCTCCATCGTCACCGTTTACAGCTCCTATTGTGTACGTGAAGCCACGAAAGAAGCTCTTAATTAACAACGCTAGGATGGCTTGGGCATCCATAGTTTATTTTCCCCCGTCTTCAAGCTTTCAAATTTATTGGTACACAAATGTCGAAGTAGGTGAGGCAATGCCACTGAACAGGGTCGATACTAGGACGATGGGTTATTGAAATTAATGGAGGATGTATTATTGGAGAAAGTTCGTTCATTGGTTATGCGTGAGTTTTAGTTTAAGAATTAGTTCTTACATTTTAGGTGGTTGTTCTAACTCTCCTATTTGCATGTAAATTATATATATTTTTGATGATTAACGATGAAGTTGTAAAGCGTTCTATTAGAGGCAGTCTCCAAGTGAAGCTCCTCACCTGTGAGCTGCACAGTTTCTTAATATATGTTTGTTTCTTCCATTTTTAACATGGTATCAAAGCTGGTGAGTTTTTGGCGGCTGTGAGAGTGCTTAAGTGGCAGTGTTGTGACCTTTGGTGACTGGTGCAAAGAAGGCTTGGCGAGAAGGCAAAGTGTTGTGGAATAGCACGATCAGCGTGTATTTTCTGTAAACAGTAGCGCTTATGTTGTGATCAACGAGAGATTTCGGGGCAGATCCGTGTTGTTTGCCCTTTACTCAGAGGAATTACCTTCAGCGCGTCCAGTCAGCATGACCACATTGTGAAGACACACGCACTACTCTAGGTCGACGTGGAGGTTGGCTACTTGGGCGATGTGGATTGGTTGACTTTTTTTCAAGGCGTTGCTGCATGTGGTATCGTTACTGAGTGAGCCTGGAGATCGGTGTGGTTGTCTAGCGTGGAGATCGTGGATCTATGTGGTGTCGCTGTTGGGATCCAAGCTTAGGTCTCCACAGCCACAACATGGAAATCTCACCACTAAACTACAACCACGCAACAAAACATCATTGGATTCTACACCAACTAGATGTGAAGTCTGCGTTTTTAAATGGAGAATTGAAAGAAGAGGTTTATTTAAAACAACCTGAAGGGTTTATCAAACAGGGGCAGGTGCATTTAGTCTGCAAATTAAAGAAGGCAGTATATGGTTTAAAACAAGCACCCAGGCCATGGTATGAAAAAATGATTCATTTTTTCTGCAGCATAGTTATAAGAGGAGCAAGAACGACCCAAATCTATATACCGTGTTTGATGAAAATGGGTGAATTGTTTTGATTTCTTTATATGTAGATGATCTTATTATTACAGGAAATGTTGATGATCTCATTAAAGAAATCAAAGTGCATATGTCACAGGTTTTTGAAATGAAAGACCTTCGAGAGTTACACTATTGTTTGGGTCTTGAAGTTTGGAGGGATTCTGGCCAGACCTTTCTGTCTCAAGGAAAGTATGTTAGGAGCTTATTGAAAAAGTTTAGAATGGATCAATGCAAAGTTGCCTCAGTGCCTTTACAGTAGAATCTCAAACTTCAGAATGACAATGGTTCTAAGGAGGTGGATGCAACACTATACAGATAGCGAGGGGGTCAAAACCGCTCCAGAAGTTTAGGACCCGAAAAACTATTAGAAATAGTAAATGCTGAAATAAGCAAAGAAATAGATGAAACTGACTAGAGGTCTAAGTGGAATAGGCGGGTGGCCACCAATATCAACCTAGATCAAGCTTTCATTCATTCTCCTACACTATTGCGTTTTTTCCATCATAGTGACATGCATTGGACTCATTCCCCATTTTTTTAGCACAATTTCGTTAGTGTCATCGCTTGTGTCGCAAAGTGTATCTTAAGTGTCGCACTTGGAGGAAAGTGTTATTATTTGTTTGTTTTGCTAAGGACATGTTTATTTTGGGTAGTGAATGATTTATTGTTATGTGGTTGATCGTCTATAAGTGTGTGATCATGTTCAAGTGATGTTATGGTTCCATCGCTCAGCCTCTTGAATCCCACACTTAGTCATTTTCTGCAATTGATCCTTCTCCAGTCAACCTCCTCCCAGTTTCCCCCCTTGAACTATGCATTGTGCAGTCTCAAACCTTATTCAATCTGTCCTTCCTATTGAAAATGCATAATGCACAATCACTGCCTCTAAGCACTGTGCATTTCATAGTCACAATGCTCCCTAAAACTACACAATATTACCTCCCAGTCACCCTCTTTATATGCATTGCATAGTTCCAAGCAGCAGTATGTCTCCCTATCTCCCTAAATGCATAATTGCACAATCCACTGGCTCTCTCTCTCCCCTGAACTGTGTGTTACGCAGTCACAGTGGAAAATCCTACCTCAATGTGACCCTCAACTATATAGTCTTGCTTCTCAAGCCTCTAGTTGTTGCGCATTGAACAGTTATAGTCATTAGTCCTTCATCCCTATCCTGTGGAACTGTGCACTATGCAATCCATGAGCCTTCGTCCCTGTCCAATACACAGTTCCAGGTCAATCAATGATTTCCATGAATAAAATTGGACTAAGGAATTTCTGGACTGATGTCATCTTTTCATGAGTGAATTTTACTCATAGGTATCATATCTTTACATGACAAGATGATGCTTAGCGAGGAGGAGAAGGAGATTATGTTGAAAGAAACTTGTGAAACTAGAATCTTGAAGAGTCGTCAAGAAAGAAGATGAAGGGACTCTTCAACGTGAAAAGGATTTAAAGATCAAGAACACATAAAGACTCCATATCAATCAACCTCTTGGAGGATGAAGATGAAGCACATGCAATAATGAAGACATCATGGAAGCAACAATAAGAAAAGCTTGGCTTGGCCACATAATCATGAAGTTCCATGTCATCAGTGTCAATTCATGTCTTGTTAAAGTGTCATCACAATGTCATATGAGTCAATGTGTCATGCCACATCATTTTTCAATGTACTAATGTAATTATCAAAAGGAAAAGGACAAAATGTAAAGTGTGGAAGTCCAAGAGTCATATGTGGAATATGTAAAGTCACATGTGGACAAATGAGTCATATAGAAGCTCAAAGGTCATGTAAAAATTTGAAAAGTCATAGTAGAAGCTCAAGAGTCATGAGGGAGTTCAAGAGTCACATGGGAGGTGGAGAGTCACCTCATTAGTTATAAATACACCCTCATAACTCAAGCAAAGAGCTTTTGGAGTCATAAACTTTGGAGAGCTAGCCTTGACTTCTCTAGCTTGGCATAGGAGAGAAGATCATTCTTTAGAGAAGCAAGGAGTGATGTAATGTTCCACTACTGGATCTAGTGTCTCACCATTGTAACTTTGTACTTGCTTCTTTCACCTAATAATTAGAAGCTCATTGAGCAAACACATTTTCTTGCATGTATCGTGAATATTGAAAGACTATTCTTTAAATGATTGTGTTATGTTTTTTGTTCACATGTACTAAGGAAATTGAACTACTTCATTGGCTTTGGTACATATCTTGTTGAATGTGTGTTTTATGTGATTTAATGATCGTGTTGTCTTTGTGAACTATTTCACTAGAATATTTAGTGATGACAATAAAACAACCACCTCCAAGTGCAACACTTAAGATACACTTTGCAATGATAGCGACGACACTTGTGAGGCAGTGTATAAAACTTTGTGAATGACTATAATACATGTCTATATGATAAATATGACCCATTGGCACCAAAATTACCCCTTGAGATGAACCATGACTCTACTTATGTGATGTGCGACACTTTGCATACCAAAAGATGACACTTTGTTTTTCTTCCAAAAGGGACTTGAAAACTTAGAGGATACACATGGAATGACTCTTACTACTAGAAATAACAGCATGCAAGGTCAAAGTAGGCTCCAAAATCTGGATGTAGGCCAAAATTTTGGAGGGTTTTATAGTAGTGATAACACTTGGCGACACACTCGTTGAACTCCAACTTCTCTGCCTTGGTCTAATATTCTGTGCAAGGTCTAGTTCTTCAGGAAGTATTGATTCATTGTATGGATTACTCTAGCTTCCCCACTTAACTCGGTTATAGATATAGTCCCCTTCATCCATTTCTCGATTGAACACATTCATAAGGCCATCGATATCATAATTGTTTCGATTAAGGATAAGCTTAATATAGTCACAAGTTTTAGATATTCAAAGTTTTATTTTTCATCTCTAGTATTGCTCTGCTACTAGCAGGCCTATATAATACCCCGACAGAGTCACTACATGAAGAAAATAATTGCTTCAATACCGAGGAGCCTGGTTAGTACCCCAACGAAGTTAATTGTTTCATCTCTTTACGCAGAAAGCCTTTCTCTTCTTTCACCCATTATTTATTTTTTTATTTATAGAAATGTGCAAAGGAACTTATTTATATCATGGGGTGGAAGAGGGATCTCGAATTCTTGAGAGAAGAAGAGGTTTTTCCTTTAGATAGCCTTATATATACCTTTGATATTCATGTGCTTGTTAATATTTTCCCCTTGTCCTTCTCTACTTGATTGGATCAGCATGCAAAAGACTGAAACACAAAGAACGGAGTGTAGGAATGAGGTTCCTAGAATAGATACGAGTATCATGTTTCAACACAAATATCTCCTTATGCAAGGATCATATTCTTCATCAAACCATCATCTACCAAAAGGTATGAACCAAGATGAATAAGAAGGACTAAAGGTTAGTCCAACGTTGTAGTGTGACAAAGCCCTTTTTCATTTTGCCACACACATTGGAACAAAATACACACTTCCACGCGAGGCTTATTCACACGAACAAAAGACAATGCAAAAGTGTGGCAAAAGTCTGAACATGAAAAATAAAAAAAACAAAGACAAAATACTATAAACATAAGGTAGGGCACATCCCTAGACTGATATTCAAAGTATTGTTTCAAATCTCAATCATTGATAGGAAGAGAGTCCATATTCCCATCCAAATATTGGAGGCAATAAGTGTGGTGGCAAAGCTTCTCATGAAAAACAAATGGTCTGATCGATAAGGACTAGAACTTAGTGTCTTCCCCCCTCTCTTCGTGGGATATGTCCCACTTCAATACTAGGTCTCCCACACTCAATTCCTTCTGCCTTGCAGACTTCTTGTCAAACCATCTCTTGATATGATTTTGATGAAGAGAAAATTTCTCTATCCATTTCCTCCTTTCTTCGTGTAGCTTCAAAAGAGTCTCTATCCTACTCCGAACCAAAATACAAGGCTTACCGTAAGACTCCTATGAAATTTGAAGGGAAGGCAAGTAAATTTTTGAAGGTAGGATGGCTTCTTTTCCATACACCATAAAGTAAGGGGAGGTTCTCACAGAAGGCTTAATTGTAACACGGTCATGATCCGGATTTAAGCAAGAACGTAATAGATTACAGAGATAACCATAAATGCAGAGATGCGATAACCATAAAAACAGAGATGCAGCGGAAATAATACTTCATTTCATTAATGGAGAATACTGAAATATGCTTACAAATAGAAATAACCCAGCAAGGGCGATGGTAGCTTATCTCTGAGAAGAGATGTGTCGGCTACATGCCTCTGAACTGTTTCGAACTGTGTTTACAATGAGGCTCGAAGGCCTATTTATTATTGAGAAACAATGGAAAACCCTTAACATTCCAAAACCTAACCCTAGAAGATGAAACGCCAAACTATGGGCCCCGTTTGGGTAAATTGGTACATCAACTTCCCGGGGTCATAACTTTGGCATACGATCTCCGTTTGACGCACAGATAACCCGCTGGAAAGATCTCTCCGAGGACTACGACGGAAAAGACGATTTTTTAACTAAAAATCACGGAGGTAGATTTCCCAAAAAACGTCGTTTAGGGCCTCAAAACGGCTCCGGAAGTTTAGGACCCAAAAAACTACTAAAAATAGTAAACTACACTATAATTAAGGAAACTGAAAAACTGAAAGAGACAGTTGTGGGGGTCCAAATTGGATAGGTGGGTGGCCACCAACATCCACCTAGATCATTCCTCCCCCCTTAGGAAGCAATGGTCCCCATTGTGTTGAGTTCCTCCTTGAGATGAGGAAGCTTCTGCTGAGCTGGGTCTCCAGTGAGCTGTTCTGCAATCTCTGATGTGTCCAGAAATGGTGGGAAGCATGGTCGGCGATGGTCCACATTGAACAATCGGTGCAAGCGAAGGAATGGAGGAATGTTGTGCTTCAAAGCATTGTTGCCCACAGCCTTGTTACTGGTGTAAGGACCATGTCGAAGTGGTCTGAGTTTCTGATGGGTTCTGGTAAGGTGTTCTCTCTGCAGATGTAACCAAACTTTTTCGCCCACCTGAAACTTGTGTGGTACCCCTCTGGGTAAGGAAAAGTTGTTCCTGTGTTCTTTCATGACTGTATCCCTATGTTGTTGCTGCTGCGTGGAGGAACCCTTTGCGGGGGTCATGGATGTAGCAACGATCTTCCCCTTACTTTGGGAGCGAACCAGACAGAAAATAAATTTCCTAGTCTGTGAGATGAGCTTGCTGCCTTTCTTAGCAGTGATCAAAGAGGTGGTGGTAGGTGGAGCTACCTCTGGTATCCTGTATAATGAATTATCCAAAGAAATAATGACAGCGCGAGGCCTTGACTCATACACAGCATGTTGCCTCCACAAGTATGGCTAGCCTAATAGTACATCACAAACATCCAGAGGTGTAACATCACACAATACCTCATCTGTGAAGGGCTTGATGCTGTAGGGAAGGCAGCACTGCTGGTGAACTTTGAGATCTCGTCCTTCGTGAAGCCACCCGATACTGTACGGTTGTGGGTGTGGCGTAGTTGGTAGGCCCAACCGCTTCACGACCTCTGCTGAAACGAGGTTCTTTTGGCTGCCACTATCGACAATGAATTGCAGCGGCGAACCCTTCACCCACATCTGTGAGTGCAAAAGACGTTCCCCCTCCTCTGGCTCTTCGGCCTCATTCTTCTGGATCTTGGCAGTGGCAACAGTGGCACTAGGATCTGCATCAATGATTTTCTTCCCTTTGCCATCCCCTGTGTTGGGTTCCGGCTCAGAGTCAGAACATGCATCTGATTCGGAAGCCTTCAACTCAGCCACCAGCAACTGCTTGGTCCGACACTCACTTGTGTTATGAGTGGGACTCTTGTGGAACTCACACCACTTTCCTGTGTCCTTCTTCGGCTTCGTGGTGTTGTTCTTTTCTTGCAGCTTAGAGGGGTTGTCTTGGGTCACCCCGCCTTGGCTTTGTCCTTTGGGCTTCGGATTTGTAGATCCAAAGTCTTGCTTCTTCTGTTTGAACTTTTGCTCGATTTTGACAGCGTATCGATATGCTGTGCCGAGTGAGGAGATGTTCAAGAACTCCATCTCTTCCTGGATGTATCTGTGTAGGCAGCCGCGGTATTTGAGTACCAAATGCAGCTCAGAATCTTTGATACCCAACTGTGTGCGAAGGGTATGAAAAATATTTGTGAACTCTGGTACATCTTGGTCTCGTCCCTGCCGCAGTGTGGTCCATTTGATGTATTTGTCCTCATAGCTTTTGACAGGGTAGTACTGCTCCTTGATGGCATCCCGGAAGTCATTCCAAGTGGGGGCGGCTGAAAACAGTGAGCCTGTACTTTCATCCTTCTGCTCGTAGTATGTTTCCCACCAGTCCTTGACGTGGGGGGCTGCTTTGAGAAGAGCGAAAACAATCTTTTCCCGACTTGAAAATTCATCAACAGAAAAATACCCATCTAGCATATTTAACCATTTATCTACGGCATCTGCGTCTATTTGACCCTCGAAGATGGGGATTTCAAAATTAACTTGTACCTTAAAAGGTGTGGCGTTTCCAGAGTAGCTGTTGGAAGCCGATGCGTCGCCTCTGGGTAGCCGCTGAAGGATCTGCGCAAAGTTATCCATCATCGCGTTCCTTTGCCACTCGAGGGCTTCTTCGAGCAAGATTCTGATAGGATCTCCTGCCCCCTCGTCTTTCTTCTCATCCGCCATGGGAGGTCGTCGAGATTTGCAAGGCTGGTCTTGCAAGGGTTCGACCAATTCAAGCCCTAACTCCTTATATCCCGACCTCGTTGGGGACATGCAAAGAAAAACAGAGAAAAAGCAGACCGCTCTGATACCACTGATTCGGATTTAAGCAGGAACGCAATAGATTACAGAGATAACCATAAATACAGAGATGCGATAACCATAAAAACAGAGATGCAGAGGAAATAATACTTCATTTCATTAATGGAGAATACTGAAATATGCTTACAAATAGAAATAACCCAGCTAGGGCGATGGTAGCTTATCTCTGAGAAGAGATGTGTCGGCTACATGCCTCTGAACTGTTTCATACAGATGAGGTTTCTATTGGTTAACTCAGCAAGAGAGTTACCATGTGGATAATAGTTAGTTGAATGCTTCAATACAATGCCATTTTCAAATGCAAAATAATAAAGTTTAAGAGATGATAAATAAGTTGCATTATAAAAAACAAGTGATGCTGGAACACTGAACCTAGTAATGGTATTTCGTCTGAAGAAATTGATGACTTCTTAAAAAATCACTTGTTTAATATGAATCCATTTTGTCCACCGCATGAAGTAGTTAGTAGCAGTGAGGATGTAGCGGTGTTTCTTTGATGAGTTTGGAAAAATTTCACCAATGACATCCAATCCCCATTATTGGAAAGGTTCTTCTACAATGATAGGCTGCAATGGGGCATTTGAATTCTTATCTCAACCAATGCATTTATTATAAATTGGGCATTTGCGGGCATAAGCATGAGCATCCTTGGAAAGTATGGGCCAATAGAAATCATCTTGCATAATCCTATGCACAGTAGTGTCAACTACGAAATTCCCACCATATGGTTTATCATGCAGGTCATGTAATACCATTTCTAAACTAGGTGCTTCCAAACATCTGAGCAGGGCCCCATTATGGTGCTTTTTGAAAAGAACTTTGTGTAGCAACTGATATGATATAGATTTAAGTCTAGTAGCCCTCTTTTGTCTTGTTGATAAATGAGAGGGAGAGGTATCATGGTCAAGATAATGGCGTACATCTATGTACCAAGAGGTGGATGCGTAGTCGGGGTAACATGTTCGATGTTATACATTTCCATTTCCTACTCCCATCTAGAAGAGTCATCTTTTGGTGAAATTGTCACTTCTGCTGCTAGTTGGCATAGACCATGGCCCTTTATTGTGTGAAGTGGTTTGAACTGAAGATCATATTCTTGCAATATTTTCATCTAGTTCGCTCTTATTTCACCCATCTCTTTTTGAAAAAATAGCGATCTAATAACTGGGTGAGGAAGAAAGACAATGACATGATTTTTCAGAAGATAAGGCGTGAAGTGTTTTACCGCCTTGTACAGTGCGTAAGTATTTTATCAATGGTGGGTTAATTTAATTCAGGACCTTGCAAGTCCGTGCTCATGAGTGATATAGGTCATTCGTTATCTTGACCATCCTTTTGCGTAAGAACGACAGTAAGAGAAGGACCAGAAGTGAAAGTGTACAACAGGAAATATTGTCAAAGTTCAGACTATACAGTGTTTGAGCTTCTGTGTTATGCAACCAAATCACAAATAGATAGATCAACAACTTAAAAATTATCCTCTTCGAGGGGGGAACCTCCTTTACATTACATAAATGAATAATTCTCGAATGACTCAAATGACAAAACCTCCTTTCTATATATAGGAGTCTAAGGGGTCATAATATAATTAGAGCCTACATAACAATAATAATGTAAGGGCACACCAATAACAATAGTGGGCTTCTATGGGGCATAATAATAACAATATGGGGACTACATGGGCACAACAATAACAATAAGGGGTCTGTGAATAAAAATAAGGGGCTACACTAGTATTATAGGGATCTAACATTCTGCGATTGCTAACTTAATACAGGGGAAGGCATCCTTTTCCCTTTTATCCCACTTATAGGTCACATCCTTCTTTATCATCTCTTGTAATGGTTTGACTATCTATGTGTAGTTTGAGATGTACTTGCAAAGGAAATTGATTTTCCATAAGAAGGACTGCATAGCTTTCTTGTTCATCGGGAAGGGAATCTGAGTGATAGTTTTACCCATTTAGGGTCCACTTTAATCCCACTCTTTACGATAATATGTCCCAAGATATTTCCCTCGGACACTACAAAAATGCTCTTCTTGGGATTAAGAGATATATTGTATTTGTGACATCGCTCGAAAATTTTCTTTAGATGACTCAAGTGATTAGTTCTCCTTTTTCAGAAACATGGTCACATTATCTAAGTAAACCACAACACTCTATACAATTAAACCTCAAAATGCGATGTCCATAGTGTGTTGAAAAGTAGCACTTGCAATAGCAAGTCCAAAAGGCATTTGTTTAAAGTCAAATGTATCCCACTTGGTTCTAAACATAGTTGTGCCCCTGTCGAGTTTTTCCACTAGAACCTGGTTGTATCCCGAGAAATTGTCCAGCGATGAAAACATTTCAGACCTTGATAATTATCTTTGTCTGAGGCATGATTCGAATTGTGAAAATTGACGCACAGACATATCTCCCTAGACTTCTTCCTTACTGGAACTAGATTGGAGATCCACGTTGAATGACAAACCCTAAATATGATTCAAGCATCTAGCTTTTTTCTTAACTGTTTCTGAATGATGGGCTCAAGTGTAGGATGAAATTTTCTCAGTCTCTATTGGAAATGCTTCACCCCTCCTTTAATGGGAACTACATGTTAGATTATTCGTGTATCACAAGTCTTAAGATCATCGCACAACCACACGAAAACATCTCAATACTTCTCCAAGGGGTAGATAAAAGATTGTCACTCTTCAGCTATACAACAAGCACCAAGATTCAGAAACTTCAGATCTTCTTTTGTGCCAAGGATCACTTGTTCATGCGAAAGAGTGGAGTTATGAGTCTTTGCATTGACTGGTCCCTTAAATTGATTTTGCAGGTCATACAACTTTTTCAATGATACCACACTCTTACACATGGGGTTTCCTTTTCTTGCTTGAGTTGAATTTTGTAAATCTTTCTCATGCTCATCTTCGTCAATAGTTTCATCCTTGATTACTTCAATGTTCGCCATAAAGTCTATTATATGTTGGTCTTCATTGAAAATGCGAAAATTATTAATTTTATCAGGAACAGATGGTCTATAAATAATTTCAACAGAAACTCCATCCCTTAATGATGACAACCTAGTAGTAGCATTTGCTAATGTATGAGTAGCAACATTGTGAATTCTAGGAACATAAATAATATTAAAAGCTCGGAATTGAAAAATTAAGTGCCATACCTCTTGTTGATAATTTATGAGATTAGGTGACACACAATGTATCGTATTTCGTGCCTATTGTCTGACAATTTTAGAGTCACCTTTTGCTTTGATCACTTCAACTTTGAGGTTGATGGTTGTTGGAATCACAATTGCCATTACACCAAAAATCACAGGTGTTAGTAAATGGATGCATCTCTAGAGTTAACAGATCCATGAGAGGAAGTTAAACCATGCCGTGAAACACACAGAGAGCATTCAATTATCCAATGCCCAAAAATATCCCCCCCAATGCGATTCGGGTGTGATTCGAACTAGAGACCTTTGGCTTTGATACCACTTGTTGGAATCACAATTGCCATTGCACCAAAACCCGCTGGTGTTAGTAAACGGACGCATCACCAGAGTTAATGGATCCACGAGAGGTAGTTAAACCATGTCATGAAACACACTGGAATCGTTGAATTATCCAATGCCCAACAATGGATTTCTTCAAACCTAGATGAGTGCCTCGTATTTGACATTATTGTTGGTGCACTCAAACTCCAAGTGGCAAGAGATCAAATGTTTTATCTGTTGTGGGTTTATTAAAATGAAACTAGATCTGGATCCCTCCTATGTTTTCAAACCAACAAAATACAATATCAAAATATTAGTGATACTAGGGCTATATCATATATTACTACTATTTACATCTACTGTACAAAATTCATTTGCACCAGTTGTATTTAGAGGAAGGAGTTCCAACTATCTATCTGGTGGGATGGGTGAAGGTTATGCCAGATAACATCCATGGTCTACTTCCAGAAAACAATTTTTGAAAATAACATTTGCAAATACCTTTGGTTCATTTTTCCCCCAAGTTGTTTCATGGTATGTTTTGTGTAAGGATCGCTTCCTACTCGAATCTAGTTATTTCTGCTTGTATGGAAGCCATAAATGTGTCGATTCAGTTGAAAAGTACCCTTGTAATTTGTTGGACCAATCTCTGCTCAACAGTTCACCGTAGGCTTCGGGAATGTCCACAATTAAAATGTTTATGCATTGGTGAACTCTCTGGTCATATGAAAAACAAATGATAACATTGTTGAGTTCACCAATGGTCTGGAAAAATGATTTTTCCATTGTATGATTCGTGGATCAATTTTATCCCATTTAGAATTAATTTTCGTAGCAACAGATAATGGCATAACATTCATTGATGTATCATAATCAAACAAAAAGTTATGGACATTATAATTAAATATTTTGAAAGTTAAAAGAAACAGAGGGTAGAGAGTGTTAGAATTCAAATTAACAACGTTAACTACAGATTCGATAATATTGCGAAAGTTATCGGACATTTCCTGAGAAGCAGAATTTTTTTTAACATCTGAAGGGTGCAATGAGACTGAATGGATAATCAATTCTCGTTGACCCATTATCTTTGCGAGCTCAAAGATTGAAATGTTTCCCCAATCTCTTTTCGTATTGTCAACAACATTGTAATTGATACTTTCCATCTTAACAGGTTTTGTTGACGAAACGGATCATGTATCTTTATTCGAGGCTTCAGGAGTGTTGGACTTGTTCTTGTTGTGGGTGGAAGTGTTATTGTAAGAAGGAGCACTTCCATAATTATTATATGAATTTTGAGCTGAACTGGAAGGTGGTAGAATTCTACAAAGAAATTGCTTCATAATTTCGTACTCAGAAACAAGTCCCTTTCTCCTCAAATTATAACATTCAGTTGGTTGCTTGGGAGGAGATTCACTTACTGATGGTTGATTAGCACTCTTCTGATCATCATTTTATATAACATTAAACATGTTCACTAAGTGTCTAGCACCCTACCTTTCTTCAGTCGCGGCAGGTTCATTTGGTTCTTCACTCTGCTCAGGTTGTTCTTCCACTAACAAGGTATCAAAAAATTTGCCATCATAGTGTTCATATTGTGATTCCACTGTAGGCACATCTTTTACGAATGCTTCTCTTGGTGAAAAGTGAAGAAATTATCCATGCCCAAACTTTTGACATTGAACACTACGTTAAAGTTTTGAACATATTTTGCCAATTGATATTTATTGTTCGTTTTAAAGAAAGGTGGCCTAAAAGACTTATTGTCGGTAGTGGATGCCTCACTCAACCTTCTCTTTAACTCTGCTACTTCGTTCGTGCACTACTTCAAATACTTGGGCAAGATTTCAATATCAAAAGATTCTTTCTCCTTAGCTTTGTTGGAAGAGGCTTGTTTTTTGTTACCAGTTTCCTTGGAGTGTTTGGGATCATCTGTGTCTTCAATGAATCCAATAGAACACAAATATTTTTTGACAACAATAGCTTCCACAAAGTTTAAGGCCAAAGTATTCTTTGTAGCTCTTTTTAAAAATACATAAATGTTAGTTGGCAAGGAAGTTGGATAAGAATCTCTAGTAATGTCATCGTGTAGTTGCACATCAACAGGGAACTTGTTCGGCAAACAAGTGAATCTTTGGTTAAAATCTTTAACTCTTTTTTTGTCTCCCATTTTCATGTTCCCAAGTTCTTTTAATAACATGGTGGGATTTTTATCGTCAACATATTTTTCAAAAAATAGCTTCTTAAAATCCCTCCAACTATGGATAGAATTGGCTGGAAGATTGTGATACCATACAGATGCTCTACCTTCTAAAGCATATGGAAAGAGTCTACAAGTAACATCGTCAAAATATTCCTCAAGCATCTGTAAATGCATGTAGAAATCATAAATATGGTCTTCAGCTTTGGTATTATTATCAGGATCAAACTTTGACAACAACTTTTCCAGATGTTTTCGCATCTTTTGAATATCACCCAGAAGACTGAGTGGTCGTTGGGCCATCCAATCTAAGTCTGCATCAACCATGTCTTTGTCTCTTTCCTCCTCCTCCTCTTCTTCTGAGTCTGAAGAGGCTTCTCCTTCGCTGTTGAAATATGTGTTATAATCAGGATGTTCCTCATCAAAAAACTAAAATTATTCCCCTTCATTGTCCAAACTCTCCTCAATGAGTGGAAGTTCCCCTTGGTGACTTTTCCCTTTGGTAGGATCAACTAATTGCTCAAAAGTTGCAATAACCAAATCTTCCACCGATGAAACCAATATGTTAGTGTCAGTATTTGCATCCTGCCATCAGTGATCAAAACTCCTCTTTTCATATTCATATTAGGGTCTCGCTCATAAATTTTTGTCTTTCCACCTAGGTCCTCATTCAAAAATTTACTCACTGATGGTAGTGATGAGCCCCAAATTTGGTAACATTTTGGGCTCATTTGGCCTAACTACCTCTGCTCAATCCTTCATTTTTCATAACTTATGCATCATTTTTTAGTATATTTATGTCATTTGTACGAATGAGGGCAGTCACTATTCCTAGGTGGCTAACACGTGCTTATTTCAGGTTTTTTGACATTTAATGGAGCAAAACCACGCAGATGAGGGTTAGGAGACAGCCAAGATGGGATTGAGATTTTGTAGGAAGGTTGTCCACAGCATTGAATGGCCTTCCTCGTGATCTTCACGCCCAACTCCGAGCTCCAACAGCCACCACCACCGAGTTAGAGGGCAGCCAAACGGATTTTGACGAAGCAGCAGTTCACTCTTAGTTTGGTCAGCCAAGCCCCACTGATTTAGGAGGCCAGCTTGGGGCCTCGAGATGTATAAATGTGAGGGCTTTAGCCTTCGAAAAGGACTTTTGAAACCTTGTTGCACATTCTAGACTACGAGCTGTTAGCTCTGTCTTGCTCTTTTGTAGCCATTTTTGGCATGTTATTTGACTTATGATTATTATCTTTTAATGGAAAGCAGGCAGATTTGAGTTCAGTTCTGAGTTCTTAAAGGAGCCATAGCTCTCGGGGTTGGGCCCAACCTGAGAGCCTAAGGCCTCCTTCCTTTGTATTGTTATCTTTCTTTCAGCATTGTATTTCTTTTCCTTTACATGCATTTGGAAACGCAGTTTGCTGAGTTGGATTTCTTGGTGTGGTTAAGTAGGTTAGTTTTATGAGACAGAGTTGCTTCAGCTGTTTGGAATGGAGTGAACAGATTGGAGTTAATAAAAGTTCCAAAAAAGGGTTGACTGCACACTCATTTTCACCTCTTTCTAGGGGCTGGAATTGCAGGCAGTGCTACCCACCCAAAAACATTGTTTTACATGTTCATGCAATCTTCGATGCAATATCTTTTGGTTGTAGAAGTGTCCATGCATTCAGATCTTTTGGAATGATTCTTTGCTTCAGTACCATGCATGATTTTCCTTAGAAATAACGTTGCTGTTCATTGGTTTTATTAAACAGTTAGAATAGGTTAATGAAATTTCGGTTATGTGCAGGACGTGGATGATTTGTTTCGTTTACACTGTGTAGTACTACTCCCTCACTCCCTTATCCTTCTAAGCCGTGCCTAGGCCAACTACTCATCTCCCAATTAGACCCCTTGTCTCTCAACTATTCTATCACCCTCGTTATTCTACTTTCTTCGGCCTTCCATTCCCTCTACCCTCTTCAAGACAACCTAGCTTTGCACACCCCCTCTTCATCTCATCTCTCTGTCACTGAGTCATTACAAACTCCTCTCCTACCTCCCTATCCATCCATGCAGCCTCTTCCACTCACCCATCACCCAAAAATCCGATTATAGAACATCCTGTAGGAATTGCTGAACTTCCTGTAGAAATTCTGAACATCCTGTAGAACCCCTGCAGACTTCCTGTAGAAGCTCATAAACACGGGTGTTCAGCATCCAAGCTTTGTGAAACTCTCTGAAAGGATGCTAGGGACTCCTTCGCCCCTCTCTGAGCCTTCCTGACCTCTTCCAAGCATTCCTCCCCTTGATCTACCCCTGCACAGTAAAGGCCCAGTTAGAAGCACATGCATAATAATTCCAACAACTTGAACAAAAATACAAAAATATGTTTTCTTCAGATCAAAGTAGTCTAGACACATGCATCTCACCTTCCTAGAAGTAATGGCATCTCTTTCAGTAGTTTTCATTCCCACCTTTGCATCAGTAGGACTAGCTGGTAGAATTAGGGTTTGCTAGGGTTTGTGCTTTTTATTGGCTTTCAATTCCTTCCTGCAGTAGGTTAATTTCCTTTGAGTTAGCTTTCGTTCATCGGTTAAAAAGCTTCTTCTAAGAGCTCATAGAAGTTGGCTTGAACCCTAGCGGACTTGTGCCAGCTGACCAAGTGACAGCTGCGGCAAGAGCTAGTACTTGTGCATACAGCACCGTCGCTTCCAAGTTTGTTACGAACTACCAGGTTGATAAAATTAGAGAAGGGAGCTCCAGGATTTGTAGCATTATTGCTACAATACTGGAACCCACCAGGTAGCCCTAGTAAAAACCTCACTCTCCCTTAAAAAATCTATAACTCTTGGCCTACCTTCATGTCTTACTGAGCGTACATCAATCATGGAAGCTTACTTCATCATGTCTTTATGTCAGTCAAGTCACCATGAAGTCTACTCACTCAAGGTTTTCATTAGGTCTCTAGGTTTCATTTTTCCAAGGTCCGATAAGACACCATTTCACTGCATAAGACCAACAAAAGTATGAGAATGAACAAAATAATATCCCTTTTTCATTTAGAGAGGATTTTCAAACATGTGAAGATGGTTTCCAAAGTTGTAATTTTGATTTTAAGCATGAGTTTCATTCCAAATTGTAATTTTATTCCAAAAAACAGAGATGTAATTTTATTTTTTATTTATGTAATTTTATGTCATTATATGCAGTAAGTAACTTTTTCTCAAGTTGCCAACTCAGTTCCACATGCCAACTGAACAATAAATGTCAAATCAAAGAGTGTCTATTCTAGCAATTGAGCAATCTATAAAGCAAAAAGACAAGGTAAAGGGGTATTAGTGCAATGTTTCAAAAGCAATTTCAAACACAATACATTGCTAGAAGTTGTTTCTTTCTTTACAAGATTATGAGGTAGAATAACAACAACAGGGAGTAAACTAAGATCTCTCTCAAACTAATGAGTAATTATTTGGATAGTCTAGAGCTGATCATAAGTAACCTCATATTCTTGTCCCAGAATAGACTAAGAAGTTTCTTCTTTCTTAGGAGTTTGAGTTTGAGCAGAAAAGGGAAGGTTACTTCCTTGTCTAGAAGTCTACTTGTTAGGATGTGGTGAGTTATTAGCCATTAAAAGGTGGTTTCCCTCCTTCTAACGCTAGAATGTTGATGGTGCTAGATCCTGCCAATGTGCAATTGGGTATCCTCGATGAAAATTCCCAATTATACTTCACACCATTTGGTGTAGGAGCCCTTCTGAAAATAAGGCTTGGCTAACATTTTTCTTAGAGATTTTCCTTCGCTGCGATGGTCAGCATGAGTGAGTAATGTACACATAAGTTTGAATGAACAAGTGACTATGCCTTGTGGAATGTTTAGTTGTAGAATGTATTAATGTTATTTCACTAGAGGGGAAATAAAAGTGACCCTTTAAGAGAAGAGTAATAGTATTGATCTAATAAACACAAATGAGCATGTATATATGAATGAATCTGTTGTTTCTATGACAAACATCCTCTAAATTTTTTCCTACACTTGAATTTTTGAGCCTACTACGGATCTTGTGATCGGACGTTCCATAGTAACTTCTTGGTTATTTGATTCTTTTGAGCTCCCTTCTTGGATTGGAAGTGTCGAGGGAACTTTCTCACACATGCTCAGTCTACAACAAGTTCATGAGCGCATTATTTTACGCAATCTTGAACAAGAATAGTACATTCCATCAATACTGTGCCTGTACGATGTCCAATTCATGTTGACAGTAAGTGCACACTAACATCGATAGTTTCCCACTTCTAGCTACATTTGTACTTCTATTTCGGTGAGTTTTGCAAACTATCACTTTCACGCACCTTTGTTTTTGCTAGTTTCATTTTCATGTTTTTGGTTTTCAATTTCTCATGCTTTCACTCTAATTCATGTTGTTTTCATGTTATCTTCACTCTGGCATGTGTTTCTTTCACTGTTGTTCACATATCGCAAGTGTTGTTTGCACTTTAGCACTTGTCGTCTTATGGCATGTTAATTGTCGCATATTGTACATAAGCTTGTTTTGGTGGTTTCAAAAGGTTATCCTTGTGTAAATTAGTCGATCTTACCATGTAAACCTCCATCGCATTCATTTTCAAATTTTTAGGCACTGTCACACAAGTGTTATCACAGTCATCGCAAAGTGTATCTTTAGTGTCACACTTGTTGTAAGTTGTCGTAAAGGTTGTCGCACTGAGGAAAGTATGTTGTTAATGTGTTCTGGATGATCTATGTTGTGTCGTCAAGCACTCTAAGTGTGTGATTATAGTCAAGTCCTATCACTATTCACATTAGTTTCACTGATCCCACACTTAGCCAAATTTCAGAAATCTCCCAGCAACTTAGCCTCATTCGACCTTCTTGAACTGTGCATTGTGTAGTACTAGTCCTCAATATTCCTCTTGATACTGTACAATGCGCAGTTCTTGCCTTCTAGGACTGCACTACGTGTTTCAACGCTTAATCTTGAGCCTTGGCCTCCAAAATTGTGCAATTCAACCCTCCAACCTAGTCGCAACTGCGAACTGCACGGTCTCTAAGCTCAAGCCCAAAACTTGAGCTCTTGAACTATGCAACTGCATAATCACTAGGTCTACTCTGCCTCCCATAACTATGCAGTTGACAGAAACAGTGCAAAACTCTGCAGCATGACTCACTAAGCCTCAAAATTGCGTAATCTTCCTGCATTGTCCAACCTAAACTACGCATTGAACAATATCAAGGCTCAAGGCTCATCCCTGAGATCGTGAACTATGCAATTACGTAATCACCTAGGCTCCTTTGTTTTCCAGAATTGTGCAATGGGAAAAATCAATGTTCAAGCCCTCAGTCTAGCTCCCTGAGCTCCCCAACTACATAATATTTTTGCTCAATCCAAGCCTGAATTGCGCATTGTGCAGTCTCAAGGCTCAAGCCTCACCCTTGACTGCTTGAGTTGTTCAATTGCATAGTCCTTGAGCCTATCCCTCAGCCTTCCACCCGGTTCAGACTCAGTCAGTGGATCATCATGCAACATCTTAGACTAGGGGTTTATTGGACTAATGTCATCTTGTCATGAGTGAATTGCATATGCAGGAACTCTATCATGTTATGGAAAGATGATGAAGAAGGATATGGAGAATGAGGACATGCTAGAAGACACATATCTCATTAGGTGAGAAGACAAAGGAACACTAGATTACAAAAAAATATCAAAGATCAGGACCGCTTGAAGACTTCATCTAATTCACAACCCTTTGGAGGGTGGATATGAAGAACAAATCATATCTTTCATGAAGATGAAGCAATGCACATCTATTATTGAAGACAAATGAGAAGCAAGAATGGCTCGACATTTCCATGTCATCGAGAAGTCCTTATCAATAGTGTCATGCCATGTCGTGTCATGAGTCATTATATGCCACATCATTCTTGTGGATTATGTAATTTCTTCTTCGAAAATGTATTGTAGAGTGGAATTCCAAAGGACATGTACAGAAGATGAACAACCATGTAAAGTTGAAAAGTCATAGGAAGTCAAACAATCATGAGGGTAGTCAAAGAGTCACAAGGGAGGTGAAGCATCACCCCATTTTTTATATATACACGCTAATTGTATGTGAAAAGGAATTTTAATATTGGTTCCTCCCGCAAGGAATTAGAGAGACATAATGGTTCTTTTGGGGAGTAAGGAGTGGCTCAAATGCTCCACTATTGGAGCTAGTGGTGTTCATTGTATACATGTGTCTTGGAAATTTTACTTAATATCAGAAGCCTTATCACTAGATTATGAATATTTGTAAGACTATTATGTAAATGTTTGTAATTCATGTTTTCTTTCATTTGGTCTATAGTTGAACTATTTCAGTTATTTTGGTACTTATCATATTGAGAATGTGTTGTAATGGTAATTATAGCTGTTGCATTCTCTTGGACTATTTCGTTGGATATTAGACAAATATTTCTTGTTGTAATGGTTTCAATGACCGTCGCATCTTTGTGGACTATTCCGCAGGATGTTGAATGGATTCTTCCTGTTTATGTGTGTCCTTACTAGGGTGGTACTATTACCTATCTCTTAGAGGCTCACTTCTCTTCCCCTCTGTAGTAAAAGAACTTTGACACACATACTAATGAACACTCACCATGCACACCCCCTTGCTTTTCGAAGGCACATTTGTAGTCCTCTCTCTTGCTGACAGTTAAAGCCAAGGAAAATCTCTAAGAATGTATGGTAGTTGAGAAGATACCTCAGATGGGGCTCCTATTCCAAATGATGAGAGGTCTAATTAGGACTTCACATTGGGGAGACCCCTTTGGTTGACAAATTTGCAACACCATCAACAAAATCATTGATCAACTAGTGAAATAGTTCGCATAGAAGCAACAAGATAAGCACCAAAGACACCAAAATAGTTCAATTTCTTTAGTACAAATGAAAACAACATATCTCGAAAACATTCAAAGAATAGCATGACAACATTTACGACATACGCATGAAAGTGTGTTGACTCAATGAGCTTCAATCATTAAGAAAAAGTTCCAAGATAAATTGGTAGAATGAACACCAATAGCTCCAATATGGAGTGTTAGATCTACCACTTGCTCCTTCAAAAGAACTATCTTCCTCTCTAATGTCTAGTGGGAGGAGCCAAGCTGAAATTCCTTTTCTTGCGCTATGAGGGTGTATATATAACAAATGAGGTGACTCTTCACCTCCCTTGTAACTCTTGGAATTAAAGAAATATTGAGGCCTAAAATGGACCTCCTAAGGAATGTTATAAAATAATAGTGTAAATAATAAAATAATATTAGATTACATCATCAATTTTTAGAGGGAAAAACAAAAAACTATTTTTTCAACCCATAGTTTCAACTTATCTCCCTATGATTTTACTCAAATTTCAAATTAGAGCACTCATTGGATGTAGAATTTAATTCCTTATCCAAGGATTACCCATGTTCCATGCTTTTGATGGACCCTGCTACTTGAAAAATGATAAATACATTAAAAAACGTGATTCCATGTTGCATAGTTTCGATGGACTCTGATACACGAAAAATGAGAAATATATGAAAAAAACGTGAATTAAATCACGTTTTTTCATATATTTCTATTTTTTCATGTAGAAAGGTCCATCAAAAGTATGAAACATGGGTACTCCTTGGATGAGGAATTAATTTTTGCATCCAATGAATGCTTCCACTCGAAATTTGAGTAAAACCGTAGGGAGGTAAGTTGAAAATACGAGTTGAAAAAATAGTTTTTTTTTTTTTTATTGTTTTACTTTTTTACTCCAAAAATGGTGAATCATCCCCATGGTTGACATCATCATATTGAATCTGATTGGTTCCTATAAATTTGATTTCAGTTGTACATTTTCATTTTGAGGCTTATTTTAGACCTCAAAATTTCTCTAATGACTACCCTCACGACTCTTTGACTTCCATATGACCTTATTGTCGCTATGACAAACACCCTCCAAAACTTGGTCTACACTTGAATTTTGGAGCCTACAGTGGATCTTGCGATCATTCGTTCCATTGTCATTTTATGTTTGATTGATTCTTTATTAAGTGTTTGAGTCTTCTTCTCAGATTGTAAGTGTCAAAGTCACATGCTCACAAATGAACAATCTGCAACAAGTTCATGAGTGCATTATTTTATGCAAGCTTGAATATGTTATTTCTTATAAATTTATTCTATGTTACAACTATTACTTCAAAAAAATACAATAGAATCCAATTTAATAGTTTCACTTCTTTAATTATTCAATGACAGTAGAGTAATAGTAGATAGAACAATTAGACAAATGCACAAAAAAAGACAGCCAAGAGATAAGAGACACAAATTTGGTCAATGACTAGGGAAAAACCCACTGTGGGGAAACCCTTGAAAATCTTCTTCTTATTAGATTGTCTTCAAATGTTCAAAAGAGAGAGTGCATCACCAAATATCAATTCAATATCCAAATAATGTCAAAATTCCAAGCAACTATTCAAGAGAGAGATGGAGTCAACTGAAGTCAAAACTGATCTGTATGAATTCTACTCAAGTCAACATCAATCAATTGTTGTCAAAGTGTTCCCTAACCAGAAATACGAGAGCATTCAAAAATATTCTTCAAGGAGATCGGTGCTGGAGTAAATAATGCGGCCTCCTTAGGAGAACAAAATGAACCCTAAACAATCTAATTTGCATTCAACATGGAAGAGCAGCCTGCGATCAACCTCTGTAATTAGGGCTTCGATCAAGGAGAACAAAATTCCTTGAATTTGACACCAATATCTGTGGCATGCTAAAACAAAGAAGATTCACTCAAAACCATAGTCAAAATCTACAAAGAATGACCAAGTAAACTCTAGTCAACGTCATATAGTCAGCCCTGTAATTCAGCCCAATTAGAGACATCCACCTTTGATTTGCATTAGAGAGAAAAGGATTTCACTTTTGAGCTACACGAACCAATAGATTAAGGAGAGAGAAGATGTGTGTTGTGAGAATGAAGTGCCTAATGAAATTTGATGTCTCATGTATTTATATGAGAACTGTGGGTGAAAGGACATGTCGTTTGGGCTTCATGAGCCTACTTGAAGTTGAAGCCAACCTTGACAATTGCACATGTGAGGGATTTTTAATTCAAAAAAACACTTATCCTTGTTTGATTCAATTGATCTTTAGTTCAATTTTCGTTCTCTTGAAAAGAGGAATTAAATGTTGTCATTGTGACTAATGGTTGACATTATGACTTATGAATTGTCCGTTATGGAAACCTAATTGATGAATTGTCCTTTGATGGAAACCTAATTGATGAATTGTCCTTTGATGGAAACCAATTTGATACAGATGTCAACATGATGTGCCTACAAATGTGACAGAGAGTTTGGACAAAGGGATACCAGTTCAGAGGCAAAGGAATGGAAAATATGAAATTTCAAGAAGTATATGTGGGTTCTGTTAAGAAAAGCCACATATGCAGGTGGGTATGAAGAAGAAAAGGAACGTATAGTTTCCGCACTATGGTATTCTAAATACCAAGGGTCCTTACCATGGTATTTCCCTATGGTATTGAGTCCAACAACAAATGTTTTGATCTCATCTAAGAAAACCATCAGCTGGGGTATGATTTTGACCTGTGGTATTGGATAAGGGCTAAGATATATAAGGAGATTAATATCAAAGTGGTAGAGGTGTGCAAGTGAGGAATATTTTATGAATAGTTAGATCTGAAGAAAATATGCATGTAATGGGTTGTTAATGTTTTGGTTGATCTAAAACTAAGTATGCACCCGGGAATTTGATGATGGATCAGATCTAATAGATCTGGGTTGAAAATCTTGATTATGAGTTGATTCAGTATGTGTTGATAGTGTCTTGACTCGTGATTTTTCTATGTATGCCGAGATCTAGGTATGTCTGAAGTTTTGTGATGCAATGAAGGTTTGTGCTAGTAATTACATAACTGTATGTGGGTTTTACAACTTAAAAGGCATGTGTACACACAGTTTTATACTGGTAAGCCGTGTATATATTCTGATCTATACATGAGTTTGTTTCTCGAAAAGCGCATATACATGCGGGTTTGTTTTGAGGAAAGCGCGTACAAAAACTAGGGTTTTTGATGAAAAGGATTATCAATCTTGATGTGTTTCTATTGTCTATCAGTGAAGCCTTGCTTGATGTTTCGAGCTTAACAATAATGTTTAAAAGATGAATTGACTGATTGAAGAATGATGAATAAACATGTTGTTTGTGATTGAAGTTAAGTTGAGGTTTTGTGATTGTTTCAGAATGATGTAGTGGATCTATGTATGATTCAGTATTTAGTGGCAGTCATTTAGTTTTTCAAGATTTAGTGGTTCACTTTCAGGTTTCAGTGGTTTAATATCTGTATGCAAGTATTCTTTATGAAAATTGTGTACACACGCGGGTTTTCTACTATAAAGTAGCATATATATTTTGATATATGGTTGATTAGGGTTTTTAGTAACATATTATGGTTTTAGTGTTGTGCAATATGTTGAATGGTATTCTGGTTACAGTGATCTGACTGTTCTGGTTGTTTAAGTTTGGGTTTTAGTTGATTGGTTAAGTTTTGGTTGATTTGGTTGATTCAGTGATTGGGTCAAAGATTGGTTGTTTCATATCATTATTGAGTGGTTTATTGTAGTAATTGGTTTTGTCTTTGATAATTGGTTTGGGCTTAAATGATGGTAGTGGGTCCAGTCTGAAAATTTTGATGAAATGTGGCCTATAGTTGTGATGTGTTGTATCAAGTGGATCCAATATGAAAGTTTATGAAACATGGTCCTTGGAGGTGTTGAAGGTTGGAGCCTTCAGTGAGGAAGTTGAAGCTTCCTTCCGGTGGTAGATAGTAAATCAGATCAAGGGGTTGGAGCTCCCTTCCGATGGGTGCCAGTAAATGAGATCAAGCGGTTGAAGCTCCCTTCCAGTGAGTAATAGAGAACGAGAGAAGGTTGTACCCTTTTGCAGGTGGGTGCCTCTGTGTTGGTATGAGTCTGTGCTAGTAAAAAATTGTAAGAAGTTTTTCTTCATAATAAAAAGAAGACAGAGACGAAAACAACAATGGTTTTTTCCCACATTGGGTTTCCACCTTAAATCCTAGTGTTCATGTGTGATGATTACATGTCATGGTTTATTTTTTTCTTACTTCACATGGTTACTGTTTATTTAATGCTTAAGGAAGTACTAATGCACTGGCTCAAGGTAAACCGAATATGAATTAACCAAACAAAAAAAAATGTTTTACTGGATATACTCTAGTTCTATGAATAACAGATGCATACACATGCAGGTTCCCTTCAGTAAAGTCGCATACAGAAATCAGGATATCAAATTGAAAATTTTAATGGTTTAAAAATACTGATTCACCCCCCCTCTTAGTATTTTTCCCAACAGTTGGTATCAAAGAAGGTCCTTCGACAGAAGCTTGATCACTTGAAGGAGATCCATCAAGATGAGTAGTCATGAAAGAGTATTTTCTATCATACCTACTATATTTAATGGAACTAACTTTGTCTTTCGGAAAGTTAGGATGAGAGCATACTTGTAGGCACCAGGAACTAAAGTATGGGAAATCTTTGAAAGTAGATATCAATATACAACTTCTATTCCTTCAGATATTGCAGGAAAGAAACAATACTAAACCAATGCAAAAGTTGTAAACACCATCTTGGGAAGTCTGTCCGAGTCCGAGTTTGTGAAGGTAATGTAGTTGAACATAACAAAAGGAATGTGGGATAACATTATCCGAAGTTATGAGGGCGACACCAAGGTAAAAAGTGCTAAACTCCAAACATTCAAAATACAATATGAGACATTAAAAATGCATGATGATGAAATCATTGCACCATTTTTTCTTAGAGTAGATTAAATTGTTAATTCCATGAGAAATCTTCGTGAAGAAATAAAATATTCTACTAATTGTTGAAAATATTTTGAGATCTCTGACTCCGAAATTCGACTCCAAAGTCTCTGCTATTCAAGAAATGTAGGATCTGAAAAGTATCACACTTGATCAACTCCATGGAATATTGACATCATTTGAGATGAGAAAAGGTGGTCCTTCAGACATAAGAGAAGCATCCTTCAAATCTACTGCAAAAGGAAAAGAAAATGAAGACTAAGGTTATGTATCAGAAGAAGAAGAGGCAAACTTTGTAAAGAAACTTTAAGTAGGTAGTGGAAGATTTAGAGGTAAGCTTCCCTTCAAATGTTTTTCTTGTGGTTTATTTGGTCATTATGTTGCTAAGTGTCCCTATAGAGAAAATCATGAGAACGGAAAAGAAGCTGCAAAAATAACTACGAAGAGGTTTGAAAACAAAAGAAGTTTTTATACACATGAAGCTAGTGATGGTCTTTCAAATGGAGAAGAAGGAGATTTTGATCAAGATTATCACTTACTTATGGAATTTGAAGATAAAAGTAGTAATGAATTTGATGGCCTAGAAGAAAAGGGTATTTTAATTGAAACCCTTGATAGGAATATATCAGATGCAGTGAAAGTTACAGATGTCAGCAAATATTCAAGTTTGGGAGCAACCCGGTTTCTACCAATCAAGAATGAAGAAGTCCCAAAGGAAGATTCCTAATTCAGGGAATTACCATGTAATCCTATCTCTAACAATGTGTCCAAAATGATAGATGGATTTGCTGATTCAAAAGAAGACAGGGTAGAAGAAATTTTTTATCTTAGAAAAAAACTTGATCATGCTTTGAAAAAGATTGTTAATCTTAAAGAAAATTTGCAGGCATATGATAACAAGGATCATACTGGTATGATATCTAACAAATATTGTGAAGGTCTTGAAGTTGGGGTAGTCTCTCTAAGAAAAATCTTGAAAAATCAGATAAGCATAATGAAGAACTACTTCAAGCATTTGAAGAACAAGAAAATGGGCTAAAACAATAGATTCTCAAATTAAAGCAGCAAATAGAGGAAGGAAGAAGGGTTGAACAAGGGTTGAAGAAGCTATGAAGAAGAAGTATTTTGAAAAGGAAAAGAAATATCAGGTTGAGATAATCATCCTAAAAGGTAAACTAGAAGAAAAAGATAAACATTTGTGATTTCAAGATAGTACTAAGATTTTGGATAATATTCTTAGTAATCAAAGGTCTCCCACCATCAAGTCTGGTCTTGGTATTCATGAAACTATTAAAGGGGAATCTAGTTCACAAGCTGAGGCAAGGAATTCCAATGCAAAATCTGAAATGATCAGCAAAGAGATAAGAAGTCAACCTAATCAACAAAGGAAATAATTTACTCCTAACTATAGAAATGTTAATCAATTATCTCCTCTAGTCAATAATGTTGAATGTCATATATGTTCTAATTATGGACATGTTGTAGCAAATTGCAGAAGTAGATTATCTCAAGCTAATAACTGCCTCTCAGAAAGATCATCAGCGTCTAGGTACTATAAGGGATATTTTTTTGCTTACCATATGTTTGGTCACAAAGCCATTGTGCAATAGAAGGAATATGAAACATATAATATGTTATGCTTGTAACAAGTTTGGGCATGTAGCAAAAAAATGCAGGAACAAATCTATGGATCACCGAAGACAACATGGTAAGCAACCAAATAATAATATTGATGTCAGGAGGCCTGAAAAAGATGGATCCACCAACATTTCTCATAATAAGTAGGAAGGAGAAGAACATATAAGATGCGGTCTTGCTCTTTGCTCATTTGAATATGATGATGAATGGTACATAGATAGTGGATTCTATCATCATATTTATGGAGATAAGAATAAGATGGAGTCTCTCAAGAAAAACCAACATGGTAATGTTATTCTTGGAACTAATGTTACAACAAAAGTATTGGGATAGGGTAAATCCAGAATTAATAAACATAAAGGAGCAGCTGATGAGTTATTAGTTCAAGGTCTAAAGCAAAAAATCCTAAGAGTAGGTCAAATGGAAGATAAAGTACATATAGTTGTGTTTACATCAACCAAGTGTAATGTTATGGATGAATAAACTGGAAAAGTCATAGCAAGAGGATATAGAAACCCATATAAACTATATGTTCTTGAAGAATGAAATTCTCGTAGATATGATGATTCAGACTCAAAGTAAAAGAATATGGTGCCCATTTCAATCCATTATTCTTAAAAGAATACTTCTAACAGTGACTGCAAAAGTAACGTGAGGTACTTGACCTCATAAGAACAAAATTTTATTATCACATCCTCAAGGGGAGTAGTACACATGTATCTTGATGATGGCTCCCATGGTTGTTTTTTATGTCCATGATCTCTTACATTCTGACAGTGCATCAGATGTTGTAATAGTGAA
The DNA here is from genome assembly GCA_031772625.1 of Pinus tabuliformis. Lineage (NCBI taxonomy): Eukaryota > Viridiplantae > Streptophyta > Pinopsida > Pinales > Pinaceae > Pinus > Pinus tabuliformis. The sequence goes on from CM062815.1 coordinate 1,067,018,959, forward strand.
CTGGCATAGATAGTATAGGCTCAAGAGGAGCTAAAGGTAAGAGGTTTTAGTATTTCACTTTATGTACGTGGATCCTATAAATAAAATTCGTGTATATACATAAGTTTTGAACTGAACAGTCACGTATATCTTTCTATAATGAAGAAACAAGCTCCAAGTTTGCTTGTTGATTCCAGAATTGGTTGAGTATAGTCTTTAGATACGGCACAAGTTCAAGGGGAGCATTTGGTATGCTTCTAATAATGCATTATTGGCATTATAATTTCTTGATATATAATGATGCTTGCTTATGTTGTTGAAGTTCTTGAATGGTGATGCATGAGTTGCTAATTATGGTTTATTCTTATCAGTTGTGGAAATAACATGTAGATATTCTTATCTCATGCTATGATTATTTGATGATAATGATGCTATCATGGATGAGTTCTATGGGATGAGTGGTTGAGTCTCATAGTTTCTGATGTATCAATAATTTGGGCTAAGAGAATGATGTTTCTATAGTTTTCACAAAGACATGGTTATTGATATACTACTGCTACATCTACTTGATGATACTTGGAAACGTGGCATATTTTGATGTTGAAGGATGATGCTACACTATCCTACCTTACTTTATGATGATATGCTTGGTCCTCACTTATGTTGTTGCTACATACCTGGTCACAGGTTGATGATATTGAAGCTACATTTTCCTATCTTGCATATTGAAGATGAGTTGTTGCTAACATCTTCTTATGGTGCAAATCCTACATAGTGTATGATAATTGTGGATGAATATCATGGTATTATAGAGGTATTTGGTCTTTTTTATACATGTCATATCTTTCATTTGATGTAAAGGTCATGATGTAATCATTGTCAAATTCAGTCATGTATGGACTATTGTGGACAAGTCTTTTTGGGCATATGATGTAATTTGTAACCCCATTGTGATTGGGTGGTTGATGTCATAATATGTAAACCCACTGTGATTGGGTGATTGATGTAAGTTTGAGTCCTTGGTGATAAGAAAAGTCATATGCAGCTGAGTCATAGAGTCATGTATTTTATTGTACATTCTTCAGAAATTTCAGCATGTGCTCACAGGAGGCATGGTTAGTGTTCATACTTAGAAATTCAGATCTACAACGCTCAAGAGAGAAGCCTTCATTCAGTATTGGTCAGCCCTTTTCCCTTGATGTCAAAGGGGGCGAGTAACTTGATGTTTGAAAAGCTTGGTGCTTAGCTTGATTTTTTTTACAGGTATCTACAGGTGATGGTGACCAAACACCAAAGTGGTTACCATCAAGTCCAAAGGGGGGTATTGTTGGCATTATGACTAATATATGGCATTGTGACTTATGTGTTGTCCTTTATGGAAACCTACTTGATGAGTTGTCCTTTGATGGAAACCAACTTGATATAGATGTCAACAGGATGTGTCTATAGATGTGACAGAGAGTTTGGCCAAAGGGATACCAGTTCAGAGGCAGAGGAATGGAAAATATGAAATTTCAAGAAGTATACGTGAGTTCTGTTAAGAAAATTCATGTAGACATGTTGGCATGAAGAAATAAAGGCACGTACAGTTTCCGCACCATAGTATTCTAAATACCAAGGGTCCTTACCATGGTATTTCCTGGTGGTATTGAGCCCAACAATGGATGTTTTGATCTCGTTTAAGAAAACCATCAGCTGGAGTATGGTTTTGACTTGTGGTATTGGATAAGGGCTAAGATATATAAGGAGATGAAGCTCAAAGTGGTAGAGGTGTGCAAGTGATGAATATTTTATAAATAGTTAGATCTGAAGCAAATATGCATGTAATGGGTTGCTAATGTTTTGTGTGATCTAAAACTAAGTATGCACTCTGGAATTTGATGATGGATCAGATCCAATAGATCTTAGATGACAATGTTGATTATGAGGTGATTTGCTTTGTGTTGATAGTGTCTTGACGTGTGATTTTTCTATGTATTCTGAGATCTGGGTATCTCTGAAATTATATGATGCAACAAAGGTTTGTGTCAGTAATTCCATATTTGTATGTGGGTTTTACAACCTTAAAGGCATGTGTACACACGAGTTTTATATTGGTAAGTTGTGTGTATATTCTAATCTATACGCGGGTTCATTTGCTGAAAAGCGCGTATACACGCGGGTTGGTTTTGGGGAAAGCACATACAAAAACTAGGGTTTTTTATGAAAAGGATAATCAATCTTGTTGTGTTTTTGTTGTCTATCAATGAAGTCTTGCTTGATGACCTAAGCTTACCAATAATGTTTAAAATATGAATTAAATGATTGAAGAATGATGAAGATACTTGTTGTTTGTGATTGAAGTTCAGTTAAGGTTCTAGGATTGTTTCAGAATGATGCAGCGGATCTATGTATTATTTAGTATTTAGTGACAGTGGTTCAATTTTTTAGGATTCAATGGTTCACTTTCATTTTTCAGTGATTTAAGATTTGTACGCAGGTATGCTTTATGAAAAGAGCGTACACACACAGTTTTCTATTGTAAAGTAGCGTATATATTTTGATATATGGTTGATCAGGGTTTGTAGTAATAGAATCTGGTTTCTATGTTGTAAAGTATGTTGATTGGTATTCTAGCTACAACGATCTGACTATTCTGGTTGTTTAAGTTTGGTTTTCAGTTGATTGGTTGAGTTTTGGTTGGTTCAGTTGATTTAGTGATTGGGTCATAGATTGGTTGTTTCAGGGAATGATTGGATTGTTTGTTGCAGTGAATCGTTTTCAGTTTTGATAATTGGTTTTGGGCTTAAATGATGGTAGTGGGTCCAGTTTGAAAATTTGATGAAACGTGGCCTATAATTGTGATGTGTTGGATCAGGTGGATCTAGTATGAAATTTATGAAACATGGTCCCCGAAGGTGTTGATGGTTGGAACCTTCAGTGAGGAAGTTGAAGCTTCCTTCCAGTGGTAGATGGTAAATTAGCTCATGGGGTTGGATCTCCCTTCCAATGGGTGCCATAAACAAGATCAGGGGGTTGAATCTCCCTTCCAGTGAGTGCTGAAGAACAAGAGAAGATTGTAGCCTTTTGTAGGTGGGTTCCTGCATGCTGGTATGAGTTTGTGCCAGTACAAGATTGTAATAAGTTTTTCTTCATAATAAAAAGAAGACAAGGATGACAACAATGGTGGTTTTTTTCCCACATTGGGTTTCCACCTTAAATCCCAGTGTTCATGTGTGATGATTATGTGTGATGGTTTATTTTGTTCTTACTGCACATGGTTACTTTTTATTTAATGCTTAAGGGAGTACTGATGCATTGTCTCAAGATAAATAGAAGATGAATTAACCAGATGTGTGTGTGTGTGTGTGTGTGTGTGTGTGCGTGTGTGCATGTGTGGGCGTGTGTGCGTGTGTGCGTGTGTGCGTGTGTGTGTGTGTGTGTGTGTGTGTGTGTTTTACTGGATATACGCTAGTTGTAATGAATAACAGTCGTGTACACACACGCTAGTTGTAATGAATAACAGTCGTGTACACACGTGGGTTCCCTTCAGTAAAGTTGCGTACAAAAATTAGAAATCAAGATATGAAATTGAAACTTTTAATGGTTTGAAAATACTGATTCGCCCCCCTTCTCAATATTTTTTGTTGGGTTGTGTTATATTCTTTCCACGATTAGCCAATGTAGTTAACCAAGGGGTTAGAAGGGGGGCGGAGCCACCCTTCGTTGCGCCGATTGTGTAGCGGGGGGGTCACAGGGGGTTTGAGGCATACTCGTAACCACACTTTATGGGGTTCGGGGCAGCACCCTGGAAAATTTTGGTTTTGGACCCTATGTTAGGTTGGGCGGACCCACATATGGTTTTGTGCATGATTTTTGCACATGGTTTTGGACACGATGGTTTTCGGTCCATGGTTTTGGATGCGATGGTTTTTCAGTCCATGGTATTGGATGCTTCGACATGTATAAATATGTATTGTAACATTGAAAGGAATATAATGAAAAATCAAGCTGGTAGTCCTAGTTTTGGGATCCAGGGGAAATCTCTGTGTATATGTGTTTTATGTGTTATGCTCTTGCATTTTTTATTTTATGTGTTTTAGAATTCGTATGCAGGTAATTTCTATACAGGGTTAAAACCTACATTTGGTATCAGAGTAGTTCTGGCTTCAAGGGGATGCCTTTGTTGCTGAGGGGTTTCGCTCGGGCCTGTGGTAGACCCTGTTCAGTGGGAGATCTACGAGATCGATTCTGGTGGTGAAAGAAGATGGCGAGCAGTGGAAAGATAAAGATCGAGAAATTTAATGGTCAGAGTTTTGAGTTGTGGAAACTCAAGATGGAGGATCTGTTGGTGGATAAAGATCAGTGGATTGCGGTAGATCTGGGTACTAAACCAACGGGAGTGTCCGATGAAGAATGGAAGAAGTTGGATCGGAAGGCAAAGAGCACAATAAGATTGTGTGTCTTAGATTTAGTATTGTTGAATGTATCAAGGGAAGCTACGATGAAGGCTTTGTGGGACAAGTTAGGGACTTTGTACCAATCTAAGTCTTTGGTGAATAAACTGTTCTTGCGGAAAAAGCTGTATAACCTGAGGATGAAAGATGGAGACTTGGTGACTAAGCATCTAAATGCATTTAATACTGTGGTAATTCAGTTAGAATCTGTTGATATTAAAATTTCAGATGAATATAAGTGCATCAATTTGTTGTGTTCTCTACCAGATTCGTGGGATAGTCTGGTTATTACAATAGGTAGCAATGCAACTGCCTTGCAGTTTGATGAAATAGTCTCATCCTTGTTGACGGAGGAGATGAGATGGAAAAATATGGAGAGCCAGAATGGTGATGCCTTGTCTATACGAGGACGGTCCCAAAACATAAACAAAAATAAGTCATCAAGTGGGAGATCTAAATCTAGAGGGAGATCTAAATCTCCAGGAAAACCTGTAAAGGTGGTGTGTTGGAAATTCAGAAAGGAAGGGCACTACAAAAGGGACTGTAAATCTAAAGTTCCTGATAAAGGAAAGGGATCTGATGATGCTCCTTCTAAAGAGGCGAAAACCACCTCAGATGAAGGTTGGGATGTGTACTTGGCTTCTTTAAGTACACATGTAGATCATGAAGCATGGTTGATTGACTCAGGTGCATCCTTTCACTTCACTCCCCATAGAGAGTGGTTCTACAAGTATGAGAAATACGATGGTGGTGATGTCTTCTTAGGGGATGATAGGAAGGCTAGAATCATTGATCGTGGAAAAGTAAAGTTGAAGTTGCAAGGTGGAAGGGTTAGAACACTTCTGGGTGTTCTGCATATTCCTGCATTGACCAGAAATCTAATTTCTATAAGCAAGCTGGATGATGCAGGTGTAAAAACAATGTTCGAGAAGGATACCTACAAAATGGTTCGGGGAGCACTGGTATTGATGTGGGGAGTTCGAATTGGAACTCTGTACAAGCTGCAAGGTAGCACTATTATTGATGGGTGCAACAATTCTGTGGTTCCTGAAAGTGGAGCAGAAAATCTAGTGGTCTCTGGAGAGAAGACCATGTTGTGGCATCAAAGGCTTGGACATATTGGAGAGAAGGGCCTTCGAATACTTCATGGTAAAGGTATGGTAGAAGTTATGAGTAATAGCTCTCTGGATTTTGATTTCTATGAAAATTTTTTATATGGGAAGCAAAATCGAGTGAGTTTCCCCTCTGGTAGTAAGAGGGTGAAACAGATATTAGGACTTGTGCACAGTGATGTGTTTGAACCTGTGAAGGTTCCATCACTGGGTAAGTCTATGTACTATGTATCATTTATAGATGACTCCTCAAGGAATACATTGATATATTTCCTTAAGAAGAAATCTAAAGCCTTTGACAGGTTTAAAGAATTTAAGGCTCTCGTGGAAAATCAGATAGAGAAGAAGATAAAGGTGCTGAGGATAGATAATGGTGGAGAGTTTTGCAGCAAGGAATTTGAAGAATTATGTAAGAAGTGTGGTATAGCATGATAGAAGACTACTCCATATACACCTCAGCAAAATGGAGTTGTAGAAAGAATGAATAATACGTTGATGGAAAGGGCAAGAAGCATGCTCAGTGGTGCCAAGTTAGGACATGAATTCTAGGTAGAGTCGGTGGATACTGCAAGTTACCTGGTTAATAGGTCACCTTCATCAGCGTTGGAGGATAAGACTCCACAAGAGGTATGGACTGGTAAGAAACCCTCTCTTTCACATCTACGGGTATTTGGATGTGATGCATATGTACATGTTCCAAAGGAGAAACGAACCAAGTTGGATAGTAAATCAGAAAAGTGCATCTTTATTGGGTATAAGGATGGTGTAAAGGGTTATAAGCTTTGGAACCCAATCACATGGAAGGTTGTGTACATTTGAGATGTGGTGTTCAAAGAGGTAAAAGATGTTATTAAACATGAAGTCCAAACAAAGGAACCTAAGAAGATAGAGTTTGAGCTTAAGGAGGAAGAATCAGACTCTACAGCAGATGAGGAATCAGAAGATGAAGAACCACAAACTTTGGGTGTGAGAAGATCAGTTCGAGAAAGAAGGCAGCCAGAAAGGTATAGTCCATCTACTTTCTGTTCAAATTTTGCTTTATCTATTACTGACTATGATCCCAGAACTGTGAAGGAAGCAGTAGATTCAGAGGATGGAAAACTCTAGAAAGAGGCCATGGTTGATGAAATCACATCTTTGCACAAAAATGAAGCTTGGGATTTGGTGGAGTTGATGGCTGGAAGGAAACCCATTGGCAACAAATGGGTGTTCAAAAATAAGACAAATGCAGAAGGAAAGGTGGAGAAATAAAAAGCTCGATTGGTAGCAAAAGGTTATTCCCAGGTGCCAGGAATTGATTTTGGTGATATTTTTTCTCCTGTTGCTAAGGTAACTTCTATTAGATTACTTTTATCTGTTGCTACTGCTTTTGATTTTGAGGTAGAACAGATGGATGTGAAGACAGCATTTCTTCATAGGGATCTAGAAGAGAAAATATACATGATGCAACTTGAAGGCTTTGCAATGAAGGGTAAGAAAGAGCTGGTATGCAAGTTAAAGAAGTCTCTATATGGGCTAAAACAATCACCAAGGATGTGGTATTAGAAATTTGATACATTTATACGGGGACTTGGCTTCACCAGAAGCAAAGTAGATCATTGTGTGTATTTTAAATTATTGGTGACCATGTTATTTATCTGGTCGTGCATGTGGATGATATGTTGTTGGTTGGAAATGACAAAGAAATTATCCAGGATTTGAAGACCCAATTGTCCTCCAAATTCAACATGAAATATCTTGGTGTTGCAAACTATATTTTGGGCATGGAAATTAAAAGAGATCGGGCAAAGAGGAAGCTCTGGTTAAACCAAAGGAAGTATGTCGAGACAACACTGTAGAGATTTAATATGCAGGATAGTAAACCGGTGAAGCTTCCTCTTCCTGTAGGTGTGAGGTTATCTATTGAACAGTGTCCCAAGACACAAGAAGAGGAAGAGGACATGTCCCGTGTTCCATAGGCAAGTGCAGTCGGTAGCTTGATGTATGCAATGGTTTGTACTAGACCAGACATTGCACATGCAGTGGGAGTATTGAGCAGGTTTATGTCAAAACCAGGGAAGGAGCACTGGACAACAATGAAGTGGGTTTTCAGGTATTTGCGTGGCACTAGTGATTATGGTTTGTGCTACCAAGGAATATCAAGATTGGAAAAAATGTTGGATATTTGTGGCTTTGTTGATGCAGACTGGGCTAGAGATCTGGATCAGAGAAGATCTACAAGTGGGTATGTGTTTAACCTATTTGGAGGTGCAGTCAGTTGGATGAGTAGGAAACAATCTGTAGTGGCACTATCAACTACAGAGGCAGAATACATGGTATCCACTCATGCAAGAAAGGAAGTTTGGTTGCAGAGATTGTGTTCAAGTATGGGGTTAGTACAGGGAGCTAAGGATAGACTGTGACAGCCAAAGTGCAATTTTCTTGGCAAAGAACCCGGCATATCATTCAAAGACAATGCACATTGATGTTCAGTATCACTTTGTGAGGGATATGATAGAAGACAAAAGGGTGTTGCTGGTAAAGGTGGACACTGAAGAATACTGTAGATGCATTGACAAAATCTATGAGCTCTGAGAAGTTCTCTTGGTGTAGAGAGACAATGGGCATTTCAGGGCTATAAAAATGACTAAGCTCTCCTATGGCCCCCTATGGAAAGAAAACAACAAGTGGGAGAATGTTGGGTTGTGTTATATTCTTTCCATGACTACCCCACATAGTTAATTAGGGGGTTAGAGGGGGGGTGGAGCCCCCCTTCATTGCGCTGATTGTGTAGTGTGGGGGGGGGGGGGGGGGGGGTTTCGGGGATCACAGGGGGTTTGAGGCATACCCGTAACCCCACTTTATGGGGTCTGGGGCAGCGCCCTGGAAAATTTTGGTTTTGGACCCTATGTTAGGTTGGGCGGACCCACTTATGGTTTTGTGCATGATTTTCGCACATGGTTTTGGATGCGATGGTTTTCATTCCATGGTTTTGGTCACAGTGGTTTTTCGGTCCATGGTATTGGATGCTTCGGCATGTATAAATATGTATTGTAACATTGAAAGGAATATAATGAAAAATCAAGCTGGTAGTCCCAATTTTGGGATCCAGGGAAATCCATGTATATGTGTTTTATGTGTTATGCTCTCGCATTTTTTATTTTATGTGTTTTAGAATTCATATGCAAGTAATTTCTATACAGGGTTAAGACCTACATTTTTCCCAACATTTAATGCAATAATGATCTCCATCAAATGAGTTGTCCAAAATGGAATTAGAACCTGGTTGCATAATTTTACAGAACAGGCATAGCTTGAGTTTATCAAGACAATGCATGTGAAATGTTCAACCTATGATGACAATCAATGTGCACTTTCATTGACACTTCCTCACTTCTGGTTGCATATGTACTTATGTTTTGGTGAGATTTTTTTCAAACTGTCGCTTTTGCACACCTTTTCATTTGTGAGTCTCAATTTCATGTTTATGACTATCACTTTTTCTTATTTTCACTTTTATAAGTGTCATTATCATGTTATCTTTGCTCTGGCATGTGTCATTTACAATGTCGTTTGCATTTTGCAAGTGTTGTTTGCACTTTTCTCTTACTATCGCCAGTGTCATTTTTTGGGCATGGGGAGTGTCGCACATCATATAAGTGGATTTATGGTTCGTCTCAAGGGATAAATTTGGTGTTAATAAGTTCCATTTATCATTTAGAGGTATTATATGCATCCCCAAAGTTTCAAGCACTTTCGCACAAGTGTCGTCATGGTTGTCGCAAAGTGTACCTTAAGTGTCGCACTTGGAGGAAGTTGTTGTATTTCCATCACATTGAGGGGATCATGCTGTTCTTATATTCTGAGTGGTCAATGTTGTGTCATCAATTATTTTGAGTGTGTGATCATATTCAAGTTTTTCCCTTACTCACTTAGACCTCACTAATCCCACATAGCCAAATACCGAAAAGTTCATGCCCGGTCAACTTGGCTTCACTCAACCCTTATAAACTATGCATTACGCAGTCTCAACCCTCAAACTCAGACCTTTCCTCTTGGAACTATGAAATACGCAGTTCTTGCCTCCCAGAACTACGCATTATGCAGTCTCAATGCTCAACCCTTACCCTTGATCTCCATAATTGCGCAACCTTGCCGCTGAGTTACCTTCTTCTCCTCATTGCACAGTCTCAAGCCTAAAGCTTACAACCTGACTCCTTAAACTATGCAACTATGCATCTCTCTCTCCATAACTACACAATGGGAAACCTCAAGCCTCAAGCCTGCGTCCTTGAGCTGCTAAACTGCACAATTGATCCAGGTGGATATTGTTGGCCACCTGCCTATTCCACCTATACCTCCAGTTAGTTTCATATGTTTCCTTGATTATAGCAGCATTTACTATTTTTAGCATTTTTTGGGTCCTGAATTTCTAGAGTTGTTTTAACCCCCTAAACGGTGCTATTTTTAGGTTTGCAGCAGGCCCATAGCCGCCTATGGAAAATCATGTATTAATCAGAGAGATACTTCCAACAAGGTATCATATGCGCCAAATAGAGATCATATGACCAAGTTACGACCCGGGGAAGTTGGTTTCCCAATTAACCCCAACAGGGCCTACAAACTCTTGGTGTTTCATCTCCTAAGGTTAGCGTTTTTCTTGTTTAGGGTTTTCCTTTGTTGTTCAATAATAAAAATGCCCTTGAGCCTCATTGTAACACAGTTGAGAGGCATGTAGCCACCACATCTCTTCTCAGAGATAAGCTACCATCGCCCAAGCTAGTTTATTTCCATTCTGTATGTAAGCATATTTCAGTTCTTTGATGTTAATGAAATGAAGTTTTATTTCATCTAAATCTCTGTGTTTATATTTATATCTATATTTGTTTTATTTCTGCATAAATTCGGATTAGTGGTATCAGAGTGGTCTGCTCTTTCTCTTTTTGGTTTGCATGTCCCCAACGGGGTCAGGGTATAAGGAGTTATGGCACGAACTGGTTGAACCTTTGCAAGACCAATCCCGCAAACCTTGACGACCTCCCATGGCAAAAGAAAAGAAATAGGAGGGATCAAGAGATCCTTTCAAAATATTGCTCGAGGAAGCCCTCAAGTGACAGAGGAACACGGTGATGGATAAATTTTCCTAGATCCTTCAGCGGCTAACCATAGGCAACACATATTAATCCAACGGCCACTCTGGAGGCACCACTCCTTTTAAGGTACAATTTAACTTTGACACTCCCATATTTTAAGGCCAAATAGATGCAGACGTCGTAGATAGATGGTTAAATCTGTTGGAAGGACATTTTTCGGTTCATGAATTTTCTAATCAAGAAAAGATACTTTTACACTTCTCAAAGTCACCCCCCATGTTAAGGACATGTGGGAAACCTATTGTGAACAAAAGGATGAGAGGGAATCGTCATTATTTTCAGCTGCACCCACTTGGAATTCTTTTTGAGACGCCATCAAGGAACAATATTACCCTGTCAGGAGCTATGAAGATAAATACATAAGGTGGACAACGTTGTGGCCGGGAAGGGAACAAGATGTATCAGAGTTCACAAATATTTTTCATACCCTTTGTACGAAGTTAAGTATCAAGGATTTTGAGCAGCATTCGGTATTCAAGTATCGTGGTTTTCTACACAAGTACATCTAGAAAGAGATAGAGTGTTAGGCCCCTATATTACTAGTATAACCCCTTATTGTTATTAGTATAACCCCCTTATTATATTGTTGTACCCATGTAGTACCCATATTGTTATTATTGTGCCCCATAGAAGCCCACTATTGTTATTATTGTGCCCTTACATTATTATTGTTATGTCAACTCTGATTATATTATGACCCCTTAGAGCTATATATAGAAAGGAGGTCTTGTCATTTGTATCATCCAAGAATTGTTCATTTGTGTAATGAAAAGGAGGTTTCCCCCTCGAAGAGGCTTATTTATAAGGCGTTCATCTATCTTTTCTATCTTTTTGTGAACTGGTTTCATAACATTTGGTATCAGAGCTTTGAATTCTAGGGTTTCGCTACTCCAAACAGGTTATCATGGCATTCGCAATATAACTTTTTTTCTGCGACGTTTTAGACGCTAAAAAAAAACCGATTTGGGTTGAAATCATTTTGAACCTCGTGTCCGAATTTCAAAGGCTTTAGAGCTATATTTCCAAATATATGATCTGAGGAAGTTGGCCTTTTGGCAGCCTCCCGAATTACATTCCAAACAGGTGATCTGGGGAAAATCATCATAACTTTTGTTTTGAGCATCAGATTGAAATTTCGTAAGAAGTTACAGAAAGAGGATGGACTGTAGTTTCCTGTATATGGTTTTTAGATACGAAGGTCAAAACAGTGACACGTGGAACTTCATACAAATTCTCTCTTTGGAAAAGGTATATAATCAGGTCATCTTGGGAGATTGTGCATAACTCTTTCTTGGAGAATCTAAATTCGATCAGACTCATGGCATTGGAAAGAGGATGTAGAGGGCTATTGCAGGTTGCAATTTCAGAACTGGAAGAGCTGAAATTACAGAGTTATAGTCATTTCAAGATCGAGCTCCTAAAATCAAGAAAAGGCGATATGAGGAAGTTTGATGGCAAGGATCTGGTAAATTGGATAATTCAGATGGAGCAATATTTTGATCTACATGGTGTACCACTGTTACAAAAGGTATGTATTGCATCTTCATATTTAGAACTGGATCAATTTTTATGGTATAAAGGGCTTTGTTCTCGTAAACAACTTGTTACGTGGTCAATTTTCACGGAGGAAATGATAGCACATTATGAGGATACAAAGAGAAACACCTTCTTTAGCCAATTGATAAATCTCAAACAAAAGTGTTCAATGGCAGAGCACATTGAGGACTTCCAAAAATTGAATATAAGGGTAAATGATATTCCAGAGAAGCAAAGGATTGATGTCTTCATAGGTACTTTAAAGGATAACATTCAACATGAGGTTCGTTATGGTGTTGACCACTGTGCTTGACTCTTGTGGACACGAGACTTCGGGGTGGCCACATCTTTACAAGAGTGATCCAAACTTCGGCAACACATACCAAATGCTCTTGGAAGGAAAGCAAGTTCCAGATTTTCACCTCTAGGGAACACACTATTATGTCACCTGGGACACCTCTGTGTTCCTACAAGTGAGCATGCCAAGATGATTTGGGAGGCACACTACATTTGGGTCGTTGGAAATTTCAGAGTAGAGAAAATAGTGGCAGTGCTACAAAAGTATTTTTATTGGCCGAACCTTTGACATGATTTTGGGAAGTAAATTATATCCTTCACTGCATGCACCATTTCCAAACAAACAATCAAGAAACAAGGCCTATATACTCCTCTGCCTACTCCTAGTTGGCCTTTGGAATCCATCTCCATGGATTACATGTTAGGCCTTCCTTCTACTATGCATGGAAACAACTGTGTGCTCGTGCTCATCGACAAATTCTCTAAGATCGCCATTATGGCAGCCTACAAGAAGAACATCACATCATAATCCACTGCTAATCTCTTCTTTGAATGAGTGGGGGTACATTTTGGGATCCCACAGTCCATTATCTCAGATCAAGCCTCTATTCAATATTGGATACCAAGCTCACTAAGTCCGCGACCTTCCACCCCCAAATTGATGGCCAAATAGAGGTCGTCAATAGGATGATCATGCATAATTTTTGCATGTACAAATCGAAGAATCCATGCAGATGGGATGAAAGCCTCCCTATGTCCACCACAGCTACAAAAGAGCTCTCCATAACTCAACTAGCCACATCCCCTTTCAGGTGGGATTGGGATTTCCAACCACTATGTCCCATTGATGTGGACATACCATTTACATCTACCTCATGTCCAGTCTAAAGTTAAGCAAGCTAACAACTTCATTAAGTGCAACATTCAACACATCCACCAGCATGTCCATGACATATTTGACAAAGTGTTAGGCCCCTATACTACTAGTGTAACCCCTTATTGTTATTAGTATAACCCACTTATTACATTGATGTACCCATGTAGTGCCCATATTGTTACTATTGTGCCCCATAGAAGCCCACTATTGTTATTATTGTGCCCTTACATTATTATTGTTATGTCGACTCTGATTATGTTATGACCCCTTAGACTCCTATATATAGAAAGGAGGTCTTTTCATTTGTATCATCGAAGAATTGTTCATTTATGTAATGTAAAGGACGTTTCCCCCTCGAAGAGGCTGAATTCTAAGGCATTGATCTATCTTTTCTATCTTTTCTTGAGCTGGTTTCATAACATTTGGTATCAGAGCTTTGGATTCTAGGGTTTCGCTGCTCCAAACAGGTCATCATAGCATTTTCAGTATAACTTTTTTTCTGTAATGTTTCAAAAGTCGCAAAAAAAACCCATTTGAGAAGAAATTGCGTTGAACCTTGGATCTGAATTTCAGAGCTTTTCGCACGACATTTGCGGAGATATGATCTGAGGAAGTTGGTCTTTTTGCATACTCCTGAATTACATTCGAAACAGGTGACCTGGGGAAAATCGTCATAAATTTCTCTCTGGGAATCAGATTGAAATTTCGTAAGAAGGTACAGAAAGAGGACAGACTGTAGTTTCTTGTATATCTTTTTCAGAACCAAAGATCGAAAATTGTACACGTGGCACTTCATACAAGTTCGCTCTTCTCGAAAGGTCTATAATCAAGTCACTGTGGGAGATTTCGCATAACTCTTCCTTGGAGAATCCAATTTGGGTCAGACTTGTGGCATTGGAAAGAGGACATAGAGGGCTACTACAGGTCACAATTTCAAAACTTAAAGATCCGAAAGTACAGAGTTACAGTCGTTTCAAGGTCGAGCTCCTAAAATCAAGAAAAAGCAAGATGAGGAAGTTTGATGGCAAGGATCCGGTAAATTGGATACTTCAAATGGAGCAATATTTTGATCTACATGGTGTACAACTGTTACAAAAGGTATGTATTGCATCTTCATATTTAGAACCAGATCAATTTTTATGGTACAAAGGGCTTTGTTCTCGTAAACAACTTGTTACATGGTCAATTTTCATGGAGGAAATGATAGCACATTATGAGGATACAAAGAGGAACACCTTCTTTAGAGCAACACCACAACAATTGGAAAGAGTAAAAGGGCTTTGTGACATAGTGGAAAGCAAAATTATGGAAACCAGGAAGCGTACCCCTCACAACTATAAAGATGGAAGTGTTGTTTCTCCTAGCCTTCCACGACCTACAAGAGTTACACCACAACAATTGGAAGAAAAAAGAGAAAAAGGGCTTTGTTACAATTGTGATAGCAAATGCACTAAAGGTCATAAGTGTGCTGAGAAGAAATTATTTTACATAGAATATGAAGAGGAGGAAGAAAAGGATCAAGAAACAACAAAAGAAGAAGATATACGCCAAGACCCCACCCCAGAGAAAGAAGAAATGAATCAGACCATATCTTGTAAAGCATTGGCAAGAATTACCACTCCTCAAAATCTCAAGATAGAAGGACATATCAAGAAGAAAAAGGTGCAAGAAGTGAAAGATCACATTGAGAAAGAAGAAATGAATCCAACCATATCTTGTAATTCATTGTTCGAAATTACCACTCCTCAAACTATCAAGATAGAAGGACATATAAAGAAGAAAAATGTTCAAGAAGTGAAAGATCACATCGAGCATCAAGAAATGAATCTGACCATATCTTGTAAAGGATTGGAAGAAATTACCACTCATCAAACTCTAGAGATAGAAGGACATATCAAGAAGAAAAAGGTTCAAGCAGTGAAAGCTCACATCGAGCATCAACAACAAGTTCTCCAACTTTTAAAGGATAACGCCACTTCGGTGCAAAATCAAACGAAACAACAGGTAGATCAACATCGTAGTGAAAAATGTTTTGATGTAGGTGATTGGGTATTTTTACTGCTACATCTCAAGCAAGCTATTTATGAGAAGGAAATGTTGGCAATACTACATGCACTTAAAAAATGGCGACCTTACCGAATGGGAAGACTCTTCAAGGATGAGGATGTGGAAGCATTGTTTTGTGCTATTTATATTATCCAACCAGATTGGATAAAAGAAGCAAGGGATGAATGGAAGAAGGACGAAGAAGTATGGCCACTTATTCAAAAGTTGCAAAAGATCCCAATTCAAACAATATTGCCAGAAATTAAAGAGGAAGGAAAAATCATATTGGAACCTGGAGCAGTCACAGAAACAAGAACCTGACAGCTACGAAAGCGATCAATTTCAGAGTATCTCATCAAGTGGAAGAACTTACCC
The DNA here is from genome assembly GCA_031772625.1 of Pinus tabuliformis. Classification (NCBI taxonomy): domain Eukaryota; kingdom Viridiplantae; phylum Streptophyta; class Pinopsida; order Pinales; family Pinaceae; genus Pinus; species Pinus tabuliformis. The sequence continues at coordinate 1,067,034,749 of CM062815.1, forward strand.
GCTGAATATTCCACATGGGAGGACAAGAATTTTATACATAAGCATCAAGAACTACTCAAGCGTTGAGGACAACGCTTTTTGAAGGAGAGGGGCATGTTAGGCCCCTATACTACTAGTGTAACCCCTTATTGTTATTAGTATAACCCACTTATTATATTGATGTACCCATGTAGTGCCCATATTGTTACTATTGTGCCCCATAGAAGCCCACTATTGTTATTATTGTGCCCTTACATTATTATTGTTATGTCGGCTCTGATTATGTTATGACCCCTTAGACTCCTATATATAGAAAGGAGGTCTTTTCATTTGTATCATCGAAGAATTGTTCATTTATGTAATGTAAAGGAGGTTTTCCCCTCAAAGAGGCTGAATTCTAAGGCATTGATCTATCTTTTCTATCTTTTCTTGAGCTGGTTTCATAACACAAAGCCAATTATAAGTACAAGAAATATCATGATCAGCATCAAGTGCCACACAAGTTTCCAAGTGGGCGACAAAGTTTGGTTACATGTTCAGAAGGAGTGCCTCATTGGGCCCCACCGCAAGCTTTTCCTGCTTTGATATGGGTTGTACAACATCACTAAGCTTGTAGGGGATAATGCCTTCGATCTCAACATTCCATCATTCCTTTTTCTGCACTCGGTGTTCAATATGGACGAGTTGCGACCATACTTTCCTCCATTGTTGGACACATTGGACGTTGCTGAGCTGCTGACACCAACAGAGCTCAACCCAAGTTACATCGAGCAGGCCACAAGTGACAGGATTAGACACATATATCAAGAACACTCACTAGCAGAGGATCCAGCTATATCGAGTTGTCAAAGCAGGCCAACTCCTTCACCAGGGCAAGAGGTTCACCAGGTACCAGGTTCAACAGAAATTTCCTCACCTCATGGAGGCTCTACACACATTGGGGACCATTGCTTCCTAAGGGGGGAAAACTGATCCAAGTGGAAATTGGTGGCCACTCACCTATTCCACCTAGGCCTCCAATCGGTTTCATTAGTTTCCTTGATTACAGCACCATTTACTATTTTTAGTAGTGTTTTGAGTCATTAACTTCCGAAGTTGTTTTGACCCCTTAAACGACATTTTTTTGGGGTCCACAACAGGCCCCTCCTAAGTGTCTGCAAAAAATCCTATTATACACAGAGATTTATTTCCAACGAGGTATCGTGCCTGTCAAATGTAGATCATATGACCAAGCTACGACCCCGGGAAGTTGGTTTCCCAACTAACCCCAATAGGGGCCACAAACTCTTGGATTTTCATCTTCTGGGGTTAGGGTTTTCCTTTGTAGTTTAACAATAAAAAGGACCTTGAGCCTCATTTTAACATAGTTGAGAGGCATGTAGTTGCAACATCTCCTCTCATAGATAAGCTACCATCACCCAAGCTAGTTTATTTCCATTTTGTATGTAAGCATATTTCAATTCTTTGTTGTTAATTAAATGAAGTTTTATTTTTGTTGCATCTTTGTGTTTATGTTTATATCTGTATTTTTTTGTGTTCCTACATAAGTCTATATCAACAGTCGCCTTGTCCTGGCCTTCCTAAACTATACATTGTCCAGTATCAAGCCTCAGTCCTAACCCTTAACCTCTGGAAATGCGCACTGTGCAATCCCTGAGCCAGTCCCTCAGTCTAACACCAATTTCTAGTACAATCAATGGTTCTCATGAAGCATGTTAGTCTAGGAGTTTGTCGGACTGATGTCGTCTTGTCATTAGTTGTTTCTAGTTGAAGATATTAGATCATGTCATGACAAGATGATGAAGAAGGAGAAGAATAAGGAGATCATGCTAGAAGAAACCCATGCAACTACAAAGAAAAGTTGAGCATTGAATAGGAGATGAAAGGGAACTAGATTACAACAATAACTGAAGAACAAGATCGTAATGAAGACTCCCTAATTTTAAACCTTATGGAGGAGGAAGAAGAAGAACATGCACCATATTTCAAGAAGACACAAAGATAGCAGTAGAAAGAATGGATTGATATTACCATATCATCATGCAGCCCGTGTCATCAATGTCATGTCATGTATTGTTAAGGTGTCATGTCAAGATGTATATGAGTCATCATTTGCCACATCATTTATGGATTATATTATTTTCAATATGTGATAAATGTAATGTAAAGTGGAATTCCAAGAGCCATCCAAAGGATGTGAAAATTCATTGTTATACAGAATTTATGACTGCAGACAGAAGTGTCTTCCCTAGGCCTGGTGGAATGATCTAGAACAACAAAAAGCAAAGGGAACAATGTATTCCTTAAATTAATTGAATGATGGGATGAGGCCTACCTGTAATCTATCGTAATATTCACTCCTTCTTCGACTTGTATGCTCCAATCCTAGTTCCGATCGCTATAATTAGAACCTGCACAATAAAACAAGACAAGCCAAAGATATATGACATCTATGTAGCATAATCCAATCACTTCATTCAATAGATCAACATGGTATTGAAATACATAAAATCATAACATCACATATAGGAAAATAATATACTCTTTGTATTAATAGAAATGGAAAGAGTTACAACCAAAAATAGGAGTTGATCTTGTAGAAGAGCTCCCCAAGTTGACTTGTCCTTTTCCTGCCACAAAGTATGCCTCTATGTCACCCTAATGCATGGAATAATGCCTCTCAAAGCAACATCATGAGGGTACAATCAATCTCCAAAAGAAAATCTCTTGTCCATGGATGGTTGTAAATATATAGATGAGGGAGGTAGTTCATGAATTCTTATCCATTTACCAATCTACGCTTGAGATCTACTTGAGATGGTAGAATGAGCTCAAGGGATAAGAGGTGAAAACTCCAAGGTAGGATCGGATAGGATTCAAGACTCTTATCCAAGGTAAATGGTTGAAACAACCTCAAGAAGCTTTTGGAAGAGGAATCTTCGGGATTCTTTTTATTTTTCCTGAATTTCTAGAATCAGCGCACCCCCAATACTGAGCAACATGTTGGTGATTAACGCAAGTGCAGAGAGGGTCAACTTGGTGGTCAGCATTGGTCCCTAAAGGGCCAAGGCGCATTGGGCCTTAAAATCTTGGAAACTTATCATTTTCTCACCAGCATAACCAATGACAATTGTTCTACATTCTTTGATCTTTATGGTTTATCATCTCCCTTTTTAGATACTTGTCAAGAAGTTGAGGCACTTCAACCCTCGTTGATGGTTATGTCAAGCTCCCACTTGAAATTTGAGTAAAACCATAGAGAGATATGTTGAAACTATGAGTTGAAAAAGTAGTTTTTCCTTTTTCCCTCTAAAATTTAATGACGTAATCTAATCTTATTTTATTATTTCCACTATTATTTTATAATATTCCTTAGTAGGCCCATTTTAGACATCATAATTTCTCTAATGAAGGATTATAAGAAAACATGAAATGACAAAAAGAAAAGCATGTACTCAAAGGAAGAGAATGATTACAAAAGCAATGAGAGCATGATTAATGTTGAAAGAGGTGAGATATTGTTCATAGCCAAAGAAGAGATTGAAGCAGAAGTAGATTATGAAGGATAACTCATAATTGACTTAAACAAATAAAAATTCCAATAAAGAAGGTGAATCAACTAGAAAAAAAACTACAAGATAGAGATCAAGATGCAGACTCTGATGTCTCTCTAAAAGTTGAACTAGAAGAAGCTAAAAGGATAAAGGAGTTTTTGTTAGAATAGATTAACAAAATGGAGGAACTTTATGAAAAAATGGAAGCATAAATTATGCATTTGAGAGGAGAATTAGATCCACTCAATCGAAATTTGAATCTTATCAAAGGGTTTGAGCCATTAGATCACATCCTCAGCATCCATAGATCTCCCCTCATCTTTGTTATCAAGAAGATTGTGATACATACAAAGATTAATATCTCTCAAGGACATGAAATGGAGAACAACTTAAAAGTCATGTCAACCTAAAAGTCATGTGCATACATTCGATGGATGCAACAACAACACAATTAAATATTCCAAGCAAGTGATGAATCATCCCAAGCATGTTCACTTCAACATCTCAAGTGAAACTCATAAATACACCAAGAATTAGCAATACACATCTATTCCAAGAAGAGAAATCAGGATGAAAGTATAAGGCCCACTATGACAGAACATATTCTCAAGGAATCCACAAGAAGCAGAGGAACAAGAGCCAAAGATCAACAAAGAGATGAATAAGTTTACCAAGGAACAACTTCAAAATATATGTTTCATCAAGACAACTTCATGCAACCATGTATCAAAATATGTTTTTTGGTTATTATTACTCATGCACTAAATTTAGACATAAGGCAAGGGATTGCAAAGTCTATGCCAAGTATAGAGGGTATTATCAAACTTCCAAGAATAGATGTATGGGCACTCAAACTAGAAGTTATAACAAAAAGTCATATGGGAAATTCCCACCAATATGCAAAGCCAACATAGAATGTTACAAGTTCCATAATGAAGGACATATAGCACATCATTGTAGTATCAATTTGAGGTGGTTCAAGGGAGAAGGACTCTCTTGTAACCCAAGGATCAACTCCAAGGCATTCAAATTGAGACAATAAGAACCAATGATAGATCTGATTATTTGGATCTAATCCATTTGTGAAATCTTCTTTAAGAATATATATTATTGGAGTGAAACTTGAAGGAGAAAAATCATGCATGATAGATGCATTTTAAGAAAATAAGAAATACCATGCCTAAGGGGAATAACTATGAAAAAGAGAAAGTGAGTAGGCCAAGTGAGATACGTATGAAGGGGGTATAGCCATTTGACAGAAGATGGGAGTAATTTATTCCCCACATGGAGGAATAGCTCATTGATTTTATCCAAGGATTATATGGCTTCCCTCCAGCCTTTGATAAGAAGAATGTGTACATAGCGCGAACATTTCACGAAAAGAAATTTTATTGACAGGAGGAGAGTCTATTCATATGATAGGGAGCATATTCTTAGGGGGATAATTCATTCATAAATCAATAGGAAGAAACAAAAACAATTATGTAGCATTGATAAGTAGTCACCTAGTAAGCATCCATCATTGGAAAATCCCTTTACCATTGATTTCAAAGGGGGAGAGAAAGCATACATTGAAGGATAGAGAGTAGACATTGAAAGTAGTCTTTAGACGAGTAGCTTGATAGGGAGATTTCTCATTGGACCAACAACTTGATAGGGGGAGTTCATGATTGAACCAATAGCTTGACAAAAGGAATTCAATCTATTTTCATCAATGGCCATCAATGTATAGCGGTGTTACCATCAATGATGAAGGGGGGCATTGCTATACTTAGTGTTTTCATTGATGAAAACCAGTGTCATTGATTTTAAAGGGTGAGTCAAAGAAAGAATTAGTGTCATTGATGACAATTAATGGAAGCAATATGATAATCTAATTTCTTGACAAGATCACATCAAATGATGTTAAAATGCTTGAATTTTACTAAACTTATGTTGAAGTTATGATATCAAATGAATCTATGGATGACATTATTGGATAGTCCTCTCCAATATCTTTTCAACAACACATCACAATTTATCAAACTCTTCTTGAATTAGAATATATGTCAATTTGAAGTTGGCACTGGCAAAAAGGGAAAAAGCACCAAATTTGGTTATAAAACACCAAATTTGTTAAATGTCGTGCATGTTCAGGGTGTATCTAAGCATTGATGAGAAATCGACAACATCAGGCACAAAGGTATTTTCACCTTTTAACACAAATAAACATCATGCACATTTCAATTGATCTAACAATGGGAGATAGCATGTATGGTGGATTGCGTGCAAACCCACACAACTTTTAACAAAGAATTCACCCCCTATATTCCATGTCGATTTTCTCTAAACCAGTGAAATATTGACACATGGAATCCCTAGACCAATAATATTTTGACACATGACAAACATTAAGTGGACCCACAAAGCACAAGTAAGCATGATGTGGCCTCATGACGTGAACAAACAAGTGGCAGGATTCAATTGGAAAAATGACACTTAAGTGACATGCTAGCATAGGAATGTCCCAAGGAAGATGTGTTAATTTGGAAGCTCAATGACAAATCCCAACCATGCGACAAGATTCCTCTTTTTGAGAGGACAATTTTGACTATAGAAGCGCAAAATTTTGACAAGGGAAGTGTATTTTTTAATTAAAGCCCATATATACATATTTGATCAGGATGACCCTAAAGAAAATTGGACACTCTTGGAAGTTTATAAATACAAGTGACCTAAAACTCATATGGACATGATCATGAATCATTCTTATATTCTCTTCTTTGGTTTTGGCTTGCACAAGTCTAAGGCAATTCGCGGAGATTGTCTTGCACAGGTACAAAATTGCAGGGTTTGAAGCTCACACACATGTATAGGGTTTTGGGTCATAACTGCAGGTTTTTCACAGTCATATTTTGGATATAACAATACTTGTGTAGGCTTATGCATGTGGCTGAAGGGTTTCAACTGCACACATGACACTCTTTTCATACAGTTGAGACCTAGGATTTGAATTTTCAGTTGACCAAAGATTTCACCAGTTGATTGCAGAGTTTGGTAGTTGACCATAGATAGTGATAGTTGATCGCGGGTTTTGAATCAAGGTGCTAGATTATTATCGTTATTGGGTTCATCTCATGTTCATTGTTTAGTTGATTTTGTTGGATAGGTTTATGGTTGAAGATATGGGTCATTGTACTCTCTTTTGTTGAATCATTCAATGAAAATATAATAAGAAGAACAATTTGAAAGGGTTTTCCCCATAGTGGATTTTTCCCTGGTCTCTGACCAATTCTGATGTCTCTATGTGTGAATTATTTTTTTCTATTGTTACTTTATGTTTCGCTACATTGTGATGATGTTATAATTTCTATATAATTGCATATGTTGTAAAACTGAATAATGATGTGATGCTATGGGGTGATTTAATATGCAAGTGAAGAAATGAAATTATCTAAAAGCAAAGAACAATATAGCCCTAAGAAAATTTAACATGGTATCAGAGTTGGGCTGAAGAAAATTCATTGAAGATCACCCCTATGAATACACCTTTGTTGGAAGCAAGAGAAGATGGAGGAGACCTAAAAGAATACTAAGGCTTGAAGGAAACCCTAGGCAATTTTGTTATTAGGGTTTGATGGATATTATGAGATTAGGGCTTGAAAGAAACCCTGGATTATGACAAAGGTTTGGGATATTCAATCTAGAAACCCTAGCATGGTCAACGTGAATATGTTCAAGCAATTGTGGCAGATTTGATGTATCCCTAGATGGGACAGTCTCAATTAGGCCTTAGTTATTGCTGAAGTTGATAAATATATTGAAGGCAACAATATTATATGGTCAATGGATAAACATGACTCTTGAAGGTTGGTTCAAGAGGGAGATGATCACCTCTCATTGAAGATAAGTACTTTTTCAATTTAAGTTACTTCTTTGTGTCTTTACTTTTGTTTAGATTTATTGATTTTATCATTGGTTATGATTCTTGCATGTATATTTGAGTATTTAGATAATTATAACCTCATGATAAGATGTGATAAGTGGATCCGTCTCGAGTGTCATCTGAGGTGTAGGAAAAGATGGCTAATGCAGGAAGATAAGAGCTAGTGCTGGAAAGGAGGCACCTGATGAAGAGTTGACAAAGTGCTCTAGCTACCAATGTCAAATAAGAAAGTGCACAGGAATCTAAATACTACAAGATATGTAGGGTATATTGTTTCAAATGCAATATTGGATGGAAACATAAGGATGGCAAGGTAATGATGATAATTAATGAAAACAAAATAATAGTATCAAGAAACAAGATACATGGCAGAAATGGCTTTTAGCTTGATCATATATTCACAATTAATAATAATGATACATTATTCACACACACATGAGGCCTCGTATTATAGAATTGAGGTTCTCATAACAAATTACCAATTTGGCTAATTGGTTGAACCTTCTCCATAACTTTCTCCATAATATATCCATGAATATCTCCACAAATATCTTCGTTGATTTTGTGTGATTTCGATCCCTAACTTCTCTCATTCTCCTCATTCTTTGGTTAGACATAGACTTCTAGAGTAAGTCTACTTTCATGATCAATAATTTCATAATTTCATTATTTTTTGAATACTTGTACTTATTAATTTTTTATGTGTATGAGGCTAATGTTCCCCCCCTCAATCATAAGTCCAGAGTAAGAAACTGGTACCATCTCCACGTCTTCATGCTGAAACTGTTGCACTGAGCCTCAATGAAAAACTACTTGAAAACCCACCAAAACTGGTTGTTGAAAACTGGAAGTTCACTTTCCAATTTGGAAAATTTGATGATGCCCAATGGTAGATTTGATGATGCCCACTAGCATATTTGATGATTCCCATTGGTATATTTGTTGATGTTCATTGGAAAATTTGTTGAGTTTGTCGAAAATTTTAGTCTGACAACAATCTTAAATTCCATCACCATTTCCCCCCTTTGTCAGTTTAAAGGAGAGACAATACATGGGTTTTGTTTGACCACTGATCATCTACATTTGATTTTTGAACTCCCCCCTTTAAGGTGTAGGAGAGTTTCTCTTTTTAATTTTTTCCAATCCTTCAAGAAACTTTATCTTTACCTATATCATAAGTAGATTTTAGGACTTATGCAGCTTCTTTACTTCTTGATTCCATGGACCAAGGGTTTATCTATCCCTAATTAACTGTTATTTTAGTTTTCTTTAGCATTTGACATTTCTCTGATAGATTATTTGTCTTCCCACAATGAAGACAAGGATGGAGATCAAAACATTTACTCTCCATATGACCATTTATTTTACAATGGTTACACTTAACAAGATTTTGGGTATTTTCTAGAAATCTGCACTTACAAACTAAATTGGTTTTGAGAAATATGGAACATAAAAATTGTTTTCTTTATTGTATCCCAAGCCATGTTGATATTTGTTGAAACAAAATTTCTTCCCAAGGTTTGATCACCATCTTGGAAAGACCATTGTTACTATAGATAATATTTTGTGTTTGTTTCATTAAGTCTCATGTATCACACTGAGCATCAATCATCTCTATTAACAACTCATCTGTATCACATGTTGCATCAAACTTTTCAATTAGATCTTTGATACAACTGGTTGCATCGTTTTTATTTAGTAGCACAACTTTCTCAATGAGATCAATTGTGTCACAACTTTCATCAGCCTGTTGGATGAGATCATTTTTTTCACAAATTTCATTTGTTGTTTGGATGAGGTCTTATGTGTCACAAAATGCATTTATCTTTTATGTACATCTTGCATCAAGTAGATCTTGTTTTTGCCTCAATTTTGTCTAGAGTTCATTAATGAGTTTCTCTTTCATATCTAGTTCATTTTGAAGATTTTTTGTTGCTTCTAATGCGCTAGTCATTTGATTAATTATATTTTGATTTCACTTTATCTTCCACTCAAGTACTTCAATTTTGTTGTGCTATTCATGGTTGTACTCTTACATTCTTTAGTTTCTAGTGTTGCATTTTGAAGATGTTTTCCTCCTTTACCCATTTTGGTCTTTAACACGCTCCTTTTACTCGCTCGCTTGATTATGTGACCTTAGGGTGTCGGGTACTACTGATAATGCACCCCAAAGTTCGATTACAATCTTAAATTTAATGATTCAGCTCACCCTCTCTCAAAGTAAAACATTACTTTAAATTACAACAATGACCTTCCCTTAAAAAAAAAATCATTTATCACTCCATATTACAAATCATTCCAAAATTACAAAAATTTACACTTTATCACTCCAAATTTACAAAAAAAAATTATACCTTATCTCTCCAAAAATTTACACCTGCATAAGAAAATTACCTTATTACTCCACCAACACTCCTTATCTCCCCATTAAATTACAATACCACACCTTATTCAAATCACTTAGGTATACCTTTTTAAATTTCCATAAAAAACTTTAATATTTTTAATCCCCTTTTAAGTTCCATTACAAAACAATTTTACGGTCACTTTATCAAAAGTGACTTAACATTGTCCTCTTTAAACTTTACACTTATCCATGTAATTCGTTAATGAAGAAATTAGGCATCATTTGATTTACACACCATATAATTTAGAAACGCAAGGAGGTCTTCCACCGGAAAGTCTTCCAACACAGGTCTTTTCACATTGCATAAGATCCTTCTCCACACTGGCCATACGCTAGTGCTCAGGCTACTCATTACGTTGGGCTCATTGTTGGTATCTCCTTTCACATTCAATAGTTTCTTGAAATGAATTGAATGTTGTGTTATATACCTAGGGGGGATAATATGGGGTACAAAGGGAGGTACCCAAGAGAATAATGTAATAATAAATAAGGTGGTTAACCCGTATCATGTAAGGGACCACAAGTAGTTAGTAATAATGTAATGGGCCCATGGTATTAGATAGATGGTATTGAGGAAACCATGGTAATGACCCATGGTATTGTATGATGTGGCCTATATAAAGGCTAGAGACTCCACATTGAGAGGTGTCAAGGAATATTGTGTGAACAAGCATATGGCTTGTGGAGTGTTCTCCTTCCTTAAGGAGTGAATGTATGGTGTTGCCCTACCTTAAGGGTTTGATAAATCAAGAAGCATTTTTATCTATTTCTATCTTATTATTTATGGGTATATTTGTATTTTCATATATTTTCATATCAGATTTATATCAAGTGGTATCAGAGCACTTTCTTGGGCAAAAGTGGAGAATTTTTTTTTATTTTTTCGTAGGAACTTTCTGGGGCGGCGAGTTTGCAGATCAGATCTGTACATTTTTGGGCAAAATCTGCAAAATCTAATTACAGATCTGGATTTTTTGTGAAAAAATACCCAATTTCAAAAAAGAAATTGGCTGAATCAGAGTCCAGATGAAGAAAATATCGCTGATCTAAAAATCAATGGTGTTGCAGATATTTTTCGGGGCAGCGAGTTTGCGGCGCAGATCTAGACGTTCTAGTGCAAGATCTGAAAAATCTAATTGAAGATCTGAAATCTTTGTGAAAAAAATACCCAATTTCAAAAAAAAATCAATCAATCGGAGTCCGGATGAAGGAGATATCGCTGATTTAAAATCAGCTCTTTTTTCAGAATTTTTTGTGACGACGGGAGAGTTGCAGCGCAGATCTAAAATTTCAGTGCCTGGATCGGGATTTCTATCACATGGGCAGATGCAGACTGATTGTTCCATTTCCAAAAACATGTCATAATAGGGATTCTGAGCAAGATTGACTAAATTGTGACAATTTCAAATTTTCGCCAAGTAAGTGAATTGTTTTCAAACACTCTTACAGGGAAAGATGATAGCTTTACTATTGAAGAATTCATACAAAGACTAAAATTCAAATATGGGCAATTTTGGAAGGCTATAGTACTGACTAGTCTGAAAGAAGAGGCTGCCATATGGTGGAACTCACTTGGCATCAAACAGTTGTCCAAATTTTCAGATGAAGAATTTGAAAAACTCTTTATAGACAAATGGTCTCGTGCTAGAAAAAAGAATGAGACACGTAAGGGGTTATTTTCTACTGGTGTCTCCTTATTGCAAGTTCATGGATTGATTCAGAAGGCGAAGATCATTGTGTCTATAAATCCTAGTTGCAAGCATAATTTTATCAATATTAATTTGGCAAAAAAATTACAAGTCCCAGCAAAACACATTGAAAACACACAAATAGATGATGAGGATGTTCAAGTGTATAAGGATTTGAAGATTTCTATGGATAAGTATGTGTTGCATGGTGATTTTTATACTTCAGAGATGGATAATATGGATTTTGTTTTGGGATATCCCTGGATGGAATCCGTGGGTACTATCAATATTAATGTGCAGAAGAAATTCCTGAAGCTCTTGTATAAAAAGAAGAAAATTACATTACAGGATATTTCCATCAATAAACAGGTAGAGTCCACAGAGGTCGAAGTAGAAGATGTTCCAGGGACTGACATATCAAAGGATGAGCCTTTGATGATTGACAATCAAACACAAACAAAGGCTGAAGCAGAAAAAGTTACAGGTGTTGATACATCGGATGAGAGCTCAGTGGTTGAAGTAATATTGGAAGATAAGACACCACAGCAGGCACCACAGCACGACGAATTAAAGAAAAAGACACCCTGGGGTAAAACTTCAACATATCATCACCCACCTCACCCCACAAGACAACAACCAGCAAGATGGCAACCAATTAGCCACAAGGACAACAACCCCTACAGGACAGATAGAGAGGAGCGAAGATCCACCTACTACACATCAACACAAAAGAGCTGCCACGGTCAACTTCCATCTTAAGCGAGTGAGGCACCAGCAAGATCGAGGGTTCACCTTTCTCTTGGATGGCTAGATGCACGTGCATGGTACCAATGGACCACTCTTTTGAGTCAATCTTATTATTTGTGTTATTCCCATGTTTCGGGGACGAAACATGCTAAAGAGGGTGGAATGTTATATACCTAAGGGGGATAATATGGAGTACAAAGGGAGGTACCCAAGGGAATAATGTAATAATGGGATGGGCCATAGTAATAAATAAGGTGGGTAACCCGTATCATGTAAGGGATTACAAGTAGTTAGTAATAATGTAATGAGCCCATGGTATTAGATAGATGGTATTGAGGGAACCATGGTAATGACCCATGGTATTGTATGTATGTGGCCTATATAGAGGCTAGAGACTCCACATTGAGAGGTGTCAAGGAATATTGTATGAATAGACATATGGCTTGTGGAGTGTTCTCCTTCCTTAAAGAGTGAATGTATGGTGTTGCACTACCTTAAGAGTTTGATCAATCAAGAAGCATTTTTATCTATTTCTATCTTATTATTTTTGGGTATATTTTTATTTTCATATATTTTCGGATCAGATTTATATCATGTTGGCGCTTCTAGTCAACGCTAACCCATTTGCGCCAAGGCATTTTGCATGAGCACTGGCTGCTCTATTGATGGTGATTTCAAATCTGACAAACACTTTTGCCAACACTGGTGTAAAAAAAACGTTGGTGCCAACAACCACTTCTACAAATGGTGTCTTTCTTCCACAGGGTTCATAAATTTTCCACGTAGGTTAAGGCTCCACGTTGGTATTCTCTCTCACGCAGCATTTTACTGCACTTATGCAGGTTACAAATTCTTTAGCGTATTGCAAATTACGTGTTTTTTTATTATAGGAATCCAAAGAACTTTCGTTTTTGCCTTAAGTCCAATTCAATGCTACTCCATGCATCGAATGAGGTACAGGCTTTCACTTTAAAGAAGAAAACCGCAAGAGTCTCCTTTTTCTCCCTTGCAGCTTATCCTTAAGCATAATGTTATATGTCTATGTACTTGCACAGTTCATAACGCATATTTTCAACGCAGGTCTCCAATGTCAGTCTCCACACAGGTCTCACGCAGATCTTCCAACGTTGCTCCAACCTACGACTTGAGAATCCTCACAAGACATCCCCTTTACGCTCTTCACAAGCAGCGATCTACACGTAGGAATCTTGGCAATGATTCTCCCACAATTCAGTCGAAACTCCTTCACGCTTAAAGAGGCGTAGACTTCATGCTTTTTCACAGTGGTCCAACAGCTTCAAATCTTGTTAAAGCTTGTTTAATCCAACAACCACACTTCTTGAAATATTACAATAGATTTTCCAACAGGAAGTCTGCAATTTCACACTCATTTTAGGCGCAACATTCTCACACAAATCTCAGCGCAACTTCCCACGAGTGCCCACAAGCAGCAAGTTTCCAACCAAAACTTCAACCCAAGTTTGCATCTTTGTTCAATGAAATTTTGCAGCGTCTCTTCCACCTAACTCAATGTAAGCGCTATATGTTTTCAACACAGATTCAACGCAGCTCAACACAAGGTTCCAGCTCTAAATCCAATATCTTCATTAGCTCCTATACCAAAGGATGATAATTAATTTAAACAAAATATACTAAATGATTATAATTAATTTAAACAAAATAATAATATCAAGAGACCAGATACATGGTGGAAAAGGCTTTAGCCTAATTGTATATTCACAAATAACACATTATTCACACACATGAGGCCTTGTATTATAGAATTGAGGTTATCATAGAAAATTATTAATTTTGCTAATTAGTTGAACTTTCTCTGTAACTTTCTCCACAATATCTCCACAAACATGTTAGCTGATTTTGTGTGAGCGGTAGTCTAAAAATTATGCTTTTTTGTCAAGTTATGGAAATCCCTGTCATATTTTGAAAAAATCTAGCAGGGATTTTTGTAAATCCAAGTAAAAGCTATCAAAATTCATAATTTTGGGTGCTTTAGACGTTTTTGATGGTGCTGAATCCATTTCCACCATCAAAAACATGGTTCAAACACTGCATTTACAAGATTTTTTGAAATTTTTTTGCCCGGATTCTGGCCACTTTTGGTCGTTGAAGCAATTCCTCCACCTCCGTAGACGACTCCTTTGTGTGATCTCCATCTCTAACTTCTCCCATTCTCCTCATTCTTTGGTCATATGTAGACTTCTAGACTAAGTTTACTTTCATGATTAATAATTTCATTATTTTGTAAATACTTGAACTTATTGATTGTCTATGTGAATATGAGACTAACAAGTAATCCCTAAGGTATGATGAAAATATCACCTTCACAAATGGCTCATGCATGGATATGACAGTAAGTTTGATTCATGGTATTTATGATGAGATGGTGCACTTCATATTGGACAAGTATCTTACATTCTATTAATTCATGATAAAGCTACTTAGATACATTGCTTTTTATATGGTGACTTGATACTATTGTTAATGCTTGTGATATGCATGATAACCATGATGATAAAAAAGTAACAATAAGATTGATATTCAGGATCTTCTTGTTGACCTTGTTTAGGTTTTGAAAAGCTTAGTAAATTGGACAATGTGATAAATATGGATGTCTTGACCTGATGGTTGGATAATATAATAAAGAAGTGATGTAGTGATTATGATCCTTGAAGTATAATGATACACTTGTCACTTGCCTTAATCATATGACTTTAAACCCTTGATGAAAATTTGATGCCATATTCATATGTGATGATGAAGTAGTTGATGCTAACTTGTTATGACCATGATGAATATGTGATATAGTTCGACTTTATTACAAGGGCTTCAATGGGGGAGAAATACCATACCAAATGGGTTCATATTGGGGGATATATATTGAGGAAAAATTGGCATAATCTATTGGGGGATATATAGGGGGTAAAGGGTTTTTACAGTGGGAAATATAAAAAATGGAGCTCAAAGTTAATGAAAAAATATTAAGGGGTATAAAAAATGTTAGTAAAAAAAAGGATACCTACAATATCTAGTGGAAGTAGGGGTTTTTTAAATTGGGAATGTGTATTGGGTTCGTATTGGTAGGGGGTTAAATAATGTTATTTTTAAGGGTATTTTCCAATATGTAGTCAAATTAAGGGTATTGTTTAATATGCCATGAACGCACGTGATAGGTCATAGGTTCAATGAGTGAAGCCCCCATGGACTTTATGATCTAACATTTATCTTGATGCATGAAAATATTATGATATACAGGTTGATGACTTGAATTATGATGGCTGAAGTGGCTGCTCATTAAGAGGGAGAAACTCTCCATAAGATGCCTACACCTATTGTCATTTGCATTAAATGTGTAGAAGATTCTTTATTGTTGAAGTAAATTTTTTTTACTAATATCTGATGTCGTTGGTCTGCAACATTTTTTGTTCTGAGAAGAGAGGGTTTCCCTTAGTCTAAGCCCCAACCACATGGAATAAATCTTATCATGTTGGTTATAAGCCTCACAACCACATAGAAGAAGGCCTATGGGTGCGGTTGTCCATGTAAGCCACAAAAACTAAATCCCTATGCACGAAAGCAGAAGTGCACCTGAAAAATGACACTCCTACAGACATGAAGCAGACAATAGAATGTTCTATGAGCAAGGAGGTTTGAATATTTGAATTACTATAGAGAATGTGAATTTGTTGACTAAACTTGTGTTTGCAGGGGACCAGAATATACATATTAGTATGTTATTTTGATTTGATCATTGAAGCTAGTATATGACAGTATTTGATAACAATTGCAAGGGTTGACAAGATTTTGCTTATTGACTTAACTCAGTTGGCTTGGATAATTGATGATGCCTCAAAAATTTAACATGATGCTTGATGGTTCATAGATATGTTTTGGGTTATGGATTGATTGAATTCACAATGATAAAAAAATTAGGGTTTTTATCATTGATGATTTGCCTTAATGACAATGTTATATGGGCATAGTGACATTCAGCGACTAATATTGGTATTCAATAGAGGTTTTGTACTCGAATCATTGGCTTTGACACATTGATTGAAGTATAAACAGTTGTGACTTATCCTTGAAAGCATTATATGAAGCAAGCTTCATGAGGTTGGTTATGTCTGTATTGAAAGTTACCTCGTGAAGCCAAGAAGATGTGCCAATCCAAACTTCTACTTCAAAAGTGGTCCAAGGTATGGCTTTGATTTTGGCTTTATAGTTTGATGGTCTATTCTTGACAGGTAATGAGCCTCTAATGATTAAAGTAAGAGGGATTTGGCCTCTGAAGTTCGAAATGAAGAATTATGGAATGATGAATTATTATATCATGAAGCTATTAGAGGAGTTTTTGAAAAGTGGACATGCAAATCTTTGGACATTCCAATTGAATTTCAAGAAGTTATGAAGAGATATTATTGAACCTGACTAGGAAATTGATAGTTTATTGAAGCATTAATGTTCTGTGTGAATACCAATCCATATATTCTGAGTCAATTCATGATTGAGCCTCTTCATACATAGTGAGTTGTCGTTGAGCACACTTCGAGATATTTTCATGGGACGATCAATTTTTAGTCTGAGATATTCTTCCTATGATATGTGACTGCATGGATGTACTGATGTTATTTGAGATCATTATTGATAAGATGATAATTTTTGGGTGTTGTTTTAGTATGAGATATATTTTGATGAAAAGTTTGTAGCATTAAGCACGGTTGGGGTTGAGCATGATGTTGTTGGCATGACTAGTTGTGAGGCAGGTTGAAGAAACTCTTTGGAAGTTATTTTGAATAGGTTCTAGATGTGACAATGATACATTGTGATGATAAAGAGTGGGATATGATTGGCAGAGAATCTCATATACAGTTGGGACTGATATATCTTCATATATTGAGATAGTGTTGCCATACGAGTCAAGTTGAGGCTTGTGTTTGTCACCTTCGTGAGAGGGAAGATGAATAATGTATACTTTTTGTGATATATATTTGTGCTAATGTAATATTGGATTTGATGTCCTGAAGGATTAGGAGATTGTTTTTATTGAGACATTATGATTAAACTCTTTAGTGAGTTGTTTACGCTGATACTAGATATGAGCACAATGATACGTTTCTAATCTACAGAGAGCATGACTGATCAGAACACTGAGCCAACTCTTCCCCCCATCTGAGCCCCTAGGTTGAGGAATTGAGATGGAGGGCTCCTGGAGTTGAGGGATCTCTGGAAAATAGGGTATAACCCCTATATGTTACCCATAGGGTCGAAGATGTCGCTCCCTTATCTTGGTCTATGCAGAGTATACCCCAGTTGGCATCATACCTACAAGCTGGGCCTTTTGGGAATACTACTCCTCAAATGGCCAACAAGTTGAGAGAGTGATTTGAGGTATACAACCCAAGTTGATTATGTTGCAGGTGTTCTACCACATGACTATTGAGTGTCATTGTTGGGAATATCAACAGGAAATAGGATGGTTGTGATCCTTACCTCGTATATCAAATGGCATCTCTCCCATTTTTTCCATCATGGGATGGTTATGATCCTTGTTTGGTAAGTGGTATCTCACCTATTGCTTGACATGGGGTGAGAGTGTCCCCTAGGAACTTCCCTGTTGTCATAGACATGAGGTGAGAGTGTCCAATAGGAACTTCTTCATTGTCATGGATTTACGAGTTGAGATGTGCTCCCTGATGTGGTTCCAAGTTAAGCAGGGCTCCCTGATGATAAGCTCTCTGATGTTTCCCAGGGGGTAGCATTGGGCTCCCCACTGGTAGTGATTCTAAGTGGTAGTAGTGGATCCTTGATGAATAAAGGGTGGTAGCTTAGGCTCCCCTCTGATATCATTTTTTTTCTTCTTTTATATTTGATAATTTTCAACATATGAGCAGAGATAATCATGAGATAAGCAGATATGAGCAGTGATGACATTTGATACAATTTAATGACAAGATTCTTGTGATGATTACATGATGTAGTTGGAATTTCTCCCTAGCTAAGAGGGAGTGTTAATTTTGCAGCTCAGTGATAAATTCCAACCATGGGACGAGATTCCTCCTTTCAAGAGGACTGATGTTGACTATTGAAGTGCTCAATTTGGACAAAGGAAAGTGTATTTTTTTAATTAAAGCCCACATATGCATATTTGATCAGGTCGACCATAAATAAAATTGGACACTCTTGGAAGTCTATAAATACAAGTGACCTAAACCTTATTTGGACATGATCATGAAGAATTTTTCTATTCTCTTATTTGGTTTTGGCTCTCACAAGTTTGAGGCAATTCGCGGAGATTGGCTCGCACATGTCCAAAATTGTAGGGGATGAAACTAGAACATGTGTCTAGGGTTTTGGATCACAACCGTAGGCTTGTCACAGGAAAATTTCAGCTATAACTATAGGAATGTAGGCCTATGCGTGTGATTGAGACCTAGTGTTTGAATTTTTAGTTGACCGAAAATTTCATGAGTTGACTGCAGAGTTCGACAATTGACCACATATAGTTACAGTAGATTGCAAGCTTCTGACTCAAGGTTTTGGTTTATTAGAATTCTTGGGTTCATCTCATGGATATTGTTTAGTTGATTTCACTAGATAGGTTTATGGTTGAAGAGATGGATCATTCTACACTTTTTTTCCGAGTCATTCAATTATGATAATCTAATAATAAGAAGAATGTGAAAAGGTTTTCCCCATAGTGGGTTTTTCCCTGGTCTTCAACCAATCCTTGTGTCTCTATGTGTGAATTTTTTTCTTCTATTATTCATTTATATTCGTTTGCATTGATGATGATGTTATTCTTTCTATATAATTGCATATGTTGTTGAATAATGTTGTAAAACTGAAAAATGATATGATGATATGAGGTGAAGTTAATATGCAAATGAAGAAATGAAATTATCTAAAAGCAAAGAACAATATAGCCCTAAGAAAATTTAACAAGATGACGTAGATGTGATGAAATGGAAGCAAGGTGATGATGTGGTAGTGACACATGGCATGCTTCATTGACATTTTTAGACAACCAATGGGGTTGAATCTAAGTGACACGCGGCACCACTCAGTGATTTCTGTGTGGCATATGTGACATCATCATGATGTCGGATAAGAGTTGCATACCAACCCCTAGAATTGGGTCATGTTGGTTGGTCATGTGTGTTTTTAGAGTAAACTCCAATCCATTATTTGGCCCCCATCATGTATAAATAATTGGCTTGGTGATCCAGGTGGATGTTGGTGGCCACCAACCTATCCCACTTGGACCCCCACAACTGTCTCTTTCAGTTTTTTAGTTTCCATAATTGTAGCACAATTTACTATTTTTAGCAGTTTTGCAGGTCCTGAACTTTCAGAGCTGTTTTGAGGCCCTAAACGACATTTTTTGGGAAATCTGGGAGAAACATGGGTCCATGGAGCGATGTTGCTCTTCCCAAAGTTGTAGTGCTCGGATAGACCTTTCTAACGAGCTATTGTATGCGTCAAACGAAGATCGTACGCCAAAGTTACGACCCTGGGATATTGATGTACTAATTTACCCAAACGGGGCCCACAATTTGGCGTTTCATCTTCTAGGGTTAGGTTTTGGGATGTGAAGGGTTTTCCATGGTTTCTCAACAATAAATAGGCCTTCGAGCCTCATTGTAACACAGTTCAGAGGCATGTAGCTGCCACATCTCTTCTCAGAGATAAGCTACCATCGCCCAAGCTGGTTTATTTCCATTTCTGATTGTAAGCATATTTCAGTATTTTACATTAATGAAATGAAGTACTATTTCCGCTGCATCTTTGTGTTCATGGTTATCTCTGTAATTTGTTGCGTTCCTGTTTAAATTCGAATCAGTGGTATCAAAGCGGTCTGGTTTTTCTCTGTTTTTCTATGCATGTCCCCAACGAGGTCAGGATATAAGGAGTTAGGCTTGAAATCGTTGAACCTTTGTAAGACCAGCCTCACAAATCCCGACGGCCTCCCATGGTGGATGAAAAGAAAAACATGGGGGCAGGAGATCCTATCAAAATCTTGCTCGAAGAAGCCCTCGAGCGGCAAAGGAACGCGATGATGGATAGCTTTGCGCAGATCCTTCAATGGCTACCCAAAAGTGATGCATCGGCTTCCAGCAGCTACTCTGGAAATACCACGTCTTTTAAGGTACAAGTTAATTTTGAAATCTCCATATTCAAGGGTCAAATAGACGCAGATGCCGTAGATAAATGGTTAAATCTTCTAGCTGGGTATTTTTCTGTTCATGAATTTTCGAGTCGAGAAAAGATTATTTTCGCTCTTCTCAAAGCAGCCCCTCATGTCAAGGACTGGTGGGAAGCCTACTGCGAGCAGAAGGATGAAAGTATAGGCTCACTATTTTCAGCCGCACCCACTTGGGATTCATTCCGGGATGCCATTAAGGAGCAGTACTACCCTGTTAAAAGCTACGAGGACAAATACATAAATTGGACCACGCTACGACAGGGAAGGGACCAAGATGTGCCAGAGTTCACCAACATTTTTCATACCCTTTGTTATCTCAAAATCATGCCCTGGAAGGCTGCAGCCCAGGAAGACTTCAAGTAACTGTTTCAAACCAATCTTTTAGCTAAGGCTTAGCCTCCTTAGCCTGAGAGGGCTCTCTCAAAGGATTGAAGGTTTTCAATTATGATTTAGATGGCTAACTCTTTGTGAAACAAATAGGAATGAAGGTGGTGGAATCAAAATTAACAAGCATCCATTGGGCTTATGGAGTCATATGTCCTTTAGCATTAACAGTAGAATTGGCTTTGCAATAAAATCAAGGCATTCAGATTTCAATATAGTTATAGTACACCAAACACAAAGAGGACAGTTTACAAGTATATGAAGGAAATTAGAACACTGCAAGTGATTTCTAAGTAATAAAATACTCATAAGACTGTAGGCAACATGAAAAGACAACAACAGGAACACATACATTGAAATCTCTATGATTCTTGAGCAGCAGAAGCCAGTACTGTATTACCAAAGAAACAGAGTATTTGCATAAGCTTAATAACGGAGCTTTTTACATAAACTTCCAACCCTTATTACATTTCCATTTCTCCTATATATAGACCTGACTGAGATTCCTCCTTAAACATTAGGGGAACTCGAAATCTACTTCTATTGACACCTGTTTAACTTTTAACTGCCTATTTAATTGTTATAGACATTTTTGTGCCTTACAGCATAAAGCATGAAATGTCAATAATCTAAGGGATCCAAAGTCCCTAAACATGTTGTTCCTACTCCTAGAGGAACAAGGTCAGCAAACCACAGCACTTCAGATCAGTTCTCCACTGAAAAACACTCAAAAACAGGTCAATTTTGGATCAAAGCAGCTGCTCCACTAAGCATCTGCGCTGAATGTCAAAAGCTCTATGGTGTACCTGCGCTGCATAGCAAGTGCAACAAAGGCTACCTGCGTTGGGCGTACTTTGACATGTGGAGGAATCTTTTCTCAATGTGCCAATGCCCAGGAAGCTTCCAAAATGACACTTGGATCAGAAGATTCGCCTAATGATGAGTTAAGAGCTTCTAAAACTCCAAGTGGAAGGTAGAAACTCCGAGTGGACTCAAGGACTGAAGAACAACTGGAGTTGAAGAGGACAACAAGTCACACATCAAGCTGACTTATCTTCACTCCAAAACTCTATATAAGGATCTCATCCCATGGGATCTGGAGGCCGGAATTTAGTGCAAAGAATTGTTGTTGGTTTACAGTTGTGAGTATTGGGTGATTGCTTGAGGGAGGTGAAGAGGAGATTTCTTTCCGTCGGGAAGGTGATGCTGGATTGGACCTCTTACGGTTGTATCACCGCCTGAACCTTACTTCCTTATATTAATAAAGCATTTGAGGTTCTTCTATTCGCATGTGTTTCAATGGTGTATTGTCTTACTTGCGTATTTGATTTATGCTAATCCTTGAATCAATTATGAATGCATGCTTCTTGTAGTGTCCTTTTCTTGTCTTGTTCGCAGGATCTCGTGTAGCTGGGCCCGTGAGAAGACTTGGAGCTGGGAGCAAGCGGTAAATAGAGGAGATTGGATCGACCATTTGCGCAAGACATCAGTAAGTGGATCTCTTCCTTTCATCTCTTGCATGTCATAAAGAAGTAACTTTAGATAGCTTTGCTTCAGCTGTTGCTAAGGAACTATCACCCTTAGAGTGGGATAGGGTCATTCCGTGTTGGATACTTTTCCCCACAACAGACTGGCGACTCCGCTGGGGATCGTGTCTTGTTGGTAGCTTGTGTTTCTTGCTATTCATTTCTTAAACAAAGGGAGTACCGAATCGAACTGCATCTGAATCCTTCGAATGCAAAGTAGAGGGCAGCTACTCTAGCCCAGTGCTGGGCATGTTTATGATTTGAAGAGCTGATCCACAAGGACTCTTTTTAGCTCTTTGTGATAGTGTTCATCTTCCTTAATCATCCTCTAGTGTATACTTGGCTGATAGCCTCTGATTTGGCCAAAAACCATTGATTTTTGAGCAAACTGTGACCCGGAATCTGAGAGAGACGAGAGTTGTCTCTTCAGTGCAGCTGCAGCAAAGGCTACTTGCGCTGCATGTCAGATTGACAGTGCAACACCTGCGCTGATCCAGTTTTGCCTTGTGCAACTAGGGTTCCCTCCTGTCTGTTGCCCAGTTTTCAATATTGTTTTTGCAACCTGTTGTCAACTTGTATACCCAGCTGAAACTACCTTTCTTTGCCTTCATTCTGCCTCAGTTGTATGAAGAAACCGTGATTGTTCTTATTGTATTTCTTGTTTTCATTCACAGTTTCCCATAGCGAAAGTGAACTAGTCTTGCTGTGACCTCTTGGATCTAGACCTGTGAGAAAGTGTCGTTGTGATTCTAAGAGCTAGTTTATTGCTGTTCATAGCTGCTTGAGCATTTGCTTTCGTTATATGGTTTGGATTTCAGTATTTCTCGTGTTTGAAACGAGTGAATCTTAAGGTGTTCTTTTGATTATTGGACAAAAACTTGTTTGCTTTCGCTTGAAATTGAATTCGAAATTATACAACAGCTTTCTTTTTGTAATACATCAACATTAAGGAAGAAGAAAAGAAATACTTGCATTGTGCATGTGCATTTTGACAGTTTGCATGTCGATTTAGGAAAGTGCATCAGTGTGTGCTCTATGATCTGTTTGAAAAGATGATGTCTTTCTTTTCCTTCAGTAGTTAAGATTTTCATAAGTTGAAAGAATTGAAAAAGCTTGCTTATCATTCTCAGACTGCATTTAGGAGTTGTATCATACATCACGTGGTGATCCATAAAGGCAAACTGCTAAGCAAGATCAACCTAAAAAGAACTGAATTTATCTAACAACGCTTTGAAACATAACGAAACACAGTAGAGGTCTAGGTAGAGACGTGAACCGGCGTCGTTAAACATAGTGACTGTCGATCTCTACGAAGGTGGGTGATTCCTCCTGAGGGACGATAGCACTAATACGGATTTGTGCTCCCGCGTACCGTCGCGTATATTGGGAGACCCCTATAGGAACAAAGCCTTTATCCATAGGAAGCCGTGTCGGCCGCCCTACTGATCGCGATGCAGTGAACACAGCATTCACGAAGATTGACCACTCGTACCATAAAACGTATTATGTGGTTTCGCAAAAGGTTTGGCACACCCTCTGCCTAGAACTCCAGAGTAGTTTCTTTTGGCCTTTTTCAAACTCTATAACTGAAAAAGTCCATCCGAGCATTTGTCACTTCGGGCTCGTTAATACATCGAAGGAGACTAGAGTCATCTTTAGCTTTTTCTCGACTCTTAAAAATTGAAAAAGCAAGTTGTGTCTAAAGCGTCGTCATATAAAATTCATTCTAAACGGAACATAATCACCCCTTATTCCTACGTTGATCTTTAGGTTGAGAACATGGAACACACCAACCAAGGGATTCCACATGATGGAAACCCTAGCCCTTTCTCCTCTTGGGGAGAAATTGGTGCGCCCCACATGGCCACGTTGTCGCTTCCAGGACTGACAATTGGCTTGCCAGTTTGGCTATTCTCAACCACTGTAGTTCAGACCACCACGGTTCCTGAACAGTCGAGTCAATAGTTAGACCAGTCTAGAGCTACCCTCCAGCCTTCCACTTCTTATAAGCCTTCCTCCGATCCTTCTTCTTCGAAAGGTCAAGCCGCCGAAAGCGGAGCTCCCATAGAAAAGAAGAAGGAAAAGAAGAAGAAAGAAAAGAAGCAGAAGGAGCCAAAGGCGCCTGGGGGCAAGCAAAAGGCATCTAACAAAAATCCACACACAGCACGGACCGGGCCCAAATCGCCATGTGTCATATGTAGAGGGGACTACCTCCACCGTGATTGTCCCAGTATTCCCCGGATACTAAGGGACTGGTCCCCTCGTTTGCACAGTTCGGAAGCGTCAACCTCTGACAACCGGGTTGAATGCTTACCATCGACCAACGAAAGTGAAGGTTCTAGACGACGAAGGGGAATGAGATTTCCCTGCGAACTGTGTGAAGGCAATCACACCCTCCACCGTTGTCCCTTTTTAGACGAAGCAAAGAGAGTTTTGGAAGATCAACCGGTTGCACCGTTGCTACTTCCTCCTGGATATCAAAAACTCGTGCCAAGTCCTTCGTTGGTTGAAAATACAGCTGCCCCGCTCATAGGGCCAGCTGAAGTGTCAGTCACTGAAAGTGAACCTACTGAATCCGGACCGGACGAAAGTCCAAAGGTCGAAACGGCAGTTGACCCGGTTCTCCCTTCAGAAGTTTCATCTTCAAATACCACATTCACTGAGGATTCATCTTCAGCTGACACCCCTACCGAAGAGAGTAAGGATGACACCGTCCAGATTCTTTTCATCAACACCGATTCTGATGAACATCAGGGCAATGTGCCCACTCCTTTATCGCAGGAAGGAGCATCGTCAGGATCATACCCGGCCGTATATTCGGTCCCACCACCAAGCAACCTGGTTGTGTCCTTTGATTGGAACCAACTAGGCAGACCCCGGTTGCCAGCCAGTATACCATTTAGAATTATAGTCCAAATATACAAAATGGTGATGGCTGGAACTATCATTGATGAAGGGGCATCTATGAGTATCCTGTCCTCTATTGCTTGGAAAGCACTGGGTTGCCCAGCGCTTTTGCCTGAGATAAGGAATCTCTCGGGTTTTGACAAAGGAACCAGTCGACCATTAGGGATTCTACCTAATGTGCCTATTACATTGAAAGGGAAGGCTGTCAAGATAAATTTGATAGTCGTCCAAGGACCCTTGGATTATAACCTACTCCTTGGACGAGACTACATATATTGCATGGAAGAAATAGTCTCCTCGCTCTTTCGAATAATGTGTTTTCCATACGAAGGAAGAATGGTCAAGCTCGTAGACCAACTTTCATTTCCGGGATCACGCATCGCAAATAGTCACATACCTATCCTGAATGGTCTATTTGATCAAGAAAGGTTTCTACCTCTGGTTCTTCTTCCTGATGAGTGCGAGTGATTCGGGGAAGTAGGGCCGGAACCCAGGGGGCATGCATCCTGGTCTGCTGGGGTCAGAGAAAACCTTGGGTGTAAAGTAGAATTTCCGCGGGAGAATATGACTAGTCCGTACCCCGTCCCCTCCTTCATCTTCGTAAAACAGAAGAGCCGGCAAGAGCTCTCATGCAGAAGAAGGGGCAGTTAGGAATGGGGTTGTTCTGGAAAAGGATTCTTTTGTCAAGGTTACTTGTTTGACAAAGGTCATTCACCTTTGTCTAAATAAGTAGGCTCTGCCAAAGAAGGGGATCCGTTTGCGGCAGCAAGTAGCAACCATCTTTGGGTAAAAGGCAAGCCTCACCCATTAAAACAAATGTTTTAAAGGATAAGTAGGGGCAGCCTCCAAAGAAAGAGATTCTATTGCTGCAACAAATTGTAACCATCTTTGAGTAACCTAATGATAGACATCGCCGAAGAAAGTTTCTGTTTGAAAGGATTAGCAGAACGATCTTTGGGTAACCAGAAAGAGGCAAGCCTCACCCGTTGAAAACAAAAGTTTTTAAACGGAAAAGTAGGGGTGACCTTGAAATTAGACTTTACACCTAGGGGCATGCAAACCTCTTGGAATGCAAGCACGGGCGGCTATTTTGTTTTTTAGTTTTTTAGGTCCTCCCTTTAAACCTGTAGGTCTAACCCGTTAAACTCGTAGGATTAGCCGATACCCAGCTTGCATAAAGAGAGGATATGGAGCAAAGCGTAGGGAGATGAAGCTCCTTAAAAAATAGCAATCTTCCAGGAGACCTTCCTACTTTATGACTGGTAAAAACGAGCAGTTTTGGCAGAGTTCATGCTCGTTAAAAAATAAACGCAAAACCGAGCAGTTTTAACGCGGACTTCATGCTCGTTAAAAAATAAACATAAGCATGTGAGCAAGCTTCCCCCCAGAGTTCAAGCTCATCCAGAAAAAATGAACTGGTAAATAACCATTTGAGACCGTAAATTCATCAGCCATAAAAGCCTTGGTCGTGTTTGTGCACCGTCACCTCCACTTTTCATTTGGCCGATCATTCACATCCACTTGATTGTTTACCTATTTTGAGGAACAGCTGCGAAGAGTGATTTCACTTAGCCATCCTTGTAATACTGCCGTGATTGGAAAATTCCAACCTATATCTGGAATCTGTTGCTATCCCTGTTTATCACTCGTTCCTCAAAAGACGAGTCTTCTTTGAGCTCTTTTCACTGACTCGTAAAATATGAAAAGTTTGCCGAGTTTTGGCCTTCCAGCTCGTTAAAAGGACCGGAAGAGCTATCCCTCCTCTAGATTTTAATCTTTTTGGACCTGAGGGATTATTGCACAAAAAGATCGAGCGCTTGTCTAGTTCGGCTCGATAAAGATATCGAGCATTCATCCCTTCTGTATTATTTTATACTTTTTCGGACTTAAGGGATTAGATGACGAAAAAGGACCCCTGGAGTCCACTTTATGTACGCTTTTCAGACTCTCTAAAAATGAAAAGGACCGAGTTGTCTTTGTCACTAGGCTCGTTAAAAATATTGAATAGCGACAAACTTGTCTTTAGACGAGAACGAGTTTCCCTATCGCTAGGCTCGTTAAAACATAGCGATGGGCTTGCCCGAAGGGCAGGTTATAGAACAAGCATATGTTATCCTCCTCAAGCTTGACAAAAATAAAGAGGTACTGGTCAGAAATGACTGGGGAAAAATTGGGAGAACCTCAAAGCTTAATGGTAGCAAGTCGCTCTTGAACATGACACTTTTGCCTCCGTAAATATCGGGTTGGGTTATTATCATTCACCGGTCCCTTCACCATGGTCTCGCCATACCATCCATACATGGGGTAATGCTACCGATCCATCACATCAGTGTCGTTATATGTTCAAGAGATGTCATTCAGAAAGTGTCAACCGGGTCCCATCCACTACCATACATCATCTTTCATCCTTCCATGACCGCCACCCTGAATCATATTTCACAGATCGTTTTCACCACCATCACTAGCTCCGTTCCGTGTCACTGATGTGGGATTCATTAAGGCCCTCCTTTGACAGATCACTTCTTGTCGACATCAGCTCATTATCCAAGAAGTTGATCTAGGAACACCCCCTCAGTACTTTGAAGCTTGCATGCCTCAATGGCAAGTTTCTCACTTCCGGCGATAGGTATACATTAATGACCTTCGACCAGGAGACTTTGCGTGGTGTTCGACATCAGATCCTATATTCACGCCACGTGAATTGTGCTGCAATACCTTGAGGGTCATCATCATTATCGGTGATTCCTCTCGCGCTTGTTAACAGTTTACATTATTGACTGGTAATCAAGCGATGTCTTTCCATGTTCGACTTCAAGAAATTCTCACATGGATCGACTTGTACTAGAGTGAAGATTGGACAAGTTTGAAGACCCCGGATCTAGTTTCATCCATCCGGGCTGCGATATATATTCAGGAGATAAAAAACATAGACATGTGCAGCAGATGATCATCCTACTAAAAGGATGATAATTAAAAGCAGAGAATTATCAGTCTATTATCAGACGATCGTCTGTCTATGTACAACAAATGTATTTATAAAGCTGAGCATGGGAAATGCCCGCATCAGCTAGATCATGAAAAGAAAGTATGAAAAGATAATGTATTGTATTGTATTTTGTTACAGGTCACCTCCCGACGATTGAATGAACTTCGGATCCTCCTAATAAAGCATTTCACCCGATAAACGACCTCATACTTTAGGGGGCAACTGTTATAGACATTTTTGTGCCTTACAGCATAAAGCATGAAATGTCAATAATCTAAGGGATCCAAAGTCCCTAAACATGTTGTTCCTACCCCTAGAGGAACAAGGTCAGCAAACCACAGCACTTCAAATCAGTTCTCCACTGAAAAACACTCAAAAACAGGTCAATTTTGGATCAAAGCAGCTGCTCCACTAAGCATCTGCGCTGAATGTCAAAAGCTCTATGGTGTACCTGCGCTGCATAGCAAGTGCAACAAAGGCTACCTGCGCTGGTCGTACTTTGACATGTGGAGGAATCTTTTCTCAATGTGCCAGTGCCCAGGAAGCTTCCAAAATGACACTTGGATCAGAAGATTCGCCTAATGATGAGTTAAGAGCTTCTAAAACTCCAAGTGGAAGGTAGAAACTCCGAGTGGACTCAAGGACTGAAGAACAACTGGAGTTGAAGAGGACAACAAGTCACACATCAAGCTGACTTATCTTCACTCCAAAACTCTATATAAGGATCTCATCCCATGGGATCTGGAGGTCGGAATTTAGTGCAAAGAATTGCTGTTGGTTTACAGTTGTGAGTATTGGGTGATTGCTTGAGGGAGGTGAAGAGGAGATTTCTTTCCGTCGGGAAGGTGATGCTGGATTGGACCTCTTACGGTTGTATCACCGCCTGAACCTTACTTCCTTATATTAATAAAGCATTTGAGGTTCTTCTATTCGCATGTGTTTCAATGGTGTATTGTCTTACTTGCGTATTTGATTTATGCTAATCCTTGAATCAATTATGTATGCATGCTTCTTGTAGTGTCCTTTTCTTGTCTTGTTCGCAGGATCTCGTGTAGCTGGGCCCGTGAGAAGACTTGGAGCTGGGAGCAAGCAGTAAATAGAGGAGATTGGATCGACCATTTGCGCAAGACATCGGTAAGTGGATCTCTTCCTTTCATCTCTTGCATGTCATAAAGAAGTAACTTTAGATAGCTTTGCTTCAGCTGTTGCTAAGGAACTATCACCCTTAGAGTGGGATAGGGTCATTCCGTGTTGGATACTTTTCCCCACAACATTAATGTAACAAACTTCAACTAGACTTTTTAGAGATCTAAATCAAGTAGGATTCTAACTCCATATTATGCTAATAATAGCCTTGATTAGAATCATTCTCGTTCTTTGACATCTGTTCCCCTTTTAGTTTGGCTGTGATGGATGTTCAAGGCTCCATGTTGGTCTTCAATGTCACATCTTTTCCATTGCCCTGAAACATAGGAAACTACCCCTGTTTATCGGTCTTTGGTTTGCCTCAAAATGTTCGAATCCAAAGAAGCATGCCCTTTATCTTTGATTATCCAAAATAGAACAGATTGCCACGTCCTTGATGTGTTGTCCACCCTTTTCATGTGTGAAGGCAAAAGTTCTTCCAAGTTGTTTTGATATATCTTGAACTGTGGTAAATGTGTTCACTTTATGACAAAAAATTTAAAATTGGATTCGAATACATATTTTCTCCACCTGTCTTGACCTGGTTGAATGTTGATAGCTTCAGATGATGCCTTGTATGCCTTGTAGATATTCCCTTTTCAAAATTCCCGCTTATATTTCAAAACCGGTTGACTGAGATTAGATTGTGTAGCTTCAGCAGTTTCGTAGCGCGCTACGAAACTGCTGAGCTTTAGTCATCACCTTCAGCAGTTTCGTAGCGCGCTACGAAACTGCTGTGTTGTTTCAAAAATCACAGTTTCAACCCAAAATTTTGCCATTTTGAGTCTTTTACTATTTAAGCATTCTTTCAACAGCTCCAAGACCTTTCAAAGCTGAATGGGAATGTTTGATTCTTCAATAAAGATTATACCAAGCAAAACCATCAAAACTTTGAAACATAACTTTACTTGAAGTGAGATTTCTTTATGGAGATTCTTTTCGTTGGCTCAACTATATCTTTAAGTCTTCAATTTGTTTCTTCATTACTCTGATCCCATACCTGAGGTTTGTATTGACTTTTCTGATAAATTGAGCTTCCTTTATTGCAGGAGTATTCCAACTATGGAATTGAACACTAAAATCAACCACTTCAGGAATTTGAAATGTTTGGTCCTCCCACCGAGCTTGCATTTGGTTAAAATAAGCTTCCTTAAGTGCAAATTTTCTGGCAGCCTTTTTCAGTCTAGCAATTTCGAAGTTGGCCAATCCCAATCTCTTTTTCAAGTCTTCTACATTACCTTCTTCTTCAGTGGCAACTGTTTTGCCTTTATCCTTTCTTTCATGAGGTTGTGTCACCTCTTGTACTTGTTTGAACTTCCTCATTATGGGTCTCCTAGGCTTAAAAACAAATTGATCAACTCGATCATCAAACTTGAGTTTCTTTGAGGCTTTGACCCTCTTAGCCTTCTCTTTTCCTGACTGTATCAAATCAGCTTGAACTAGTGGGGACTCTTCAATGTCAATTTCTTGCAATAAATCATTTAAGTCTCCCTTTGAAACAGGACTTTCTTCCATACTCACTGACTTACCTTTTTCTTTAGCCACCTGGCTCCTAGTCCTTCTTCTTTGAATTCCTTTACCTGTGCTTGATTCATGTGCAGTTTCTTTGTCCTGAGTTTTCTCTTTAATGGACTGCTGGGGTGTATCCTGAATAGTCAGTGGCCTGGTAGATTCTCTTACTCGTTTCCTTGCCTTTAACTTTGAAAACCTCTTGGCTCTTGTTTTTGCTTGAGGACTGGTTGTTGTTGAAAGATCTTTTGCAGCTTGAGGGCAGAAACCAGTCTTGCTCTTGAAACCACACATGAATATGAATGTGTCCCAGTCTCTGCCTACCCTCTGGAGTTCATGCAGAACAATCAACTTAACCAAGCCATGGTGGAACAATGAAGTCTCACAGACTTCTTTTCTTAGTTTCACCTTGTCACACATTTTACTTAAGATGCGGAATAAGTAAAAAGGTAGATCAATAGATGTTTTCCCTGTGAAATGCAACAGAAGTTTAAAATGGTATGAATACACTTTGTTATATCTCCCTTCACAGGTCAGGTACTTCTGTATACAGGTAAGCAAATGGGCATATGATTCTTTGACATAACTTCTAGGAACTGACTTGCTCAAATCTGAGTTAATGAACTCCTGCTTTAGAAATTCTTTGCATGGGTTCATGTCAAATTTGAAATTCTTGAACCAATTTTCTTGCCCTCTTGGAATCTCTGTAACTGTGGATATCATGTCTGGTGAGACCTGCAATTCTAGCATACCAACCTTTGAGTTTAGTCCTGTGAAATTCAAGGCATGCTCGACTTCT
Source organism: Pinus tabuliformis (assembly GCA_031772625.1). NCBI lineage: Eukaryota > Viridiplantae > Streptophyta > Pinopsida > Pinales > Pinaceae > Pinus > Pinus tabuliformis. The sequence goes on from CM062815.1 coordinate 1,067,066,566, forward strand.
CTGTTCTTCAAGGTTATTTCTAAACCTTCAGGCTCGTTTCTTAAACATTTGCCTGACCTGTGATCTTTCCTTTCTGCCGATCCCTCCATGAAGATTCAGTGTAATGGAGGTTGGAAATGCTAGCGCTGCTCAAACCCCAATCTCTGCCTTGCTTGAATGGCTGCCTCGCTTGATAGCTGCCTCGCTTGATAACAATATTTTCAAATTGAAATCTTGCAGACTTGTTTCTCATGCAAGGCATACAATCACCATTAAGATTGTGCATACCTGGCCTTTCTTGGAACTTGTATTCCGTGTGTACCAACGTACCTAGTGGTTGTAATAATGGAGATAAGCAGTTGGACATGATATGTGGAGTGCATAAACTGAAAATGAATGACGTGGCCATAGATTAACTTGACAGATTTAACAGTTGGGAAAGATTCGCTGTGGAATGCACGAATCTCCGATTTCGCAGCCTGTCAATGTAAATTTTGAATTATGCGCTGCGAAATTGGTAGAAAGGATTAATGCGCTGCGAAATCACTTCAGAATGGTTACATGCGCTGTGAAATTACTTCAGAATGGTTACATGCGCTACGAAATCACCTAAAAGGCTTTGTGGTACATAGTAATTTTTAAACCAAACTGACGCATGGCTATGAGACCAGTGATGAATGAGAATGACCAGTGATGAAGGAGAATGCATACTTGACTCAAGACCCCCTAAGACTTAGACTCTACGGAAAAACAAAAAACAAACTTAGACTAGCACCGACCTTTATCATCAAGCTAGTATGAGAAATTTTAGCGTTAGAATTCTTAAGTGATAACACCCTTCGCACACAGTTGGGTATCAAAGATTCTAATCTGCATCTAGTACTCAAATACAGTGGCTATCTACATAGATCATCCAGGAGGAGATGGAGTTCCTGAACATCTCCTCGCTCGGCACGGCGTGCCGATACGCTGTCAAAATTGAGAAAAAATTCAAACAGAAGAAGCGAGACTTTGGATCTGTGAATCTGAAGACCAAAGGAAAAAGCCAAGGCGGGATGACCCAAGACAACCTGTCGAAGCCGCAAGAAAAGAACAACACCACGAAGTCGAAGAAGGACATAAGAAAATGGTATGAGTTCCACAAGAGCCCCACTCACAACACAAGTGAGTTTCAGACCAAGCATTCGCTGGTGGCTGAGTTGAAGGCTTCCGAATCAGATGCATGCTCCGACCCTGAGCCAGAACCCGACAAGGGGAATGGCAAAGGGAAGCAGATCATTGATGTGGATCCCAGCGCCACTGTTGCCAGTGCCAAGGTCCAAAAAAATGAGCCCGAAGATCCAAAGGAGGGGGAACGTCTTGTCCACTCACAGATGTGGGTGAAGGGTTCGCCGCTACAATTCATTGTCGACAGTGGTAGCCGAAAGAACCTCATTTCAGCAAAGGTCGTGAAGCGGTTGGGCCTACCGACTACACCACACCCACAGCCATACAGTATCAGGTGGCTTCACGAAGGATGAGATCTCAAAGTTCGCCGGCAGTGCCGCCTTCCCTACAGCATCAAGCCCTTCACAGACGGGGTATTGTGTGATGTTACACCTTTGGATGTTTGTGATGTATTATTAGGTCAGCCATACTTGTGGAGGCGACATGCTGTGTATGAGTCAAGGCCTCGCGCTGTCATTATTTCTTTGGGTGATTCATTATACAGGATACCGAAGGTAGCCCCACCTACCGCCATGATGCAGGGGCATCCGAACCCTTAATGGAAAAAAAATAGAGAAAGAAGACATGTGGACAACCAAGGAAACCATGAACAAAATTCAGTTAGTGAACTAAATTTCAGTTAAAAAAAAAAATCAATTAAAACTGAATGTATGTATAACAAGATACTAAGAATTCATTGGTGCATGAAGAAGACAGACAAAAAAACCCGTGCGTGTGAGAAAGGGTAAAATGTAGTTGCTGGAGAATTCTTGATTAAGGCTGAGATGCCTTAAATTGTAACCGAGTTTGTAAATAATGAAAAATGAGTCTTTGTGAATTTATGTCTATGTATCTTTAGTTTGAATTGTTTGCCAGTGTTTTGTTTTATTTTCTAGAGCCATGGGTTCGTGGCATTGCTGATGTTGAGCCTAGGAGGATGGGAGTGCATGATAATCGATTTGGGGTTTATGAAGGAAGGTGCTTTCCAGACGAAAGACGTCAACCTTTTTGAAGGTCATATGATAGGAGAGCATCTGGTTCTGCTTATGTACGAAGCGATTCTAGGAGGAATTATAGAGAAGATGATGCTTATTTTGATAGACGAGCTCGACCTTCAGGCAGATCTTTTGGAACTATTACTAGGCGATCCTCATACCGGGATTATTATGCATATCAAGGGGCTAGATAGGCTGAGAGCATGCCTCCACGCAGGCCTCCATACCCTGAGGATAGCTACAGTCATCGCATGAATGGAATGTCAACCTATAGTGATGGAAATATTCATGATTATGCAGGAGTATCTAGGTCCAAGCGTCCATACTCAGATGTGGATGATGATCTTCCATACCCAGGTCGGCATTCCAAGAGTCGTTTGGGTTATGATGTAGGGAGAGAATCATCTCCAAGAGAAATAATTGTAGAGGAAAAAAATGCCTACTTCCCTTGCAAATCTCAGTCGTTCGAAATCCGTTGCAGATGGAGTCATCGACGTTATTGGTAACAACCCGCTTATCAAGATTAACAGTTTGTCCAAGGCTACTGGCTGCAAGATTCTTGCGAAGGCAGAATTCTTGAATCCTGGAGGAAGTGTGAAGGATAGGGTCGCAGAAAAAATTAATCAAAAGGCTTTGCAATCTGGGAACCTAGTTAAAGGAGGAGTAGTGACAGAAGGTTTTGGCACTGTGACGGTTGTCTCTGCTATGAGTAAGATCACAACATTCCCTTCTCCAAAGGTGGAGAGACGACAGTTGAGAACTACCCAATTTTGCAGTAAAGGGTCAAATGATCTAAAGGGAACAAGACGGTTAAGGGAGGTATTAAAGAAGATGCTTTTGTTTACAAGAGTTGGGACGATAAAGAAGCGCAGTAATGGCGCCTCAGCAGTCTTCTGAATGGGAAGAAGAAGAAGAGATTGAGAGGGGTCTTCGATAGACTTCGTGGGCCCATAACCCATAGGCCTCAAGAGTGATTTATTAGGGAAATGGGATTTTGGTTCGCCCCAAAATATCGTCATCAAGTGGTATCAAAATGGGAAAATATTTCCTACGGAAAGGAGTTTTTGCATGCGAAGAAAGAAGAGGTACAGTTCGCTGAAGATTTGTAAGTTTGTAAAAAAAAAAAAAATATATTTATTTTGTGAAGGTGAGAAGATTGCAGCAAACATGGAGCAAGAGTGCTCAATTGGTTCGAGAGGAGAGAACCAGAGAGACGTCAAAAGACTAAGCTCAGGAGAGAAGCTTGGTAAGGTATCTGGTAGCAGGGAGGACTTGCTATTGTAGAGGTTTGGTTGCAGCTCACATGAAGGCAGTTCCACTGACGAAGTAAAACAGTGGGTAGAATTGCTACGGACAAGTAAACGCATATGACCAGGAGGTCATAATTTTTGTACCTCGGAAGTCTGATGCAGGGGCATCCGATCCCTTAATGGAAAAAAAATTAAAGAAAGAAGACATGTGGACAACCAAGGCAACCATGAATAAAATTCAGTTAGTGAACTAAATTTCAGTTAAAAAAAAATCAGTTAAAACTGAATGTATGTATAACAAGATATTAAGAATTCATTGGTGCATGAAGAAGACAGACAAAAAAACCTGTGCATGTGAGAAAGGGTAAAATGTAGTTGCTGGAGAATTCTTGATTAAGGCTGAGATGCCTTAAGTTGTAACTGAGTTTGTAAATAATGAAAAATGAGTCTTTGTGAATTTATGTCTGTGTATATTTTGTTTGAATTGTTTGCCAGCGTTTTGTTTTATTTTCTGGAGCCATGGGTTCGTGGCATTACTGATGTTGAGCCTAGGAGGATGGGAGTGCATGATAGTCTATTTTGGGTTTATGAAGGAAGGTGCTTTCCAGACGAAAGACATCAACCTTTTTGAAGGTCATATGATAGGAAAGCATCTGGTTCTGCTTATGTACGAAGCGATTTTAGGAGGAATTATAGAGAAGATGATGCTTATTTTGATAGACGAGCTCGACCTTCAGGCAGATCTATTGGAACTGTTACTAGATGATCCTCATACCGGGATGATTATGTATATCAAGGCGCTGGATATGCTGAAATCATGCATCCACGCAGGCCTCCATATCCTAAGGATAGCTACAGTCATCGCATGAATGGAATGTCAACCTATAGTGATGTACATATTCATGATTATGCAGGAGTATCTGGGTCTAAGCGTCCATACTCAGATGTGGATGAGGATCTTCCATACCCAGGTCGACATTCCAAGAGTCATTTGGATTATGATGCAGGGATAGAATCATCTCCAAGATAAATATTGTAGAGGAAAAAAACGCCTACTTCCCTTGCAAAGCTCAATCGTTCGAAATCCGTTGCAGATGGAGTCATCGGCGTTATTGGTAACACCCCGCTTATCAAGATTAACAGTTTGTCCAAGGCTACTGGCTGCGAGATTCTTGCGAAGTCATAATTCTTGAATTCTAGAGGAAGTGTGAAGGATAGGGTTGCAGAAAAAATTATTTGAAAGGCTTTGCAATCTGGGAACCTAGTTAAAGGAGGAGTAGTGACAGAAGGTTTTGGAACTGTGATGGTTGTCTCTGCTACGAGTAAGATCACAACATTCCCTTCTCCAAAGGTGGAGAGATGACAGTTGAGAATTGCCCAATTTTGTAGTAAAGGGTCAAACGATCTAAAGGGAACAAGATGGTTAAGGGAGGTATTAAAGAAGATGCTTTTGTTACAAGAGTCGGCACGGTAAAGAAGCGCAACAATGGTGCCTTAGCAGTCTTCTGAATGGGAGGAAGAAGAAGAGATTGAGAGGCGTCTCCGATAGGCTTCGTGGGCCCATAACCCACAGGCCTCAAGAGCGATTTATTGGGGAAATGGGATTTTGGTTCGCCCCAAAATATCGTCCCCATCACGCCATCTCTTTGATCACTGCTAAGAGAGGCAGCAAGCTTATCTCACAGACTAGGAAATTTATTTTCTGTCTAGTTCACTCCCAAAGTAAGGGGAAGATCGTTGCTACATCCATGACCTCCGCGAAGAGTTCCTCCATGCAGTAGTAGCAGCAAAGGGATACGGTCATGACAGAACACAGGAACAACTTCTCCTCACCCACAGGGGTACCACACAAGTTTCAGGTGGGCGACAAAGTTTGGTTACATCTGCAGAAAGAATGCCTTACAAGAGCCCATCAGAAGCTCAGACCACTCTGACATGGTCCTTACAGCAGTACCAAGGTTGTGGGGAACAATGCTTTGGAGCACAACATTCCTCCATTCCTTCACCTACACCAAGTGTTCAATGTGGACCATCGTCGACCATGCTTCCCACCATTACTAGACACATCAGAGATTGCAAAACAAGTTCAGCAGATGGAGGAACTCAATGCAATGGGGACCATTGCTTCCTAAGGGGGGAGGAATGATCCAGGTGGATGTTGGTGGCCACCCACCTATCCCACTTGGACCCCCACAACTATCTCTTTCAGTTTTTCAGTTTCCGTAATTGTAGCACAATTTACTATTTTTAGCAGTTTTTCGGGCCCTGAACTTCCGGAGTCATTTTGAGGCCCTAAACGACGTTTTTTGGGAAATCTGGGAGCAACATGGGTCCATGGACCGATGTTTCCCTTTCCAAAGTTGTAGTGCTTGGATAGATCTTTCTAACGAGCTATTGTACGCGTCAAACGGAGATCGTATGCCAAAGTTATGACCCTGGGAAATTGATGTACCAATTTACCCAAATGGGGCCCACAATTTGGCGTTTCATCTTCTAGGGTTAGGTTTTGGGATTTGAAGGGTTTTCCATTGTTTCTCAACAATAAATAAGCCTTCGAGCCTCATTGTAACACAGTTCAGAGGCATGTAGCCGCCACATCTCTTCTCAAAGATAAGCTACCATCGCCCAAGCTGGTTTATTTCCATCTCTGTTTGTAAGCATATTTAAGTATTTTACATTAATTAAATGAAGTATTATTTCCGTTGCATCTTTTTGTTCATGGTTATCTCTGTAATTTTTTGCGTTCTTGTTTAAATTCGGAACACTTGACCAGATCAATTGTGGTGTGAGTGCATGAAGCTCTAGTGTGGGTATTTGGAACTAGTAGAGTGGGATGCCCCTGTGGTTTGAATGAAGAGTTGTAGAATTAAAATCGTGGGATAGAGTTTGATATTTTCTGTCTCTTTTTTTGCTATAACTTTAGCACAATGTCACATTGTTGGCACTTCGTTTGTTTGGCACAGTGTGGCATTATTGGCACATTGTTTTGGTTGGTAATCTGGCATTGTCCCTTGACATAGTTTGGCATTGTTGGAACTTCATTTGGTTGGTAATCTACCACTATGAATCAGCATTGTTTGGCACTGTTGGCACTTCATTTTGTTTTGTGATCTGGCATTGTGACTTAACACAATTTGTCATTATTGACACTTCGTTTGGTTGGCGATCTGGAAATCTGACTTGGCATAGTTTTGCACTATTGACACTTCATATGGTTGGCGATCTGGCACTATTAGCACTTCATATGGTTGTTGATCTGGCATTGTTGGCACTTCATTTGGTTGGCATAGTTTGGCACTATTGACACTTCATTTTGGTTGGCGATATGACAGTATGACTCAGCACAGTTTGGCACTATTGATCCTTCATTTGGTTAGCGATTTGGCATTATGACTCGGTACAATTTGGCATTATTGGAACATCATTTTGGTTGGAAATCTAACAATATGACTTGACACAGTTTAACATTGTTGACACTTTGTTTGGTTGGTGATATGGCACTATGACTCAGCATAGTTTGGCACTATTGGCACTTCATTTGATTGGCGATCTGACACTATGACTCGACACAATGTGGAAGTATTGGAACCTCATTTAGTTAGGAAAGGATGGCACTACTGACACTTTATTTTTATTGGTGATCTGGAACTATGACTTAACATAGTTTAGCATTGTTGGTACTTCAGCCTGTTGGTTGCAAGCTCAAGTCCAACCCTTGCCTTGTATTTTGGTTGTATCATATAACTCATAATCAAAATATTTTTGATATGGGAGATTTGGAGAAGGATCGCAGTAGCATAGTTGGTAGAAACCTTTGTTATGTGACGAGAGGTCATGGGTTTAACCTCGGCCTGGCTCACCATTTTTTTTATTTTTCCCGTAGGTGTTCATTTTGTTAAGCTCTTTGCAAAACCAAAAGAGTGCATTTTATAGAATGCATGCCAAGAAGGTCCAATTTGTAGAATAATTAATTTTTGTAATGTTTTGCGAGCTTATTTGAGGTCAATTCAATTTTTGAAAAAGGGGGTTATGGATTGAATTTTTTTGTGATATATGTGGGAGACATGAAAAGTAATGCAGATAATTTTTTCAAGACAAGAATGTAGAAATTCCTTGTAGATTCAAATTGCATATTGTAATATGTTAAAAGAATTGTCTTGAATCTACTCTAATCATCAACGAAAACAATAAACGATTGATGAAATTACGAAGAATATAAGAGAAAGAATTCAATCACACATAGCACAATGATTTTTTGGGGAAATCCATAGCTATAAACCCCTGTTATCTGTATATTTCATTAATCAGAAAATATGAGAAGATTACAATGTTTTTCTCAATCTCGAGCAACCTCTGCATTATCTCTATCTATCTCACTACTTCCTAGACAATCTCATGCCAATACTTAGCTAATTTTGTTGCATGCCAAGCTCTTATTTCCTTGTACATATCCCTTGGGAATTAGCCCATATTTAATTGGGAAATTTCACAATTATGAATTGTGCAATCCTCATAGGCCTTCCTCTGATTGCATGCACCACCTATACAATTCGAATGATTATACAATTGATAGTACATTGTCCCTGAACTCCAATCTCAACTGGGAAACTCTCATATCTGGCATGCATGAGATATTTATGAGTGAACCATCAGTTAACTGGTTGAACACATGAAGCAACACCACACTGTCTGACCTCCTACTAGTTCCTCCATCAATTGAAACTAGTTTAACTGACTTTAACTCAGTCAAATTGAATTAAATAATTACAACTCAAAATAAACTCAAATGGGGCTCTTATAAAGTAAGAGACACTCTACATGACTCAAGTTAAACCCTAAACTTGAATTAACTGAGCCAACTAAGTCAAAGTAACTTAGTTAACTATTACAAGTTGTCATGAGATGTGGAATTACAATTTAATTCCTAATTTAATTCAAGGACAAAATTAAATTAGGATTTTCTTGTTGCAATTTCAACACTCCTCTCAACAAGAAATGGATTATCTATTACCCCCATCTTGCCTCTGTGAAACACGAATTTGCATCTTGAAAATATTTGCATCCTGCTCCTTTGTAGGAATGTACTTCGACAACATGATTCTCCTCTGCACACAATCTCGTAGATGGTGATATCGAATGTCAATATGTTTGGACTGATCATGAAAAACTGGAATCTCAAAGAGTTTGATATAACTATGATTGTCACAGTAAATCATTTCAGGATCCATCTGCTGATAAAATAAACCAACAAGGATCTTCCTCATCCAGATGGCCTCACAATTTGTTTGACTAGCAGCCATGTATTCTGTTTTTGTTGAACTTAATGCAACTGGTCTATGTTTCCTGTTGTACCAACAAATAGTTGTTGGCCCAATACTGAAGATTCCTCCTAATGTGCTCTTCCTGTCGAATGGACTCCCTACCCAATCTGCATATGTGAAGCCTTGAAGCTTCGCTCCATCTCTCTGTTTGTACCAAAGACCAAACTCACTAGTGCCTCTGAGGTATCTCAACACATGTTTAGCTGTCTTCCAATAAAGTTTGGTTGGTTTAACCATGGCTTGACTAAGTTGGTTAACTGCAAAACACATGTTCGGTTGTGTGTTCACCAAATACATAAGTGACCCCACGAGATGTCTATAAATAGTAGCCTCCACTACTTCCCCTAAAGTAGCATCTTCCTTCCTCCAATTACCTGCTAGAGGAGTCTCCATGGGTTTGTTGCTCTCCATGTGGAACTTTCCCTAAGAGACAAATAGTTCCTCATCTCCTTGCCATACTTCCATACCAAGAAAGTAATGCATGAGCCCTAGGTTCTTCGTCTTGAATTCTCTTGCAAGATCCTCTTTGCAAGATTTTATCATCTTCTCATCACCTGTTAGAATTAAACCATCAACATATAATACTATAATCAACAATTTACCTTCAACCACAATATGGTAGAGGTTTGCATATGCTTCACTTTTGGTGAAGCCTAACTCGGTGAAATAACTGTCAATTTTGGTGTACCAAGCATGGGGTGCTTGTTTTAGTCCATACAACAGTCACTTGAGTCTGAACACATGCGACTCTCTATTGAAGGCCTCAAATCCTTCCGGCTACTCAATATAGACCTCTTCCTCAATCATACCATTGAGAAATGTTGTCTTCGCATCCATCTGATGTATCTTCCATCCCATATGCGCTGATAGTGCTAGAATAGATCTAATTGAAGAGTCCCTTTCTACTGGAGAATATGTCTCATCATAATCAATTCCCTCCACTTGAGATAATCATTTGGGCCACAAATCTAGCCTTGTGTTTCTCCAAACTCCCATCTGTTGTTTGCTTTACCTTGTAAAGCCATATGGAAGTCACCATTGACTTCTCTGTTGGTCTTGGGATACTTCCTAAACATTGTTTCTAAGAATGGAGTCATACTCCTCAACCATGGCATCAACCCATACTGGTTGTTGCATTGCTTCCTCGAATGAGGATGGCTCAACCTCTACACTCTCGCTCATCATATCCATGTAGCCAATGTACCAATCCAGTGGCCTCCTCTATCTGCGCTGTGATGTGGGTGCTCCCACATTCTCTCTAGCATCATGCATCAATTTGTTAGCCCTGATCATGTAACATCATCCGTGCAACTCCCACAATACTTTTGTTCTTCCTTTAAGCCACCCCATTCTATTGTGAGTTATGAGATGCTATTAGCTCTCGCCGAATGCCTTCTAATGCACATAAGTTCTTGAATTCCTTCGACACATTCTCCATTGTTATCGCTCCTAAGAGCTTCAACTTTCTTGCCAGTATCATTCTTAACAAGTGCTTTAAATTCACAAAATTTAGCAAACATGTGATTTTTCTTCTACATGAAGAAAATCCAACACTTACAAGAAAATCCATCAACAAATATTACCTAATACCTTTTCTTGGTCGTGGATGTTGTCGAGAATGGTCCACACACATTTGAGTGAACTCTATCAAGGATCGTTTGCGCTTAACTATACTTATCATTTAACAAAGCCTTTCGGTAGAAATCACATGAGAGAGTTTGTTTAATTCATTATGGATCACAGAAGCTTGAATATCTTTATCATGTCAGGAAGCTTTAGTGTACTTCCCCAATGTACACTCTTTGCATGTATCTCTTTGCTCTAGTGTGCCCTTGGGAAGTCTTGTAAAAATTCGCTACATGATCTTCAAATCTCCGTGGTGAAAGTGACCCAATCTTCTCTACCACAACTCACCAATGTCTCGGCTCTACACCTTCTTTGTTTTTGTGCTCAAATAAGCACAACCTTCTACATCCAATTTGTAGAGGTTCTTCACCCGAACCCTGATCTTTTTCACCTGTCCTAAGGCTATGTGACGAAGGAAATCCTTTCCCTTGCTAAATATCACATCGTAGCCATGGTCTTTCAACATGGCAACTAAAACCAAATTCTTCTTCAAACCAAAACATACATGACATCTTTTAATGTGAGAGGAGAACTAGACTCCGTCTAAAAGGTAATAGTATCAATGTCGATTGTGTTGTACCTCCCATCATCTCCCATATTGATGTGCATTTGGAGGTCCTTCTCCTCCAAGTCATTGAAGAATGCTTTGTTGTCGGTCATATGGAATGAGGCTCCACTATCCAGGTACCACACACTACCCATCACTGATGTCACCATGCAAGCGATGAGGGTGAAATACAACTCGAATTATGAAGCAAGAGCTTCACCTATCGCTCCTCCTGAGGGCTTCTTACCATCCTTCTTGTGCAAACACTTGGTGGCATAGTGCCACAGCTCATGACAGTGAAAACATTTAATCTTCAACATGTCCTTCTTCTTTTCACCCTGACTGGAATCTGATTTGGAATGAGATGACTTCCCCTTCCCTTTCTTTGCCTTTCCATCTAAGGCACAATTCTCCTCATCATCATGCTTGGATGAGGATCCATCTCTGGTGTTTCATTGAATCTCTTCTTGTACCAAGTCAGACCACAATCACTCCCACTCTGGTAGCTTCTCCCTCCCATTAACTGAGTCCTGGTAGTTGTGTTAGCTCTTGGGAAGAACTATAAGTGCTAGGCTCACCATATCATCTTCAACAACTGTAACACTGACACTTCCAAGCTCATCCTGACATTGGGTGAACTTGGTCAAGTACTTCGATATTGAGTCACCCTTCTCCATCTTGATCTTTTTGAGCTTGTCCTTCAGTGCCAGCTTCATGTGGTCACTATTGTTTTGAAACAAGTCCATCAAGGCCTTCCACGTTACAAATGGAGTTTCCCTACCATGGAAGTTCGAGACAATATGATCTCAAACTCCTTCTAAGATAATCCTTCTTGCCTTTGCCACACATTTTCTCCACTCTACCATATCTTGAGCATCAACTAGCTTAGGAATATATTTGTCTATGAATTCCTTAAGCTTGTTCTTTTCCAACACTGTCTCCATCCTGTCCTTTCAAGAAATATATTTTGAGATGCCCTCAAGGACAAATTCAAGTCTCAATATGTAGAATGGCATCCTGCTGGCTCTGAAGTATGATAGTACAAATTTGATTTCTCCTTCAAAAGTCAAACTTGTATTCTCCTCTTCTATAATGATTTCAGCTTTGATACCATGTAGAAATTCTTTGTAGATTCAAATTGTAGATTGTAATATGCTAAAACAATTGACTTGAATCTACTCTACTCATTAGTGGAAATAATAAATGATCGATGAAATCACAAAGCATATAAAAGAAAGAATTCAATCACTCATAACACAACGATTTTCTGGGGAAATCCATAGTTAAAAACCCCTGCTATCTGTGTATTGCATTAATTAGAAAATATGAGAAGATTACAATGTTTTTCTCAAGCTCGAAAAACCTTTGCACTATCTCTATCTATCTCACTACTTTCCAAACAAAATCAAGCCAATACTTTGCCTGCAAAGCTCCTATTTCCTTGCGTAGTTCCCTTGGGAATTATCTCATATTTAGTTGAGAAATTCCACAATTATGAATTGTGCAATCCTCATAGGCCTTCCTCTAATTGCATGCAACACATGTACGATTCAGATGATTATACAACTGATAGTACATTGTCCCTGAACTCCAATATCAACTAGGTAACTCTCATATCTGAGATGCATGAGTTATTTATGAGTGAATTATCAGTTCACTGGTTGAACACATGAAGCAACACCCCACTGTCTGACCACCTACTAGTTCCTCCATCAGTTGGAGCTAGTTTAGCTGACTATAACTCAGTTAAACTGAATTAATTAATTATAACTCAAAATAAACTCAACTAGGGCTCCTATAAAGTAAGATACACTCTACATGACTCAAGTTAGACCCTCAACTCATATTAACTGAGCACACTAAGTCAAATTAACTTAGTTAACTATTACAAGTTGTCATGAGATATGGAATTACAATTCATTTCCTAATTTAATTCAAGGACAAAATTAAATTAGGATTTTCTTGTTTCATTTTCAATAAAGAGGTTGTATTAATTTCATTATTTCCAAATATTCTACATGAGCAGGTTCAGTGTTGAAACAAGAAGTAAAGAATGTGTGGTTGTTTATGTTTCAAGAAGTTGTGATGGTGATGTGATCAGATTTTGCAAGAAGTATGGTTTATTAAGCTTGTGGATCTAGTTTGAAAGATTGTGAAAAGTGGTCCACTATTGTTTGAAGAAGGAGGTGGGTTCCTCTATCAAGTTGAATCCTACTGAAATTCAGTGCTTACATAATTTCAAGGTTATTGCCTCAATGAGGTTGTAGATTATAGCAAGTTGGTGCTTGCACATTTTGGGGGTCGATGCCCACAAATTTAATTATGGGGCTTGGTGCCTGCAAATCTATGTAATCATGGAATGAAGAAGATAAAAAAAAATTGGTTCTCCCACAAGGGTTCCACGTACATCATATGTTTTCATGTGTTGATATGTCTATTAATGCTTTGTTATGTTTTTAGTGGTGATCAAATTGTAAGTTGTTTAAATTGGTATAATTGGTTGATAAATTGATTCACTCCGGCGGCGCAACCACCCCCCCCGCATTTAGTGTAATCTTAAGTCTAACATATTGTACTTATTATCACAGTTGAAACATAGTCCTTTTCTCTCCTTTCATACATTTGTTGAGGAGCATTATCAGTGTAGGAGAGAGGTCATGATGTTTACCATAATTATCGGTGACTTGTTTTATAGTGGCCATATTTTTACTTTCAACTTTCATTGCCATACTTCAAATACATGCACCTCATGCCGGATGTTTCCCTTTAAAATTCCCATAAATAATTCGAACAAATTATTCTCAAAAATATTCTTTACTTTGAGACCCAACTTTTGGAATTGTTGAATGTTCTATGTAGTTAGACCCTTTTATTGAAGATTTACTAATTGTCTAAAGAATGTATTGCTCTTAATATCCAAATAACGTGCTATCAATTCTTCTATAACAATAGACCAAGATATAACATAATCAATTTACATTTCACAAAACCATTGATACCATACATGTTAGTCCTGATTTAAAAATGTGGATGCAATATTTACGTTTTGTAAGGATGCCACTTTATGTAGACCAAAGTATTGTTCCATCTGAAATATCCATGTTACAAGATCATCACCATCAAACTTCCTCATGTTGATTTTTAGAATGCAATAGTTCCTTGATGTTGACTTGAAGCCTTGGTCATCTAGATATTGGATTGAAAATTCAAGATTATGGTATTGTGATTCAATAGTTGTGCTCTCCAATTGCGATAAAATATTTTCCATAGGTGATTGAGTTTTAACACAATAGTTCTCCTCGTTTTATTTATTCCTTATCCCCTTTAGGAAGCATTTCAAAAGAATATTTTCTAAGGCATTCATGGATTTTTGTATTACTTCCTTATTTTCATTTTTTTTTTCTATTTATTTCTTATTTTCATTCATCTTCTCCCATTTCATTTAAGTTTTTCTTGAGAACTTTATAAATCCACCTTTTCAGCTACCTACTCCCAGCGATTTCATTACTTTTTTTTCTCTAATTGAGATACATAAATTATAAGTCTTCATTTTCTTCATTTGTCAAGGATGAGCCTTCAATGTATTTCATTGGTGTAGCAGTTTCCTTTGGAGACGTTTTGGAAATAATAATAGTACTCCTTTTTATCACTACCTTTAGTGACAAAAAAATGGGATCTTCTAATCAATTGTTAGGCCACTTGTAAGTTATATCCATTTAACACCTTAATTTGAAGAATATTTGAATGGTTGAGATTTTTCTTGATACAGTGCTGCAATTTGAGTCCTTCATGATATGAAACTTTGGTTTGCAATATTGTGATGTCTTCTCTACAATTCCATAGATGTGACTAGAATTCGATGTGCCAAGTGAAATTTATGGTAACTTTTCCAAAACTTGTCGATTTTCAGCCTCTTCCCATGAGGGAACTTGTATAGCATGCAACTAATCCAATTCTTCAAATTTAATTCTAAAATTTGTCCCTGAGATACTTCTATATGTTTCTTGAAATTCACAAATATTTCACGATATGAAAAGCCTCATACAATAAAATATAGATAAAATACCAAGCTAACTTGTTTAAAATTTATTTTTGGGTTGTTCACAAACCCTAAATTCCACAAGGTATAACTTCGAAAATATACTGATCCAAATTTTGAAAATTAAATCAAATGTTCCCCAAGATTTCTCCTTAATATGGTCCAAGTTTCACTATCTCAAACTTCATAGAAAAGAAATATTACAAAAATATCAAACTGACATGTTTGAAACTAATTTCAAGAGCATTCAGGAACCTATAATTCCTTAAGAGCATATATCCGAAATTATATTGAACTAAGCTCTAAAATTTGAACCAAATCTTCACCAAGATTTTGCGTAAAATGTGGTCCAAGTTTCACAATTTGAAACCCCATAGAAAAAAAAGTTATAGCGAAAATGTCGAAATGACTTATTTGATATCGATTTCAAGAGCATTTAAAAACCCTAACTTCTTTGAAGCATATCTCCAAAAATATATTGAACCAAGGTTTGATATTTGAACTACATATTGGCTAGGACGTCTTCTCAAAATTCTCCAAATTTCATTGTCTTAAACCTCTCATATAAAAAAGTTATAATGAAAATTTCATAGTCTGTTTGAAGCAATAAAACCCTACGATCATCATCGCTGATACCAAATGTTATGAACCTTGCGCATTAAAAACTATAAGAAACCAATAATTTCATTCCTCTTTAAGGGGAAAACTTAATTTTACAATGAATACAATGTACAAGGGAATACTTGATGATTCTAAGACTAGGTCTCCTTAATATATATCTAGGAGACAAGGGGTACAATTATAATAAAATGGGACCATGAGGGGCTTTGAACTACATAATAATATAACAATATAAATGTAATCACTCAATACTTAGGTCTTAATAAGAGCTTCTAGAGTTAACATGGGCCTTATATAGGGCTTAACAATAATCATGAATTCGAAACTAAATTGTCATTCTTAGTGCATTTTTTCCTCTAAATTTTATTTTAAATTGAGAATTTTGCCCATCTTCATTAACTGCAAAATGATGTCAAGTTGTTGCCATGGAATATGTGATCCTTCCTCTACGAGTGAATTCTCACCTAGATGGCCGAAGTGTTGTAACTTGGGGTTTTATACCACTTTGTAACACCCCTAGTTATCCATTAGAGCACATATCTACCTATGTGGCTTGATTTCTTGAAAATTTTCCTTCAGTTTGATTTCTATAACCTTTTATGCATGTCTAATGCATTCTACAGTGCAATGCTCTCATGTAAAAATAATATAAATGTATAATTGGCATATTTAATTTATCATTCATACATAGCATGTGAAAGTACATAATCCATCATAATAGAAAACACATAAACTTAAAAATAAATAATTAACTTATAAAGTAAACACCAATTGGCTATATACCTTAGATGTTCCACCCAATGATAGACTGTGTTGCTCATCATCTCTCAACAAGAAGTCACCCCCAAATTAGGGCCATGACTCCACAAGCATAAGGCTTATCTAAAGCTAGCTAGGACACCAAACTAGTGTCAAATCATGAACAAGGACACAATACCAAATTCAATAGTCTCACATCCTCCATCAACCCACACAACCCAAGTTAACGCACCCCCTTCTTTGCACCTACTATCCATCGAATTATGTCACTAGGGATGCCTCAGAGCTCTACAACTTATAGAAGTTCCATTTCCTTCAAGAGTTTTTCCCCTAGAGTCACTCTGGCCTCACACTAGGAAAAGCCTATTCCATTTTTCCTAAATCAACCTAATAATATTTTATCATGAGCCAATTATGTCACAATGTCATCCCTTTTCCTCTAGGAAGTCCAGTCACATTTTCCCTACACCCATTATGCAATCAATGATGGAGTCACTCTAACACACTTCATGTTTATATGCATGTCCCTCCTTTGCTAGATGACACTCTTAAGTCACCTACTTCATGTTTATATGCATGTCCCTCCTTTGCTAAATGACACTCTTAAGTCACTTATGGATTTAAGATAAAACGAGTGCACTTTTTATTTAAGCTTATTTTAACAATAGCTTAACCACTTAGGCTTAACCCTTCATTAGTTATCACTTAGCTCCCCTTTCACACTCGTGGAGTCTTAGCCTCCCATACTTTCTTGTTTGCAACAGTGGTGTATTTTCTTAATTTCATAATTATAAAAGTAAGCTTTGTGGTTTCAAAACATATAAACATAAATACACTAACCTAAAACATATATGTAGATGGATTTACCAACCCAAAATAGTTCTTGGCTCACTAGCCTAACAAGATATATACATCGCACAATAGAGTTATCCTAAAAGTGTTACAATTCTCCATAAACACTCTAAATCTGTTAATTTTACTGTACAATTCTCTTCTCAAACAATTAAGGTTGTAGAGGCAAAAGGCCATCATGCATCACACTCCTTAACCAGACCTAAATTGTTGTTAATGAAAAAGTATTATAAGAAAGTGCATTCCACTCTTCATTCTTTAAAGCATCCCTCTTTTTTTGGATATGACCTTGTTTCCAAAAATAGTTAGTAATTAAAAAACCTAATGTTAGATATCATTTTATCATAGCATAGAATTCTTTAATTTGGAATATTTATTATTGATTTAATAAAAAATAAAATTCGTTAATTTGAAATATTTATTATTGATTTAGTAAAAATTAACATTCAAACATGTATTACTTTCTTATTCTCTTTAATGGGATCACTGTGCGCTCAAACGCCCCTTTTTCCAAGAACATTTCAGAGATTATATAGCCAATTATTTTGGCCAAAAAATCCATTTTCTGAGAACACGCCAGAGATTATATACCCAGTTATTTTGGCCAAAAGTTTTACCAGAAGAATCTAATGTTAAACAATGGTGCTTCACTTAAAAATCAGTAATGGCTCAGTAAAGAAAATTATTGACCACACAAGTTACTTTCAATATTAAATTGGACATGAAAACGCAAGTTAATTTCAATATTAAATTGGACATGAAAAGGCAAGTTACTTTCAATATTTAAATAAAATTTTCAATAACTAATAAAAAGAAGAACCGTGAATGTATTTCTAATCTATTATACTAATCACTTTAATCTCCTAAAGGCATTGTGGGTAACCATGGAATAGACTCACATTACATTCTATGGTATGAATGAACTTTGTACATTGCTCACAGGAATGCATAATTTTTGAACCTAACATTGCTGGTTGAAAACTCAGAACATTTGATCTTAGGTGTTGCCAATGTTGCGAAAATTTGATAAGCTCTGGTATTGTGAATAGGAATTTGTATAAGTTATATGTTCTTGCAACAGCTTTTAAATCATAATTAAAACAATTTTGCAAGATGAAACTAATAAATGTTTTAATATTTAAAAATATCACCATAAAATAAATTGCCTATAAGACCAGGACAATTATCTGAGGACAATCATTTATTGAGGACAATTTTCAAATATATACGTGGAAGAAAATCCTTCAAAGATGAACTTCTATCACTCTAATACTGAAGTAAAGAAAAATAAGCAACCATGACTTAAACAGAAAATCCAAATATATATCATGAATCGTGTAACATTACAATTTGTATTAAACATATTTATACATACAAAAATAGAATGGCTGGACTATCAACCTTTCAACTTATAAATATTTATATATACAGAAATAAGATAACCAACTAACTATAAACCTTCAAATTACTGACAAGTTTATATATACAAAAATAAGAAAACTAGATTAGAAACCGTTCCACTTCCAAACCTATGATAGAAGGGAAATTAACCTACCAGCTACTTTAATGTTCAGCTGTACTAAATTTAACATGATCAAGATGTCCAAATCTTCAAGATTCACAACGTCAACCATGCTTACTTCTCCATTCCCCAAGTTACTTAAATATTGTCTTTCATATCTTGAAAGTCATTCTTTGGCTCTGAATTCAAATCTAACAACAATCTTGTATTTGCAGGATCCCTTCTCTCCTGCTGCACCCTCTGCATCTCGTATGGTTGCATGTAATTTGTCAGACCATTCAAAGCTTTTAAAAAAAAAAAATTAACACAGCTACTCTAATCTGCCTATTCTACCGTTGAATATCAATTTTTGATCTTTGTAGGACTGGATTTACCTTCCACTCTGAATAATCAATACGAAAGGCAAACTGTGTATCATGTACACCTCTTGACCTATCTTCAGTTGTTGGAGCAATCTTAGGAACTTGCATAACACAATCATAGTATGGTCTCAATAAGAACGATCTACCAACACCTATTTTAATATGAAAATAAAATAAGCAGGGAAATCTACAGTTAGCAAAGAATAAATCTATTGTTTGCAAGGTGTTAAAAGTATTATAAATCAAATATGAAATCTGCAGTTAGCAAAGGTTAAATGTACAGTTCGCAAAGGTTGGTCACATATTTTTGGAGGTCAAAATAATACGAATGAAGATGGTCTCTTCAAATAGAAAAAAGCAGCAACAATCCTTAAGGAGAGGTAGTTTTGATCAAACAATCAATACAAGCCTTACCACTCATGCTTTGATTTATGGTTATGTAATGAAAAAATACAAATATGAGATTTAAGGTGAGTCATGCGATATGTCCTTACCAATCAAATGTTCACCATTTTCACTGATAGTTAGTTCAACACTGCCATCCTTCACCAAAAATGATAATGCAAAAAGGTTTTCTACAGCCTGAGAAAATGATGATTCTTCAAAAAGAAGATTGTCTAAAACAAGAAGCTTTTTCTCTAATAACTTCCCATAAAGACTTCCAACTTTTATTTCCATGCTATCATCCTTAATTACATCATCGGATATCAGTACCTGGTTATCCAATCAAAGGATTAAAACTCTTATATTTTAAACAACTTGATTATGCTAAACAGAGTAACCTTCTTCCAAATTTAGTAGAGATACTTACAAGAGGCTGAGATTTCTCCAACATTAAATCCTTGCATGCATACTTTGATTTTCTTTGTCTTGGTTTCACTTTAATTTCCAAGGAACCAATCCTGTCACACTCAAACAAACAGATTCAGTTACATACTATAAGAGATTAGAAATGCAGAGGTATTCAGCAGTTTTTCACTCTGACAAAAGGGGTAAAAGTATCATACAATGTACAGCAGCCACAATGCACGTCCCTAAATATCTGCATACCCTTCTCTCCAAGAGCAGTCCAACAAATATTTGGCATTTTATTTTGGGCTCCATGTTCTTTTTCTTTAATTCCAAATTTGATAATGTTGGTGTCAAAGCCTCTCAATATACCCATCACAAAGTCTGCAGGATTTATTCTTTTAGAATGCATACTCTGTTTGAGACATGTTAATAATGAAGATGTATGGCCAAGAAGTTTCTCTGCATCTGAAATTTGCTTCCTAATATGCGACACTGCAAATCAACCATCTAACATTTAAGTGTTTACACTGTATTCTTGGTATTAAACTGTAAATCTCAATAAGTAAACGAAGTTGGTAAACCCTTTGTAAAACCACTTGCATATCACGTGCCAAAGCAAAGGAAAAGAATGAGACCAGACCATTTTGGTGAACATCCACATGTCCAACAATCTTAGTCAGCCTAGTTAGGACCACGTTATCAAGCTGTTCCTCAACTGCAAGAAGGTGGCAATAAAACTTTTAAAACTATTTAAAGGTGTTACATAAAAAAATATAGAATAAAATTAAACCATGCTTGGAGGTTCTGAAGATGATGCTACCATCAATATCATCAGCCACTGTTGGTGTAGAAGCTTCTAAACCAAAATTCTGTAACTTCAAAGATTCTCCCATGTCGAGTACTCAGAGTAAGGTAGCTGCAAAAGCAGTAGAGAGAGATGGGGAAATCAAGCTGTCCAGCTACCTTAATTCACAAATGATCAACGTTGATTCTTTAAATTTATTTAATGAATGTTTCCCAAACTAAATGTAAACTGACCGTGAGGAACCTAAATTATCTTCCAGCCTGTCAAGAACATAATTAGCAACCCACAAGCATAGTTAACAAGAAAGAAATCATTGATTCATTGTTTTTACTGCTTTAATTACCTCGTGTCTCTGTTGAACTTGAATGAATCAATGGATACTTGCAAACAAAATACCTTCCGTCTCTGTTCAACTTGAATGAATCAATGAATACTTGCAAACAAAATTAAGGTTTTTTTTGTCTCTCAATTTTACCCTAATTGATAGAGATCATATATACCATTAGCCAACCTGTGCAATAACATCTAATTGAATCCCACCAATGCTCACAACTCGCAATAATAATATGATTTAACCAGGCAGAAAGACCAAAATTCGAGACTAAACCTTTGTACGATACTTATGCTGAGATGGCTGAGTCTAAGGTTATTCCTGGAGTTGTTTTCAGTGTAATTTTTTAGAGTTTTTTTGGAATTTGGCGGAAAAAATTGAGGTAGAAATTTTGGTTTGTGTTATTTAAATTATTTTTTTTATTGTATATATGGATTCAGCACCTTAAAAAAAATTTATAAGGCACTACTATTGTACAGAAGTTACCCATCAAACTTGTGATTTCAATGAATTCTTTCCAAATTTCATAGAAATTAAACGGGAAAAATCCACTGAAAAGCTTCCAAAAAAATCGCCAAAAAACAATTTGATTATTCATCAGAGTTAAAAGTAAGCATATTTCCTCTGCCATAAATAAGGCATATTTCCTCTGTCATAAATAGAGTGTAAAATCTTCTCTTTTTTTGTTGGTGAAATATTTTGAATCTCGAAATCTTCCCTGTGATTGGTTGGTGGGGGATTGATTGTGTTCAGATTTCATTGGATTTTCTAATTAAGGGATTAGATCTCTGTGTCCGGTCGATCTCTCGGGTGGATATATTGGTCTATTCTAGGAAGGGACGTGGCATAGGTTGAAGAGATGTTTTCTAATTGATCTGAGGGTTTACTGAGATTCTGGAATTTAGGACGTAATTTGGTGTTTCAGAATATATTTAATTGCTGTTGGAAAAAATTTTACCTGTTTTATAAATCGATAACATGTTTCAAATTAAAGCTGTCAAAATCTATGGTACCAGTTAGAAGCGCCAACATCATGAACAGATGGAATATCATTCTGCAAATAATTTATGATGAAGCTCCAAGCGTGACCCTGCTAAGTTCCCACTTCCAAGATCCCGAATCCCCAGTTTCATAATATCACACGGAAAGTCTTCGAAAATGGCGAGATTGGACCTTGGTAATAGAAATGCAGTCATAGCACGCGGCGCATTTAATTAATTTCTGTGCTATTAACAGAGAGATTAGCGGAGCATTCACCCCCAAAGTAAATTATTGTTGCAGTGCATTAAATTCTGTTGATGCCTAAATGGGTACGAGGCCAGCGGGGCCGGCAAAGGAAGGGATAGAAACTCGTGAGTGTTTGCAGAGGAAGTGTAAACAGTGTGGGCAGAGTGAGGCACCATCCATGCCGGTAGACTGGGAATACTGAAGAAGAGGGGAATTTGTTCTGAGAGTAAAGATTGTGGTTGGTGAATTCCATCCATGCCGGACGAGTAGTCATATTCATTCATTCTGTGTATCCATCATCTCGGCTCTGCCAGACCACATATTTTTTGTTTTGTTGGTTGGGAGGGCGTTGATGCGAATTTGAGATTGATATATACAAGGATCATATTATAGCTCCAGTTTCTTAACAGAATCCTATTCTCATCAAAGATTTGATGTTGTTCACTGTGGGGTTTAATTCAATTCAATGATGAGACTTCTTTCTCTTGTAACGGAAAAGGTTGGTTTCAGGTCAAGGGTTAACCAGCCTGCCATAGGACATTTGTCCAGGTATATGCATGCTCTATAACAAAATAAAACAGTCTTTATTTTTAATTTATGTAGCCACCAGTGTTATTTTGTTATAAAGGATGCATATACCTGGATATTTAATGCCCTATGGCAGGCTGGTTAGCCCTTGCCTGGTTCCAGTAGATTTGGATCGGACCCCACGGCTGAAGAAGTTACTCAAAAAATCGAGGCTTCCATTCTCACAGCAATTGTCACTCGTACAGCAGCTTTCTTGATTCTTTCTCCATTATAATTTCTTGATTTTCTAACTCCAAAATCCAGTGAATGCCTCTGCTGTCTGGAACAACAGCTTTCTTAATTCTTTTATAATTTCATGATTCTTTAAGTCCAAAATCCAGTGTGTCTCTGTGGTCTGTGGTCTTTATTATGGTGTTTAAGATATCTAATTGATTTCAACCAGACTCAGACCCTGTCTCATGAAATTAGAGAATCCTGAATGTATGTTTTAAATCAACTTTCCCACCTTATACAACTCCTCGCGGTATCTTTCCCTAAAAATATGTTGCATCATGGAACCAAATATGCTCCTTAACTCTATACGAGAATGTGTATAGGTTTTTGGGTATACGAGAGAAGCTTTATTTTCTCATGCCCCCGCTGCCCCGTGAGCACTTATGCGACTTTGGTTATTAAATGATTATGGAAATAAATATATTTATGTCACTGTTATCTATTGTGATGTGATGTGATTTGATATAAAAAGGCCAATGTTGACTTTTTCTTTTATCAGGATTTTTTTTCACTAATCTAATTTAGCATTAGTTTATGAGTTTTTTCTTTTTTTTTTCCTTGGTCATATTTTTGGTTACTTTTGTCTTAAAATGGGTAGGGTTATCTTGAAACTGAAATTCTCAACTATAAAATCTAGAAAATATGGACAGATGGTTGGTCTTAATTTCATTTAGAAGGGTATATATTCATCTAATCCTTCAAAGATGAATGGTTATAAAAAAAAATTGTATTTCTATTGACAAGTGTATATTAAATAAACCCTTTATTAAAAAATGTCAAAATGAAAATGATAAGGAACGTCGACACTCACAAATTTGTGTAAAAAGTAAAATGAATGGCATGAAAAATGCAAAAACGTCATCAACTTTCTATTTGACGGGCAGAGGGGAATTGAAATACATTCCATCTAGGAGACTTTCATGGGTCCTCAAATCGAGGTTCTTTGGAAGACTACCTAGCTTCTGATTGGTGGGTGATATGCCCGGAGTGTGTTTCCTCCATTCTCAATTGGGGGTGGTTTGTCGTTCCTCTTGGTGGTTTTTGGAGATTAGTGGAGAATGAAGTGAGAAGTTGGGTGGGCTACCAAGTTGATGTCCTTGAGCCTTTGTGTGGTGGCAAAGGATAATCACAGGGTGGTCTTTCTCATGCAATGTCTTGACTAGGGCCTACCAGGGAGTCTCAACCTGAGGCAAAGGTCAAAAACAGGAAGAAGAAGCCTATTAAGTCGTGCGATCAAATTCAAAGGCTTACTCTCGGGGCGAACGTTTTTTGGGAGCGACTGGAAGGGTTGCAAGTGTGGGCCTTAGTCAGTTAATGGGAGTTCTCCCAGATGTCAGGCTCTCAAATGAAGCTTTGGGTTGAGAAGAATTGGTCCTCCATTATGGGCTTCAGGTCGAAGGTTAGTGTGCTTTTAAATGGCTAGTTTTGTTTTCACTTCTTGAAATTGGAAGATGTGGAGAACATTGGATCCATCCCCTGGAGTCAAAGGTAGGGGCTTCCTCTCTCTTCAGAAGTGGTCTGCATGTTTCGATCATCTTATGGAAGTTTCCAGGCGGAAGATTCTTTGGTTGAAGCTTTTGGGGTTCCCCCTGAACTTTGGTTTAGGCCTGCCATCAAGGAGATTGCCAACATGATTGGAAAGTCTTTTTTCCTGGAGGAGCGAAGCCTGGGCCTTGGACAAGAGGATTGCTTGGGTCTTAGTTGAGGTCAAATATTCAGGTGGGCTGTCAGCAAATTGGATATTTTTTGGGGGGCTTACTCCGTCTGTCAACATAATGATTACTAGGGCATCCCATTTAGATGTATGGGTTGTCATGTGACTGGCCATTTGATTGTTGAGTGCCCTTAGAGTTTCGAAGGAGGACATAAGTTAGAGGAGTGAAGCATGGCTTATACAAGACACAACATGGACAAGTCCCAATTAGAAGTAAGGAGTTCAAGGCCCCTGTAGGAGACATTGGATTCAAGTACACTCTGTGGTGACCCTAATAAATTGGTTGATTCTCTTTTTGATGTTGTTTTGGAAAATCCCATTTTTCCTTCATTGTCAATCCTTTGTCACATGTCGTATATTTCCCTGAACAAGTCTCCCTTGTTGGACATCCCGGTTGTCTCTAGAGGGAATACCACCCCCACTGCACTTGTTCCATCCTCAAGTTTGGATTGGCCAGTTAGGGCTCCCATCCTGTATCCACATTCTGGTTGGACTCATAATCAAGGCAAAGAATTAGACTCTCAATCGATTTCCGAGGATTATCGGTCTTCTCTTCTTCGATTTGGGACTTTTAAATGGGTGACATCCTCATCGATCTCTAAGGATTTGGATTTGGGGATATTGGCTCATGATGACTTTGTGGGATTAGTCCCCTTAACCATCAAAAATCCTTTTTTTGGTGAGTGAGATGTCATTGTGAGTCCAGAATCGAGAAATAACATAACGACCAGAAAGAAAAAGGGGGTCAAATATAAGAAAGCACCCAATTGTTCTAGCATTTCCTCAGATCTTCAATCTTCTTTCTTAGAGACTATGGAGGAGGCCATGCCCACTTCATCCATTGCTTTTCTTCATTATGGATCTTTTATATCAACTGAAGATGATGCTTCGTGGGTCCTTAGAGGGAAATCACCTGTAGATGACATGTCAAAATGATTATCATGTATATCAATGTCAGGGGCTTGGGGTCAACTCTAAAAAGGATATCCATGCGGAACATAATCAATCTCAAGAAACCTTTTGTTATTCTTGTTCAAGGGACTGTGGTCGAAAGTGGTGGATCTTTTATCTTACATATGTCCAAATTGGGAGGTTTGCGTGATCTACGCATCTAGACTTTCAGGAGGCCTGATGACTTTGTGGGATCCCAAATTCTTTTCTTTCCAAGCCTTCAGTTCCTTTTTGGGAACATTTTAACGGGTCATCTTCGTGGTTTCAGCCATCGTTTACATATTCTCAACATCTATGCTTCGTATTCCAACAAGGAAACTTTTTGGGACCGCCTTAACTCCAGTGGATTAATGGATTTACATTCCCTTATTTTGGCAAGAGACATGAACTTGACGATGGATGCTAGCGAGGTTTGGCGAAGCAAAGGTAAAGTGAACCATCTAGAAATCAGTTTCAAGGAATTATTTGCTCTCAAATTGCTTAAGGATGTCATACCTAGCCCCTTGAGGCCAACATGGAGGAATCGATGGTCTAATAGGGAGGGCATCTCCAAGAGATTAGATCATTTTGGTAACACCCTCATCCCACATCTACCTAAGTAATCATCCAACCAGGGTAAATATGCGACGAGAGACCATAATCCAATTTGACAGCATCAAATTCTTCGGCTACACCTCCGGTTGATGGAGTGATCGGTTTCGTGTCTTAGACTCCTGCAAAATCTTATTCCAAGCAAAAATTAGTCTCGAACACTGGTTCCAATGATCCCTCTCAAAATCCATCTGATCCTAGTAAGACCTCTAAGGTTCATGTTGTCCACTCTACCGCAGCAGACAAAACCTCTAAGGGTAGAAAGAAGGGCAAAGGCAAGGCCAAATATGATGCCCTGAAATAGGGCCCTCCTAAACATTCTGCTGGTGATGCTTCTCAAAGAAAGCAAAGTATCCTTGCCTCATCTGTGAGGAGGATCATTACACTAAATATTGTCCTTGACAATTTGAAGTTATTCGCTTGCTAAAAGGGATCCCGAGTGTATTAAAAGAACCCTTTCCATCCCAGTAGACCCAAATGGTAGACCAGCCTCAGTCTTCTGCTTTTGCAAGTTCCAAAGTGTTTATGATGAATACGCCTATAAATATGTCTACCAGATCTAAATATTATCAAACCCCGACGGAAGGGAAAGAGAAAGAAAGTATCGCTTCCTCCTCTATCCTGTCTACCTCCAGTCCTCTCCATATAGAGTGACCTAGTCCTGATTCTGTTATCTGACCACCCTCTCCAGGTGTGCTATGAAAGTCCTCATATAATCTAAATGCTTGAGCTGCTCAACACTACAATTTTGTTGAGGATTTAGCTCAAGCACCATTAGCTATGCCTACTCTCGAGGTCTTTCAAAGATGTCCCTCTCAGCATAAATCATTACTGTTGGCCATTGGGGGTGTTGATCCATCTGATTCCAACCTCATTTGCTTTGATCTGGAAAACCATGTTCCACGCTTACCTCATCAGATTTCCTTTCTCATTCAGGTGATTATTAATGAAAAGACAATTCATAGGACCGTCATTGATGAAGGTGCTTCTACCTACATCATGTATGTGTCTTGTTGGAAGGAAATTGGTTCTCCTACCCTGAACCAATCACCTAACACGTTGGAAGCCTTTGATGGACGTGATTCTCAACCATTCGGTGTCCTTCCTAATCTTGCCATTACCTTGGAAGGTAAGACAGTTAATGTCGAAGTAGAAATTGTTGATGCAAATCTTAACTATAATCTTCTACTCGAACGGAGTTGGACCCATGCTATGCATTGTGTAGCCTCCTCTCTATTCTACATGCTCCGTTTTCCTCATCAAGGGAAAATTGTCATGGTCAACCAGTTGTCTTTCTTTGCCTCTTCCTCCTCAGATGGCAATGTTCCTTACGTGAAGCATACTGGTGCTCCATATGAGAGTGTGGGGGCTGGACTTTTCAAAGATCCTGCCTTAATGGGTATTTTTCCTCTCCCACCTCCACATGTTGCCTCAGTCAACATGATCTCGGTTAAGTTTGATCCTTGGGTCATTCCCCCTCCTGATCAAGTTGATTCATGGGGTGATGTCATGTCGTTAAGCCCCACCAAGATTAACTATGTGGAGATTGTTTTGGCTTCGACCTTGGTATCTACTGATCACACTGCTTTGGGTACGTCTCTTGACGCGTATTCTCAATCTCCTTGGCTTGGTTCTTCAGATTCTTCCGATCCCTTAATCGAGATGTTTCCTACTGACAAAAGTATCATGGAAATTATGTCTCTTGAGGAAGCACCTTGGAATGATACTCATCATCGTTCCTCGTTCTTACCTGGTCTGGAAGTCATGTCTACCTATCTTGAGGAGTTCTCTTCTCGTTTATTGACCTAGCCACTTCAGACGCCTATCATGACACATGAATTCTGGTAAGAGGGAACATGGGTAATATTACCCAAACGATGTTGATTGACATTTCTGTTAAACCTGGTATTGTTGAAAACGTTCATATTGGGGTAACTTGTTCTCCTGATGTGATCAAGCTTTATACTCATATTTTTTAAGAGTTTCGAGATGTTTTTGCATGGTTGTATGAAGAAATGTCTGGCATTGACCCAAGTATAGTCGTGCACGAAATTCCGACTTATCCTAACGCGAAGCTCGTTCGTCAACGACTTCGTCCTGTGCACCCTAGAAAAGCAGTTGCCATTAAGGGAGAAGTTGAAAAACTTCTTAAAGCTGGATTTATTTATCCTATACCTCTGATAGATTGGGTGTCCAACACCGGTGACTAAGAAACAAGGCACCATTCGTGTCTGTGTTGATTACCGTGACATTAATCATGCATGTCCGAAGGAAAATTATCCCACTCCTTTTATAGACCAGATTATAGATGAATGTGCTAGGAGTGAGATTTTCTCCTTTATGGATGGTTTTTCTGGTTATAACCAGATAAACATTGCACCCGCTGATCAACACAAGACTGCCTTTATCTGTCCGTGGGGGACTTTTGCATATAAAAAGCTCCCTTTTGGCCTTAAGAATGTTGGGGCTACTTTCCAACGAGCGATGTATTATGCTTTTCATGACATTAAAAACATCATTCAGCCTTATCTGGATGATCTTCCTGCTCATTCACGTAAGTGCCATGACCATCCTGATCACCTTCGACAAATCTTTCTTCGTTGTAGACACTATAACATTTGGCTTAACCCGCATAAGTGTGTCTTCTGTGTTGAGTCTGGACAACTTCTCAATTTTATTGTTTCGAAGGATGGTATTCGTCTTGATCCTCTCAAAGTCGAGGCTATTGTTAATCTACCCCCTCCCTCTTCGTTGCATCAATTACAGAGTCTGCAAGGGAAAGTGAATTTCCTTCGTCGCTTTGTGCCTAACTATGCTGAGCTAGCTTCAGGGTTCACCCGATTACTTAAGCAAGGAACTCCATTTCGTTGGGATGAGACTGCCCAAAAGTATTTTGATGACTTGAAAGCTATCCTCATTAATGCTCCTTTATTGCACCCTCCAAACTATCATCGTGATTATTTCCTCTATCTAGCTACAACTTCTAGCACTATTGTTATGGTATTGGTGCAAGACGATGACGAAGGTCATGAACATGTCATTTATTACCTTATCCGTAATCTCCTCGATACTAAGACTCGTTATGCTCATGTCAAGAAATTGGCTTTGGCTACTGTTCAGGTTGTTCAACGCTTTCGACATTATATTCTCCTCCACACTACAACCGTGATTTCCGATTGCAACCCCATGACTTATATTCTGACTCGTCAGTTACTTGGGGGAAAATATTCCAAGTGGATTGTCATCCTCCAGGAATTCGATTTGGTGTTCACTACTGCCAAATCAAAGAAATCACTTGTATTTGCTGAGTTGATTTTCTCTTTTCCCTCTACTTCTCTCCCTACTGGTGCTGATGAGCAGTTACCTGATGAGACTCTTTTTCTTATTAGCACTCTTGATCCTTGGTACAGTGATATCATCGTGTATCTCCAAACTTCTACCTTCCGGTTTGCATTGTCTAAGGATGATCGCTAATGCATTCGACATCAATCCCAACCTCACCGCATCATTGGGGATACTTTATGCCGTGTTGGTGTCGATTCGATTATTCGTCAATGCTAAATCTCGATGAGGCTAAAAGAGTCTTAAATGGCTGCCATTCCGGTGCATGTGGTGGTCATCTGTCTGGCTATGCCATTGCTCAAAAGATCCTCTGCGTTGGCTATTTCTGGCCCTCCATCTTTAAAGATTGCATTCTTGTTGTCCGCAAATGCCACGAGTGCCAGTTTTATCAGCGAAAAATGTGCTCCCCACCCGCTTTCCTTCACCCAATTATTACCATTGGTCCCTTTGCCAAACAGGGCATTGATTTTATGACATGTAATCCTCGTTTGGCTAGGGGGCATGGTTATATTATTGTTGCCGTGGATTACTTCACCAAATGGGGCGAAGCGATGCCTACATATTCAGATGACGATAAAACGGCTGCACAATTTCTCTTCGATCATGTTATTTCCATGTTTGAAGTGCCTCAAGCCATATTCATTGACCATGGCTTTCATTTTCACAACTATATGATGGCTGAGCTGACTTCTAAATTGGGCTTATGTCATGACATCTCAACTCCGTATTACCCTCAGGCCAATGGCCAAGTTGAGGTGGTAAACAAAGTTTTAATTACTATGCTTCAGTGCACCATTGGGATGCACAAATCCAATTGGCATCTCATGATTTTTTCAACTCTGTGGGCCTATCGAACCTCGACTAAAGGCGCAACTGGATTCACACTTTTTCAGCTTGTCTATGGTCTGGAAGCTACCTTACCGATTGAATGTGAAATTTCCTCACTCAAATTGGCTGTCAAATTACTCCCTGATACCTCGCATCAAGAGGAGTGTCTCCTATATTTGGAACGACTGGATGAAACCTGATGTATAGCCGCTTTAGTTATTGAAGCGCAGAAAAAGCGAGTTAAATCCCATTTTGATCAGTCGGTCTCTCCTCGTTCTTTTTCTGAGGGATATTTGGTCTTGCTATATGGCCAATCTAACGATAAGATAGGGGCAGGAAAATTCGAACCCATGTGGTATGGGCCCTATATTGTCAAGCGCGTATTACAAGAAGGGGCTTATGAGCTAATTGACTATGAGGGTAATCCTTTGAGAAAGCCCCGCAATGGGATGTACCTTAGAAATTATTATGCGTGAGTCATCTCGAACGGTTACTTATGTACATAAGTGTGTTATTCATTTATGTGCAGTTTGGTTTGGTGTGTTTTTTCAAGTAGTTTTCCTGCTTATTATGTCTTCAGCTGCTTTGCAGATGTCTATGACTCCTTATGTCGGTTTCGTTGATGATGCTTGCCATAGTACCTGGAATTTATCATCCACAACATGGGTTGTTTATAACCCTCATGGTGAGTTGATTGATCTTCAAGGTCTTTTTTTGGGTCAAACAACAAATAACATTGTTGAATGTAGCGTAGTTCTCGAACTCTTCTCAAAAGCCATTGCTCTTGACATTTGAGAAATGGTTGTAAACCTTGATTTGCAACTTGTTGTTCTTCAACTCAATGGGAAATATTTTGTCGGAAACCCTCAGTTATTGAGAATGTATTTACGTATTTGTCTATTAGAAATAAATTTTGATTACATCACATATCATCACATTCCTAGGCATATGAATACATTAACAGATGCATAGGCTAATTATGTTTTAGACATACATTTACGCAATATGTGAAAAACTTTTTATCATAGTAAACATGAAATATAGCATTTATATGTCGATAATGTTTGAGTGTAATACATCAAAATCCAAAAAATAATATATGTGTTCCGAGTACATTCATGGCTCGCAGCCCTCAAAACTGTAAATGCTAAACTATGGGCTACTCTGCGTGATGCTTGTGATAACATGTCACTGCTCGCACTACCCAAGTCAGTAACTGACGGATCTGATCTGACACTCCCACCATGTCTCACTGATAAGAACAAGGAATGTCCTTGATCCGTGCATACTCTGGAATCCCTCTCATCAGGCCCTCCAGATTTCGAGCAATCTCCTCTTCATTGTCAACTCCTTCCTGGTAAGGAGCGACCTCGAATTTCCAAGCCACGCACCTAGCTATTGGGGACATCCCTACTGGTCTCTCTGGTCCAACATCTGCAATTACAAAGTCAAGGTGTCACAAATACATATATGCAAAAAATAATAAAAAATTGAAAACAAAATTGTTTTTCTCACCTCCATCATCAAAGTCTTCTCCCTCTGTGAGTGGTATGTCAGGATCACTGCGGAAGTCAGTCCTGTTGTATGACCAATCCTCAGCAATGATCAGCTATTTTCTAAGCCACACAAAGAAGGCAGGCATGTAAGACATATGTTAGCCTTCTCCAGATATGGGCATCATCTCGCTCCATCGAACCATCCTTGGATCTCGTGGTACTCGGGGATTCACCCCCGCCATTTGATAATTGAATAGTGGGATTCGTTCCAAGAAGAAAATTACCAGGACAAAGCCATATCTAGATTTCTTCAAGTTCCCTGCTTTGCATTTGGATAGTTGCCACTTCATGTTCACCTTCATTACTTCCTCCCAGTTGAAGACAGTGGGCGCCATGCAGTCCACAGCATATTGGAAGCATGATTTGTTGGACTCATGTACTGCTTGATCCCCAGCGACTCGGTTGATGGTCAAAAGTATTACCTTCAATAGAAGATCGTTTATGGTCATGATGTCAATCTTGCCGCCTATAGATTTCAGAGCTCCCAGGCAATTTTGGGCAAGCAACATGTTTATGCTTGCCCCAATAGGCCTGCCTCCATACAGTTGGACTGGTTCCCCTCTGTGAGATAGTCCAGTAATGAAATAAATGTCTGAAGTCTCCAACTCCAGCTCTTGGTCATGGATCACAAATACCTCTCGTCTAATATCCCATAGACTGATAAGGTATTGCAGTAGCTCAGGTTGAGCCTGTAGGCCCGATGTCAGAAAGAACTTGAGGAGCCCACAATTCCTCAATGCATCAAGACAATTTGGATCCTCCAAGGCCATTTGGTCTATTCTTTCATGCTCGCGTTCTTTCCACTCAATCACCATTTTTTCGCCTTGATTTTCCTGCAAATACCCCACATTTAACTCAACATCAGTTTTTGAGAGGGAAAAATCTAATTTGAAGCATTAAATTTGGGTAAAATTTAAAAAAAAATCGGTTCTCTACGCTGGCGCGAGACCTCGTGTTAAAAGCCGACGATCGGCACGGTCCCGTGCACGAACCCGCGTCGACCATCGACGATAATTTTTTGCAAAAATCCCTTTAAATCCCCTAAAAAGACAGTTAAGTGCTCAAAAAAATAGGTATCAATGCGAAGAGTAGGGCCTCGGCTCTTACCTGCAACAAACGGTTTGACAATCGGCTTCCTGGATCTGCAACAATCCGCTCCTGAAGATTTAGGGAACAAGTGGGTAAAAATTGCTCCAAATGAGGTAAATGAGGTAAATGGTAAAAATATTTTACTCTTTTCCCTTTTTATAAGATTTTCGCTATGTTTTAGGGTTTTAAAAAGTATTTTCCGTCATTTTTCCTTAGAAACAGATAATACATTTTCTTCTTGCGCTACGATAGGTGATGGTTTTCAGGTGATAATGCAAAACTAGGGTCATATTTAAGCTCTTTTCTCGACTCGTAAAAAAATGGAAATGAAAATATTGCCAAGTATTTTTCCCTTTTGACTCCTCAAAGAAAATAAAAATGGGGAGTCTACTATAAGCTCTTTTCCGACTCTCAAAAACCCAAAAATATTGACATGCTCTTGTTGTTTCGACCTCGTAAATGGTTCTGAAACGTCGTTTACCTAGTATACGTTTACCCCTTTTTCGGGCTGGGATAAACTAGTTATGAAAAAGGTACTCCTTGGTTGACATGGCCAAGAGGTTCTATCGAGTATTTTTTTCTACCTTTTTGGGCTCGAGTGAAAAATTTACGAAAAGGGACCTTTTGTAGTTTTCTTTTCCATGTCTTTTCCAAACTCTCTAAACATGAAAAAGATATCGAGTTTTTCCTTTGTCGAACTCGTTAAAATTTAATGACATCGGATTCGTCACCATGACAGATGTGAGCTTCTCCTTCCTAGGGCTCGTTAATCTTACTAGGTCGGATCTATTCGAAGGATGGACTTATATTACAAGCATGTGTTATCCCCTTCAAGGTTGTGATAAAAAATAATTGGGGTACTTTCCAGAAATGGTGGAGGAAAATGAAATTTTTTTACCAAATGTGTCGACAGCTTGTCACTCTTGAACATGACACGCTTTTGCTTTGTGTCGGGTTGGGATATCCTCACTTCATCATTGACCTTCCTAGGTTCGTGCCATCCACCTTTTTTCCTTTCCATTTGATCTCTGCCACATCATCATGACCTCTGATCCTATGGATCCAAACGCTGCCAAATTTCGGAGTCATGTCGCCGATATGTTCAAGAGTTAATCCTTCTGCAGTTTAAACTCATTCATGATTCTCTATATCATCCATAATCATTGCATTCCCTTGCCTTGCGTCGATGATGTGGGATACATCATTGCCCTCCTTTGACAAGGTCACTTCCTATCGAATTTAGCTCATTATCCGGGAAGTTGGCCAAGAGACTCCCTTCTAGTACCTTAGAGCTTTCATACCCTAATGGCAAGTTCTTCACACTCGACGACAGGTTCTCGTCATTGGCTTTCGATCGAGTGACTTCACAGGTGTTTGACTTCAGTTCCTTATTCACACATTGTGAATTATGTTGCTGGTACCTTGAGATCCATTGTCATTATTGGTGGTTTCTCTTGCTGTTAACGGTTCACACCATTGACCGGTAATCAAGCAACTTTCTAGCATGTTTGACTTCGACACATCTATTCACATGTTAGAATTTGTACTTTGATCGGGTTGTGTTGGAGCACAAGACCCTAGGCTCAGATTACAAAAGTCCAGGTTCCGAGGCGATGTGACATGATCATGCTTATATACATGTCTCTTTCATATGGATGGTTGCGACCATGCCATTTGTCTGTTATATGTGATCCTTCTCATTTTTGGATGGATGCGACCATACCTTGGGTTAGATAGGATCCTTCTTACTGGATGGTTGCGCCCATACCTTGGATCCATTTACATGATTTTTTTCTGGATCGCTGCGTCCATACCACGATTCATGTATCTTTTATCAAATATTTCAGTGATGTAGATGTATCTATGCTTGCTCATAGGTTTTCCGACGATAGTTTCCAATTCCATGCATCTACTCGTAAAGCATTTCACCCCTCACTCTTGTTCGGGCTCCATGCTTTAGGGGGCATCTGTTACACAACATTTTGTCACTGTCCTTAGACTCCCTGTTCCTCGATCCTGGAAGACCTCTACAGTGACCCTCATGTGATTTCCTATCATGAAGAACATGCCTTTACATCATTCTTGATCTGCATAACATTTCCCTCTTACATCATTTGCCAAGAATATTCCTTCAAACTCAGTTTTCAAGACTGACGCTATCCCTCAGTTTCTTCCTTGCGTCGATTTACAGAGTTTAACACTAAGTCTAGCATCGATTGGCATTGGTAATCCATCCGTGACCCACACCGACCCTCTTTTGGAAAGTTTTTAAAAATGGAGTCGAAGCTTCTAGGTCTAGAAGCTTCGTGAACGAAAGTATGGTAAATGGTTAGTCAAGATACAGCCGAGA
The DNA here is from genome assembly GCA_031772625.1 of Pinus tabuliformis. NCBI lineage: Eukaryota > Viridiplantae > Streptophyta > Pinopsida > Pinales > Pinaceae > Pinus > Pinus tabuliformis. The sequence goes on from CM062815.1 coordinate 1,067,102,022, forward strand.
GAGACTTTTTGGGCTCTCTTCCCCTATTAAAATGGAACAAACCAAAAGGGATAAGACCTTTCCCATCATAAGAGGATCCATGTCCCCTCTCTCAAGCTATATAAACTCCTCCTTTTCCAACCTCAGCTAGCTAATGAAAGGGCTGGAATAATCTGCAAAATCTTGATAGACAAAACAACCCTTGATAGATTTAGCCTTCTAGTTTGCGTTTGTAAAGGGAGAATAAGTTTGTGGTTTGTTTGGTTTGGAGCAAAGAGGAATAAACCTTGAACTTACATTGTTTAAGGGTGAATCATGAGATGCTAACAGTGGTGCTGGAACCCAGACACGTCGAAGGAAACCTGCAACGCTAAGGCGAAGGTTGTACTTTCCTTTTTGTCATAATAATACAACTGATATTTTGTTTCCTATATCAATTTCATATGCTATTTGGTAGCTTAAGACTCCTTAGCCTCTTAAGTAGGTTGAATATATTGTATGCTATCATGTGTGTTTTGGTTTCTTGTCTATTTGTTTCAGGTGCTTGATTGACATTAAGGAGCTAATCACTGGAGCAAAGACACAAGGGATTCATCAAACAAGGATTAGCGATGCAAGAGGTAGGATCTTATCCATTCTCAATCTAAGAGAACTTATGTCAGATTGTCCTGTTTGTGGCTAGACCCCCTCCCCTGGGCTAGAGGGATTGTCTTTGTCCGCAGAGAGAATATTCCTACTCACACCATGGCTATCCGGAAATGGCATGTCTAGGCTAAAAACACTATCACACTTGGAAAAACCCATGCCATGACAGCAAAGAACCACATGTAATACCATGCATTCCAAATCTAGCAAGGAAATCACACATGCAAATTGATATCTGCAAAGAATTATGTTGTAGCTACTTGATCTTGCTCTTCCTTGCATGCTCCTTCCTTCCTCTTACCTTCTTTGTCTTTCTTAATCCAATGCCAAAGTGCCCCAAGAAAACTCTAAGTGTTCAAGAGTGAGAGAGAGAGAGAGAGAGAGAATAATGAGAGAGCTCCAAAACTGAACTGACAAAAGGTTACATGGACCAATCCCACCCACTGAACCTCATAAGTCTTTTTATCAATGAGGCCTCTGTTTTTTTCAATTTCCAATATTTTCCTTCATTTTCCTCCTCACATGCAACCTGTGATCTCTCACCTTCCTTTTATCCTAATTTCTATTATTTTCATAAATAAATGTGCCAAAAATGTCATTTTGCCTTTCCAAAGCCTTTGATATTTCCTTTGTCAATTTCCTTTAGCGATAATAATTGAAATGAATGCCCACTAGGATGCTTTTCCCACCATTCAACTTGTAATATGTGTCCCACGACCTTGGTCTTATATTTTTTTCTTTATTAACTTTTTACATGGATTTTGACTAGGGTTGTTACAGTTTTTTCTTCCAATCATATTTGACTATCTGATTACGGAACCTAAAATCATGGATTCAATTTTCCAATATATTGGATCATGACCCCATTTTCCTTGAATGGACAGGGGAAAATGCTTTCTAGGAATTTCCATTTAAGTTTGATCATATGTGGTTATAGGATCAGTCATCTGTTGAATTGGTTAATGTATCATGGCTTAATCCGACCGGAGTTTCTAATCTAACAAGAATGGAGTCTGTTGACACCTAATCATAGGGATTAGGTGAACAATTGTAAATAGTGTAAATAGTTAATAAGAGAAAATGAAGAGTCATCGGGAGATGAAGCTCAATAATCACTCCCTCATGTATGTAACTATCAACAACCCAAATGAATTGATATAATCTCATTTGAGGAGTTACCTCCTGGCCTGACATGGTATTAGAGTCAACTCTATTTTTAGCATTCCTGCCCTTGCAACTCCCTTCTGTATATTCTTCCTATTCTACCCATGTTCTGCATTTCTGCAACCTGACACATCTGCATTTTGCCAGCACAAATTCCTCAACCTCTCATCAAAGAATCAAACCTCTCTTTGTTAATGCTTCAACGAGATTCCTTTTTTAATACATTTCATCGAATGCAGCGATTTTGTTTTTGAGACGTTTGGAGGGAATAATGGCAACTTCCTTAACAATTTTCTTGTTGGTATGGAAATTGAGTGTAATACGAGAGTAATACCTCTCTATTATCTGACGAGAGGGTTGAAAGAATGGGGAGGCATAGCGACTGGTGGGAACGCAACCTCTGCTTGCATCGTTATCGCGGGGAGGCATTTATCCCTATTTGCAGCATCCCTTGGTGCTCCCGTAATAGAACGTAGCCTCCGTTGCAACGTCTATCCCTATTTTCAGAGTCCCTTGGTGCTCCCATACCAGAACGCAACCTCAGTTGCAGAGTTTATCCCTGTTTTCAAACCAATAGCACCCATATTTGAAGTACACTACTCCCTTACGTAGGTTGCTCCAATACGTTAAGCTTCCATATTCTTCTCCCCTCGTTGTTACCACCACTTAGATATCCACTCACAACAGTTCCCACCACTCGTGGTATAAAACTTCACAGCGCTATGTATATAGCTCTCCTCTCCACATTGTCGCTGCTCCATATGGCCCCTCCTCTCCTCGCAGATCTCCATACGCGATGTGTACTCAACACTGCTCCAGCAAATCTGTATTGCACAAGTGGGAGGCCTCATGTTTTATGTTCCCTAGAAGAGATGAACCATCTCAACAGAAATAGGGTATAGGAGAAGACCATCCAGCCCAGTTTCTCCATGCCAATTCCTTCAGTTATCGTCCATAGTTCTTCCATATATTCTTATTGAGCATTTCATTACTATTGTGAAATTTTATTGGGTGAATTCTTGCGGGGATCTAAGGTCACATTCCCATATACTCCCTCTCCTAGTAATACCTCTGTCTATACATATTACATTTTTTTTTGTTACACATATTACCAGCAAAGGTGAAATTTGTTATAGTATATTGGCAATAGAATCATATTTTTTTTATAGTATACAGATTTTTAAAATGCATTCATTGATATCTATTGTGGGAGTGGTTCTCACCAGCAAGGAGAACTATCTAGAATGGTCACGGAAAATCAAACACACTCATTTTTTAATGAGTTGTGGAAAGGAGTGTGTGTTGGAGACAGAGACAAAGAACTAGAACAACCTACCTCAGACAAGGAATTCACCATTTGGGAAAATAAGAACAACAAGGCTTATGCCTTGATTGCAGCATTAGTCAATGAAGAGGTGAGTCACCATATTTCGCCATTTTCAAATGCTTTCGAAGCCTTACAAAAACTGAAGGAACTCTATGACTCACACTCTGCACTTGAAGTTGTTCAACTCATGATTAAATTGTTCAACATTGAATTACAAAATGATGATCCTCTTTCTCTTGCATCAGAAGTAAAATCTATTATGCATGATATCAAAGTCACTAATGTTGAACTGGAAATTCCTTTGATAGCTTTTGTTAAGGCAATTTATCCCACTTACTCAAATTATCTTAAGTCATTGCAAGCAAATGGAAACCTCAAAGAAATTACCTTTGACTCCTTTGTGAAAAAATTTGCTGAAAGAGAGAAAGCTTTTGGGAAGAAGACAACTCCTCAGTCTTCTGAAGAGACTATGTGTCTTGCACATAGAGAGAAGAGTCTTGCTCAAGATTCTTCCAGAGGAAGAGGTGGTCGAAGAGGAAGAGGAAGAAGAGATTTCAGAGGCAGGGGGGCAGACATTCTCAAGGAGAAAAGTTAAATTTGCATTTCATACATTGAAAAATAGATGGATCACATGATGAATCCACATGCAAGTTGCCTTGGGACAAAATTGAGCATGAAAGAAACCAACACAAAGGTAAAACTAATGACAAAGGGAAAGGTAAAGCACCTGAATCGGCTCACTATGTTGTGGCACATTGTAATATTGGAGTAAATGAAGACTTATTTAATGCTTCACTTACTTCTTGGAAAAATGATTGGTTGCTTGATTTGGGAGCAACTTGCCACATGACTTTTAGAAGAGATTTTTTTGAAGAATTTACTGAAAATGTTGATGGAGCAGTATACTTTGTAGACAAATCAAAACTCAAGACATTAGGGCTTGGCACAATCAAGCTTAAATTGCCTGGTCTTCTAGACTTTTTCTGCATCATGTTTTATATCTCTCACAACTGAGGAGAAACTTGTTGTGCTTGGTCCACATCCGCCAGCAAGGACACTCCATTCATATGTTTTATGGTAAGGTTGAGGTGAGAAAAGCATCAGATCACTCACTTGTCATGATGGGGATAGAAGAAGAAAGGCTTCTCAAGCTACAGGGTACCTCTGCTCATGCACAAAATTTGTCATATAGTTCTCATTATGATGAAGGTACATTTCCATCAAGTTTATTATGGCATGCTAGATTTGAACACTTGAACTATGACAACCTCTCTTGTTGAAGAAAAATGGTGTTACTGGTTTGCCTACAATTCCTAGGAAACTTAAGCAATGTGATGCTTGCATTCTAGGAAAGCATAGCAAACAATCATTTCATGATTCACATTCCAGAGTGCATAGAAAACTTGAACTCATTGATTCAGATTTATGTTGTCCAATGCTTGTTCCTTCTACAAATGGAAATAAATATATGATGACATTTATTGATGACTATAACAGAATGTGTTGGGTTTATTTATTGAAGAACAAATCTGATGCTTTTCAAACATTCAAGAACTTTCATACATGGATTGAAAATGATGCACAATCTCATACTGGATCTATCGCACTGATAATGCAAATTAATTTGAAAACTATCTTCGCCAACATGGGATCAAACATCAAACAATTGTGCCTTATAATCCCCAACAGAACGGAGTAGCTGAAAGAATGGATAGGACAATCTTAACTATGGTGCACTCCATGATGTTTTTCAAGAATGTGAAATTGATTTTTTGGGTTGATGTCATTCTATGTGTTGTATATGTAAAGAATAGATGTGCATCTAATGCTATTAGAAACACAACTCCTTATGAAATGTGGTATGGGCACATTCCTTCAGTAAAGCATCTCAGGGTCTTTGGTTCCACCTATTATGCGTTAATACCAAAGGTACACAGAAACAAACTTGGTGCAAGGAGTCGTAAGTGTATCTTCTTGGGGTATTCAAAAACCTCCAAAGCATACTGTCTCTATGATGAAGTCAATAAAAGGTTTGTTGTATCTAGAGATATAATCTTTCTTGAATCATCCAAAGCTGACAATGTTGTTGAGCGACAACTTGATTGCTTGTATAGATTCGCAAATGCAAAATCATTTCAAGAATTTGATAATCAGATTCCACATCTTGAAGTGGGCATTCCTATACTGGATCAACCAATGGAATCTTCTTCTGAAGCACTCTCTCCCCCGCATGAAACTCCAACCATTGATGATACTTTGAGTGATGTGATTGACAAAATTGGGAGAATCAATCTTGACTTAGTGCCAACTCAATCAACTGAGCAGCTTGGACCATTTCAGAAAGGTCCCCCAAAGTGGCTGACAAAGACATATGAAAATATTCATCTTGATGAGGTTGGAAAGACAGGAACTAGAAATTCAACCTGACAAAATGGAGGTGATGTAGATGACTCTGATTCACCTATTGATATGGATGTTTCTTATGATTGTGAATTGAACTTATCTACAGATTTTGAACCAACTTCCTTCAAATAAACCACTTCTCAATATGAATGGAAAGAAGTGATTCAAAAGGAGTATGATGCCTTGATAAAGAATGACACTTGGAAGCTGGTTGATCCTCCATTGGGAACCAAACCAATTGGTTGCAAGTGGGTCTACAAGAACAAGTATAAAGTTGATGGCTCACTTGACAAGCACAAAGCCAGGGTTGTGGAAAAAGGTTTTTCACAGAAGGAAGGGGTCGATTATGAGGAGATTTTTGCCCCCACAACAAAATGGGCTACCATCCGAACACTCTTTGCCTTAGCAACTTAGAACAATTGGAAAGTCCATCAAATGGATGTAAAAACTGCTTTCTTTAATGGAGATCTAAAAGAAAATGTTTTTATGTCCTAGCCTGAAGAGTTCATTGTGAAAGGACATTAACATAAAGTATGAAAACTTGTGAAATCATTGTATGGCCTCAAACAAGCACCACGAGCTTGGTATGAAAAACTAACTAAGCATCTTCTGAAGCTCAATTTCAAACATTATGATCTTGATGATGCAACTTTGTTTGTCAAGAAAGTTGGCAAAACAATTGTATATCTTGTGGTATATGTAGATGATCTTTTGATGACAGGGAACAATGACAGCTACATTGCATCCATAAAGAAGGAATTGAGGAAAGGTTTTGAAAAGATTGATTTGGGCTATGTTCATTATTATCTTGGTATTGAAGTAACTCAACATCCGAAGTCCATATTCCTTTCTCAAAAGAAGTACATTGGAGATCTGTTGAACAGGTTTGGCATGGATGAATGCAATCCTCTAACTACTCCAATGGAACAAAACTTAAAGCTCACATCCATTGAAGGAAAAGAATTTGAGGATGCAACAAAGTATAGACAACTTGTAGGAAGTATCAACTACTTGACTACTACTAGACCGAACATTTCGTTTGCTGTTGGAATCCTCTCTAGGTTTATGAAAAATCCTTGTGAGGGACATTGTTCTGCTGCAAAAAGAGTTCTAAAGTACTTGAAGGGAACTCAAGACTTAGGACTCAAGTATACACAGGTGGGTGACTTCAGCGTGATTGGATACTCTGATTCGGACTTCAATGGAGACAAAGAAACTGGGGTATCTACTTCTGGTTATGCTATGAGTCTTGGATTAGGAGTTGTCTCCTGGAGATCACGCAAACAATCAGTTCCAGCAGATTCCACAACAGTGCCAGAATATGTGGCAGTAGCTGAGGCAACAAAAGAAATTGTGTGGCTCAACAAAATTCTGGAAGATTTCTAGGTAAAACAAGTACATTCGACTCCACTCATGATTAACAATACCTTTGCAATAAAGTTGGCCAAGAACCCAAAGTTCCATGATCGAACAAATCACATCAATACAAAATACCATCTGATTCGACATCATGTTGAGGCCAAAAAAATCCATCTTCGCCATTGTTCCACTAATGAGCATATTGCAAACATCTTCACCAAAGCGCTTGGAAGAGAAAATCTTGAAAGATTCATAACGATTCTTGGACTCCCCAACATCCCTTCATATTAGGGGGGGGATGTTGACACCTAATCATAGGGATTGGGTGAACAATTGTAAATAGTGTAAATAGTTAATAAGAGAAAATGAGGAGTCATCGAGAGATGAAACTCAACAGTCACTCCCTCATGTGTATAACTATGAACAACCCAAATGAATTGATATAATCTCATTTGAGGAGTTACCTCCTGGCCTCGCAGAGGCGATATCTTATAAATTGAAAAGGATAAAAGACAAGGTAAAATTGTGGGAAAGGAGGAAGAATGAAATAATAACGAAATTGATTTCACTTGGCTTGTTGGTTGCTAAACTGAACAACATGTCTGATGTGGCATACTTTGCTGAATCCATAAAGAGGTTGTTGTTGGACTTAACAGAAAGGAAACATAAGATATTGGAAATGGAAGAGGAGCGGTGGAGACTAGAGAGTTGGGATTTATGGGTGGTGGGAGGGGATAAGAATACACATTTTTTCCACAATTTTGCTTTGAAGATGAAACAAGGTAATGTTATATGGTATATTAGGAATGGAAACGACAATTTAACTAAAAATCAAAAGGAAATACAACAAGAGGTTATGACATTCTTCAGTAATCAATACAAAGAGAAGCCAGGTGTCAATATGTCCTTACAGTGATTTTATTCCCTAACATGGTGGACGCAGAGCTTAATGTGTTGTTAGAAAGGTCGATAACAAAGGAAGAGCCATTAGGGGTTTTGAAAGGCCTGGCTAGGGACAAAAGCCCCGGACTAGATGGTTGGTTGATCGAGATCTTCATTTATTTTAAGGACTTAATGTTGATGGACTTATTGGAAATGGCAGAAGAAATTCCACGTATAGGTTCCATTTCAGGCTCCATTAATGCGAACTTTGTGGCACTCATACCTAAGAATCCCAATCCGTCCTGTTTCCAAGATTATAGGCCAATTTGATTATTCAACTTTGTTTATAAAATGGCGTCCAAAATCATTGCAAACAGAATAAAGAAGGTGTTGGCCATCAACATCATGCCAGAATAGTTTGGTTTCTTAGAGATATATAGATTCAAGACATAGTGGAAATTTCACAAAAGTGCATTCTCTATCAAATCTAGATAGATGGATGTTTTCCTTCTGTGGATCGATTTGATTAAAGATTATGATTATGTAGATTGGGAATTCCTCTGGTTGATTCTACATAAGATATGTTTTGGTCGTAGTCTAATATTGTGGATCATGGCATGTATCTCCTTTGCGAATATGGCGGTAATCATAAACAGGCTCCCATCTGCATTTTTCAAGATTTCTAGGAGCCATCAAGGATGTGCATTGTCGCCACTCTTGTTTCTTCTGGTAATAGATGGTATAATTAGAGGGATGAGAGAAGCAAGGTCACAATGCAATATAGCAGGTTGTAGAGTTACAAATTTATTAGAGTCACTCATCTCATGTTCGTCGACGACATTCTATTTATAGGGGAGGCCAAAATAAATGAATGGAAGGATTTCCATCAAAAGGTATCAAATTTGGGGAAGTGTCGGGTCTTATTATGAACAAAGGTCAATTAGAACTAATTACAGACAAGTTGGAAGAGGAGGAAGCACCATATCTTGCCAATATTTTTGTGGTGAATATGATAAAGATGGAAGGTGGATTTAGATATTTGGCCTTCTTTATGAAATCAAACAATTACGAGAATCGAGATTGGGAAAGGATTTTAAGAAAAATTGAGAAAAAATTCTCTTTGGGAACACAAGTTGTTGACTGTTATATACCTAGGGGGGGATAATATGGGGTACCAAGGGAGGTACCCAAGGTAATAATGTAATAATGGGATGGGCCATAGTAATAAATAAGGTGGTTAACCAATATCATGTAAGGGACCACAAGTAGTTAATAATAATGTAATGGGCCCATGGTATTAGTTGATGGTATGAGGGAACCATGGTAATGACCCATGGTATTGTATGTATGAGGCCTATATAGAGGCTAGAGACTCCACATGGAAGAATGTCAAGGATTATTGTATGAACAAGCATATGGCTTGTGGAGTGTTCTCCTTCCTTAAGGAGTGAATGTATGGTGTTGCCCTACCTTAAGGGTTTTGATCAATAAAGAAGCAATTCTTATTATTTCTGGGTTTATTTGCATTGTTCTATATTTTCATATCATATCTATAATATTCTTGGGTTAGATCTATAACAAGTGGTATCAGAGCTATAACAACTGGTACCAGAGCACTTTCTTGGGCACAAAAGTGGAGAATTTTTTTTTTATTTTTTGTAAGATTACAGGGGCGGCGAGTTTGTAGATCAGATCCATATGTTTTGGTGCAAGATCTACAAAATATAATTGTAGATCTGGATTCTTTGTGAAAAAATAGCCGATTTCAAAAAAAAATCGGTTGAATCGGAGTCTAGATGAAAGAGATATCGCTGATCTAAAAATCAGTGAGGTTGTAGACAATTTTTCGAGGCAACGAATTTGCGGCACATATCTGGATGTTTTGGTGCAATATCTGCAAAATCTAATTGTAGATATGGATTCTGTGTGAAAAAACACTCAATTTCAAAAAAAAATCAGTCGAATCAGAGTCCGGATGAGGGCGATATCGCTGATTTAAAATCAGCTCTTTTTTGCAGAAATTTTGGTGACAGTGGAGAGTTGCAGCACAGATCTGAAATTCCAAGTCCCTGGATCAAGATTTCTATCACATGGGCAGATGCAGAATGGTTGTTCCATTTCCGAAAATAAGTCATAATAGGGATTCTGAGCAATATTGACTAAACTGTGACAATTTCAAATTTTCGCCAAGTAAGTGAATTTTTTCTAAACCTTCATGGCTTCTAGCAAGGAATTTTTTACAGGGAATGATAAGGGTCCTACTATTGAAGAATACATAAATGAATACAAGAGGTTATTTAGACACAATTGGAAATGGGTGGCACTGGCTAATTTTAAAGATGAGGCAGCCACATGGTGGGGATTACTTAACCAAAAGAAGTGTTTCAACCTGCCCGATGAAGAATTTGAAAAATTACTTTTAGACAGATGGTCTCATGCCAGAAAACAAGATAAGGAGAAACATGTGGGGCTATTTCATACTGGTATATCCTTATTGCAGGTTCATGGATTGATTCAGAAGGAGAAGATCATTGTTTCTATAAATCCTAGTTGCAAGCATAATTTTATCAATGTTAATTTGGCAAAAAATTACAAGTTCCAGCAAAACACATTGAAAACACACAGGTGGATGATGAGGGTGTTCAAGTGTATAAGGATTTGAAGATTTCTATGGATAAGTATGTGTTGCATGGTGATTTTTATACTTCAGAGATGGATAATATGGATGTTGTTTTGGGATATCCTTGGATGGAATCTGTGAGTACTATCAATATTAATGTACAGAAGAAATTCCTGAAGCTCTGGTATAAAAAGAAGAAAATTACATTACAGGATATTTCCATTAATAAACAGGTAGAGTCCAAGGAGGCTGAAGGAGAAGATGTTCCAGGGTCTGACATATTAGATGATGAGCTAGTAGTGATAGATAATCAAACACAAACAGAGGCTGAAGCAGAAAAGGTTACAGGTGCTGATACATCAGAGGAGGGCTCAATGGTTGAAGTCATATTGGAAAAGAAGACTCCACAACAGGCACCACAGCAGGGTGAATTAAAGAAAAAGCCATCGTGGGTTAAAACTTCAACATATCATCACCCCGCAAGACAACCATCAAGATGGCAACCAATTAGCCACACGGACAACAACCCCCGCAGGACAGATAGAGAGGAGCGAAGATCCACCTACTATACATCAACACAGAAGAGCTACCACAGTCAACTTCCATCTCAAGCAAGCAAGGCATCAGCGAGACCGAGGGTTCACCTTTCTCTTGGATGGCTAGATGCACGTGCATGGTACCAGTGGACTACTCTTTTGAGTAGATCTTATTATTTGTGTTCTTCCCATGTTTCGGGGACGAAACATGCTAAGGGGGGTGGAATGTTATATACCTAGGGGGGATAATATGGAGTACCAAGGGAGGTACCCAAGGTAATAATGAAATAATGGGATGGGCCATAGTAATAAATGAGGTGGTTAACCCATATCATGTAAGGGACCACAAGTAATTAATAATAATGTAATGGGCCCATGGTATTAGTTGATGGTATGAGGGAACCATGGTAATGACCCATGGTATTGTATGTATGAGGCCTATATAGAGGCTAGAGACTCCACATGGAAGAATGTCAAGGATTATTGTATGAACAAGCATATGGCTTGTGGAGTGTTCTCCTTCCTTAAGGAGTGAATGTATGGTGTTGCCCTACCTTAAGGGTTTTGATCAATAAAGAAGCAATTCTTATTATTTCTGGGTTTATTTGCATTGTCCTATATTTTCATATCAGATCTATAATATTCTTGGGTTAGATCTATAACATTGACTTTGGGAGGTAGGTTGGTCATCATTAAATCAATTTTTGCAAAGCATCTTAGTCTATTGGATGCACATTTTCAAAAATGCCAAAATAAATAATTAGAAGGATAGACATGATTGCAAAGTTTCTTTGCGCAGGAACAGACAAGAACAAGAAATATCATTTGGTTCACCTTGAAGTAATATCTCGGAATGAGGAAGAAGGGGGATGGGGCATTAAGGACACATAAATTTTTAATATGTTTTTGCCTATAAAGAATTTATGGAGACCTTTCAAAGGCGAAGGTTTATGGCAGAAGATAGTAAACTAAAAATACATCAAAAAGTTATAGATCGAGTCATGGATTAATGTTGGAGCACCTGAAAAGGAGGCCTCATATATTTTGCGGATCTTAATGAGGCATAAACATTGGTTGGTGGGTAATCTGAGATGGGAGGTTGGCAATGGGAACATGATTGAGATGGGGCTTGATGCGATTAAAGGTATGGATGGCATTCATTTGCTATCAATTCCCATCCTCAACTTTCTCCAACGGAAAGGTCTCCTATTTATCAATCATATTTGTATTGACAAGAATTCATTTCTTCCTTCTCACATTTGGATGAATGACCGAGATATCAGTCTCCCTAGGGCTTTGGTGGCAAATTGGGAAATATACAGGTCTAGGCCTTGTCATGCGCGCATTACATTATCAGAGAAAGAAGATACATTATCTTGGGGAGGCAGCATGGTTGATGGGTTGATCATAGTTAAGGAAACCTACTTACACATTACTTAGGGGTGAAGTGTGTTGAATCGTTTACCTTGGCTTTCGTATTCCTAGAGATGGGTGATCCCCCTGAAACTGGTTTGCTTCATGTGGTTGGTTCTATATAATCAGATCCTAACTTGGAGAACCTCCTTAGAAGGGGATTTCATGGACCTAGTATATGTCCTCTTTATGGTGGGGCGAACGAGGAGGTGACCCATCTCTTTCTCACATGTCCTTTTGCGATCAATGTCTGGAAGGAAGTTCTTTAGTTGTTTAAGATACAGGCAGAATGGGACAGGTCAACCACTGACAATTGCATGACACAATCGATGGAGGGGCAAATGGAATTTAGGGTGTTGCCTTTCTTCATCTTGTAGGGTATATGGAGAAGTAGGAACATTAAAATTTTTGACCAAATTGTTCTGAGGTGAGAAGTATTAGCCTTAAAATAATATCATACTTCTAGGAGGTTCAGGCCATGGAAGTCCATGCCACAAAGGAGAATAGTTTCCTACAAAGAGATTGGGTTGTTGGTGCAAGTGGGTTATTTTGACGGGGCTTCCTCATCAGGGACATGTGGTTGCAGGGTGTGTTTTGTTCTGTAGGTTTGTTAGTTCTATCAATTTTATTAGTATGGGGGAGAAGGCTCAAACAACAAAGTCGAACTTTTAGCACTGTGGGGAGTGTTGTTTTGTGCCAGATGGTTGGCTATAAAGTAGATGGAATTCGTAAGGGATTCTAAAATGATTATAGAATGGGTTCAGGGTCTTTCCACATTTGGACCACCCACTTCAATCTACTAGATGCAGTGCATTAGATCTCTGTCATCGTCCTTCTAGAATATCTCTTATTCTCACATATATAGAGAGCAAAATCAAGTGGTTGATCTCCTCTCTAAACGTGGGAGAAACATCTTGCCAGGGTTCATCTATTTTAAATCATACGTCAATGCTTCATTCTGTAGCTCTAGGAGCTTCAAACTTTGAGGGCATATTATCAGAATCCATCAAGACACTTTTTGTTGTACACAGAGAACATTATCCTTAAAGATTGATCACGAAACGTTGATCAGTAATAATTTTTCTTTTTTTGTTAAGGTAGCTTAAAGTAGTAGCTATTGACACTTCATGTCAGTGATAGGATTAGAGAATAATGTTTAGAAGTTGTTGCTATTATGTCTTTTGTTTGAAACAAATAGATTTATAGATAAGTAATATTCATAATGCGGAAGATCAAATTTTGCACAATAGATATACTATGATGTACTAAGAACTTTTGGAAGCCTCATAATAACGGAAATGTAACTATCTTATGCTCAATAAAAAAAAGACCAGTTTTTTCATATTAAAAAAACCTCTCCTTTGTAAAATCTATCAAACCTAATTGTATCCATAATCAACTATATATGAAGATAAATAATTAAAATATAAATTTAATAATAATCCAATCACAATAAAATTAAATTGAGATACCTATTAATATTATTTTCCTACCATCAAAATTAACTAAAAAAATAAAAATACAAAAACCCAACAAACAATTCAAATATAATATACACCTACCTTAATCATACAAATCGAATCAAACCCTATATAACACATACCTCAATCATACAAATCAAATCAAACCTTATTCTCACATTGCATTTATTATCGTTTTAATCCTACTTTCCCATTATTACTTCAATATCACCACCTTATTATTATTAAATTTGTTTACACTTGTTTTGATTATTAACGAGGGCCAGACAACAGCATTGTCCCTGTAGTTTTTAATGAAACGACCGCGAGAGCGAGGAAGTGATCTTGAATTATAGTCTTTAACAGCTGTATTCCTTGAAGGTTTGAAAGGAAATCTACGTTGGAGTGCTCGAGGGCCGCAGAAATTGATAAATTTCTGCAAGGTTGCTAAAAATTAAAGTGTACTCAGACTTTCCAGAAACCTTACCTTTTTCTCACAGCTACACACTCATTATCTTGACCCTTTAATTGAATTCAATTACACAACAACCTTACCTTTTTCTCACAGCTACACACTCATTATATTGACCCTCTAATTGCATTTAATTAAACAACATATTGATAAACACTAATCCATATGGCTATAGCAATAAGAAAATATTATAGCAATTGAACATTAAAAGCATAAGCATTGGGCAGTCACCCTACATTGACTGTGTGCATCAGGTAAACTATATTTGTTCTTCAAACTAACCACTGGCCAAATTGTCAAGTGTGCATCTGGCCAAATAATCAAATGTGCATCTGGACATAAATATGATCTCAATGTTGGATGGCAGCAATATAACCCACTAAACCTATTTTAATTGAAAAAAATACAAACATAGTTTAATTTAAAAAATAAAGCTAAAGTCATTCACTTGAGTTTTTAGTTTTTCTTTATATAAAACCAATAAAAGAAAATATATTTTGAATTAAAAGAAAACATATTTTGAATTACAATGAGTTCACTGGTTTTAATGTATGCATTTGATGAGCGTCAAGCTCAGTATGTTAAATTGTTTTCTATAACTAATAGTTATTAGCAATTATCTAAAATACATTAAACAATATCAAAATTAACAATAATTTTATCTATGAAAAAAAAAAGCAATAAATATGTAATTTTAGCAATACTATATGGTATATAAAAAGTTTCTATTATTAATGTTAAATTATTATAATTTTTGTTTTTAAATTTAATAATAAAATAGTAATTAAATAAAATATTTCTTAATCTCCAAATCAATTACTACTATAAAATTTGTTTTTCAAGCAATTTCACAAATTTTTATATAAGTTAACAAATTTGTTACTATATAGAAATAATTCCATCTAGATGTGGTTACTTTCCCCCTGTTAAAAGAAATAATAGCAATATCACAACAACATGTTACTATATAGAAATAATTCCATCTAAATGTGTTTACTTTCCTCCTCCACGTAAAAAGGAATAATAACAATATCACAACAACATGTTACTATATAGAAATAATTCCATCTAAATGTGTTTACTTTCCTACTCAAGAGTAAAAAGGAATAATAATAATATCACAACAACATGGATTAGCAATAAGATGATTTTACCTTTTTGTTGATTGTATAATTGCAGAGACAAAAATGTTGCTCATTCAAAGTGCCATTAAACTATGACTTATATATATATATATATATATTATTTTATTTTCTCATAATATATATATATATATACTGAGAAAAATGACATTATGATAAACTCAAATTTGTAACCAGACATATGACTAAACATAGACAATCTAAGGTTATGCCAAAAAACACTGAAAGTCTGAAGATTCTGTCCCAATTACAATATGCAAAGCGTGAGCTCCATACACAGTTTGAAATCAATTCACAAGCAGGTTCATAATAATGGCCACTAGTCACCAAAAATCGATTCACATGCACAAATAACACAAACCCTACCTCTAAACAGTAGAAAAGAAGTGCACAGTGTTAACAAAGAAGGCCTACACTAGCTTCCCATGCTTGGCTTGCAGGAGTTGACATTTCAATTCATAAGTAAAATACCAAATTTATATCCAAACAAGAAATGATCAAAATTAATTTCAGGGATAACCTAAGGCTGGTGCATTTCAAGGTTCGTTGGGCATGCCTCTGGCCCTTCCTACGTTGAAAGAAAGTCCCCAAAGACTGACATAGAAGGTAATTGTGCAAATTTATTAATTATGTTCATATTTAATTTGCATGAATTGATTATTTCTGCTCTAATTAATACATGCTATTTTGGATGAGTATACGAGACCCATTGTTGAATGTTATGCATGAATATTATAGTTTTATTTATGCAATTTATATTCTCATATCAAGTTAATTTTTATGCATAAAAGAAATAATGTCTAGTGATCCACATAATTTTTAATTGATTAGAGAATAACCACACCATATCTAATTAAATAATGTTATATATTATGATTGATTAGGATCACATAAAGAATATTATAGATATTAATTGTAATTAATTATACTAAACATAATACATTTGATCCCACAGGAATTTTTACTATATTTATATAATTAATTAGGATAAAATATTCATAACTTACCCACAATAATTATGAATTAATAGTTTTATCATAAAGTTCAAATCTAAGATAGAATTTATATCAAATTATAATCATAATATACCCTTTATAATTATGAATTAAGTGAATAATTTGATAATTCTATCATAAAGAATAATTGAATCTGCTTGAGTTGGAAATTCAGCCCAGAGGCAATTTTTATGTCATTAGTTTCAATTTTAAGCATGATTTACATTGGTAAAGCATGAAATTTTATTTTTAGGCCTCAATTTTTAATGTAAGCATGTGATCTTTAATTTTATGTAGTTGTACAACTTGCAAATTTCTCTGAAATTCGTTGTGATATCCCTGAACTTAAGGGATATAACTATAAGGTTTGGAAGGAGAGAGTTCTCCTTCATTTGGGGTGGATGGACATAGACTATGCTATTAGGAAAGATGAACCACCGACACTCACTAATACCAGCACTGCAGCAGACATCACGCTTTATGAACGATGGGAGCGATCTAATCGCCTAAGCATGATGTTCATTAAGACTAAAATTTTAGCTAGTATTCGTGGTTCTGTTGATGTTATCGGGAAAACTAGTGTCCATTCAAAGCTGCTAGTCCCACTTAAGACGGGTAGCTATCTTAGAAACAAACAAACTAAAGTCACTTGTGTTTTCCTTTATGAGAGATAGATGAGAGAGAAGTAGAGAGTACCAACCTCAGTCTTTCGCTAGTCTCCTTGCTCGTTTCCTCTCTCCCTTGATAGAGATTTCGCCACTCCTTTCTCACTTGTCCCGCTTCAAAGAACACCTGTAGAGTTAAGGCAGCAAAATGCCATCAAAGAATAGAAATCTATAACCATAAACAATGTAGGATCAGATGTACATTAACCATATAAATGCATATACAAATACAAAATTCAAAGATATGCGAGCATATGGAGGAAAACTCAAATAGCTTTATTGATAGAAGTAGTAGAAGAGAGGATTACGACCAAGCTGTCTGATCCAGCATCATCCTCCCAGCATGAAAGCCCTCTTCATCTCATACAAAGCAAGATCACCCAACAATGTCTTCAAAGAGAAACCAACAACACTTCCTTGCAAATTACCAAATTCCAGCCTCTGGATCTCTAGGATGAGGGATCCATATATAGATGTTTACAGGAGAGTGAGTCAGCTTCTGGGATTTTGATTAGTGTCATTTCACTGATAGTTCTTGGTTCCACTTGGAGATTTCAGATCTCTTACTCATCCCTGGGCGAATTCAGAGAGGAAAGTGTCATATGAGTAGTTTCTAGAAGATTCTATGGGTTTCCACCTAGCAAACTGCTTCTGCCATTTGTCTACTCTCTCTCATCGCACCCTACAGAAGGGCTTTCCAGTATGCATCGCACCTCCCGTGTGTAATAGGTGAGATGCTTCGCACCCTATGCATGGAGCAGTCTGTATGGTCCAATTTTGACCAGTTCTAAGTAGTTTTTCATGGAGAACTTCTGGGAGATGATGTAATCAACTGACCTTGTTCCTTTAGGGTATGAAACAACACTTTTAGGGGTTTAGAAGCCCTTGGTTTATGGAAATATGTGATTGGTGTTGCAGTGCCCAAATATGTCTATAACAGTTGCCCCCTAAAGCATGAGGTCGTAAATCTTTTGATGTCGGGTGAAATGATTTATAATGAGGATCCGAGGTTTTTCGAACTGGAAGGTGACCTGTAATAAGATACAACACAATACATTATCTTCATAATATTTTCATGATCTAGCTGAGGCGGGCATTCCCATGCTCAACTTTATAAATTCATATTCATGTACATAAGACAGACAATCGTCTGTGTGGCAGACTGATGATTCTGGTAGAGCCATCATCCTTTAGTTTGGATGATTATCTGTGCAGCTGTGATGTACATTTGATGTCTTTATTTTCCTGAATATATTTCAGCTCGGATGGATGAAACTAGATCCGGGATCTTCAAACTCGTTCAATCTTCGCCCGAAGTACAAGTCGATCCATGTGAAAAGATGCTCTGATGTCGAACTTGGAAAGACATTGTCTGATTACTAGCCAATGATGTAAGCTGTTAACAGGAGCGAGAGGAATCACCGATAATGATGATGACCCTCAAGGTACTGCAGTACAATTCACGTGGTGTGAATACATGAGTTGATGTCGAACACCACGTAAAATCTTTCAGTGGAAGGCCATTGATGTAAACCTGTCGTCGGAAGTGAGAAACTTTCCATTGAGGCATGTAAGCTTCAAAGTACTAAAAGGGTTGTTCCTAAGTCAACTTCTTGGATAATGAGCCGATGTCGACAAGAATTGACCCATCGTAGGAGGGCCTTAATGAATCCCACATCTACGACACGGAACAAAGAAAATGATTTTGTGGAGGTGAAAATGATCTGATGATATAAGGTTCAGGGTGGCGGTCATGAAAAATGGAGAGTGAAGGTATTGCAGTGGATGAGGCGTTAGCTAGGTTGGTGAATTCTCTTAGCGACTTCTCTTGAACATACCGGCGACACTGAAATGCATTAACTCCAAGGTGGATGGTACGGCGAACCAATGGTGATATGACCGGTGAACGGAATAACCCAACCCGACTCAATCATGGTGACAGAGTGAAAGTGTCATGTTCAAGAGCGACCTGCTACCAATGAAGCTATTCAAGTTTTCTTCCCTTTTTCCCCAGTCATTGCTGACCAGTACCTCTTTATTTTTGTCAAGCTTGAGGAGGATAACATATGCTTGTTCTATAATTTTCCCTTCGGGCAAACCTGTCGCTATGTTTTAACGAGCCTAGCGACAGTGAAACTCGCTCTTGTCTGCATGGACAAGTTTGTCACTATTGTTTTAACGAGTTTAACGACAAAGATAACTCGGTCCTTTTCAATTTTAGAGAGTCTAAAAAGGGACAAAAAGGCAACTCCAGTGGTCCTTTTTCGTAATGTAATCAAGTCTGAAAAAGTATAAAATAATACGAAAGGGATGAATTTTTGATAGCTTTAACGAGTCGAACAAGAAAAGCGCTTGATCTTTTTGTGTAATAATCCCTTAGGTCCAAAAAGATTAAAATCTAGAGGAGGGATGGCACTTCCGATCGCTTTAACGAGCTGGAGAGGCCAATTTCTTGGCAATCTTTTCATATTTTACAAGTCAGATGAAAAGAGCTTAAAGGAGACTCGTTTTTTGAGGAACAAGTGATGTTTTTGGATAGCAACTGGTTACAGGTAAGGTTTGGAACTTTTCAATCACGGCAGCGTAAAGGAGGTGGCTAATAGAATCACTCGTCGCAGCTGTTCCTCAAAAGGGTAAACAATCAAATGGAGGCGTATGATTAGCTAAAAAAGAGTGGAGGTGACGGTGAGAACACGACCAAGGTTCAAAAGCTGATAATTATGCGATCGCAATGGTTATTTACCAGAGGTGGGGTTCATTTTTTAATGAGCTTAAACTCTAGGGGAACATTTTCTCGTTGCTAGGTTTATTTTTTAACGAGCTTGAACTTCGCGTAAAACTACTCATGGCTAGGTTTATTTTTTAACGAGCTTGAACTTCATGTAAAACTGCTCGTGCTAGTCGTATAATAAGGATGTCTCATCAGTAGGTTCATTTTTTAGGGAGCTTGCCCCATGTGCAACTTTTCCCCTGAGCCTTTCATTATGCAAGCTAGGAACAACCAACCTACGAGTTTAAAGGGTTAAGAGCCTATAAACTAAGAAAATAAATGGTTTCTTTTCACTTGCATGCAAAAAGTTTTGCATGCCCCCAGGTATAAAGTAGAGTTTCCAGGTCACCATATGGAAGTTCTTGCATTAGCAAGATTGTTCCATCCGTGTCGCAAACAAAACACTTCTTTGGCAATGTCCATCAAAATGGACAAAGGTGACTGTTGTCAGTGCCAATCACATAACCTTTGACGGGGGAATCCTTTTCCAGTCTAATCCATTTTCCTAAATGGACAGGATTGTCAAACTAGTCATATTCCTACACGGAAACCCACCTTATATCTGGGGTTTTTCTGTCGAGGCAGACCAGGGTGCATGCCTCCTGGGTTTCAGTCACAATCACCGAATCACTCGCACTCATCAGGTGGACAGACTGGAGATTGATGAGACATTCCTTGTGCAAAAAGACCAGTTAGGGATGGCATTTGACTAATAGCTGTGTTTGAACCAGGGAATGAAAGCTGGTCAACTAGGTGGACCACTCTGCCTTCATGTGGAAAACACATCACTCGGAAGAGTGAGGAAACGATAGCTCCCATGCTATAAATGTAGTCATGCCCAAGGAGTAGATTGTAATCTAGAGGTCCTTGGACTACCATCACGTTTAGATGAATGGTTTTCCTTCTCAAAGTTATAGGCAAATTTGGAAGGATCCCTAATGGTCGACTGGTTCCTTTGTTGAAGCCTGTCAGATTTCAAATCTCAGGCAGAAGCGATGGCAAACCAAGCGCTTTCCAAGTAGTTGAGGAAAGGATACTCACAGAAGCCCCTTCATCTATGATAGTACCAACCATGATCATTCTGTAAGCTTGTACTATGATTTGGAATGGTACATTAGATGGTAGGCGGGGTCTGCCTAGTAGATTCCAATCGAAGGAAACGACTAGATTGCTTGGAGGTGGGACCGAATAAACGGCTAGGTAAACCTCTGACGAACTTCCTTCCTATGGTAAAGGAATGGGTAGATTTCCCCCATGTTCATCAGAGTCTATGTTTATGAAAAGAATTTGAACGGTGTCGTTCTCATTCTCTTTGGTGACAGTATCATCTGAAGGTGGGCCCTCTGAAGACAAGATTGGGTCGACTGCCATCTTGACCTGTTGACTTTGGTCCGGTGTGGACTCAGAGGGTTTATCTTCAATGATAGATGCTTCGATCGACCACAACGGCGTGTCAGTCAGATTTTCAACTAGCGATGGACTCGGCAAGAGTTTCTTGTATCCGGGAGGAAGTCGCTGCGGTGAAGCAGGATGGTTATCCAAGACTCTCTTAGCTTCGTCTAGGAAGGGACAATCGTGGAGGGCGTGATCGCCTTCACACAGTCTACAAGGAAATTTGGATCTTCCTCTTTGTCCATTGACTTCGTTTTCACTAGTTGACGGTGTGCTCTCAACATGA
Source organism: Pinus tabuliformis (assembly GCA_031772625.1). Classification (NCBI taxonomy): domain Eukaryota; kingdom Viridiplantae; phylum Streptophyta; class Pinopsida; order Pinales; family Pinaceae; genus Pinus; species Pinus tabuliformis. The sequence goes on from CM062815.1 coordinate 1,067,123,532, forward strand.
TCGTCAGTGGTTGAAGACACCGGATTGTGCAACCAAGGAGACCAATCCCTCAAGATCCGTGGGATGCAAGGAAAATCTCGATGATAGTGGTCTCCCTTGCAAGTGACACATGGAGATTTATGTTTGGAAGGTGCAGTGTGTGGATTTTTGCCAGACGATGCACGATTGCCCCATTTCGTCATTGGATTCTTCTTCTTCTTCTCAGTTACTTGGTTTTTAGCATTACTAGCTTCACCAAGTGAAGAGGAAGAAGGAGAGGGAGAAACAAACGAAGTAGAAGGTGGGGGAGCGACTTCAGGGTCATCTGGTTGCTGATTTGATTGCTGAGGAATTGCGGTGTTTTGAACGACAGAGGTTGAGAAAAGCCATACTGGCAGGCTAATTGTGAGTCCTAGAAGGGACAATGTAGCCATGTGTGGAGCACCAACATCCCCCCAAGAGGAGAAGGGACTAGGATTTCCCCCAAGGGGAAATCCTTGACTGGTAGAATCCATTTTCTCAACCCAAAGACCAATGAGTGAACAATGATGTTATTCCGATTAAAATAAATTTTATGATGCTTTGACACAACTTTCTTTTTCAATTTTTAAGAGTCGAGAAAAAATTAAAGATGACTCTAGTCGCCTTTGATTTTTAATGAGCCTGAAGTGAGAAGTGCTCAGATGGACCTTTTCTTTTAAGGAGTTTGAAAAGGAACGAAAGTGACTACTCTTGAAATCTAGACAAAGGGATTACCAAACCAATTGCAAAACTGCAGAATACTTTTTATGGTATGGTAGTCAATCTTACCGAATGTTGTGTTCAATGCATTGTAATCGATAGGGCGGCAGACACGGCTTCCTAAGGATAAAGGATGTAGCCTATTGTGGTTTCCCAATATATACTCGATGGTACGTGGGAGCACAAGTCCGTACTGGCACTTGCCATCTCAAAGAGGAGGAATCACCCAACCTACAATGAAAGCAATAGTTACTAGGCTTTACGACGCCGGAATACGTCTCTAGCCTAGACTTCTAAATGTTGTGTGTTAGGTTCCAAAGCTTTTTTATGTTCATTGAAGTTTATTTTACAGTTGATCTTTCTTAAGAAGTTTGCATTTAAGGTTCACCACATGATGTAGATATACAATTCCTAAATATGCAATCTAAGATGATAAACAGTCGTTTACTTCCTTTTTGCAATGAAAATCCTAGCTACTAAGGAAAGAGAAATGAAATTCTTTCAACATAGAGCAGTGAGCACACATGAACTTTTCCTAAATCAACTTCAGCATGCAGTCTTAATGCAAATGCACATGCATGTATTGTTTTTCAATTTCCTTAATGTGAGAATGACAAAAATAAAACTAAGTATAGATATGAACTATCTTCTTTCAAAGCGACAATACTAACAATTTTCTTTTCAAAAAACAAAAGTAAGGTCAAGTCGACACTTTGCGATTTTGAATTTAAAACTGCTTTCGACACTTTAAATACTAATGATTCAAATCAAATACAATGGCAAAAGTGTAATCGACTATCTAAAAGAGGAATGCTTTGTGACACTCTTTTTCTTGACTGAAAACGACACTTGCGACACTTTCAAATCAAAGGACGACAGTTTGATTAAGCTACTATTTGCAAAGGAGAACTGTAAATGATGAAAAATACATAAAAAACATTCACAATTCCTTCTGATGGAGGCTGAATAATGCAAAGGAAGATGGTTTCAACAGAGATATACTAATCATAGACAACAAAACTACTGAATAAAGCTGAAGACAATGAAGAAAAAACCAAAATCTGGAGGCAGAAACAGTCTTAGTCAATCATCACACCTGTAACACAGGGAAATAGGGATGCATCTCACCTACAACACACGAGAGGTGTGATGCATCCAGGTGGTCAAGAAGAGACAGTGCGATGGTCGCGGGACGAGACTGTGCTTGGTTTTCACTCATAGTTTGCAACTAAGTTTAGGGATTTATGTTGAGCTAATGATTGTCAGTAAACACAAAGTATAGGGGCTGATCTAATGAGGTTATTTGAGCTACCACCAGGGCACATAGGATGTTTGCAAGCTAGATGTTTAGTTCATAAACCAACCTAGAGATTGACTGAAGCAGCGTTGATCTGCTTTGCAGTTGCATAGCAAAAGCATTTCAAAGGCTAGTTGGCTTGACTTTAGGCTCCGTCTGTGGTTTATAAAGCAAACAACAGTAACAAAAAAAAAACAAACTATTCATTCCCCAGTGGAGTTACCATTTTGTTATCGGGAAAACTAGTGTCCATTCATAGCTGCTAGTCCCACTTAAGACAGGTAGCTATCTTAGAAACAAACAAACTAAAGTCACTTGTGTTTTCCTTTATGAGAGATAGATGAGAGAGAAGTAGAGAGTACCAACCTCAGTCTTTTGCTAGTCTCCTTGCTCGTTTCCTCTCTCCCTTGATAGAGCTTTGTAGAGTTAAGGCAGCAAAATACCATCAAAGCATAGAGATCTATAACAATAAACAATGTAGGATTAGATGTACATTAACCATGTAAATGGATATACAAATACAAAATTCAAAGATATACAAGCATATGGAGGAAAAATCAAATATCTTTATTGATAGAAGTAGTAGAAGAGAGGATTACAACCAAGCTGTCTGATCCAGCATCATCCTCCTAGCATGAAAGCCCTCTTCACCTCATACAAAGCAAGATCACCCAACAATGTCTTCAAAGAGAAACCAACAACACTTCCTTGCAAATTACCAAATTCTAGCCTCTGGATCTCTAGGATGAGGGATCCATATATAGATGTTTACAGGAGAGTGAGTCAGCTTCTAGGATTTTGATTAGTGTCATTTCACTGATATTTCTTGGTTCCACTTAGAGATTTCAAATCTCTTACTCATCCCTTAGCGAATTCATAGAGGCAAGTGTCATATGAGTAGTTTCTAGAAGATTCTATGGGTTTCCACCTAGCAAACTGCTTCTGCCATTTGTCTGCTCTCGCTCATCGCACCCTACAGAAGGGCTTTCCAGTATGCATCACACCCCCCATGTGTAATAGGTGAGATGCATTGCACCTTATGCATGGAGCAGTCTATATGGTCCAGTTTTGACCATTTCTGAGTAGTTTTTCATGGAGAACTTCTAGGAGATGATGTAATCAGATGACCTTGCTCCTTTAGGTATGAAACAACACTTTTAGGGGTTTAAAAGCCCTTGGTTTATGGACATATGTGATTGGGGTTGCAGTTCCCAAATATGTCTATAACAGTTGATCAGCATGAAAAGGTTCGAGACTTGCTGAAAGCAATTGATGATAAATTCGTCACTTCAGAAAAGGCACTATCAAGCACCCTAATCATGAAGTTCTTGTCCCTAAGGCTCTCTAGTGTGAAAGGTGTGTGTGAGCACATCATGAAAATGAGGGAGACTATGGCTCAATTGAAGAAACTCGAGGTTGAAATATCGGAGTCCTTCCTGGTGCACTACATTCTGAACACCCTTCCGCACCAATACGGACCCTTCAAAATCTCATACAACACACATAAGGATAAATGGTCAATTAATGAACTCATGACCATGTGTGTTCAAGAGGAAGAGAGACTGGTGATGGAACTAGGAGAAAGTGTAATGCTGGCAATGCGTGGAAAGGGAAAATCTCAAGCCAATAAGAAAGGGAAAGGTAAAGTACCTCCCCAAGCCGATATCAAGAAGGATTCCAAGTGTTTCTTCTGTAAAAAGAAGGGACACATGAAGAAGGAATGCACCAAATTTCAGAAATGGCTTGCGGACAAAGGTAATTTAATCTCGTTTGTTTGTTATGAATCTAATATGGTTAATGTCAATATTAACACCTGGTGGATTGATTCTGGATCAACAATTCACATTTCAAATTCCTTGCAGGGTTTGCAAAACCTAAGGAAGCCAGTGGGAAGTGAGAAAAGCATCTTATCAGGAAACAAGATGGGCTCGCATGTGGAAGCTATAGGAACATGCTATTTAACTTTAAGTAGTGGCTTTGTTTTAGAATTAGAAAAGACCTTTTATGTTCCAAGTTTTTCTAGAAACTTGATTTCAGTTTCAAGACTTGTACATTTTGGATATTCCTTCAACTTTTCAGAAATATCTTTCAGTTTATTTTATAAATCTGATTGTGTTGGGAATGGTATTTTGTCTAATGGTCTTTACTGTATTAATTTACAAAACAATGTCACTTATGATTCAATGCATGTTCACACTGGCACTAAAAGATGTGTTATTAATGAAGATTCCTCTAAATTATGGTAGCGGAGATTAGGTCATATCTCCATAAAAAGAATTAAAAGATTGGTAAATGAAGGGGTACTTAATACTCTGGATTTTACTGATTTTGAGACTTGTGTGGACTGCATAAAGGGAAAGCAGACCAACAAGTCAAAGAAAGGTGCCAATAAGAGTTCGGACATATTAGAGATCATACATACTGATATATGTAGTCCAGACATGGACTCACATGGTCAGAGATACTTCATCTCTTTTATAGATGATTACTCATGATATATGTACCTCTACATGCTTCATAAAAAGAACGAAGCGCTATGCCTTTAAGATCTTTAAGGCTGAAGTAGAGAAACAATGCAACAAGCAAATTAAGATCATGAGATCAGATAGAGGTGGAGAATATTATGGTAGATACACAGAAGATGGACAAGCACCTGGGCCATTTGCAAAATTTCTTCAAGAGCATGGGATTGTTGCCCAATACACCATGCCTAGTTCACCCAACCAGAATGGTGTAGCAGAAAGAAGAAACCGAACATTATTGGACATGGTGCAGAGTATGCTTAGCAACTCCAATCTTCCTAAATCCTTGTGGACTGAAGCACTTAAGACGATAATGTATATATTAAACTGAGTTCCAACCAAGGTTGTTCCTAAAACACCATTTGAATTATAAAAAAGTTGGAAACTGAGTTTGCGACATTTGCGCGTTTGGGGATGCCCGTCTGGAGTGAGAATATATAATCCACAAGAGAAGAAGCTGGACCCAAGGACCATTAGTGGGTATTTCATTTGGATATGTTGAAAGGTTTAAAGGTTACAGATTTTACTGTCCATCTCACAACACTAGGATTATGGAATCAAGAAATGAAAAGTTTCTTGAAAATGACTTGATCAATGGGAGCGATCAAACCAGGAACATAGTTACTGAGAAGGATCATTCAGAATCTCAACCTTCCACCTCAAGTGATAGATAGATTATTGTTCACAACACCCCTCAAGTACAAACTGGTGTTGAAAAACCAATTGTTGAAGTTCCACAAGCTGCTAACGACATTCCAGTAGATCAGGTAGTTCAAGAGTTGCCAAGAACTTTTGAACAATGAGTTGAACCACATACTTCTCAGGAAGATGATGGTACAACATCAAGAAGATCTACTAGACCAAAGAGATCAACTATTCCTGATGATTATGTTGTGTATCTGCAAGAATCTGACTACAACATTGGAGCTGAAAATGATCCCGAGTCCATTTCACAAGCCATGAGTTGCAAAGAATCAGAATTATGGTACGATGCCATGAAGGAAGAGATGAATTCTATAAAGAGTAATGAAGTCTGGGATCTTGTTGTGTTGCCTAATGGTGCAAAAGCCATTGGATGTAAATGGGTCTTTAAGACTAAGAAAGACTCATTGGGCAACATTGAGAGATACAAGGCAAGACTTGTTGCTAAGGGATTCACTTAGAAAGAAGGACTACACGGAGACTTTCTCTCCTGTATCTAAGAAAGATTCCTTACACGTTATTATGGCATTAGTAGCCCATTTTGACTTGGAGTTGCAACAAATGAATGTGAAAACGACATTTCTCAATGGAGATCTAGAGGAGGAGGTTTACATGAAACAACCTGAAGGATTACTCTCTAGTGATGGTGAACAATTGGTTTGCAGGCTCAAGAAATCCTTATATGGTTTAAAACAAGCATCTCGCCAATGGTATTTGAAATTCCACAATGTAATTTCTTCATTCGATTTTGTAAAGAACATTATGGATCAATGTATATACTTGAAAGTCAGTGGAAGTAAAATCCGTTTTCTTATTTTATATGTGGATGACATTTTGCTAGCAACCAATGATAAGGGTTTGCTGCATGAGGTGAAACAATTCCTCTCTAAAAATTTTGATATGAAGGATATGGGTGAGGCATCTTATGTCATTGGCATTAAGATCCATAAAGACAGATTTCGAGGCATCTTGGGTCTATCTTAGGAAACCTACATTAATAAAATTTTAGAGAGATTTCAGATGAAGGATTGTTCACCAAGTGTAGCTCCCATTGTGAAGGGTGATAGGTTAAATTTGAACCAATGCCCGAAGAACGACTTTGAAAGGGAACAAATGAAGAACATTCCATATGCTTCTGTTGTCGGAAGCCTAATGTATGCTCAGGTCTGCACAAGATCTGACATTGCATTTGTTGTGGGAATGTTGGGACGATATCAGAGTGATCCAGGTTTAGACCATTGGAGAGTTGCAAAGAAAGTAATGAGGTACCTTCAAGGAACCAAAAACTACATGCTTACGGATGAAAAATTTGGAAGTAATTGGCTACTCAGATTCTGACTTTGTTGGATGTGTTGATTCATGCAAATCAACATCAAGATACATTTTTATGATGGCCAGTGGAGTTGTATCATGGAGGAGTGCCAAGCAGACCTTGATTGCCACTTCCACTATGGAAGTCGAGTTCGTCTCCTATTTTGAGGCCACTTTACATGGTGTATGTCTTAAGAGTTTCATTTCTGGGCTTAGAATTATGGATTCTATCTCTAAGCCATTGAGAATGTATTGCGACAATTCAGCTGCTATTTTTATGGCTAAAAACAACAAAAGTGGGAGTCGGAATAAACACATCGACATTAAGTATTTAGCTATAAGAGAACGTGTTAAAGAAAAGAAAGTGGTCATTGAGCACGTCAGCACTGAGTTGATGATCGCTGATCCTTTGACTAAGGGCATGCCACCGTTGAAATTCAAGGATCATGTAATGAATATGGGACTTGGTTCCATTATGTAGTTTCTCATTGTATGGAAAATGTTATTTTAATGAAATTCTTAGTTATTGTGATGTTTTTTCTCATATTTATGTGCACCTTAATTTGATTTGAAAGAATTCATCTGTGTAGGACCAAGAATAAACATAAGGTTAATTCATTAAGAAATTGTTGCCACATAAATTATAATAAGAATAAATACATAGTAATACATGGAAGATAATACTCGTCATTAGAGGACTTATCGCCATGATTCATGTATCTATTACTTAATACAGATTATCAATGGGTTTTAAGATGAGACATTAAGATTGGAAGTATGGACCTGTTAGCTCTGCTACAAACTTCAGCATTTGGAGGACCAGTTGTTAACTCGACCATGTGTTTATGCTGAAAGGGAGCTTGCAGCAGTCATCTACCTTCTCCTCCTTCAATTTCCTCATACTCTCCTAGCCTCGTTATCTCTGTTTCTTCCATAAAACCTTTGCATTTCCTGTTTAAAACCCCCCGAAATTCATTAAAGACCATATTGCCTTAGCCCCGGGCGCCGAGTCCAAATGGTCATATGACCGTGATCGTATGACCGTGCGCCTTTCTTAAGTCCCTTTTCCCTCATCGCATAAATCGTTATAAAGCCGCCCCCTGTCTACCGCCGACGTGATTCTGCGATTGCTCCTTCGCCGTTGATCGCCCTGTTCTAACGGTCTCCACGTTTTCCGCCCGCACATTAAACCTCGTGCACGTTCCCCGCCATCCGAATGTCCGTCGCGTGATCAATGGTAGTTGCTCCTCCCGATCACGCGAGCTGCCCGCGATTTAACCCGTGGGGAAAGTGGTTTCCCCGCCGTCACATCCGACATGCGTCACTCGCTGACTCGCATCACGCCCCCGCATACGGATACCGCCCTCCTCCATAAGCTGTGCGGGGAAACCACTTACCGTCGTCTCGCCCTTTCCCCGCTCGTTATCACCCACGTATCTTCCGCTCCCGTTACCGTCAGATCCGCCGCGTCCAGATCCAATGGCCCTCGTTTCTCCGTCCACATTTCCTCCCGATAGCTCCCTCTGATTCGATCTCCGTCGTTCTTCTATTGGATCCGACGGCCAATAGTTGTTCTCGTCATATGCACGCCTCCGCCATACTGCCGTGTCCATAGCCTGTCCAGTGTACCCGAAGGAGGAAGAAGGCCAGAATCCAACACTCTGCGTAATAAATCCTCAACAACTGTATTTAAGGAAGAGGATGGCCGAGAAGAAAAAGGACGGCCTCGAGCAGATCAAAGCATTAATCAGTTATGGTGCTCCTCTCAGACAACATTCCACCTGCTCAGGAAGGACAACAGAATATCAGAAAAGATCAGATTTGTCCATTAAAGCCAGCAGATCGTAGCAGAGACTCCATCAGAGAGTGAATGTGGTTGGTGGTTCATTATGACCCCTCCATGCATAGCCTAGCAAAATATATTTGTAATAAAACTCTATATATACCCAACAAATAGATGTAATGAGGGTTGATGGATGTTATTTTGATGTAAAGTTCAACTTCTGGAGACTGTAACTACTGTGATACCTGCTACGTCTAGTCTTCATTTTTAGCTAATACAAGCTTATTTTGCTGTTAATTTCTCACTTTCCACTTCTTCTTTGTTCTAGACTGTGCCTGTTATACATTTTTTATGTGCTCTTGATGTTTAGCATTAGAGGGGCTGTCATCCCACCTCTGTGTTAGAATCTAGTATGTATCATTGAATGTGTATGCAGGTTTCTGTTATTTTAATGCCAAAGAGCTGTCATCCTGTCTCTGCATTAGGAAATAGATTTGCAGACCTCCTTAATGGTTGTAGCCGACCATCACAGGGTCCTGTGCATCTGCTGGTGTGGTCAGTATTCTCCATGTTCACTCAATCCTCAAACTGTGAGTAATTGGTGGTATAAAGCCTTGTAGTCTAGGGGTGTTCATCATGTTTGGGGTTAAGCATAGTAGAAGTGGTTATCTGGCTTGAATATGCATCATTCCTTCCATTCATCCACCTTTTTCCAACATTTTTGTTGAGTTTGTAATGTTCCCGAGCATCTTTGAGATACAACCTAGGAGAGTTTCTTGGGGTGATAACAGGACCAAGTGGGAGAATGTTAGCTCCCATAACTGCTACCGAGTCGACTCCCTTAACGACTCTGATGATTAGGAAACCATCTGCCGCCCATTCCAAAAATTCTAGAAATCAACTACAGTCATTTCCTTAAATTACAGAAACTATCTTCAGTTAATTAATTTCTTGTTGGGAGCTCCTGGAGTGGTCCATTACTCCCTCTGCAGTTCTCTACCATGATCTGTGGAACACTTGACACATAGCCAATAGAAGCTTGATGGAAGCTTGGCTATAAATACTTCTGTTTGGTCCCCAAGCTCACTAACTCAATCCCCTTCAGTTTTACACCATCAAGTTAGAGTGAGCAGAGCTTGGAAGTGCCACACGGATGAGAGATTTTGGGTGAATTTTGTAATTGTGAAGGCAGTAAAATACTGTTCACATCATTATTCTCATTAACCCCCTTCTCGCACTGCGTTCTCGTCTCTCTATTCTCTTTTCTGTTGTGGTGTAATTTTTGGAGCGCTCCTTCTATTTCTGGAGCCCCTTCTATTTCTTAAAGTTGAGGCTTGTAACAAGTTACGTGCTGTGCTTGAGTATTAAGCGGTAAATTTAATTTGGATGCCATCACATAATTATAAATGAGATGAGGTTGTGATCGAGGCTTGAGGCGTGCACGTACTGGTTTCGATCATTTGTTAGTAACTGAGACAGAGAACTTTAGAGCCGAGAAGCAGATCTAAGGCTTAATGAGCAAAGGTTGAAGGTGTACCCAGTGCCAAAATGGGAGGGAGAAACAATGACAGATTGAGAGCAAGCATCAATGACTGGAGGTATGATTTACTCATATGTGAGTCCTTCTGGAAGTAGTGTCAAACGAAGAAGCCCAAAAAGCATTAGCTCTCCCTGAAAAGGAGGTGATCCAACCGCACCGTCTAGTACGACTACCTTGTTACGACTTCACTCCAATTGCTAGCCCAGCCTTCAGCATCCCCCTCCTTGCGGTTAAGGTAACGACAGCCCTCGAGTGCAAAGGCAGAAGGGAGCTTGACTGCAAGACCCACCCGTCGAGTAGGGACGAAAGTCGACCTTAGTGATCCGATGGTGCCGAGATGGGTATTAAAGTTTTCGATTCTTTTAAGTGTTTATTCCGCATTATAAAATTGTTTTTATTCTATCATAAGGTACTTGTCAACGGTACATGGAGTGGTGTCAATTCCTGCATGTGATGTCAATTTCTGCATGTGATGTCAACTTGTGGTTGTTATAATTCTGTTTATAAATAATAGAAATTTTAGTATGATTTTGAAAAAAATTAATTTTTGAAAATTTAGATTAAAAATTTCAAATTTCAAAATTTTTAATTGCTGAATCTATTTCTACTATGAATAAAATAATTTAAACACTACCATAGTTTAATTTGAAAATAAAAATAAAAGAAAATTAACGGATCTCAATAACCAACGCCTATATAAAATGCTAACATTATCATTACACATTGACCTTTCACATCGTACAAATTATTAACAAAAAAAGCTCGTTCTGGATCCATATTGGTGGGTGTAAAAATTCTAAGATTAAACATTCATGTTTCACACCACGGCAATTAATTCCCAATACAATCTGTTCTGCGTAGATTGTTACGGTGAGTCTAAACGTAAAAAGATTATTATTATACATTCACTCTTCATGTTATACAACTTATTCCCAACACGATATCTTTATAACGGTAGGGTCACTAAACATTATGATTTGATTAAGGATGAAATAAATTTTTATTTATTTTTTAAATATAAAAGATTTACTAAATTAAATCACACAAGTTTTAACATCTATTTTCAAGATTGAAAAATGAACTTTTATTTACATACAAAATATATTATATACATTATTGTTATTATTATTATTATTATTTATCAAATATTATATACATTATTATTATTATTATTTATCAAATTTTACTTATATTTAAAATATTAGAATACTAAAACTCTTTTTATAATGTTAAAAAGTTGTATTTAATTTTTAAATGGTATAACTAGCTAATTAAACAATGAAACTTAATTGATATGCAAATTATATTATAAATCACAATTGTCATTTTTTTATCAAACTTTACTTAAATTCTTAATGTGATGATATTAAGAAAATTATAATATTAAAAATTTACATTTCATTTTTAATTTTTATAAATTTATGATTTAAATACATTTATATTAATATCATTACATTTTTCATTTAAATAAGTAGTACTATATTTTATTTTGTTTTATCTTGTATATTTATTTTATAATGAATTTCGAAATGTTAAAAAAAAATTGAATTTTCAAATTTAGGCCGATAATATAATATTAAATTTATTTTACACATTATACATCTTATAATACTCATGTTATAAAATATAAAATTAAATTTTCTCTATACATTATACATCTTAATAATATTCCTGTTATAAAATTTAAAATTAAATTTGGTAGAAGTATAAACAATTTGTTCAATTAATGATTATGAATTTTTTTTTAAATAATTTTTTACACATTAAATTTTTTATAACTTTTTAGTCATAATTAATTACATAAAATATATTAATAATTTTGATAACTATATGTTAAAATGTTTTTTAGAAATATATATATATATATATATATATATATATATATATATATTTTAAATATGCATCTAATTTTTTTTCACAATATTTATTGAACCTAGAGGCTCATTCTATAACCTAGTACGAAGGAATGTGTAAGTTGGTTCGTCTCTCCATGAGCTTTTAAAATAAAAATAAAAATAATGTTTTAAATAGAAAAATAATGTGGGCTATAATTAAAAAAAAAGATATGTTATAAAGTAATTAGAAGTAAAAAAACGTATGAAAAATATTATACTTTTCAAAAATATTTCAACAAGAGATTTAAATAAACTATTTGAAAATCTATGTTAACTAATTTATGTGGACATAAAAAAATTAAGTTTCTATGGACTAGTTATTGGAAGAGTGACTGTGACATAGTGCATGTGTTAAGAATCACGATTTCTCCTCTTAGTTGTGTTGTTTTAGACAAAAGTAAGTTGTTTTGTATTGTGGTCTCTCTTTGTTGCTTCTTTGTTTTGACTAGTTTGATTCGTTTGGACTAACTATTGTTGTTCAATCCCAAGAAAAAAACCCTAGAAGAGAAAAAGACTAGAAGACAAGGAAAACTAAGTGAAGGAAGGAGCTCTGATTTCTACCTATTTCTATCCACATAAGTGAAGATTATAGTGTTTTTGTAGTTGTTGCAAGGTCAAGAATGTTGAGATTGCAACAAGATGATGGAGCTTAGTGAAAAGAGTCGCCTTCACTAAGTGGGCCCGCAGGAAAATTATGGCGCAAGTTCTATTTTTGGATTATAGCAGGGATGATCACAGCAGGAGTGACCACAACAGGGATGATCACAGCAGGAGTGATCACAGCATGAGTGATCAAAGTCTATTTTTAGACTGGCTGTCAAAAATAGAAAAGTCAAATATTATTGTCTCATAATAATATTTAGACTATAAACTTTATCTTATTCTCTTGGAGCACTTCAGTTTGAGCTACAGATGTGGCACATGCAGCTGTCAGAAGGAAATACGCTTTCTTTGTCGGTCAGTTGAGTTGTTGCATGCATGACTTCAGTTAGAACTCAATCAGTTGAGTTTGGTGGAGTTGATTGTGGAGTTGATGGAGTTGTGTTCAGTTTGACTTGGTTAAACTAGTTGTAATTAGTCTAACTGCAAATAGACTAATGATGAGTTGTTAAACTAATTATTAACTCATAATACAACTAAAGAATACATCAGTTAACTCAGTTGCATGTCAGTGCATGTTCAGTTCAACAGGGACAGGTGTTAGAGGATCAGATTGCTATCAGTTGTGACTATAGTTGTGCATGAGGATTTGCACAATCAAGGGATTGAGTATGCCAATGAGTATTGCCCAGTATTTGCCCAGTAATATAGCCTCTGCTCACGTGATTCCCAGTGTGAGTGATTCTTTTGAGGTAAATACGAGTTTGGTTAAGCCATTCTCATTCATTCTTGAGCAGGTATTGTGCAGTGGAGGCAGGCAAGCAGTGGAATAGATTTGGAGATCAGATCTGAGCTGTATTGTGTGTAACAGGTGGAGATAGTGCTGGATACTTGTGAGGAGTATTGACTATTGTAATGTTACATGTTCTCAATCATTAATATACAGATAGTGTGGGGTTTTCAGCTGTAAGCTTTCCCCGGGTTACATACTGTGTTAATGTGTGCATGCTCTTGATGTTTTATTGTTATTGATGCTGCTATATTGATGATCAACGTAGAGGAGCTTATGTATTGTGTATGTATTCCGCAATAGTACATGATCAGGATAATCTCCATTGAATATGTGTTTATTATTCAAAATTTCTACATGGTATCAGAGCTGTTGATCATCAGATCTACTATTCAGGAAATGTTTACAGTCTATTTCTTCAGGTAGAGTCTGTAATCGGGCTAGGTAGACTCTGGATTCATCCTTCCTTTGGAAGGTGAGATATTCGGTGAATGCCCATACAGTCAATCTCTGTACGAGAAATATTTTGTTCTCACGAATCTTAGATCCGAGGCGGTTGAGTTTGGAGCTGGTGGAATTTGAATTTGCAGCAGTGTTTTCTTGGTGTCAACGAGGCAATGTCTTTCAACGGATTGCGATTGGAGTATGCTCTTGAGGGCAGCTCAAACTATATTGCATGGAAGGACAGGATGGAGGTAGTATTGGATGATAACGGGCTGAAGGAGTTCATAGAGACGGATTTCCCAAAGCCTACTGATGCTACTCAAGCTGATGCTTGGCAAAAGAAGACCGCAAAATGTCGAAGGATTCTGTTGGAGGGCGTGAAGGATCACATTGTGTCCATCCTGCATGGAAAGACTTCTCCATATCTGATGTGGAAGGCTTTAACAGATCTATTCCAAAGCAAGAGTGATCAAAGGAAGCTGGCGCTCAAAGATAAACTCAGAAACATCAAATGCGAGAAGGGTGACAGTATGCCCAAGTATCTCACGAAGTTCACTCAGTGTCAAGATGAGCTGGGAAGTGTGGGGGTTACTGTCGATGATGAAGACTTGGTGAGCTTGGCTCTCCTTGGTCTTCCGAAGAGTTGGCATTCCTATTAGGACTTTGTTAATGGTCGGGAGAAATTGCTAGGATGGGAAAGACTGTGGTCAGATCTTGTGCATGAGGAGATCAGGCGGAGTACCAGGGACAGATCTTCATCAAAGGGAGTTGATGAAGAAAATTGCGCTTTGGCTGCCAAAGCAAAGAAGGGGAAGAGCAAGAAAGCTTCTCAGTCTGGTGCGAAAGGCAAGAAGCAGGACATGTCCATGGTGAAGTGTTTTCACTGTCACCAGCACGGACACTATGCCACTAATTGTCCGTAGAAGAATAAGAACAAGCAAGCTGCTGGATCTGCAACAGGAGAGGCTCTAGCCTTGTAGTTTGAGCTTGATTTTTCATTGATCGCATGCTTGGTTTCAAGTGTGATGGGATCGGTGTGGTTCTTGGACAGTGGTGCATCTTTTCACATGACGGGAGATAGAGATTTGTTTTCTGATTTGGAGGACAAATACCTTGGAGTGCACATTGAGATGGGCGATGATGGTAGATATAGTGCGACCGGTATCGGTACCATTTCCTTTGAGAGGGAGTCTGGTAAACCCTTCGTATTGAAGGAAGTCATGCATGTTCCAGGATTGAAGAAGAATCTTATCTCTGTGGCGATGTTAGAAGACAAGGGGTATGATGTTGTTTTCAGCAAGGGAAAAGCTTTCTTGCGCAGCAAGACAACTGGTGAGACCCAGAAGATAGGGGTTCGAGTAAGGAACCTTTATCAGTTGCATGTAGATGGATGCGCAACAATGGCAGGCGAGGCAAAAGGATTGGTGAGTCGGGATGATGGCGAGTTGTGGCACAGGAGATTGGGTCACCTTCACCATGGAGCCTTGAAGATACTGCAGCAGATCACTACAGGGGTTCCTAAAGGCACTCTTGCGCAGTCAGATCAGTGCAAGGGGTGTACTTTGGGAAAGTTTGTGAAAGCCACCTTTCACGAGAAGGATAGTTGCGCCATGAAAATCCTTGAGAGAATTCACAGAGACGTGTGTGGACCTTTCTCAGTTGCTTCGACAGCAAAACACAGGTATTATGTGATTTTTGTTGATGATTTCTCTCGTAAGTGCTGGATCTTCTTCATGTAGAAGAAGAGCGAGACATATTCAAAGTTCTGTGAATTCAAAGCACTGGTCGAGAAGGAGTCAGAGAAGAAGGTGAAGGCTCTTAGAAGCGATAATGGTGGTGAATACATCTCGGACGAGTTCAAGGATTTCTGCAAGGCAGAAGGGATTCGAAGAGAGCTCATAGCTCCCCATAACCCACAGCAGAATGGGGTAGATGAGTGGAAGAACAGAACGATCGTGGGTGCTGCACAGGCAATGTTGCATGATCAGGGCCTACCCCTTCACTTGTGGGCGAAAGCATGCAATACAACAGTTTATGTGCAGAACCGTTGTCCTCACAGGATACTTGGCATAAGTACACCCGAGGAGGCTTATTCTGGTAAGAAGTCTGATCTTTCTCATTTGAGGATTTTTGGTGCTAACGTTTACATGCATGTGACGAAGGATGCCAGGAAGAAGTTGGAGTCGACCGCAGAGGTTGGGATATTTGTGGGGTACATTGATACGCCCCACAACTATCGTGTGTATTTTCCAAACAGTGGTAAAACTGTTGTGTGACGGGATATAAAATTTTAGGAGGAGAAAGCCATGAAGTGTTCACTTGAGAGGGAGCTACACTTGCATGCAGATGAGGAGCTATTAGTTCCTAAGAATGAGCTTCAGGACGTGGATCAGCCACAGGACGAGGTTCATGGAGTGGAAGAGACCACTCATGCAGTGCCAACCATCAGAGGGTGAAAGCGCTTGACAGAAGCTGAGCGACTGGCTCAAGATGCAGAGAAAGTTGTAGGACCACCTATAGCCCAATGCAGGCAAAGGCAGTCACCTGATCGGTACACTGGATACATGACTCTTATGAGCAAGTGTGTTGTGACTGAGCCATCCTCTTTCGAGGAAGCTGTGGAGGATCCCGCATGGGTAGACGCCATGGTGGAAGAGTATGATTCTATTGTCAGAAAGAATGCATGGGAGATTGTTCCTAGACCGGAAGGGAAATCAGTGGTGGGTTCGAGATGGATCTACAAAGTTAAGCAGGCAGATGATGGGAGTGTGGAGAAGTACAAGGCAAGATTTGTTGCCCGAGGCTTTTCACAGATAGAGGGGATCGATTATGAGGAGACCTTTGCACCTGTCGCAAGGTATTCTTCCATACAGATGATTCTTGCTCTCTCAGCGCAGATGGGGTGGCACATTCATCAGATGGATGTGAAGACTGCGTTCCTCAACAGAGTCATTGAGGAGGAGGTGTACATTGAGAAGCCCGAAGGCTTTGAAGTCTTCAACAACCAGTCGCATGTGTGCAGGCTCAAGAGAGCGTTGTATGGGTTGAAGCAAGCACCACGTGCTTGGTACACACGGATAGACAGCTATTTCACAGGACTTGGATTCTCCAAGAGCGAGGCAGATCCTAACCTATACCAGATTGTGGTGGAGGGTAAGTTGCTTATCATTGTACTGTATGTTGATGAAATGATTCTAACGGGTGATGAGCTGTTGATACTTTCATGCAAGGATGATCTTGCTAAGGAGTTTGAGATGAAGGACTTAGGCCTCATTCACTATTTCCTAGGATTGGAAATATGGCAGCGCAGTGGTGGACTGTTTGTTTCTCAGGGTAAGTATGCTCGAAAGACACTAGAGAAGTTCAACATGCATCGCTGCAAGCCTGTCGATACTCCTCTTCCTGAAGGTTGGAGGAAGGAGGATGCCACTTCGGGAGAAGAAGTGGATGCCGCTGTTTATTGACAGTTGGTGGGGTCGCTGATGTATTTGGTCAATACACGACCCGATATATGCTATGTAGTTAACCAGATTTCACAAGCTATGGTTAAGCCTATCAAGCTCTTCTGGAAGGCGGGCAAGCATGTATTGCATTATTTGAGAGGCACATCGGGATATGGTTTGTGGTACAGACAGAAGGATGAGGTGAAGCTATGTGGCTTCACGGATGCAGATTGGGCAGGGAGCCCAACAGACAGAAAGGGGACATCAGGAGGGGTCTTCAGTATTGGATCGACAATAGTTCATTGGTACAGCAGGAAGCAGAGATCCGTGGCACTCAGTTCAACAGAGGCCGAGTATATGGCAGCAAGTTTGGCTGCATGCGAGGCTATATGGATGAGGAAGATCCTGGTTGGTTTGTTCGGTTCTCATTTGGATCCTACTGTGATTTACTGTGATAACTAGAGTTGCATTAAACTCTCGGCTAATCCTGTATTTCATGATAGATCTAAGCATATTGACATCAGGTACCATCATATCAGAGATTGTGTGCAGCGGAGGGATCATGTTACTTTCATACATTCCAACGGAGGATCAGGATGTTGATATTCTGATGAAGGCTCTCACCAGGAGCAAATTCGAATACCACCGAGGCAGGATAGGGGTTGCTGATAATCCATATCTTGTCGAGAGGGAGTTTTGAGATTGCAACAAGATGATGGAGCTTAGTGAAAAGAGTCGCATTCACTAAGTGGGCCCGTAGGCAAATTATGGCGCAAGTTCTATTTTTGGATTACAGCAGGGATGATCACAGCAGGAGTGATCACAACAGGAGTGATCACAACAGGAGTGATCAAAGTCTATTTTTAGACTGGCTGTCAAAAATAGAAAAGTCAAATATTATTGTTTCATAATAATATTTAGACTATAAACTTTATCTTATTCTCTTGGAGCACTTCAGTTTGAGCTACAGATGTGGCACATGCAACCGTTAGAAGGAAATACGCTTTCTTTGTGGGTCGGTTGAGTTGTTGCATGCATGACTTCAGTTAGAACTCAATCAGTTGAGTTTGGTGGAGTTGATTGTGGAGTTGATGGAGTTGTGTTTAGTTTGACTTGGTTAAACTAGTTGTAATTAGTCTAACTGCAAATAGACTAATGATGAGTTGTTAAACTAATTATTAACTCATAATACAACTAAATAATACATCAGTTAACTTAGTTGCATGTCAGTGCATGTTCAGTTCAACAGGGACAGGTGTTAGAGGATCCGATTGCTATCAGTTATGACTATAGTTGTGCATGAGGATTTGCACAATCAAGGGATTGAGTATGCCAATGAGTATTGCCCAATATTTGCCCAGTAATATAGCCTCTGCTCACGTGATTCCTAGTGTGAGTGATTCTTTTGAGGTAAATACGAGTTTGGTTAAGCCATTCTCATTCATCCTTGAACATGTATTGTGCAGTGGAGGCAGGCAAGCAGTGGAATAGATTTGGAGATCATATTTGCGCTGTATTGTGTGTAACAGGTGGAGATAGTGCTGGATACTTGTGAGGAGTATTGACTATTGTAATGTTACATGTTCTCAATCATTAATATACAGATAGTGTGGGGTTTTCAGCTGTAAGCTTCCCCGGGTTACATACTGTGTTAATGTGTGCATGCTCTTGATGTTTTATTATTATTGATGATAAACGTAGAGGAGCTTATGTATTGTGTATGTATTTCGCAGTAGTGCATGATCAGGATAATCTCCATTGAATATGTGTTTAATATTCAAAATTTCTACAAAGAATTGCAGGCCAAAGTTGAAGATCTAAAGTGAGGGATGAAATCTTGTTTAGAGCAGACTTTGAATGAGTTGACTTTTGTTGACTTTGGAAGACCTTGTCTTGTCTTAAAGGAGATCATTTGGAGGACTGATTTGATGCTTGGAGGAGGTTTGACTTTGGTCTTTGGGTCTTGAAGTTCTCATTTTGATATGATTCTATTAGAATATGATTGTTTGGTTTTTCTATAAGAAGAGGATAGTTTGGGTATCACAAGGATTCGAATTCAAGTATTGTTTCATACAATTTATATTTAAAGGGGTCCAATCCTTAACAGAGTGCACATTTGAATTATATATGTAATTTATTCAAACCTTTGTATTCGGTATGCATGTAGATTTAAGAATCCATTTCCTTCTATTGCACATAAACAAAGTATTTGAAGGTTTTGGAGATTGTATTATCGTTGGCCTTATCTTTTATATGAAGGTCAGAATTTGTGTGCAAAGTTATTTTGAAAATGATCAATATCTCAAAGCTTACACCTTGTAACCCTTGGCCATAATCTTAATACAAATTCATTATGGAATTTTGAGATAAAAGAGTATTACTACATCAGTTTCTCCCTTTGGTTTTGTTGAAGATAAGTTGTGACAATAAATGAACACTCCATAAGTCATAAATTTTCTAGATTTTGTTTAGTTTTGATCTTTGTAAGCACATACACGAGCATCTTTCTTGAATGATGAGTCTATATTTGAATTCTACATACAGAATTAAATTCACATTGGCACATTGCTCTTTTGATTGAGAAGGCATACATGATGAGTCTAGACGTAGAAGCCTTATTTTAAATTTGTCATAGAGTAGTCTTCATAGGATTGTGTGAAGATTGAAGTTGGATTTATTTCCTCATTGTTTTTGTCAAGCAAGTTTTCAGTGTTGCGTAAGGAGAAAGAGTTAAATTGGGTTCCTAGACTTTCCATTTGATGAAGTGAGGTTTGATATTGGAATTTTAGATCAGATCCCTGAATGATCAAGTAGTTGAGGTTATGCTTCTAATAAATTCCATTTGGTTGCAGGATTAGAACAAGGTTTTAATTAGTGCTTACAGGAACTTAAAGGTGTGAGTGGATACTGTCTAGGACAGACTAGGATTTGATTCTTTGCAAGTTTCTGTAGTCTTTCTCTAGCATTTCCAGTGTTGTGTCTCAAAGTCCACAGACCCCGGATTGACATAATAATGTTGGGTCATACACTGCAACCAATAGTATCTTTAGTATATATCTAGGAGACAAGGGGTACAATTATAATAATTTGGGACCATGAGGGGTTTTGAACTACATTGCGATATAACAATAAAAATATACTCTCAATATTCAGTGTTTAACAAGATGTTTTAAGGTTAACGTGGGCCTTATGTAGGGCTCAACAGTGGCCATCAATTCGAAAATAAATTACTTCATTCTTAGTGGATTTTGTCCTCTAAATTTTATGTTGAATTGAGAATTATGTCCATCTTCGTTCCCTGCAAAATTCTATCAAGTTGTTGCCATGCAATATGTGATCCTTCCTCTATAAGTGAAGTTCGACCCATATGGCCCAAGTTTTATGACTTGGGCTTGTATACCACTTTATAACGCCCCCAGTTATCTGTTGGAGTGCATATCTACCTTTGCAGCTTAATTTTTTTTTAAATTTTACTTTAATTTGATTTCTGTAACATGTTTTATGCATGTCCAATGCATTCTACAATGCAATGCTCTTATGTAAAAATAATATAAATGTGTAATTGGCATTTTTAATGTATCGTTCATACATAGCATGTGGAAGTACATAAGCCATCATAATAGAAAACGCATAAACTTAAAAATAAATGATTATATTTTAAAGTAAGCACCAATTGGTTATAGACCCCAAATGTTCCACTCAATTATAGATTACATTGCCCATCATCTCTCAACAGTGAGTCACTCGTAAGATAGGGCCACGACTCCACAAGCGTAAGGTTTATCTATAGCTAGCTATGACACCTAACTAGTGTCAAATCATGAGCAAGGACACAATCCCAAATTTGAGCAGTCTTTCCCCAACAACCTCACATCCTCCATCATCCCACACAACCCAAGTTAATGCACCCCCTTCTTTACACCTGCAATCCATTGAATTGTGCCACTATCCTTCCATGGGTTTTTAACTCGACTGGCCAGGGATGCCTCATCGCTCTATGGCTTATAGGAGTTTCAATTTCCCTTGGGTGTTTTTCCCCTAGAACCACTTTGGCCTCACATTAGAGAAAACCTATCACATTTCTCCTTAGTCTACCTAAGATTTTTATCGGGAGCCAACTATGTCACAATGTCATCCCTTCTCCTCTAGGAAGTCCAGTCACATTTTCCACACCCATGATGTAATCAATGATGGAGTCACTCTAACACACATCACATTTATATGCATGTCCCTCCTTTGACAAATGGCACTCTTAAGTCACTTCATGGATTTAAGATAAAACAAGTGCACTTTTTTATTTAAGTTTATTTTAACAATAGCTTAGCCACATATGCTTAAGCCTTTATTAGTTATCCCTTAGCTCCCATTTCACACTTGTGGAGTCTTAAGCCCCATACTTTCTTGTTTGACTTAGTCTAACATTGGTGTATTTTATTAATTTCATTATTACAAAAGTAGGTTCTATGGTTTTTAAGCATATAAACATAAATACACTAACCTAAAACACATGTAGGATGGATTTATCAACTTTGGTCTAGCATTGGTGTATTTTATTAATTTCATGATTACAAAGGTAGGTTTTATGGTTTTTAAACATGTAAACATATATAAACTAACCTAAAACACATGTAGATGGATTTATCAACCCAAAATAGTTCTTGGCTCACCAACCTACCAAGATATGTACATCGCACAATAGAGGCATCCTAAAAGTGTTAAAATTCTCCATAACCACTCTCTGAATTTGTTAATTTTACACTTCAAATATCTTCTCAAGCAATTTGGGTTGCAAAGACAAAAGGCCATCATGCATCGCACTCCTTAACCAAGACCTAGACAGATGTTAATGAAAAAACATTATAAAACATTGAATTCCACTCTATCATTCTTTAAAGCCTCCCTTTGTTATTTGGGCATGTTTGCGTTTCCAAAATTAGTTGGTAACTTAAAAAGTAATGTTAACTATCATTTTATCATAAGATCGAATTCTTTAATTTGAAATATTTATCATTGGTTAATTTGGTCAATTTATCATTCTTTTAGTAAAATTTAACATTCAAACATGTATTACTTTCTTATCATTAGTTTAGTAAAACTTAATATTCAAACATTTATTACTTTCTTATTCTTTTTAATGGCATCACTGAAATGCTCAAATGTCCCTTATTCCAAGAACTTGTCAAAGAATATATACACAGTTATTTTGGCCAAAAGTCCCTTTTCCAATAACATGACAGATTATATACCAAGCTATTTTGGTCAGAAGTTTTACATAAAGAATCTAATGTTTAGCAGTGGTGCTTCACTGAAGAAAATCAATAATAGTCCAGTAAAAAAAATAGTTGAATGAAATTTAATATTCAAAATGTCAATGGAAAATTGGACATGAAAACACAAGTTACTTTCAATATTAAATTGGACATGAAAACACAAGTGATTTTCAGTATTTAAATAAATTTCTCATAACTAATAAAAAGGAAAAGCTTGAATGTATTTCAAATTTTATTATACTAGTCATTTTAATCTCCAATATAATAGAGGCATTGTGGGTAACCATGGAATAAACTCACATTACATAGGCATTGTGGGTAACCATGGAATAGACTCACATTACATTATATGGTATGGATGAATTTTGTACATTGTTCATAGGAATGCATAGCTTTTGAACATAACACTATTTGTTGAAAGGTGTTGTTAATGTTGGGAAAATTTGATCTTACGTGTTGCTTACAAGTTTTGGTATTGTGAATAAGAATTTGTATAAGTTCAATGTTTTGGTAGTAGCAGCTTTTAGATCATCATTCAACAATTTTGGAAAATGAAATTAATAAATATTTTAATATTTAAAACAATTACCACAAAATAAATTTCTTATAATACATAGACAATTATCGAATGATTGACTTACAATATAAAAAACAAATCAAAATATACATAGAAAGAAATCCTTCAAGTTCTATAACTCTAATACTAAAATAAAGAAAAATAAACACCCATGACTTACACAAAAAATCCAAATATATACAATGAAACTTAGAACATTATTTTTTTTATCATACATATTTATACATACAAATAACTAGACTATCAACCCTTCAACCTATAAATATTTATAAGTACAAAAATAAGATAACCAACTATAAACCCTTCAAATTATTGACATATTTATATATAGAAAGAAACCCTTCCACTTTGAAACATATGATAGAAGTGAAATTAAACTACAAGCTACTTTATTGTTCAAGTATATTTACAAATAAAACAAAAATAACCTACCAGCTGCTTCAATGTTCAGCTGTACTAAATTTAACATAATCAAGATATCCAAATCTTCAACATTTACAACCGCAACCATGCTTATTTCTCCATTCCTCGAGTTACTTCAATATTGTCTTTCATATCTTGAAAGTCAATGTCTGGCTCTGAATTCAAATCTAAAAACAATCTTGTCTTTTCAAGATTTACAACCGCAACCATGCTTATTTCTCCATTCCCCGAGTTACTTCAATATTGTGTTTCATATCTTGAAAGTCATTGTCTGGCTCTGAATTCAAATCTAACAACAATCTTGTCTTTGCAGGATCCCTTGTTTCTTGCTGCAACCTCTGCATCTCGTATGGTTGCATGTAATTTGTCAGATCATCCAAAGCTTTAAAAAAAAATATTTAACAACACAGCTACTCTAATCTGCCTATACTACCGTTGAATATCAATTTTGATCTTTGTAGGACTGGATTTACCTTCCACTCTGAATAATCAATACGAAAGACAAATTGTGTATCATGTACACCTCTGGACCTATCTTCGGTTGTTGGAGTAATCTTAGGAACTTGCATAACACAATCATAGTATGGTCTCAATAAGAACGATCTACCAACACCTAATTTAATATAAAAATAAAATAAGCAGGGAAATCTACAGTTATAAAAGAATAAATCTATTGTTTGCAAGGTGTTATAAGTATGATAAACCAATACAACTAAAAAAAATGAAATTTGCAGTTAGCAAAGGTTAAATGCACAGTTCGCAAAGGTTGGTAACATAATTTTGGAGGTCAAAATAATACGAATGAAGATGGTCTCTTCAAATGACAAAAAGCAGCAACAATCCTTAAAGGGGTAGTTTTGATCAAATAATCAATACAAGCATTACCACTCATTCTTTGTTTTATGGTCTATATGTAATGAAAAAAAACAGATAAGAGATTTAAGGTGAGTCATGCAATATGTCCTTACCAATCAAATGTTCACCATTTTCACCGATTGTTAGTTCAACACTGCCATCCTTCACCAAAAATGATAACGCAAAAAGGTTTTCTACAGCCTGAGAAAATGATGATTCTTCAAAAAGAAGATTGTCTAAAACAAGAAGCTTGTTCTCTAATAACTTCCCATAAAGACTTCCAACTTTTATTTCCATGCTATCATCCTTAATTACATCATCGGTTATCAGTACCTGGTTATCCATTCAAAGGATTAAAACTCTTAAATTTTAAACAACATGATTATGCTAAACAGATTAACCTTCTTCCAAATTTAGAAGTAAAGATACTTACAAGCGGCTCACATTTCTCCAACATTAAATCCTTACATGCATGCTTTGATTTCCTTTGTCTTGGGTTCACTTTAATTTCCAAGGAACCAATTCTGTCACACTCAAACAAAGAGATTCAGTTGCATATTATAAGAGATGAAAACTATGAAGGTATTCAGCAGTTTTTCACTCTCACCAAAGGGATAAAAGTATCATACAATGTACAGCAGCCACAATGCACGTCCCTAAATATCTGTGTACCCATCTCTCCAAGAGCAGCCCAACAAATATTTGGCATTTTATTTTGGGCTCCATATTCTTTTTCTTTAACTCCAAACTTGATAATGTTCATGTCAAAGCTTCTCAATGTAGCCATCACAAAGTCTGCAGGACTTATTCTCTTAGAATGCATACTCTCTTTGAGCCATGTTAACAATGAAGATGCATGGCCAAGAAGTTTCTCTGCATCTGAAATTTGCTCTCTAATATGTGACACTGCAAATCAACCATTTAACATTTAAGTGTTTACACTATAATCTTGGTATTATTAAACTGTAAATCTCAATAAGTAAATGAAGTTGGTAAGCCATTTTGTAAACCCACTTGCATATCATGTGCCAAAGCAAAGGAAAAGAATGAGATCAGACCATTTTGGTGAACATCCACATGTCCAACAATCTTCGTCAGCCTAGTTAGCACCACATTATCAAGCTGTTCCTCAACTACAAGAAGATGGCAATAAAACTTTTAAAGCCATTTAACGGTGTGACATAAAAAAATTATATATATAATTAAATTAAACCCTACTTGGAAGGTTCTAAGGATAATGCTACCATCAATATCATCAGCCACTGTTGGTGTAGAAGCTTCTAAACCAAAATTCTGCTGTAACTTCAAAAATTCTCCCATGTCGAATACTCAGAGAGTAAGGTAGCTGCAAATGCAGTAGGGAGAGAAGGGGAAATCAGCTGTCCAGGTACCTTAATTCACAAATGATCAAAATTGATTTATTTAATGGATGTTTCCCAAACTCAACGCGAAACTGACAGTAAGAAACCTAAATTATCTTCCAGGCCTTTCAAGAACAAAATCAGAACCCCACAATCATAAAACTTGTCCTTCAAACAACTTTTCAAATTTCTATATATAATAACAAATTTGCTATTTTTATAGTAATTAACTCTGTTTACTTTCTTAAAAAATGAATAGTAACTATACATCAACAATATTGATGTGTTTACTTTCCTTTCCGAAAAATTGAATAATAACTATTCCTAACTTCATATTTTTTTGTTTATTGCATAATTGTAGAGACAAAAATAGAGACTCTGTTTTGTAACATCAGAGTCCTAATACTTCGAATGAGATGGTTGCTGGAAACGAGCTTTCAGATTGTAGTAAGAGAGGATTCTGTGGAAATAGAAAATGACAGACATTCAAAATGGAATTTGACTAGCGAGGGATGACACAGAATCATTTTAGATAAGCTTATGAGACATTCCCACTATAGGGTCTGTGTTTGCCAACTGGTACGGTGTAACTCAACTAAGCACTATAGCATCATTTCAGACATCTGCAAATATATATAGATGAGGAACATGGACCTTAATCACCTAGCCAGTTTTGGCCATCATGGCTCCTTGGTGATACAAATTTGTAACTAGACATGACTAAACATAGACAGAATATAAGATTATGCCAAAAATGCTGAAAGTCTGAGACCCTGTCCCAATTGCAATATGCAAAGCTTGAGCTAAATACACAGTTTGAAATCTATTCACAAGCTGGTTCATAATAATGGCCACTAATCACCAACAGACGATTGGAAATCAAATCCATCAAATCATGTCACATGCACAAATAACAGAAGCCCTACCTCTAAACAGTAGAACTGATGTGCACAGTGTTGACAAAGAAAGTCTGCGTCAGCTTCGCATGCTTGGCTTGCAGGAGTTGCCATTTCATATCAATCCATAAGTTTAAAATACAAGATTTATATCCGAGCCAGAAATCATCGGAATTAACCCAATGGAAAGCATCAGGCATAACCTAAGGGTGGTGCATTTCAGAGTTCGTGGCCCTTCCTGCATGTGATGTCAGCCCGCCGCCACGCCGCCCCTAAGTAAAATGTTGTCATTATCATTATACATTGACCCTTCACATCATACAAATGTTATGAATAACGCAATCTCTTTCTGGATCTATATTGGTGGATGTAGAAAAAATCATGATTAAACATTCATGTTTCACATCACACCAATGAGCTCCCAACACAATCGCTTTTACGGTCTATATTGGTCCAGTAAGTGAGTTCAAAATGTTATCATTATCCATTCACTCTTCACATCCTACTACTATTTTTTTCACACAGTTCGTTTATAGCAGTATTGTCTCGAAAAGCAAGAAACATCATTACTTTTGTAACGTAAGAGTATACAAGCAATAGGAAAGAGGTTTCTTGAGTTTTAGTGTTTGGAATTTATTTGTTAAGTAGTTTGATTCGTGTTCAACTTTAATAGCATAAGAAGATACAAGCAATATGAAAGTAAGTGTCATCACGATTTTAGGTAGTGTTAAATAATGATATGACAATGTGATTTTTCTCTTTTTCACTGTATATTTTTGGGTTTTAAGCAAAATTCTAATAATAGATTTTCTTTTCCCTTTTATAAGATTTTTTCCTGGTTTATTTTGTTTAAAAGTTTTTTAGAAATTAATAAAATTATCATTAAGTAATTTAGTTTATATAATTAGAATGTTTTACAATTTTGTGAAATTAAATATATTTATTTTTTAAAATAATTTTAAATAATAAAATGTTATAATTTTAATAAAAATAATATTATTAAATTCAACCCAAACACATAAAAAATAAGAGTTTTAATATTTATTCCTTTAAATTTAAAATAATATAAAACAATATAACATTAAAACGTTAAAACTTTGCATTTGATTTCTTTTAAGTTTTATAAATCTATACATTAAACACATTTATATTAATATTATTTAATTTTACTTTTATTCACATTATTTTATATACATATATGAGTTATAAAATGTAGTATTTTAAACTAATATATATTTATTTTTATATTTATAAAGGTCGAGAGATTAAAAGGTGTAAACTTTATTAAAGATACAAACTAGTAATTATTTTTAAAAGTGCAAAGTACATCAAAGGAATATCAGATTTGGGAAAATCATTTCGCCACCAACATAGCTTTGGTGAATGCATGTGCAAAAGGTTTGCCAAAATCTCCAATGCAAGCACCACGAGGCGAGCCCACTACTCACAACCTATGCATGAGCACCAAGTGTTGATAGACCTTGCCCCAATTGTGTCACATCTGACTACTTATCTTTTCTCCACCACATGGTGTTGCTAAGGATGGATTTCCGTTAGGGAAAAAGAGTGATATTCGTCGAGGTCACAGAGCCTAATGACTTGTTCCCCATAATGCACAATGGGTCCTCCTATGAGATTCGATTAGTCTAGTTGACACTACTTCAGGGTTCTGGACGAGTATCCTGGAATTGAAGGGGATGTATGTGATTACTTTGATTTAGTCAGGAATGCACATGCCCATGATGTTAAGGTTTTCATGGCCACATCTATTGGCTTTGACAATATTGAAGTCTTCGAGGGAGTTCAAATAAGATATAGCTATTGGATTTGCTCATAGGTTTAGGGTCCGGACGAAATTTGGAGGGTCTCATTCCATTTTTCTGGATACTTCACAAGAATATAAGAGAATCATGCCAGTGAGGATTTTAGGAGTGAATGTGGATTCAAATGATAAGCTATCTCTTCGAATCTAATGTGTGAGACTGCTTCCTGACTCCCTTTTTTGGGCATTTTTAGATAGCTTTTGGGCATTCTTAGTTGTTGATGAGGTTGACAGCTTGCACTATTTAGAGTGCCGAGAGTTGTTGGCAGTGAGGTTGACGTATTGCACTATTCAGAGTGCCACAAGATAAAAAGAAATGGTTTGATTGAGGGAGACAAAAATGGAAGGATCTTATTGGTTGAGATGAACAATGTTTGCCCAACCCAACCTTGTAGCGAGACACTTTCAGTATAATTAAGCGCGAAGCCAGTAAACATATCATACTTGTGGCTTTTTTTTTAAAAGCATTTGGCAAAACATATCATATCTACTTTGAATTTGAGGTTGTGAGATTCATATATTTATCCTTTTTTAATTGGGTCAAGTTTTTTATAATTTGGTTAATAAATAGGAAAAATTGCAATGGTTATTGTTGAAAATTTATCAATATCAATATCAATTAACTCATTAATGAAATTAGGTAATTTGATTTGATTTTTTAGTAAAAATTATGTACTTTTTATCAATTTTTTTTAATTTTTAAATTTTTTTTCACTAATATCAAATTTAATGGTGGTTTGTAAAAAGTTAAAAGAAAATTAAATTTTTTTAATAAATATTTATTTTTGTGAACTAAATAGACTTTTACTCATGTTAAATTTAATGGTGATTTGTAAAGAGGTAAAAAAAACCCTTATGCTAAAAAATGCCTCTTAACAAATAAAAATAATTTTAAATTCTCTTGTAAATTTTAAAAATATTTTAACATATTGATTTAAAATTAACAAAAAAAAATATTCAAAATTGTTCGACCATTTTTCCACGGCTAACTTTTATTTTAACCTTTTTTATATTAAAAAGTGTTTGCTAATCACTAATATCTAGATAGATACCTTAGAAAACCATTCCCAAAAATGTTTACTTTTAATTCATGCATTTACCCTATATCCTTAAGTCATTTAAGAAAAAGAAAATGTAAACTTATCTCTATGGTTTTTATGGAATGCATATATGATTGTTTGTTAGGAAATTTCCTAGAAGAAAGCATAATGCGCTTTTGAAATTTAGCCTTTCGTAGTTTGAGCAGTTTGAGAATATCATTGATGAATATTTTGTAGTGTGAGAGTCTCTTTTTTGTCCAACGAGTATAAGGTGAACCCTTCACCATCATTAAGGAGAAAAGAAGAATGAGAATGGTGTCACAAATGTAGAAATTTCATACACCTGCGAAACCACTCTTCCTCACTTGATCTC
Source organism: Pinus tabuliformis (assembly GCA_031772625.1). Taxonomy (NCBI): domain Eukaryota; kingdom Viridiplantae; phylum Streptophyta; class Pinopsida; order Pinales; family Pinaceae; genus Pinus; species Pinus tabuliformis. Next base: position 1,067,153,196 of record CM062815.1, read on the forward strand.
ATATACTTGCATCACCACTCTTATTTTTCTTGTCTCTCATGATGGGTTAAGAGATCACCAAACATGCATATATAACCAAAAAGTAATCACTAATGATTCTCATGTAATTGTTTAGGTTTCAGGGTTTAGGCTTATTTCACCTTTGCATTTTAAAAAAAATTAGCGATTCAACTATGCTTCTTTTTGGTAATTTTTTATTTTTCTCCCTTATAAATTTTAGGATTTATGATTAGGTTTTTATCAATTTAGGGTTTAGGGATTGGGTTATTGTACCAAGAGAAGTGAGACATTATGTGACTTGAGATAATAGAGTGATTTTACTGGCAGGGTTGTCAAGCTCGATACTTCAAGGTAGTTCGAAGAGATATGGAGGTTGAGAAATCTATCCAGACTTCATTACGCCTGCATGGTATTAGGTTTAGTAGGTTATGGATTCATAGCGCGAGTGATTGGCCTTTAAGTCCACTTACTCTCTCTATGAAGGGTAACACATGATTTATGAAGGATAACATATGATTCATTTAGTAGGAAAAATCACAATCTTTGTTTCATGCGTTACAACCAACGTTCAAAATTGAACCCTCCCAGCCCTTCCTAGAAGGGCTAAAAAAATTTACATTTTGAAAAAAAAAAAAAAAAAATGAAAATCACTCGTCAATTACAAAGGTTAGATTAAATTTCTATATTTTAAAATAAGGGAAATAATAACTTGTCAATACTTTTTTAAGTTTACGAGAATTTCGAGTCTGGACCAGTGCATAAATCACTCTGACTAGTGACAGTTTTGTAGAAGAGACCAGTCAAAGTCCAGATGACCTCATACGATTTAATAGTTATGTCATGATTTGGGGACATTTTCCTGAAGCCCCCAACTTACGCCAACATGATGTAACTTGTAACAATAAGACATGCAACAATCATGGTACTATTACACCTAACGCAGGGAGTCAGAGCACATTGAATACCCATTCAACAACTTTGTACGTGCTCTCACTCCTCCCTGATTATTCTTGAGTGCTCTTTCCCTGCATCCATTTTTCCATTTTCTATTGAATTGCAGCCCATCATCCACATAAGGAAAGTTATCGTTAGACATTAGACTACAAGGTATTCTTCATTACCCTCCTCATATCTTAATTAGCATTTGGTTGTTCATGTTAGGCCAGGAGGTAACTCCTCAAATGAAATATGTTTATTCACTTAGATTTCTCATAGTTATATACATGAGGGAGTGACTCTTGGGTTTCATCTCCCGATGACTCTTCCTTTTCCATTATTTATTATTTACACTATTTACAACTATTCACCCAATCCCCATGATTAGGTGTCAACATTCCCCCCCTTAATCTGAAGGGATGTTGGTGAGTCCAAGCATCGTTTTGAATCTTTCAAGCTTTTCTCTTCCAAGTGCTTTGGTGAAGATGTCTGCAATCTGCTCATTAGTGGAACAATGGCGTAGATGGATTGTCTTGGCCTCAACATGATGTTGAATCATATGGTATTTTGTATTGATGTGCTTCGTTTGATCATGGAACTTTGGGTTCTTGGCCAACTTTATTGCAGAGGTGTTGTCAATCATGAGTGGAGTCAAATGTACTTGTTTTACCTACAAATCTTCCAATATTTTCCTAAGCCACACAATTTCTTTTGTTGCCTCAGCTACTGCCACATATTTTGCCTCTGTTGTGGAATCTTCTAGAACTGATTGTTTGCGTGATCTCCAGGAGACAACTCTTGATCCAAGACTCATAGCATAACTAGAAGTAGATACCCCAGTTTCTTTGTCTCCATCGAAGTCTGAATCAAAGCATCCAAGCAAGCTGAAGTCGCCCACCTGTGTATACTTGAGTCCAAAGTCTTGAGTTCCCTTCAATTACTTTATAACTCTTTTTTTAGCAGACCAATGTCACTCACAAAGATTTTGTATTAAAACCTGGAGAGCAGTCCAACAGCAAATGAAATGTCTAGTCTGGTAGTAGTTAGGTAGTTGAGACTTCCTACAAGCTATCTATACTTTGTTGCATCCTCAAATTATTTTCCTTAAATGGATGTGAGCTTTAAGTTTTGTTCCATTAGAGTAGTTAGAGGATTGCATTTAGCCATGCCAAACCTGTTCAACAGATCTCCAATGTACTTCTTTTGAGAAAGGAATATAGACTTCGGATGTTGAGTTACTTCAATACCAAGATAGTAATGAACATAGCCCAAATCAGTCATTTCAAAACCTTTCCTCAATTCATTCTTTATGGATGCAATGTAGCTCTCATTGTTCCCTGTCATCAAAAGATCATCTACATATACCACAAGATATACAACTCTTTTTCCAATTTTCTTGACAAACAAAGTTGCATCATCAAGATCATAATTTTTGAAATTGAGTTTTAGAAGATGCTCAGTTAATTATTCATACCAGGCTCACGGTGCTTGCTTGAGGCCATACAAGGATTTCAAAAGTTTGCATACTTTATGTTCATATCCTTTCACAACAAATCCTTCAGGCTAGGACATAAAAACATTCTCTTTTAGATCTCCATTCAAGAAAGCAATTTTTACATCCATTTCATGAACTTTCCAACCATTCTGAGCTGCTAGGGCAAAGAGTGTCTGGATGGTAGCCCATTTTGTTGTGGGGGAAAAAGTATCCTCATAATCGACCCCTTCCGTTTGTGCAAAACCTTTTTCCACAGGCCTGGCTTTGTGATTGTCAAGTAAGCCATCAACTTTATACTTGTTCTTGTAGACCCACTTGCAGCTAATTGGTTTGGTTCCCAATGGAGGATCAACCAGCTTCCAAGTGCCATTCTTTATCAAGGCATCATACTCCTTTTGCATCGCTTCTTTCCATCCATCATTAGAAGTAGCCTCTTTGAAGGAAGTTGGTTCAAAATCTATAAACAAATTCAATTCACAATCATAAGAAACATCCATATCAACAGGTGAATTAGAGTCATCTACAACACATCCATTTTTTTGGGTTGAATTTCTTGTTCCTGTCTTTCCAACCTCATCGGGATGAACACTTTCAAGTGTCTTTGTCAGCCACTTTGGGGGACCTTACTGAGATGGTCTAGGCTTCTCAGTTGTTTGACCTGGGACTAAATCAATATTGAGTCTCCCAATTCTGTCAATGACATCACTCAAAGTATCATCAGTGGTTGGAGTTTCATGCGGGGGAGAGAGTGCTTCAGAAGAAGATTCCACAGGTTGATCCAGTATAGAAATCCCCCCTTCAATATGTGGAATCTGATTATCAAATTCTTGAAATGATTTTGCATTTGTGAATCTATCCAAGCGATCAATTTGTCGCTCAACAATATTGTTAGCTTTGGATGATTCAAGAAAGATTACATCTCTAGATACAACAAAAATTTTACTAACTTCATCATAGAGATGGTATGCTTTGGAGGTGTTTTAATACCCCAAGAATATACACTTACAACTCCTTAAACCAATTTTGTTTCTATGTACCTTTGGTATCAAGGCATAACAGGTGGAACCAAAGACCCTGAGATGCTTTACCGAAGGAATGTGCCCATATCAAATTTCATAAGGAGTCTTGTTTCTAATAGCATTATATGGACATATATTCTTTACATATACAACACATAGAACTGCATCAACCCAAAACATTAATTTGACATTCTTGAAAAACATCATGGAGTGCACCATATTTAAGATTAACCTATTCATTCTTTCAGTTACCCTGTTTTGTTGGGGATTATAAGGCACAATTGTTTGATGTTTGGTCCCATGTTGGCGAAGATATTTTTCAAATTCATTTGAAGTGTATTCTTTTCCATTATTAGTGTGAATTGAGCCAATATGAGATTGTGCATCATTTTCAATCCATGTATGAAAGTTCTTGAATGTTTGAAAAGCATGAGATTTGTTCTTCAATAAATAAACCCAACACATTCTAGTGTAGTCATCAATAAATGTCATCATATATTTATTTCCATTTGCAGAAGGAACGTGCATTGGACCACATAAATCTGAATGAATGAGTTCAAGTTTTCTATGTGCTATGGAATGTGAATCATGAAAAGACTGTTTTCTATTCTTTCCTAGGATGCAAGTATCACATTGCTTAAGTTTCCTAGGAATTGTAGGCAAACTGGTAACACCATTTTTCTTCAACAAGCGAAGGCTGTCATTGTTCAAGTGTCCAAATCTAGCATACCATAATAGACTTGATGGAAATGTACCTTCATCATAATGAGAATTGTATGAGAAATTTTGTGCATGAGCAAAGGTACCTTGCAGCTTGAGAAGCCTTTCTTCTTCTATCCCTGTCATGACAAGTAAGTGATTTGATGCTTTTCTCACCTCAACCTTGCCATCAAACATATGAATGGAGTGTCCTTGCTGGCGGATGTGGACCAAGGACAACAAATTTCTCCTCAACTGTGGGAGATATAAAACATCATGCAGAAGAAAGTCTGGAAGACCAAGCAATTTAAGCCTGATTGTTCCAAGCCATGATGGCTTGAGTTTTTATTTGTTTGAAAAGTATACTGCTCCATCAACATTATCAGTAAATTATTCAAAAAAATCTCTTCCAAAAGTCATGTGGCAAGTTTCTCCTGAATCAAGCAACCAATCTTCCAAGAAGCAAGTGAAGCATTAAACAAATCTTCATTTACTCCAATATTAAAATGTGCCACAACATAGTGAGAGGATTCATGTGCTTTGCCTTTCTCTTTGTCATTAGTTTTACCTTTGGATTGATTTATTTCCTGTTCAATTATGTCCCAAGGCAACTTGCATGTGGATGCATCATGTGATCCATCTCTATTGCAACGTATGCAATGCAAATCTGACTTTTCTCCTTGAGATTGTCTACCCCCCCACCTCTAAAATTTGTTCTTCCTCTTCCTCTTTGACCACCTCTTCCTCTGGAAGAACCTTGAGCAAGATTCTCCTCTCTATGTGCAAGACACACAACCTCTTCAGAAGACTAAGGATCTTTCTTCTTCCCAAAATATTTCTCTCTGTCAGCAAATTTATTCACAAGGGAATCCAAGGTAATTTCTTTGAGATTTCCATTTGCTTGCAATGATTGAAGATAATTTGAGTAAGTGGGATAAAGTGCCTTGACAAAATCTATTAGAGGAATGTCCAGTTCAACATTAGTGACTTTGATATCATGCATAATAGATTTTACTTCTGATGTAAGAGCAAGAGTATCATCATTTTGTAATTCAAGGCTAAACAATTTAATCATGAGTTAAACAACTTCAAGTGCAGAGCTTGAGTCATAGAGTTCCTTCAATTTTTTTAAGGCTTCGAAGGCATTTGAAAATTGCGAAATATGGCGACTCACCTCCTCATTTACTGATGCTGCAATCAAGGCATAAGCTTTGCTGTTCTTATTTTCCCAAATGGAAAATTCCTTGTTTGAGGTAGGCTTTTCTAGTTCTTTGTCTCCTTCTCCAACACAAACTCCTTTCCATGGCTCACTAAAAATGAGGGTGTGTTTGATTTTCTGTGACCATTCTGGATAGTTCTCCTTGCCAGTGAGAACCACTCCCACAATAAATATCAATGAATGCATTTTAAAATATGTGTACAGTGTAAAATATACTCTGCTGCCAATATATAAAATATTTTCACTTCTGGTGTTAAAAATTACAATTTTGATATATATCGCAAAGGTATATTTGGGGGAGGGTAAATTTGGGGGGAGTATTGTATGGGGGAGGTATTAGCTAGAATGGCGGAGTGAATGAATTCAACGTAATAGCGAGGAGGGAGCGGAGTTGTGTGAGGTGAATATGTTATACAGTGGAGGTATTAAACGTAAACCAAACACACAAACCACTGCACTAAAACTAGAATACCAAACAACGTCTAATGTAATACAACGTTTATGATATGACAACATCCAATGTTTAATGTAATACCACAATGTTATAATGTAATACCACAGTGTTATATTGCAAACAATATAGTTTGACGGACTGAGTGGTGGTATGAGTGTTGGGCTACGGAAACCACGTCACCTTTCCCATGCCACTCCAATGCTCTATCCGCTGTGCCACTCTAGTGCTCTATCCAGTTCTCTATCTATAGCACCACTCCACACACATTGCTTTATCTAGTGCTCTATCCGCTACGCCACTCCACACACAATGCTCAGCCTTTGGACGATGGAGGAATGTGGGATCAAAAACTGGGCATAGACTATGAGAAGGGACCAAGGTTAAACCACACAATCAAAGGAGTGGAGTGTTGTGGACTGTGTAACATCGAGGACTGTGTCCAAGCGCTGCCATAGTGCGTAGGAGGAAGGAAGGCCGAGACTCGGGCGACCTTGTTCATGCATTAACAGGTTTGTCAACACCTCAAACCCGCATGCAAAGTAACGGTAACTGCAAAGCGGTGCTGGCCTGGGTAGGTAGGGGAGCAGCGTTGAGAATGCAATAGGGAAAACATAAATAATTGCAGCATACCATGTCAGGAAAATAGAGTGGAATAATACTAATGCAGGATAAAGAATATGACAGACTACAAAAATGGCAGAAGGGAGTTACAAGAGTAGAGAGGGAAGCCAAAAATGGTGCTGGCTCTGATACCATGTCAGGCCAGGAGGTAACTCCTCAAATGAAATGTGTTTATTCACTTAGATTGCTTATAGTTATATACATGAGGGAGTGACTTTTGGGTTTCATCTCCCGATGACTCTTCCTTTTCCATTATTTATTATTTACACTATTTACAATTGTTTCACCCAATCCTCATGATTAGGTGTCAACAGTTCATTCTATGGATTCTTTAATGCAACACTCCTTGAAGTAATGGCAACCTTCATAGTCACACAATGTATCATGGGCACCATAGAATCCACACCCCAGGAAATCAAAATTGTGGCTAGATACCCTGAATGAAACTGCTTGTCATCCTTCCATCCTAGGCATGGGTGTTGGAGTTTGTTTTCTACATTGTTAATGGTGGAAATTTTTATTTTCATAATTATTTGAATCTACAGACTATGAAAACAATATCTTATACCAAGTGTATTGGACTCCACAACTATACCGCTCTCATTCAAACTCTTTCTTGTCTTTTCTTCGTTGCTTAAATCCATACGGATGTCTTGTCCAAGTGCCAATTTTCATGAAGTGTTTGCTCTTTGTCATAAAGCCACAAGTTTCCTTGAATGTTACAAAACATAATTCAATAAAGCAATGAATATCCTATCAAAAAATCTATAGTAAAATCCTATGGCATCTTGCTAAGGTTTAATTTTATCTATCTCAATCTTACTAAGGGATTTTTAATTTGTGTGTTTACTTATTCTATTATTGTTATTTATTTAATAGGTGTAAATCTTGAAAAATGTCTCATATTGATCATCCTAAGAAGGATAAAAGGAAATTTTCAATTGTTGAGTCATTTGTCCTTGCACAACATTCTAAGAAACCATGTAAAATTCAAAATGAAGTTGATGCTCATCTACATGAATATGATGAATCAAATAGTGTAGAGCCTATTGAAAGATAAAACTCATCAAAGAAACACAAAATAATATTCAAATCTAAATGAAATACAAGATTTCCACGGGCTTGTGTTGTAAAATACAGTAATGGTAATGAAAGGATAAAATGTTCTTGATGTGTTAAATTTAAAAGTGAGACTCCATTTGCAAAAGAGGGAACTACCACTCTTCAAGTTAGTGGTCTAAGTGGCCAAGCAAAATCAAAATCTCATAATTTTTTTTTTACAACTTTGGAGGGAAAAAGCAAATGAAGCAATATTCCATTCACTAAACATGTAGAACTAATGGTATATGTTAAGGAGAGAATTATATCAGTGATTGAAAACATGTATTTTGTTGTTATACATTATTTATCTTTAGAAATGTATAATTCAATATGTGACTTGAATAGGTATAAATGCACTCCACACATGCTTCTAACAAATGAAAAATTCCGCATACACAAATACCACAACAAGAAAAGAGTTTCTTCAAGTTGCTAAAGAGGTGTATTGGAACAAACTAAAAGAGGAGATTGTACATAGCCCATTTTACTCAGTTTTAGTTGATGAAAGCACTGATCAAATTATGGAACACAAATTGATTGTTTATATTACATATTTGACGAATGGAGGAAGAGTTCAATGTTTAACAAATTTTATATGCTCGCTTCAAATAAAGGATGGAATATCTCAATGTATGTATGATCTAGTGATAACTCTTTTAGCATAAATGGATTTATATTTGATGAAGTTTGTTGGTTTTGGTTTAGATGGTGCATCCTCCATGAGGAGTATTCACGAAGGTTTATCTTCTAAGCTTCATATGCTCCTCATTTATTAGTTATCCATCGCATAACTCATAGGGAATCATTAACAACCAAAGAGGCTTCATCTCATTTTCCAGAGTTGCAATATATTAACAAAGTTGGAAGAAAAGTTTATTCCTGGCTTGGGAAATCAACTAAAAGACATGGAAAATTGAGAGAGATAATGTTTACATTTTAAATCACTAAGTTAGTGGTCTTACAAATTCATAAAATTAGGTGGATCTCTAGAGGAAAGGTCATGGAAAGACTTGTTAAACTCATGCATTCTTTGTTAAAGGATTGGGAGTTAGGGGAGAAAAAAATGTATGAGTTGGCAACAATATTTCAAGTGAAATTTTGCATCCATATACTTGCAGACATGCTCGTTGAATTAAGTAAGTTGAATCAAAATTTCAAAGAGGATCATGTTGATATTACATCTATTGACACTACTTTAGATGTTTGTATTAGCACGTTTCATTAACAATTTTTGGGAAGCATTTTTGGTGTAGATGCAGTGCACATGTCTTCTTTTTTAGTTAAATCATAAATAGGAACCCTTGATTTTGTAGATAGCATAGGTATCATACATTTACACCCATTAAGGTTCGAAATTTTTCGAAAGATGAAAATATCGAGGCTACTAGATGATTGTATTCTTTTGAGAAAATGTTTTGTTGTAAAGGTGGTTAAATCTTTAGATAGGAGATTCATAGGTTTACATGTATTTAATGTGAATACGTTTTTCACTTCTCAACATTATTATGAAGAAGTAAATGATATAGACTGTCCAACAAAAAGATATTTGAAATGTTTATGTGAAAAATTTAGCATTGGGGAGTCATCTATTGTGGATACTGCTAGATGTTTGGGTGAAATGGATGAATTTATTTGTACTATTTGTAAATCATATCCTAAAAATCATATGTATGGCATGAGACCTATGTGGACATGAACTTGAATGGTTTGAAGAATTTCCATATTTGATGCAATTATGGCAAACTTGTAGAAATTCTGACTATAGATTAATTTGATAATGCAATATAACTAAAGAAAAATACTTTAATATACTTCTACAATCAATTAGCGGAAGCTTAAAATATTTGAGCAATATCAAGCAGAACACATATAACTAGAAGAAGAATCAAGACACATGAAACACAAAAGAATACTCAGGGGAAAGCCTTAGCTAAAAACCCCACTATCTGTATTATCATAGAAGGTGGAAATACATTAGAATTACACAAAGCCTTAGCTCCCACTGCTAGCCAGCTCTTAGTACAATCCTCCTGGGTGCTCACAGGCAAACAAGGCTTCTCACAAACCTTCTCCTCTTCCCTCCAAGCCTCCTATTTCCTTATGCTGTTTCTCCTGTGTGATCCTATTGTTACCAAGTGTAACATTGATCACTCACACTGATCTCACACCCTGTAACTGCGCAATCCTCAAGGAACCTTGTTCCTTCTGCATGGATGAGTTTCCTTTATAGGAAAACTCATGCAACTGATAGTAACCTGTCCTTGACATTTAGCTCAACTGGGTCTTTCTCTGAATAAACATGCATGAGTTTTTGATGAGAGAATCTTCAGTTATCTGGAATACACTAGTCGGATGCATGCATGCATTAACTGACTGAACTCACAATTAGTTCCTCAGATAGTTTGGAACTAGTTTAACTGGACTTAACTCAGTAAACTGAGCTAACTAATTACAACTCAAATACAACTCAATCTTATCTCCTTAATTAAGGGATAATCTCCTTAATTTAAGGGATAACTGTTGCATGACTTCAGAAAGACTTCTAACTTGGATTTCTCCAACTAATTAACTCAAGATGATTTAATTAATTATTTTTCAAGCAGTTGGTAGGACTAAATTTGAATTTAATTCACAATTTTAATTCAAGGACAAACTAAAATTGGAATATACTGGATTTTGTTTTTATCACTTCTTGTTGCTATTTTCAACACTCCCTCTCAACAAGAAAGGAATTCAACACGATTTCGATCTTGAACCTTTGGAATGTTCTACATGAAACACTTCTCTCTAATGTTGTTGCTTCGACAACTCTAAAAACAAAAAAAATCCAACCTGAATTAGAATGACGCCTTTGTCATCAAAGTCTCTGATTGCTATTGCCTCTATCAACCGAAAAACTTTGAGCTTCTACTGACTCAACCTTTCTGCACTATTGTCAATCCTTCTCTGCACTCTTCAGTATCTGACTACTCTAGCCTCTATCACTTTTATCTCTGACTGCATCAATCCCACTGATTCCTCCTGCTACTATGTACTTTGGGCTCCCGTAGCAAGGTGCGATCTATGAGATAAAACCTCTCAATGGACCTTGCCCAATTTCAGCCTTCTTGGGACTATCACTTCACATCGCCCCACCTCACACCTAGAGGTATGGTTGCATGTGCTCCCTCTGCCCACTTGGCTCGAAATTTCCCCCTACTATAGGTCTCTGCATGAGTGGATGCCTCCACTCGGTCTCCTTTCAGCATCTCCAATTGTGGCTCCTCCATAATTGTCTGAGACTTCTTCTAGGGCTGTATGTTGAGAGGTAATTTACTCTCCCTCTCAACCACCAAGTCTCTAACATTTTCCTTGCTCATCAAGGCGTTGCATGCATCTTGAACCTTAAGAGCATACAGGTTCTTGACTCGTGAACCGATCTGTTTCACCTGTCTCGTGGTGATGTGTCTAAGGAAAACCTTTCCCTTACTAAAGACAGCATCGTAGCCTTTGTCCTCCAACATCGCGACTGATACCAAGTTCTTCTTTAGTCCAGGCACATACTTCACATCTGTTAAGGTGATAGAAGCTCCATGCTCCCTCTAAAAAGCAACCGTGCCTACTCCTTAAACACTAAACCTTTTGTCTTCACCCATCTCTATGCGAATCTTGAGGTCTTTCTCCTCCAAGGTACTGAATAAAATTTTATTGTTGGTCATGTGGAATGAGGCTCCACTATCAAGATACCAACCACAACTCATCATAGATGACACCATGCATGTGATGAGGGTAAAGTCCATCTCGAACTGAGAGGCTAATGCCTCACCTTCAGATCCTTCCGAGGATCCTATCTTGGACTTCTTTGATGGGCAATTAGTCGCTTAATGACCCATTTCATGACAATTGAAGCTTCTCACTTTAAACTTGTCAACCTTCTTCCCTCCATGAGAAGAATTCGATTTGGAATGAGAATCCTTCTCCTTCCCTTTCCTTGCCTTACTTGCTAAGGACATATTTTATTCATCATCCTTGGATGAAGAACCATCTTGTGTGCTCCTCCTGATCTCCTCCTGCATGAGCCGACCATAGTCGTTCCCAATCTGGCAAATTCTCCATTCCATTCACAGAGTCCTGGTGGCTATTCCAGCTCTTTGGAAGGCCAAGGAGAGCGAGGCTCACCATATCATCATCAACAGTAGTTATTCCCACATTGCTAAGCTCATCTCTACAAGTGGTGAGATTGTTCAGATATGTGGAAATAGTATCGTAGTTCTCCATCTTGATTACTCGAAGCTTATCCTTGAGCGCCAATTTCCTCTAGTCACTACTATTCTGTAGAATTCCTTCAATGTCTTCCACATTGAATATGGAGTATCCTTCCCATGGAGACTCGAGACAATATGGTCTCAAACTCCCTCAAGGATGATCTATCTCGCCCTCGCCACACACTTCTTCCATTTAGCCAACTCTTGTGCATTAGTTGAACTTGGATTTGGGATTTATTAATCAATGAAATCCTTCAAGCCGACGTCTTCTAATAAAGCCTCCATGTGATCTTTCCATGCTATGTAATTCGAGCTACCTTCCAAGGCATACTCGAGTCTCAAGCCATAGAACTCCATTGACCAAACTTGAAGTATGAGATGAATTCAATTTGCACCTGCAACCCCGAACTTCAAACTTCGAATTCTCTTCTCAGTATACTGTTCACAACTTAGATAACCTTTGCTCTAATACCATGTAGAAATTCTGACTGTAGATTAATCTGATAATGCAATATAACTAAAGCAAAATACTTTAATATACTTCTACAATCAATTAGCGGAAGCTTAAAATATTTGAGCAATATCAAGCGGAACACATATAACCAGAAGAAGAATCAATGCACATGAAACACATAAGAATACTTAGGGGAAAGCCTCAGCTAAAAACCCCATTATCTATATTATCATACAAGGTGGAAATACATCAGAATTACACAAAGCCTTAGCTCCCACTGCTAGCTAGCTCTTAGTACAATCCTCCTGGATTCTCACGGGAAAACAAGGCTTCTCACAAACCTTTTCCTCTGCCCTCCAAGCCTCCTATTTCCTTGTGTTGTTTCTCCTGGGTGATCCTACTGTTACCAAGTGTAACACTGAACACTCACACTGATCTCACACCCTATAAAACCATGCAATCCTCAAGGAACCTTGTTCTTTCTGCATGGATGAGTTTCCTTTATAGGAAAACTCATGCAACTGATAGTAACATGTCCTTGACATTTAGCTCAATTGGGTCTTTCTCTGAATAGACATTCATGAGAGAATATTCAGTTATCTGGAGTACACTAGTCGGATGCATGCATGCATTAACTTACTGAACTCACAATGAGTTCCTCAAACAGTTTGGAACTAATTTAATTGGACTTAGCTCAGTAAACTGAGCTAACTAATTACAACTCAAATGCAACTCAATCTTATCTCCTTAATTAAGGGATAATCTCCTTAATTTAAGGGATAACTGTTGCATGACTTCAGAAAGACTTCTAACTTGAATTTCTCCAACTAATTAACTCAAGATGAATTAATTAATTATTTTTCAAGTAGTTGGTGAGACTAAATTCGAATTTAATTCACAATTTCAATTCAAGGACAAATTAAAATTTGAATATACTGGATTCTATTTTTATCATTTCTTGTTTCTATTTTTAACAAATTTATTCTCGTTATCACAACAACCACATCAGTGTGTGAAAGAGGCTCCTGAAAATTAAATAGGATAAAAAATGATGATAGATAAAGACTTTCATCGGAGACACTAGATCTGCTAATGTTTCTATCTCTAAGTGCACCTCATGCTCTAAATGAGGTAGATTGGAATGCTACTTATGATGTATGGAAATAAATGATAACTATAAATCCTTTTCCATTGGGAAAATAAATTTATTTTTCAATTATGTAAGTCCAATACTTTTGCAGATCATCGAATGAATAGAAGAAACATATTTTTACCTTTTTTTAATGGAATTTGAGATTGAGATTTTATAATGTTTTAATGTAGCTACTCTTTAAATTTTAAATATTTTAAATATTTAGAAGGACTCTATTTCATTATGGATTTTTTTTTTTTATGAGTTGTTTATTTAATATATACTTTTAAGTAGAAGTTCATTTTTTATAATCTTTCATCCTTGAAGGGTTAGATGAGTATATTCCCTTCCAAATGAAATTAAGAGCAAACCTTCAAATTTGATCACTAGTTACAACGTTTCATGCAAGGGTGGCAGGTGTCAAAGTCGAGTGGAGACGAAGATTCAAAAGTACAATCTGATGCAGATAGCGAAAGGTCAAGCCTTAAGTTCTTCAAATGGTGTCGGTAGACGAACCTGAAGAGTATGATGAGGAAGATTAAGTGTATGAGTTCGTCAAAGAAGAGACAGAACAAGAAATGAACCCTATCTCGCCAACTGAATATGAAGTCCCAGAACACAACGTTGGAACTACCGAAAACCCCCTACCAATCTTCCTTAGTGCTCTTCTGGGTGAGGAAGAAAGAGCATCATACATGTGCTTGAGTTTTCCAATGTATTTGCATTAATTGTGTGTCGATGCATTGAAAATGAACATTAGCACAGATTCTTTAAAACCCACTTGATATGTATGTCAAGGTTTCAAAGGTCCAGGATTCATATGTCAAATTCACACAGATTGATGTGATCTATAGTGTAAGGGTAGAGGATTCATCAACATTTTATGTTGGTACAGGTGAATTTAATGTATATTGGGAATATGGACATATTTTTAGCACAAAATCATCTAAACCTTGCTTGATATACATCTTGAGGATTCCAAAACTCAACCAATGAATATATTGAGGTCACACAAATGCCAAATTCAGAATGGGCATAATTAAGCTCCCATTGGCAGGCTCATGTATAGCTCGAGTCAGGTGTGGTCCATGACACTGATAGTGGAGATGATGAACCACAAAATTCGCTCGCCATATTCGATCAAATAAATGACTACAAGCGAAAAACCCAACCTTTTCCACACGCAAATTTTTTATTTGATGAAGGATGACGAAAATGGGGAGCTGGAATTGGCTAGGTTGAATAGTGTTTTCCCAGCCCAACCTCGCAAAGAAAACACCTTCAGCGTAAATATAAAGAAAAATTTGCACCTCGAGAGATTTTATCCCTCTCAAAACTTCATAGGTCTCTAGATAAGATGGATGTACTATGGTTCTCTTTCTCCCTTTTAACATTGTTAATAAATAATGGAGAAATTTTAGAAATAAATATTATTAGGCTTTGTTATGCATTAATAAACTTTAGGATTGGTTGTCTTAATTAGTTCTATTCTAACTGTTTAACTCAATTATATTCCTATAAATGTAAGTTGATGGTTGAATAATGAATGTGAGACTGAGGGGTAGTCTCTTAGTGTGAGCGTTTTCTCACCTGGAGCTACATCATTGTTTCCATTACTTTGTCTTCCTTTAATTTTTCTTTGTATCAGAGAAACCAAGTTGCGAGAGTAGGAGATGTCATTCATATTTGTTGTTTGCTAAGAAGACACCAATTAGTATTATGAGGAATATGTTGTCTACATGAGCATAAGGTTAGTTTGCAAAAGGGAATCAATACTAGGAATCATTGTCATAAGAGCTATTGTAGCTACCAAGTGTGAGATTTGTGTTGTTTTCACGAGGTAGAAGTGGAAAAAGGTAGCATCGTAGAAAAACAAAAAGGTTATTGTTTTAATAACTAGGCTGTAGAAGAATGACATTGTTTATTCTCTTACCAGGATGATCAGTTCAACAATTTCTTGTGTTGGGAGATGTTTGCAACATAACAATCTCTTTTCAATTCAACATATGTCAACATACATACATGGTATAAATTGCTCATTTTCTACCACTTTGAACAAGTATAGTTGATATTATGTGCTTGAGAATTTAAGTGTGATTTGTTTAGATTTTACAGTATCAAGCCAATTACGTATTTTCTAGCATATTTTTTCTTTGGAGAAATATCTTTTGTCATTGTCCCTTTTCCATCTTCAAGTTCCTGATACGTGTCTGAAGATATTGTAAATAAAGCACTAGAAGTCACGTGTCATTGCATCAGAGTAACAAATTATAGCTAGTGATCATTTGATCTATAAGGAGCTCACTACAAGGAATAAAATAAAAGTATTCCCTCTAGAATTCTTAGATCTGGATTGATTTAGTGCTAATTTTTGAATGTGGGCTAATTTATTGCCTACTATTTTAGAAATTTTAAGAATGTAATCTACAAATTAGTTACCCTAGGTCTTGCAATGCCCAAATTTGGTCGTAATTCATTTTTTTGTTCTTCATTCTCATGAAACATTTTATACATTTAGTATAAAAAATGAAGTTGCTTCCAGTGAATAAAGTAGTGAGTTCTCTCTTGGCATCAACAAAGGTCCCAGTTGTCCCAAAGCCTTATAGTTGGTGTTTTTTTTAATACAATAGGGAGCTTTGTTCTCCAAAAATTTGTTTTTTCCCTTTGAAGAATGTTGCAACTAGAATTGGAAGAGTTGCAAGTAAATAGAAGCCTGAATTCAACAAGGTAATTTACAAGTTGCAAAAAATATTGTTTTTTGAAGTATAATTAAGATGGTTAACCCTCTAGTAGTATCTTATTTAAATGAAGCAAAAAAAATAGATAGCTCAAATGATGTGAATTAGAAGTTAAAGCTTTAGACCTTGCTGGAAGGGGCAAATATTTTTCCCATTGTATCTAGATAAGAAGACAAACTTATAGTGCAACACCCCCTCCCATGTCTACCCAAAGTAACCATGCCAACTGGGGTAAACATGAGAAAAGAGGCTACTATGATTAGATTCGAACTCCTATGCGACCTTAAGGAAGTGGAATTGACAGAACATCACACACAATCATCCAACATCATTAACAAAACCCTTAGGAGACAAGTCAATCACTCAGACAACCTGTCCCTGGGTCCCACTTCTATTCTAGATCTCTTAGACCATAGTCGCTCTCATGCTATGGGCAAGGGAGCGATCAGCAACCTAAAGTCGTTCTCACAAGCCCACCTGCTAGCGACTGTGGACCAAAATTGCTAGTTATGTACCAACGACCCTGAGATTTAAGCCACTTTTCTAGACTAGAATCATGGCCTCTACCCAGAACTTGCTACAACCTTCAAAAATCATTAAAGACACGATAAAAATGTTGATCAATTAAAATCAACGTCAGGACTAGGCCTGAGCATCCCCAACTGGGACTGTCATTTTGTCAAACACTTGGCATCAATGCAACCTACAGGTCTAGGATACAAGACAAAGCATAAACGACTGAAATAACTTATGAAACATAACCAAACTGATCACCTCCTTCTCCATTGAACTACTACATCATCAATTAGGTCTTGCATCCATCCATTTAACAGTTACAATTAAATACATGAAATAACCATGACATGAACTAGTCATTTAACCATGTTTATAAATAGCATGAAACCATGTAAATATCATAGATAAGGCAGCCATTAAATCCACATATAAATCAGTGCAAAAGTAAGAGAACTTAGCTTTTATTAATCATAGGAAAATCTGACCAGGTTCGGGACTTCCACGTACCACCCGACCATAAACATGGTTAATCCAAATCACTCTTTCAGTCAATCACCCCCATGCCATATTCCAAGCATGAATGTGGGATCTCATAGAACAACCAATCTAAGAACAACCAAGGGAATCTAGAGGTTAAACCACCTCCACCCTTACCAAACCGTGATCACACCAAAATTGGTGCTCCGATCACAACCAAACAAAACTTAGAATGCCATCTAGAATCCATCACTATCCTTGAGTAATTTTTCGTCTCCTTGTCTCTCAAGATTTACTGCAACCCAAACCTGGATCACTAGGCCCTAAACTGAGACATATCCCTCAGGCTTTATCGTGTATCTTGCCAAAACTGGTTAAGGGATTCCTAGGCCTTTGGGGATGGAACTTGAGACCACCTCCACCCTGGATTTCGAAATCCATTCGGAAGACCAGAATAGACATCCCAACATACCATGGCATCCGGAAAAAGGAAAGTCTAGGCTGAAAACCACTGTCATAACCCGACAAAACCATGCCACCAACAACAAGAGAACCATACACCAACATGCAAAGAGATGCATGTCAAAACTAGCTAGGAAATCACACATGCAAAAGGTTACCTGCAAGTATTATTGCTGAAGTGACTTGATCCTGATTCCCTTTCCTTGTTCCTTACTTTCTTTCCCTTTCCTTTGCTTGCTTTTCCTTCCTTGCTCCAAAGCTAGAATGCTCCAAGAAAACTCTAAGTGACCAAGAGAGTGAGAGAGAGAGAATAGCGAGTGAGCTCCAAACTTGAACTTGACAAAAGCCATGAGCTGATCCTCAGAAGCCTTTTTATGCATGAAGCCTCTAATTTCTTCATTTTTCATTATTTTCCTTCAATTTCCCCCTCACATGCAACCTGTGACCTTTCATAACTAAATGTGCCAAAATGCCCTTTTTCCTTTTAATGCCTTTGCCTTAGCATTTACATTTCCTTAGCCAAAACACACATCTAGTGATGCCCACTAGGATATCTTTGCCCAACATTCAACTTTGAATAAGTGTCCATTGTCGTGGTCTTATTTTGGCTTTATTAACTTTTATTACATGAACTTTTCACCATGGCTGTTACGAACCCTCCCACTTGAGGAACACCGTCCTCGGTGTTAAACCACACCATGACCTCAGCAAAACTGCTGAAAAGCAAATGTATTACCCGTGGAGCTTTATAACTTAGCTCGTTGCGATATTTACAATGAAAGACCTGCTCAAAAGCAAAACCTCATGACAACATGACAATATAACAACTTGTTGTAGTGGCTACAACCACCCTCCAAATTTTTTCCTTAGCCTGTTTTGGAGCCTCCCTCCCTACCAACCTTTTCACAGCACTTTGTCTTGCTTCATAAAGTACTCAAGCTTCATGAGTTTTCCTCGCACAAAGGCAACTTGTTGATCATAGTTGATCCATTCCCCTCATAGGATGCTTGCCAGGGCTTGGTCCAACTACAGGCTAAGCAGCTTCGCCTTGAAAATTGCACATTCCTAGAGGGCAACCAGCCTTCCCGCCAGGAATTGTGCAATCCTCTCTGAAAACCTGCTAGGTTCTAGGATTGCGAAATCTTGCCAGCCAACCCTCCTAGCAGGATTTGCACAAATTTTCCCAGTAGCAAGTTGTTCAACATAGGATTTGCACAAATCTGGGCAGCAGTCAATTGCTCTGCCTAGAAATTGCGCAAACCTCCTGGGCATTTAGCCAAACTCCCAGCCAGAAATGCGCATTTTTCTCCAGCAACCGAGTTGTCTCTTGCATGTGCAGCTAAGTTGACCGGTTCCCTTTGAGACTGAGCAAAACAAACTTGCATGCATGGGCTGCTCCTCCCAAGGTAGCATGCAAAGGCATCCCTTGTTTTCAGGGATCAATGTTTAGTAGTTGGAGGTTACATGCAAGGAGGAATTCAGAAACCTCCCACCAAGTGTTGCTTCCCCTAGATTTGTGGCATGTGTATCACAACCTCGATGTTATAAAAAATCATCAACCCGACGCTGCAGAGCTCATCCTCACGTCAATCTTGCAGCTCTGACATCCCACATCACATCTAGGAGCAGTCAGCACATTCAGCTCAACTGTTTTGGGGTAATCTTGCCTCCCTTGTCTTGTGCCACATTTATATCTCTTTTTGTGTTTTCGCTTGCGGGAGTACTGTTTGCTTGATTTCTTTGAATGCTTGTTGTCGCTTACATGTATACTAGCTTGTCCTAGCCTTATTTCAGTTTTCTTTGCTATCTCACTACTGTCGCATGCATGAAATTGTTTTGCACAGACGTTCTCCCAACCAACGAACTGCCTCACCCACATGCATGTTGATCTATTTGCTAAATATTTCATTCATGTTATTCATGCACTGTTAATCACTTTTGTTATGACTTAGTGTCGCCATGCATTCATTGACTTACTTGCTTTCAGTTTCCCGTCGGCAAGTCAGGCCAACCTTGGCTCGGGCTCTGCCTTCACTAAAGCTGCATTGAGCAATCTAGGAAAGGAAGACTCACCTTCCTCTCCATATTTGTGCATTCCTACCCAACACTGGCCTCCAAGACTGTTTTGCACATTTATGGAGGACAGTGGTTGCTTGGCCCACGAAATTGTACAAATTTGTCCCTGGGCCCGCAGTCCTTCCCAGCTGCAATTTCACATTGCAGAATCCCAACAGCCAACAGCCAAACTGGACTGTGGATTGTTCAGTTCTAGCAGTTAGTTAATCTCCCAGTAGCCCGGACTATGCCTTGTACAATCTTAGCAGTCAGTCTCCCGACATCTCGACTGAAATTGCGCAACCTTCATGATCATCCACCCAGGTATGTTACAAGTCAGTTCTCATGTTCATTTTGGTTTTCAACTGAGAGATTGCTTGCCATGAGTGTTTCCATATCTCCAGGTATCGCAAGTGTTCATCTGCCTCTCAGTAGTATAGGTATAATGGTTTCCAGGAGAGCAGAGACGAAGACACCGTTCAGATCATGGTTGGAGATGCAGTCGATCAAGTGTCTATGAGATTGCCTACTCATGAAGACATCAAGTTGTTCGTAGACAAGGACATCAAGCAACAACATCAAAATGAGCAGCATCATGAACATCAGCTGAAGGAAGCATACCGAATGCAGCGAATGCAGCGAATATAGTGAATGTAAGAGGTAGGTTGTTGAAAACACAGAGGTGGAACAAAGTTGCAAGATCAAGTAGATCCACTGATAATGAAAGCAACTTTGGAGATTCAGGCTATGAGGTGACGATGCGAAATGAAGGTTGCATGAAGATAGAGAATGGAATGAAGAAGGAGTTGCATGTGCCAAAGCAGCAACTCAAGGAATAACATGAAGTTGGACAGGCACACGAATGAGTTGCAGTGGTATCAGGAATAACAATGGGCACAACATGCACTCATGGATGAAACTGCGCCCGTACAAGTTAAAGATCCATCCCAACAGCTGACACGGAGTAGACATGGTGAGAAATGTTGTTGATCACATGTAAGGGATTCAATAGCATGCATGTAGTTGAGCGCACGCATGTAATCCAACCCATTCAACACACTCACTAAGGGAAAGATAAGAAGCAAGTCCAACTGGGGCTGAACATGTACTTCATCAAGTTGATGTGCATGACCACCAACACACACTTGGAGATCAGCACAGACACTATGCAATAGTGTGTTGTTGGTTCAACCATACCCAAGAAGACCATGTGCATGTTAGCAGACGAGTTGGATGAAGGGGCTGAACCAATGCACCAATTGCAACGAAGGCAAGAGTTCGCTTCAGCAAGATGTCACCATGAGGTGCATGCACACCATCACGGATGACCAAGCTTGGCATCAACTCACCAAATTCACCATCAGAAGCATGTCACATAATTGGTCTCATCACAACGGACCAAGTGCCAGTGATGTCTTTCAAGGCTTGCTCAAGCCATGTTGTCTCACATGAGTACATGTGCATTGTAGTGTTGAGTCATGTCAAGTGTAAGTCAAGTGTCAATGGTTGGATGTAACAGTGATAGAGTAGGTGAAGAGTCATGAGGGTAGTTGAAATGTCACAAAGGGGAATGTCAAGGGTCACCCCACACTTTGCTATCAATAGTCCCTCATAACTCATTGTATAGGCTTTTGGTCAGCCAAGCTTCTACTAAGACTATCTTGAAGAAGGCTTGGACAATATTGTAACACTCCTTGGCTTCTCCACTAGTAAATCTCTTTGGAGGAGCAGGCAAATGTGGCTGTAACATTCCACTATTTGGGTTAGCAAGTTTACATGGATGTATTGTATGATTGAGACTTACACTTCTTTATATAATAAGAGCCAGAACATTTTCATGCATATGTTGTTATTGTAGTTGGACTGCTCCAGTTGCCTTAATGATATATGTTGTTTAACTTACGTACTTGTGTATGAACTGATTCACATGAAATTATATGAATCTTGTTGTTAATGTGTTGTATATGTTGTTAATGTTTCCAGCGTCCGTGTTGACTGCTTTGCTGGACATCAGACAGAACTTTCAGATGAAATTTGATGTAAAAATCATCGCACTCGTCTTTAACTGATCCGTGGGTGTTGTACATGTTGTGTTACCTTGTATGATTTGACTTCCGCGTCTGAGTGGACTGCTCCACCGGAAGCTGTGCATGTCCTTTTGTGTTGTGTGTTCCTAGCTGAGTTGGGACTGATCCCTTTCAACCTGGAACCCTTTCAACCTGGAACTCACATTCACCTTTTTCTCCCTTCGAAGTGTTAGAACCTCTCATACACCTTCCTTGACTCACTGCATCAATCACACCCTTGCTACTGACAGAGTTATCCTACTTGCCTCTGTGTGACATCGTGGTCAAGCCATTACCTAACGACCCACTACTGGGATTCCTACACCAAGCGGTCTAAGGTATAATTGGGACTTCTTACTAGGGAGATCCCCTTGACATGTTGGCGGGTCCAGTACCGTCAACATTTCTAGTGCTAGAAGGAGGGCCTGATGACAAGCAGTGTCCTCTCATCCAATTTTGAACCTTTTCATATCTTTCATGGAGCCTTGCATTCTTCTTCCCCTAAGGTGTTTTTCGAATCGTGAAGATGTCTCCATCTCGGGGAAGATTTTCAATCTCTTGTCCACTCACATGTATGATGGTGAAGGCGAAGTGGCCTGGCCTGAGCACTTACATATCTCCATGATTTATGAGGAAGATGTGTTTACTGACGAACAGTCTGGTTTGTTGCTTTCATACACACTTCGTGAATCTCCATTTCATTGGGTGCTCAGCCTACTAGCTGACACCATGCACTCATGTGAGCACTTCTGTGATCTTATTGAAGACATGTTCTATCATTTTGATCCAGATCATCTTGACCGAAAACTGTTACAGCAATGGAGGGCTCTGCATGAATCCGTTATTGATTTTTGGCAGTGCTTTTGTGACTTGCAGTTTCAAGCTCCCAGGAGCTAGATGAAGTTTGCTTATCTCTGGGACCAGTTCAAGTACCGCCTTAAGAAATCTACTCGGCCTAAGAGGAAGCCTGATATCAAGCCTCACTCAACATTATTCGTTGATGGAACTTCGCAATATCATGTGGGATCGAGCACTGTCTTAACTAACTATCCGCCTTCCTCTCATTCAACAGCTTCACCATTGCCCAGTGATGTTGAGGATCATGCTTGTACACCTTTTCGTCCTTTACACTCTCCCAACATCACTCCACTCAATTTTTGTGTAAATTTGGCTGTGAGTCCTTTAAGTTCTCATATGCATTCTTTTCTACGACCTTCGTCTTCGCACTTGGGTGTTCCTCCGGATGATGTTGTCTTGTGTTCGTCCATTCCGGACTCTTCACTTGTTGTGAATGAGGAACAACCCACTGATGGAGTTGGTGTTGCACAACCAACATGCACTATCATTCATGAAGAGTATGAGTGGGAGCTTGAGCATCAAGACTCGACGAAGGATGAATCCCTTCCATCCAAGCCCCCTTCATTCTTTCCTAACATCGTTGGTGAACTTGCCATCCATGATTTTGCATGTGTGTCTTCATCCATGGATGCACACATTGTTGATATTTCACAAGACACACTGTATGTTATCCCATCATCCAACAATGGAGAGGACCAATCATTCATTGAAAATCCACTTGATCTTTCATTTTCTCTTTCTGGAAACGTAGAGGGTGAACATCCTTCCTTCTCATCTACCCCTCTGTGTGATTCATCAACTCATGAGGATGCCAACCAACATCCTGAATTGTTTGATATTGGTTGTCATTATTTCTTCACCTCATCATTTGATCATGATGTTGATTCACTCGTTGTTAATTTGTCTAAGCCACTGGTCTACGAATATCCATATGTCAACAAAGTCGAAACCCCACAGACTGTCGAGGCACTTCAGTTCGAGCTGATGGTTATGTCAGGCCCTCGCTGTCCTGAGGTTGGTTTCACTTCCGATCAGGAAATTGTTCAAACACTCAAGGCTCCTCATCATTGTAGGTTTTAACCCTATATAGAAATTACTTGCATATGAATTCTAAAACACAGAAAATAAAAAATTGCGAGAGCATAACACATAAAACACATATACATAGATATTTCCCCTGGATCCCAAAACTAAGACTACTAGCTTGATTTTTCATTATATTCCTTTCAATGTTACAATACATATTTATACATGCCGAAGCATCCAATATCATGGACCGAAAACCATCACGTCCAAAAAACATGTGCGAAAATCATGCAAAAAACCATAGGTGGGTCTGCCCAACCTAACATAGGGTCCAAAACCAAAATTTTCCAGGGTGCTGCCCCGGACCCCATAAAGTGGGGTTACGGGTACCCCTTAAACCCCTGTGGCCTCCCCCCTCTAACCCCTGGATAACTATGTGGGCTAGTCATGGAAAGAATATAACACAACCCAACATTCTCCCACTTGTTGTTTTCTTTCCACAAGGGGCCACAAGAGAGCTTAGTCATTTATCTAGCCCTGCAACGCCCATTGTTTCTCTACACCAAGAGAACTTCTCAGAGCTCACAGGTTTTGTCAATGCATCTGTAGTATTCTTCAAAGTGTCCACCTTTACCAGCAAAACCTTTTTTTCTTCCATCATATCCCTCACAAAGTGATACTGAACACCAATGTGCTTTGTCTTTGAATGATATGCGGGGTTCTTTGCCAAGAAAATTGCACTTTGGTTGTCACAGTCTATCCTTATAGCTCCCTGTTCTAATCCCATACTTGAACACAATCTCTGCAACCAAACTGCTTCCTTGCTTCCATGAGTGGCTGCCATGTATTCTGCCTCTGTAGTTGATAGTGCCACTACATATTGTTTCTTACTCATCCAACTGACTACACCTCAAAATAGGTTAAACACATACCCACTTGTAGATTTCCTCTGATTCAGATCTCCAGCCCAGTCTGCATCAACAAAGCCACGAATATCCAACACTCTATCCAATCCTGGTCTTCCTTGTTAGCACAAACCATAATCACTAGTGCCATGCAAATACCTGAAAACCCGCTTCACTGCTGTCTAGTGCTCCTTCCCTAGTTTTGACATAAACCTGCTCAATACTCCCACTGCATGTGCAATGTCTAGTTTAGTACAGACCATTGCATACATCAGGCTACCGACTGCACTTGCATATGGAACATGGGACATGTCCTCTTCCTCTTCTTGTGTCTTGGGAGACTGTTCAGCAGATAACTTCACACCTACAGGGATAGGAACCTTCACTAGTTTACTATCCTTCATATTAAACCTCTACAGTATTGTCTCGACCTACTTCCTCTGGTTTAACCAGAGCTTCCTCTTTGCCCTATCTCTTTTAATTTCCATGCCCAAAATATAGTTTGCAGCACCAAGATCTTTCATGTCGAATTTGGAGGACAATTGGGTCTTCAAATCTTGGATAATTTCTTTGTCATTTCCAACCAGCAACATATCATCCACATACAAGCCCAGATAAATAACTTGGTCACCAATTAACTTAAAATACACACAATGATCTGCTTTGCTTCTGGTGAAGCCAAGTCTCCATATAAATGTATAAAATTTTTGATACCACATCCTTGGTGATTGTTTTAACCCATACAGAGACTTCTTTAACTTGCATACCAGTTCTTTCTTACCCTTCACCGCAAAGCCTTCAGGTTGCTTCATGTAGATTTCCTCTTCCAAATCCTCTTGAAGAAATGTTGTCTTCACATCCATCTATTCTACCTCAAAATCAAAAGTAGCAGTAACAGATAAAAGTAATATAATAGAAGTTACCTTGGCAATAGGAGAAAAAATATCACCAAATTCAATTCCCGGCACCTGGGAATAACCTTTTGCTACCAACCGAGCTTTGTATTTCTCCACCTTTCCTTCTGCATTTGTCTTCTTCTTGAACACCCATTTGCTGCCAATGGGTTTCCTTCTAGCGAGCAACTCCACTAGATCCAAAGCCTCATTTTTGTGCAAAGATGTCATTTCATCAACCATGGCCTCTTTCCAGAGTTTTCCATCCTCTGAATCTACTGCTTCCTTCACAGTTCTGGGATCATAGTCAGTAATAGATAAAGCAAAATTTAAACAGAAAGCAGATGGACTATACCTTTCTGGCTACCTTCTTTCTCGTATTGATCTTCTCACAGCTGGAGTTTGTGGCTCTTCATCTTATGATTCCTCCTCTGCTGTAGAGTCTGATTCTTCCTCCTTTATCTCAAATTCTATCTTCTCAGGTTCCTTTGGTTGGACTTCATGTTTAATAACATCTTTCACGTCTTTGAACACCACATCTCGGCTGCACACAACCTTCCTTGTTACTGGATTCTGAAGCTTATAACGCTTTAAACCATCCTTATACCCAATAAAGATGCACTTTTCAGATTTACTATCCAACTTGGTTCGTTTCTCCTTTGGAACATGTACATATGCATCACATCCAAATACCCTTAGATGTGAAAGAGAGGGTTTCTTACTAGTCCATACTTCTTGTGGAGTTTTATCCTCCAACGCTAATGAAGGTGACCTATTGACCAGGTAACATGCAGTATCCACCGCCTTTGCCCAGAATTCCTGTCCTAACCCAGCACCACTGAGCATGCTTCTCGCCCTTTCCATCAACCGTCTTGTTCATTCTTTCTGCAACTCCATTTTGCTGAGGTGTATATGGAGTAGTCTTCTATCATGCTATACCACACTTTTTACAGAATTCTTCAAATGTCTTGCTGCAAAATTATCCACCATTATCTGTCCTCAGCACCTTTATCTTCTTCTCTATCTGGTTTTGCACCAGAGCATTAAATTCTTTAAACCTGTCAAAGACTTCAGATTTCTTCTTAAGGAAATATATCCATGTATTCCTTGAGAAGTCATCTATAAATGATACATAGTACACATACTTACCCAGTGATGGAACCTTCACAGGTCCAAACACATCACTGTGCACAAGCTCTAATATCTGTTTCGCCCTCTTACTACCAGAGGGGAAACTCACTCGATTTTGCTTCCCATATACACAATTTTCACAGAATCAAAATCCAGAGAGCTATTACTCATACCTTCGACCATACCTTTACCATGAAGTATTCGAAGGCCCTTCTCTCCAATATGTCCAAGCCTTTGATGCCACAACATGGTCTTCTCTCCAGAGACCACTAGATATTCTACTCCACTTTTAGGAATCACAGAACTATTGCACCCATCAATAACAGTGCTACCTTGTAGCTTGTACAGAGTTCCAATCTGAACTCCCCGCATCAATACCAGTGCTCCCCGAACCATCTTGCAGGTATCCTTCTCGAACACTGTTTTTATACCTACATCATCCAGCTTGCTTACAGAAATCAGATTTCTGGCCAATGCAGGAATATGCAGAACACCCGGAAGTGTTCTAACCCTTCCATCTTGCAACTTCAACTTTACTTTTCCATGACCAACGATTCTAGCCTTCCTGTCATCCCCCAAGAAGACATCACCACCATCATATTTCTCATACTCGCAGAACCACTCTCTATGGGGAGTGAAGTGAAAGGATGCACCTGAGTCAATCAACCACACCTCATGATCTACATGTGTACTTGAAGAAGCCAAGTACACATCCCCACCTTCATCTGAGGTGGTTTTCGCCTCTGCAGAAGGAGCATCATCAGATCCCTTTCCTTTATCAGGAGCTTTAGATTTACAGTCCCTTTTGTAGTGCTCTTCCTTTCCGCATTTCCAGCACACCACCTTCACAGGTTTTCCTGGAGATTTAGATCTCCCACTCGATGACTTATTTTTGTTTCTATTTTGGGGCCGTCCTCGTACAGACAAGGCATCGCCATTATGGCTCTCCATATTTTTTCATCTCATCTCCTCCGTCAGCAAGGATGAGACTATTTCATCAAACTGCAAGGTAGTTTCATTACTACCTATTGCAATAACCAGACTATCCCATGAATCTGGTAGAGAACACAACAAACTGATGCACTTATCTTCATCTGAAATTTTAATATCAATAGATGCTAACTGACTTACCACAGTATTAAATGCGTTCAGATGCTCTGTCACCGAGTCTCTATCATTCATCCTCAAGTTATATAGCTTTTTCCGTAGGAACAGTTTGTTCACCAGAGACTTAGTTTGGTACAAAGTCCCTAACTTGTCCCACAAAGCCTTGGCCATAGCTTCCTCTGATACATTCAGCAATAATGAATCTGAGACACACAATCGTATTGTTCTCTTTGCCTTCCGATCCAACTTCTTCCATTCTTCATCGGACACTCCCGTTGGTTTAATACCTGGATCCACTGTGATCCACTGATCTTTATCCACCAACAGATCCTCCATCTTGAGTTTCCACAACTCAAAACTCTGACCATTAAATTTCTCGATCTCTATCTTTCCACTGCTCGCCATCTTCTTTCACCAACATAATCGATCTCGTAGATCTCCCACTGAATAGGGTCTACCATAGGCCAGAGTGAAACCCCTCAGCAACAAAGGTGTTCCCTTGAAGCCAAAATAGCTCTGATAACAAATGTAGGTTTTAACCCCGTATAGAAATTACTTACATACGAATTCTAAAACATAGAAAATAAACAATTGTAAGAGAATACCACATAAAACACATATACACAGAGATTTTCCCCTGGATCCCAAAACTAGGACTACCAGCTTGATTTTTCATTATGTTCCTTTCAATGTTACAATACATATTTATACATGCCGAAGCATCCAATACCATGGACCGAAAATCATCGAGTCCAAAACCATGGAACAAAAACCATCGCGTCCAAAAAACATGTGCGAAAATCATGCACAAAACCATAGGTGGGTCTGCCCAACCTAACATAGGGTCAAAAACCAAAATTTTTTGGGGCGCTGCCTCGGACCCCATAAAGTGGGGTTATGGGTACCCCTCAAACCCCTTGTGACCTCCCCCCCTCTAGCCCCCGGTTGACTACGTGAGCTAGTCATGGAAAGAATATAACACAATCCAACAATCACTCATCTATATGCACTCAAGATCAATCTAACACCCAAATTTTACTTCCTCCACTCGATCTACATGATCCCATTGCTCATGCATTGGAGGAGTCTTACATTGCAATCACTTGTGCGCGACGCAAGTTATATTTGTTTCTTTCATTTTCTTGCATGTCAGTGTCAATAGTGTGCGTATGCTTCAAAGTTGCACGTAGTGTCACACAACACCATGATAAGTCCACGGACTACCCGTCATGCACATGTACTCACTTATCTCCCATGGGCACCTTGAAACATGAAGTGTGGTTGTCTTCATTGTTATATCTTTCTTGCTTGTTGGTTCGCACAACTGGGTTGCTCGCAAACTGAGCCTTCACCAACATGGGTCTACCAATGCGCTAGTGGCTGCATTGGAAGTATCTCTTCACATGATTAGGCCCATGCACCGTTAATGTAGGAGTAGGAGTAGTATTTGCTTTCAGTTGTTTACTTGCATGCTTATTTTCTTACATGATTTGTTTTCTTGTGTGTTTTCTTTCTTGTTTGTTTACTTGCTTCACTTTCATTTTTGATTTTGCTCTTGCTTTGATTTGTTGATTATTAGTTCATTTGTTTGTTTCATTCATAGGTTAGTTTTGCATGAAACCATGTATGATTCTTGAAGTGAGCTGGGTAAAGTACAAGAGGGCTTGTACAACTATCACTACTTGGTTATCTGTCATCTTGCCTCTGTATGATGAGCTTCTTAATTTTAGTCCATGATACATCGAAGGAAAATCCGTACTGTTCGAAGTGAACCTTGGTGAAAACACAACACTTGTGTGATAACTAGTGTCACCTTCTCTAGTCGATTGTTTTTGGGTTAACCCTTGTCAGCTTAGTCAAGTAGAGTAAGATGACGGGAAAAACCTTCACAAGCACATCATAGATAAAATAAAATACTTCTCTACTGAAACAACCTCTTTTGCTCTCAATAAGTTGGGATCCCTCTTTCACCTCTGAAATGAATAAGTGCTATGCACAGTGAAAAATGAAAAAAATGAAAAAAAAAAAAAAAAAAAAATGAAAAATGAATAAGGTGAAAGAAGAGAAAGGTTTCTTGTGCAGGGAGGTGATGCAAGTAACTCTGTTGGGGTACTGACCAGCTTCGCTGGCAGTGTAGCCATGCTTGTGTTCCTATGTGACTCCACCGGGGTACTGTCCAGGCCTGCTAGCAGTGGGCAACACCAGAGATGAAACTAAGACTCTGATGGCTATACTGCTTGTGCACTTATATACCCCTCAACCCCAATTGAAATAGTTATGTTGCCTTGGCTTGGAGCGTGCGTCAATTGACCAAGCGTTGGGCATATGCTACACCTTACATCAAGCTAGTGTGAACACAAGATGAGCTGAGACTTGAACAATACTTCCAGAGGTGTTAGACTTGCTTTTCACGAATAAGGTCCATTTAGAGATCTGGAGTTCTACCAATGTCTTGCTAAGTGTTGTAGCGGCTACAACCACCCTCCAAAATTTTTCCTTAGTCTATTTTGGAGCCTTCCTACCAACCTTGCACAACACTTTGTCTTGCTTCATCAAGTGCTCAAGCTTCATGAGTTTTCCTCGCACAATGGCAGCCTGTCGATCACAGTTGATCCATTCCCCTCACAGGCTGCTCACCAGGACTTGGTCTAGCTGTAGGCTAAGCATCTTCCCCTTGAAAATTGCGCATTCCTGGAGGGAAACCAGCCTTCCCTCTAGGAATTGCGCAATCCTCTCTGACAGCTTGCTGGGCTCTAGGATTGCGCAATCCTGCCAACCAACCCTCCCAGCAGGATTTGCACAAATTTTCCTAGCATCAGGTTGTTCAGCCCAGGATTTGGACAAATCTGGGCAACAGTCAGCTGCTTTGGCCAGATACTGCGCAAACCTCATGGGTAGTCAGCCCAGTTGTTATAGCTCCAAATCGCACTGTTCATGTTTGTGGCTAACCGATCGCCTAGACGGTCTCGATGACTTCATGGTCTTCCACCACCAAGTTTAGAGCCTTCTCCTAGAAGGCGCAGAGGTAATATTGCCGGTTGGTTTCATTCCATGGCAGCTGACGCATTAGGGATTGATCCTCCCCTTGGGGGCATTAGTGTTCAGGACAGGCCTGGTACTTCCGCAGAACGAGAGAGGAACACTCCAGTTCTTTCTCGAGTTCTCTTTCAATCAGAAGATAACATAGAGGTAGAAGAACTTCTAGAGTCGTTAGCGGCTCCGAATTCTCCCCTACCTTCTAGCCATCCAGATGTATTACAATACGTTGGACTCTGACACATAGACCGTCAAGTCCAGGTCATATTACGCACTTACCATTGATGACCACTACTGGAAGCATGGCTTCTACCACAAGTGCTAAAACTATGCAGACTCCAACATATGTACAAGGGGGAGGAACTATTTCCATCCCCTCTACATTTTTATTTGGGTCTTTTGCTAATACATCTTTAGTTGAGTCTACCTTCATTCCTTCTACGAGTGGAAAATCCTAAGCCAATGTTTTTAGTTCTGGATTTTTCCTGTTTGGCACCCATTCACAGGGTATTCCGTCAGTTCCGTTCAGTGCCTCCACATCCATGATGGGTGGATCAGCTTCATTTCAGGGTTTTCCTTTTGGAAGTGGTCACATACCACATTTCAACCTGATGATAGGATCTATGCCTTTTTCTGCAATAGGACAAAGCAACAATCCCTTTCAAGGTTGGACTAACCCTGCGGTTAGTGGCATGGGAACTGGGAATCCGTTTTTCAGCCAACAAGGGAATAGGCCGTACTCCACAGTTAGTGCCTTTTGAAGTATTCCTCCCTTAGCTTCTGCTTGGAATCCTTATAAGGGGTTATTGTGATGCAAGAAAGTGTTCCCTCTGTGGACATAGGCAACCCCTCTAGCCCTAGAGTGGGTCTAGTCACAAACAAGGACAGATCAACAATAGCTTTCCTTAAACAGTCATAGTTGGAGGCCTACCTCAACCGGTGGTCGATGGAGTTCCGTTGCGCTGCTCCAGCTTCCGCTTCCTTCTCCTAATGAGTAATCAACCTGAAACAATGCAAAGGAAATACAACAAAGCACGTAACCGGAACAACAAATGATCTATTTACTCACAAAGTCAAGAAGTCATGAGATATCAAGTACATTACATACAAGACATAGGAAAACATCATTGATTGCATTAATTATGAAATAAGAGTAAGCTTACAACCAAAGTCTTGACATCACAAGCCTTCTCAGAGGGATCCAGCCAGTATGTTCCTTAAGCATTCACTCTTTGAAGATGGATCTCCCAACATACAAGTCTCTCTCACTCACAAGTTTTACAAAAGATTAAGGGCACTTCAAAACCTTCCTCAAGCTATCAACAATCCCACACTTGTCACACTGACACCAGCTATCTAGCAAACTCATAATTACTAACAGCACTATCAGCAACCATTCCAAAGACTAAGAACTCCAAAACTAGCAGCACATAGCAATGGTGGGAGTTTAAATAGGAGAAGGAATCTCCATGAAAGGTGGGAGAATGAGCTTATCTCCAAGGAAGGTAGCACAAATGACGGAACAGTCACGTCAGAGAAAGGAGGGCGACATAAAATAGGCCAATAACTTGGTCTGGAGTCATCTGGAAGGCCAACTGTTGGAACAAATTCGCCCAATCTGGATCATCGCGGGCACATAACTGGACTTCCGCGCTGACATCGCTATTGAATAACGTAGCTAGTCAGGTCATTGCTCAAGATTACAAGTGACAGTCACGCTGGCACATAAAATCCAACCATCGTGGGAATCACGTGTACTTCCGCGATGGCAGCACTTCTGGACTATTTTGGAGCGCCCATCAGCGCATTTATTTAGCCAACAGACGCGATGAGGCAGAAACCTTTGGAAAAGTGGGTCATTTGGCAACATCAGAGAGCATTTGTCTAATATTAGCATGTACAACTTTGGACACATGACACAGTAGGAAGACTGGAGTGAAGACAGTGACAAATTACTGTGTAACAGATGCCCCCTAAAGTATGAAGCTCGAGAGAGAGGGAGGGGTGAAATGCTTTACGAAACTGACTGAACTGGAACACCATCTGGAAGAACCTGCACGCAAGTACAACTGATATCTCTGATAATGAAGTACATGTAGTCTAGGCATGGGCGCAACCATCCAAAAGACATACAAAATAGGTCTGTGGTATGGACGCAACCATCCAGCTAATGAGACCATGATGATGATAAAGGTATGGTCGCAGCCATCCATGAAGACTCAGGTATGGTCGTAGCCATCCATCAATGAGTCATGTAATCATAAAACCAATCCACGCAGCCCGAACATGTGTAATATGAGTTCGGGGTCTTGAACCCATCCGATCATAGTACAAATCCTAACATGCGAATAGATGTGCTGAGGTCGAGCATGATAGAACATCGCTTGATTACCGGTCAATGATGAAAACCATTAACAAGCACGAGAGAAACCACCAATAATGCCAATGGCTCTCAAGGTACTGTCTAGCACAATCCACGAAGTGTGAAAAAGGAGCTGAAGTCGAACACTCATGGAATCATCCAATCGACGACCAATGATGAAAGTCGACCATCAGGTGCGCAGAACTTGCCATTGAGGCATGCAAGCTCTAAGGTACGAAAGGGGATCTCTAGATCAATCTCTTGGATAATGAGCTGATGTCAACAGGAGATGACCCGTTGTAGGAGGGCCATAATGTCTCCCCCATCAATGACACGAGATAAGGAACAAGAGGCAGATGGCGAAGCAGAGTATCAGAGGAGAAGGTGAGGGTTTAAAATGTAGAAGGATTATACTCTTGAACATGTCGGTGACACGACTCCTGAGGGGGGTGGCAGCATTCAGGCATCAAGGGATCAGAGGCTCGATGGAAACGGCATGAATCGGATGAAATAAGGCTAGAATGATAACCCAAACTTGCAGAAGGCCAAATGACGATGTATGGATGTCCCAACTCGACAAGAAGCAAAAGTGTCGATGTTTAAGAGTGACTAGCTGCCATAGACAACCAATGATAAACCTATTGTTGAGTCAAACCTAGTAATGATTTAACGAGCCCTAGGAAGGAGAAGCTCGAGTCTCGTCATGGTGACGAGTCCAATGTCGTCAAGATTTAACGAGTCCGACATAGGGAAAACTCAGAGTCTTTTTCATGTTTAGAGAGTTTGAAAAAGACACAGAAAAGAAAACTCCAGGGGGGTCCTTTTTCGTAGAGTTGTGTCTCTTGAGCCCGAAAAAGTATAAAACGATACTCGAAAGAACTGCCTGACCATTATGATCGAGGAGTACTTTTCATAACTAGTGACTTCGACCTGAAAAAGTAGAAAAGCGGTCGGAAGCACATCGTTTCGTAACCAATAACGAGCCTGAAATGACAAAAGCCCGACAATCTTTTTGTGTTTAAACGGTCAGAAAAGAGCTTAAAGGCAACCGCCTCTTGTTTCTTTTAACGAGTCAAGAGGAAAACTTGGCTATATTTTTATTTTTCAAGTCGGAAAAGAGCTTAAAGATGAATTTTCAGGATCAAGTGTATATGAAAATGTCGTAATTCCACTACCTGAAGCTCTGCACAAAAGCACGTCACACGTAAATCCATTCTAGATAAAATGAACAATATACATAGAAAACATAGTTAAAAAAGTCAAATTTTGATTAACCATGTGGCAAAACAATGAGAAAAACCCACATTTATAAAATGTAATTTTTGAATTTGCAAAAATCACTATAAAAAGGAATTAACTCATTTATTGTTACCATAGTACTGTTCAATTCACCGTGGAGCAACTTGGAGCACTAAAGTTGGCGAGCGAAATTCGGCCCCGTCCGTGCATCATTCGTCCCAAAACTTGTTCCAGGTAGACACATATTGCCCTGCGCTTCAATTTAATACTCTTTTCATGCGTTTTAAATGTTCCATGTGTTAGTTTAGGCGGATTTTCAAACTGGGGCCGCCACTCGATCATCGCGGGTTTACCCTATCGGGTCCGCGATGGCCGAAAAAATTTACACACGATGTGCTTCGATCATCGCGGGAAAGTGGTGTACTTCCGCGATGATCGCGAAAAATCTGAACTAGCGACCTCGCGCCATTGCGTCTGTTTAAAAAACAGACGCGATGGCGACACAAACATATGTTTTTATGTAAATTCCGTGTTGAAATTTCCAAATGAAGTGCTAATCCAACTTTTCTCGTCCTGCAGGCTATAATGGCATTCATCTGGCAAGAACGCACACATGATAACAATGATATAGAAGCTTTTGCCGATGTGGGGTGCCGAAACGCATTACGGGCATGCAGATTGCTCAAATTCTTCCTAACTCCACACCTGCGGTCACAACCTGACTTGCTGGAGCTACTGATTAGGGCCTGGAATCCCACAGATGGGAAATTCATCATCCGAGGCCGGGATATCAAGTTTGACGCTACAAACATATATTTTTTGACCGGGCTGTCCCATCGAGGTGAGAGGCCCATTCTGGAGGGGCAGCGACCCAGGGGTGATTCCTTAGAGATGTTGATAGCTCAAGTGTGCCCACGGGCATGCAAGACAAGGAGTGGGAAGGTGGCAATCCCAACAGTGGACGATGTAGTCCTTCGTGCTATGCTTTTCATGGTGACATGGGCAGCGGGCTCCCAAGCCCAACATGAGGCTTCGAAGACCCAGCTCCGGCTGGCTCTCGAGTGTCTCAATCCCACCATGTTTAACTGGGCAGAGACGGTGACGGTGAACATAAAGAGGCAACTCACCAATTGCCGTTGAGGGGAGACGAAGCAGTTTTGTTATGGATCCATCTTAGTCCCGCTCATGCTGGAGCGAGTTCCGGCACTGTAGTTACAGTACATGGATTTGGACTTACCTAGGCCACGTGAGACGAGGGCCACGCGATGGGCTCACGTCATGCCACGAGGAGGTGGCAGACGACCGGTGGCATGGGGGACATTTTTTCGAGAGTGGCTAGAGCGACAAGCGATCTTTGTGGAAGATTGGCCATATGCCAGCATGGACTTTCGCGGAGATCCTGACATGTAGCTGCTTGCTAGAGAGCAGTAGGATGACGACGGTAAGACACTTGATCACTTTTTTTCATTTTTATTTTTATGATGTTTTTGATTTTTTCATGTAGAATCCCTAATGATGAACGCTATGGTATGCAGATGTAGGACCAGTGAGGCCCATTGGGTTGGCTCCAGAGGCGCAGAGGGATGCCCAGGGCATTGCAACACTAGCCCTGGCTCCTCCAGAAGATGATACGATGGAGACAGTGATCCAGAACCTTGAGGGCCTACTAGCAGGGATTCTAGATTACATGGGGGTTGAGGAGGTCCCTAGAGCGTCCCAGATCCACACAGTAGGAGTGGAGCCCAAGATGCACCTCCTATTGAGGTGGGTGACACGAGTGGCGGTGTACTATAGGGAGCACGACCCACCACAGTAGACACCTAGGTTTTTATTTCCTCCTAGTGATTTTGAGAGACATGTGTCTCAGATGTACAGAGAATACAAACTCTATTCGGACATGTACACTTATTTTTGAGCGCCTCGGTGTGCCACACGATATATTGTACTATAGGGAGCACAACCCACCACAGTAGACACCTAGGTTTTTATTTCCTACTGGTGATTTTGAGAGACATGTGTCTCAGATGTACAGAGAACACAGACTCTATTCAGACATGTACACTTATTTTTGAGCGCCTCGGTGCGCCACACGATATATATATATATATATATATATATATACATATTCTTTTGGTCTATTATTGTGTTTTACATACTTTTTGTATGCTGTTTTGATTACATGTTTTGCAAATTTCTGTCTAATACATGATTAGCCAATGCATCAGTTAACGTGTTTGGTCGTCATGGAATATGTTGATATGTAATGAAATCAAAATTCCTTTCTAACAATTTCACACGTAAATACAACCTTAAAATCTGTTGGTCTCTGATGGAATATCGCCCATTGAGCTGGTGGATGACAAGCTGAGAGTCCAGGTTCACAACCAATGCACGAATACCGAGATTAATCGGCTCGGCCAGTAACTCAATCACAACACTATATTCGGCGACATTGTTTGTGGTACAACCTAAACAAACACCTTGAAGGTGTATCAACTCACCATGAGGATCGTAGATCACCCACGCTGCAGAGGAAAAGTTGCGGGTACTACGGCAGGCACCAACGACGAAACCAACGTAAGGTGCACCAGACATCTGCATAAGAAGCAAAAGACACAATAAGCAGCAATCATGCCTTCACACCAAGCCAAGAACATGAAAACACACACACAACACACCTGCTAAAAACACACGTATGTACAACCAAAGTGCATGGAATTCACACATACTACTTTTTCAAGTAAAGCCCATTTCGGGGCTTATCGAGAGGATTCCCTTCATAATCAATTAGCTCATAGGCCCCTTTCTGCAAAACTCTCTTTACAATATAAGGCCCAAGCCACATGGGCTCGAGTTTGCCTGCTCCCAGCTTATCATTCGCTTGATCGTAGAGCAGGGCTAAATCTCCCTCAACAAAAGAATGAGGATGGAAAATATGATTGAAGTGAGTTTTCACTCTCTTCTTCTATGCTTTGATAGCTAGAGAGGCTAGGCGACGGGTCTCGTCTAGCCGTTCTAGGTAAAGAAGGCATTCTTATACTGGAGTAGTGTTGGGAAGTAATTCGACGGCCAATTTCAAAGAAGGTATCTCGCACTTGATTGGAAGGGTAGCCTCTAGTCCGTAAACTAATTGAAATGGAGTGAAATTGATGGCATTCTTCACAGAGTTCGGTAGGCCCACAAGGCGGAGAACAACATCAAGTGCCAGTTAGATTTGTGCATGCCAACGGTACGTTGAAGCATCGTAACTAGAACCTTGTTGACGGCTTCTACTTGGCCATTGGCCTGAGGATAGTATGGAGTCGAACTATCATGCCGTAAGCCTAGCTGGGTTGTTAGCTCGGTCATCATGTGATTACGGAAATGCTTCCCGTGATCAGTGACGATAGCCTGAGGGACTCCGAACTGTGAAATAACATGATTAAACAAAAATTGCGCCGCTGTGTGACCGTCTTCAGATAATGTGGGCATCGCCTTGGCCCATTTTGTGAAGTAATCAACGGCAACGATGATATACCCATGCCCCCCGGCCGAGCGAGGGTTACAGGTTGTATAATCAATGCCCCATTTTGCAAAAGGGCCGACGGTAACAACAGGGTGCAATGGAGCGGGAGGCGCATGCATCTTCCGCTGGTAGATCTGGCACTCGTGATAGGAGCGGACAACAAGAATGCAATCCTTAAAGATGGAGGGCCAGAAATAATCGGCACGTAGGATGTTTTGAGCAGTAGCATATTCGGACATGTGACCACCACAGGCGCCAGAATGATAGTCAGTCAAAACTCGCTCAGCCTCCTCGAATGTTAGGCATCGGCGGAGAACGGAGTTGGTGTCGAGACGGTACACGGTGTTCCCAATGATATGATAGGGATGAGACTAATGACGAATCCGTCGCCGAGCATCTTTAGACACATCGAGATGAAAAGAGGACGTCTGTAGATATACAATGATATCCCCATACCAGGGATCGAGGGTGCTAATTAGGAACAGAGTTTCATCCGGGATATGGTCCTCTGACCGAGAGGGCATGGTAGGAGATGGCAAAGAGAAAAGTAACTCAGCAAAGACAAGGGATTTCTTAGACTTGGCGGTGGTGAATTCCAAGTCAAACTCTTGGAGGATAACGATCCACTTCGAGTACTTGCCCCCCAGCAGCTGACGTGACAGAATGTACGTCATCGGGTTGCAATCAGAAACCACGGTCGTAGTACGCAGCAAGATATAATCGCAGAAATGTTGGACTCGACGTAAGCGTATTGAGTTTCTGTATTTAGAAGATTGCAGTTGAGATAATATATGACATGCTCAGTGTCATCATCGTCATCTTGAACAAGAACCATGCCAATAGTGGTATCGGCAGCGGCCAAATACAGAGTGTAGTCGCGATGATAATTCGGAGGACGCAACAACAGAGCGGAAACAGGGAGACCCTTGAGATGCTCGAAGGACTCTTGAGCAGTGGCATCCCAATGAAATGGGGTATCTCATTTTAATAACTGCATGAAACCTTTAGCCACTTCAGCATAGTTCGGAATGAATTGTCTTAAAAAATTCGCTTTGCCCTGCAAACTCTGCAATTGCTATAAAGAAGCAGGGGGAGGAAGATTTAGAATAGCCTCGACTTTAAGGGGATCCAAACGGATGCCCTCTTGGGAGAAGATAAACCCGAGCAGTCTGCCTGAGTCAACGCAGAAGACACATTTATGAGGATTAAGCCTGATGCGGTAGTGTTGACAGCGGAGAAATATTTCGCGAAGATGAGCAGGATGGTCTTGGCATTTTGCTGAATGAGATGGTAGATCATCCAGGTATGGCTATACAATGTGTCGAATGTCATGGAATGCATAAGACATTGCACGTTCGAAGGTAGCACTGGCGTTCTTCAAACCGAAAGGGAGCTTTTTGTAGGCGAAAGTGCCCCACGGATAGATAAAGGCAATCTTGTGCTGATCTGTGGGCGCAATATTGATCTGGTTATACCCAGAAAAACCGTCCATAAATGAATACATTTCACTCCTAGCACACTCATCAATGAGCTGATCAATGAAGGGTGTGGGGAAGTTATCTTTGGGACGGGCCTGGTTAATATCATGATAATCAACACAGACTCGAATGGTACCTTGTTTTTTAGGGACGATATTGGAAACCCAATCTGTGAGTGGGATGGGGTAAATAAAACCAGGCTTAAGAAGCTTTTCAACTTCTGCTTTAATAGTCGCAACCTTTCGGGGGTGCACGGGGCGTAGATGTTGGCGAACAGGCTTAGCACCCGGATACGTAGGTATCTCATGCACCACTATTCTAGGATCAATGCCAGGCATTTCTTCGTAGGACCAAGCAAAGACATCATGAAATTTGCGAAAAAGATCAGTATCGAGCTGAATTTCCTCCGGAGTACAAGTGACCCCGACATGGATATGCTCGACAATCCCTGGTTTCACAAAGATTTCGATGGGTTGGGTCTGCGTGATGTGTAATATCCCTCCCCTTAATAATAAATAATAAATAATAAGAATAATAAATAATAAAAATAATTAATAATAGAAATAATAAATAATAATAAATAAATCACTTAATAATAAATAATAAAAATAATAAATCATAAATGTTAAATAATAAATGATATTAAAAATATATACAAAGAAAATAAATAAAAATAATAAAAATAAAAATAGTAATAACCATACTAAAACTCTAAATAAGAATAAATAGAAATAAAACAAGAAAACTATCAAAAAGAAGGAAATAAAACAAGAAAAACTAAAATTAAAAGAAAAGTAAAGAAATAAAACAAGAAAGCTAAAAATCAAAAGAAATTTGCATGTAGACACATGGAGTGTGTGCATGTGGTTCCCCTTCCAATGTTGTTCTATTTAATAGACGGTGAGGAAGATGAGAGGCATTCCTGCATTCCATCATTCCGAGATTCTATCTTGAATTTTCTTGGGAGAATGGAGTTCTAAGACTTAGGAGTCACTGGCAGTAGTACGTTGATTGAGGGCTTGGGGGTGGCCAGTTGTAGCAAATCCTTGCACAATTGAGCCTACGGTTGGGTGGAGAGTCGTCCACAAAACCTTGTTGTCATCTGGCAGACATTGATCACAGATAATATAGGTATGTACTTATTTGTTGATTCTGATTTTAATTAGGAAATTAATTTTATATTTACTTTGGATTGTTACATGATGTTTCCCATATTTCCTTCAGAAGACACTTGATAAATTCTAATGGGTGTCTAAAGGGGTTGGGATGGGAGACAAGGAGCAAACCACTCGAGACAGGTAAGCATTTCCCGGTGGGCAGGGAGGAACGAGGAACGATGGTGATGATCAGACCAAGGGGGTTCCTCGAGAGACATGGTCTTGATAATGGCTTCATCAAAAGGAAATATTTCCTTTAAAGGATCTGAAGAAGCGTCATCTCCAAGCTAAGGGGAATGAGCGTACGAGTTGAGAGCTCTGCTCGAAGGAGCAGATTCAGGAGGTGGAGCCGATGCAGAAACAATTTCGACGTAGTTGAGCTCGGCAGGACTCAACGACATCTCATCACCCCAAGATTCTACCTGATCAGTGGGGGGAAGAACCCACGAATCAGAGCAAACGGAAATCATATTGATAGGAGCGACGTTAGGAGGTGGGAGTGAAAAAACACCCATCAGGGCAGGATCTTTAAAAAGTCCAGCTCCCACACTCTCATATGGGATGGAGGTATGCTCCACAAAGGGCACGTTGCCTTTGGAAGAGGAGGTGAAGAAGGATAGCTGGTCCACGGTGACGATCTTCGCCTGATGAGGGAAATGAATGACATGAAATAGGGATGAAGCCACGGCTCGCATGGCATATGTCCAGTTACGTCCCAAAAGGAGGTTGTAGGTAAGATTAGCATCAAAAACTTCACCTTCCACTTCGACTATCTTCCCTTCCAAAGTAATGGGCAAACGTTGGAGTATACCATAAGGGTGAGACTCTCTCCCATCGAAGGCTTCCAAGGTCATGGGAGACTGGCTCAGAGTCGGAGAACCAATAGCCTTCCTACAAGCAACAGACATGATGCAAGTTGAAGCGCCTTCATTAACGACTGTACGATGAATCGTTTTGGAATTGATGATGACCTGTATGAGGAAGGAAATTTGGTGAGGCAGTCTCGGTATATAGCTTTCCAGGTCAAAAGTAATAAAATCCAAGTTAGCTGGGTCTATGCCACCGATGGCCGATAGCAAAGACTTCCTCTGCGAGGTGCAGCTCTGGAGTACTTCTATAGTGGACATAGCCAATGGAGCCTGGGCTAAGTCCTCAACGATGCTTTAGTACTGGGCAGCACGAGCATTAGGGTTGTAAAATGATTTCCGGAGTACACCTTTCAGAGGGCGTCGGATGGGCGTCTCAGTGATAGGTCTCTCGATATGGAGCGGACCAGAACTGGACGGAGGAGTGCTAGAGGGGACCTCAGGCTCTTTCCTGGCAGGCGACAGATACTCTTTTGCCCGAGTATTGATGTGGACGGGAATTGTCCCAGCCATTAATACTTGAGAACCAAAGGGAGAAGAGGATTGGGATGGATCAACCACCATTTGCGTTTTCTATGAGGAAAAATGCTCTTTGAGCACAGCAGGAGTCCCGGGAGCACCTTTCAACAAACGACTAACTTCAGACCACCTTGGGCAGTCTTTGGTATAGTGATCCTCGTCACAGATAAGACAAGGGTACTTGGGCTTGCATTTGGCGCCTTCCTCGGGTGGAGGTTTAGGGGAATCCTGCTTAGGTTGATCCGCTTTATTCTTTCCTTTTCCCTTCTTCTTTCCTTTCGAGGCTTTGTCTGCCGTGGTGGACTGGACGACGTTAACCTCGGAAGTACTACCAGAATTGGATACAGCTTGAGAAGTATTTTCATTCGGAGCATTTGACTTTTGCTTCCCAGGGTTCGCGGAAGTTTTCTTTGAAGGCGGATTAACGGAACCGATGATACCGTCAACAGATGGTGTTGGCGGGGCTTTGGAAGTTCCGGGTCTCGGGGCATCAGGCAAATAATCATATAGCATACCGGACTGGGAGTAAACCAAGTCAAGGTACTGAGCGCGTGCAATAGCCTGCTCTTCAGTTACACATGCCCCCATAGCAATGTCCCGTGCTATCGGACCGACGAATGAGGTCATGAACCAGTCGGTGAGAAGCTGATCGGGAATCCAAAACTTAATCAAACGACGACACCATCTCCATTCATGGATATGATCAGAGATATGTGTAGCCGTTGTCTGTTTTAAGGATTTTAGGAGGTGTGTGCCTGTTTCATATCGAATCGGCAACTGAAAATGAGTTAAAAATGCCATAGCCAACGAGTTAAAATCCTGAAAACATTCGCGAGATAACTCAATATACCATTTAGCAGCAGAGCTAGTGAGAGTCCTTTGAAAAAGGCAGAGCTGGATTGAATCATCAAGCCACGAATTCAATGAACACCATAGATGATAAGTCATGACATGAGCTTGGGGATCTTCTCCAGCTTTACCATCAAATTTGGGACAATCACTGGGAATCTTAGTTGGAACCGGGGGCCAATACAGGTTATGATGAATAGGATCATTTGTCAGTTTGGACATATCCGGTAATTCCAACGTTGCTATAATTGAGGGTTAAAGGACATCTGGGGCTGCGGGTAGGAGGTAGTACTAGAGTTCCAGCCAGTTGCTGATTGCCCCCATTGATTTTGTCCAGACGGATTTGGCCCAGGAGGGTTTTGTCCGTAGGGATTTTTTCCATAGGGGTTATAGGATGGCTGACCCTGGATTTCCCCCCCAGCATTCCATTGGTTACAACCTTGGCCTGCAGGAGCAACATATGGTTGCTGGTAATTCTGATAAGGACTCACCTGTAGTTGTTGATTATTTTGATACGGGGCAAACTGAGTTTGCCCTTGGGATTGTTGGAAACCATAAGGCGGCTGAGCTCTAAACTGAGCCTAGGAGGCAGGATGCGTTTGATAGGTCGGTTGGGATTGAGATCCAACCTGCATTTGAAGACCGGATTGGGTTTGGAGCCCAGCTTGGGGCTGAAAACCAGGGAAAATTTTAAGAACCCCCCTAAATTTATAAATATAATAAATGGGCGAATCTCCATGGTATATAGGAAAAGTGGAAGGCGATTTTATCAATAATATAATATGTGTATATAATTTTTTGGCGAATCTCTCACTAGGCATGGCGAATATTTTACTCAATTATAAAATCTTGTAAGATCTTGGCGAGTCTTTCACTAAATAATAAAACTTTGTAAAGTCCTAGTGAATCTTAGCATAGGCTACATGTTGGTTTAATTCTCCCATTTAAATAGGCTACATTCCGGGTGAATACCATGGGTCAATACCATG
Source organism: Pinus tabuliformis (assembly GCA_031772625.1). Lineage (NCBI taxonomy): Eukaryota > Viridiplantae > Streptophyta > Pinopsida > Pinales > Pinaceae > Pinus > Pinus tabuliformis. Next base: position 1,067,196,804 of record CM062815.1, read on the forward strand.
TGCCATTTTGGTGAATACCATGGGTCAATACCATGTGCCATTTTTATTTTTATTAATTCTAATATTAGGGTTAATAATGGTTTTTTGCATGGTATTAATAACAATCTAGTCCATGGTATTTGTCCCATAGTATTTTGGCCATAGGTTTCACCTAAATATAACCCATTTTTTGAGTGTTCGTAAATATAAGGTGACTTATGGAGTAAATATAAAAAAATGTTTTATTTGTTTACCATACCTCTCGTTTATTTATATTTTTATTAATTTACCATACCTCTTTTACAAATATGGTATTTGGCCCATAGGATTCACTTAAATAAAACCTCTTTATTGAGCCTTCATAAATAGAATGAGGGTTATGGACTAAATATAAAACGAGGTTTTATTTATTTACGATACGTCTAGTTTATTTATATTTTTATTTATTTACCATACCTTTTGAGTAAGTATAAAAAGACGTTTTATTTATTTACCATACCTCCACTTTACTTATATTTTTATTTGTTTACACCCTTACATGTATATAAGGTGACTTATGGAGTAAATATAAAAAATGTTTTATTTATTTACCATACCTCTCATTTATTTATATTTTTATTAATTTACCATACCTCTTTTATAAATATGGTATTTGGCCCATAGGATTCACTTAAATAAAACCTATTCTTGAAAATGGGCGAATGGATTCACTTAAATAAAACCTATTCTTGAAAATGGGCGAATGGAAGGTTGTAAGTCCTAATTTCAAGGGCTAAATTTACCTTTTTTGCCCTCTCCCTTAAAATAAGGTGGGCTATTTGAGGTGATTTGTAAAAATGTACTATGATACAAAATATTCGCCCACTAAAAATTCAAAACCCCTTAATTTCGCCAAAGGGCGAACATTCGCCCCTAAAATTATCCTTGCTGAAAACTGGGTTGAGCTTGAGAAGCAACAATCATTTGAGTGCCCGGTTGAGTAGGCCCAGAAGGATGTCCTTGCGAGAATTGAGGTTGAGCCTTCTGGCCAGAAGTTTGACCTAGTTGAGATTGAGATTGACCCATCTGCCCAGAAGGTTGAGCTTGCTAGGTGTTGGGTTGTCCTTGCACAACTGAGGGTTGTACTGATAGACTGGATGGCTGAGTGGACTGGACAGTTGGTTGACTTGATTGGATTTGAGGCTGACCGATTTGTCTAGATGGTTGACCATACTGGATAGAGGGTTGGCCTTGCTGAATGTAAGGTTGACCGACTTGCCTAGAAGGGTAGCCTTGCTGGACACTAGTTTGACCTTGTTGCATGTAAGGTTGTCCCGGATTACCAGAAGGTTGCATAAAATAGGTAAAAGACAGACCACCAGAGGCCGAAGGTTGTCCCTGGAAGGGTTGTGCTTGTGGGCGTCCAGGTTGTCCTGGGTAAGACTGTCCGTAATACTGCTGCCCATAAGAGGTTTGCATGTAAGATGGTTGGCCTTGATGAGGTGGTCCTTGAAGATGTGTAGGCGATACTTGGCCACCGCCATAACCAGTGGTGGTCCAAGCAACGGATAACGAGACCGTGACCTCAACCACAGGCTGAGGTGACAGAGGTCTGCGGTAATAGATATGAGCCCCTCTAGAATCATAATAATGAAAAGGATTTTGAGGATCCACATTCTGAAGAGCATGCAAATATTGATCGTATGCCCCCCTGCTGGAATAGAACCAAAAGAAGATGGGGCACCTAGTGTATGGTCAACGACTCCAGGTACAGATGCCGAAGGGCCACTATTAGCTGACCCTGAAGAAGGTCCGGCAACAACAGTCACAACTGAGGATGCAGTAACGGCACCGACGACGGGGGTTGAAGAAGCCACACAGACAGTTGGAATAGTCGGGACGGAAGTGACAGACACATTTTGAATTTGAGGAATAAAGGACTCTGAGGTCAGAGTGATGGTGTACGACCACATAGAACTCGTAGGGGGAGTCCTAGAAGACATAACATCCCTCAATGCCTTGTAGCATAAAAGCAACGTAACACCAAGAGGGGTGATACAAAAAGGTGGAGTTTCCGTTGAGGTGGGAATTTCACCGCTCGTCGTAATGGATTCTTCACTTATGACGGGGGATGTGTCCTCCATATCAGAAGAAGTCATTGGGACCGAAAGGCTCCAAAACGGGGTTCCAGTGAATCTCGCAAGTCTTGTCCTCTGGAGCACGAGAGTTAATCGGTTGGATACTCGGAATAACAGGGAGAGTATCACTCACAACCGGTACCTCAAGGGCAACAGAAGAAGGAGACCCTTGGTCACTCGGAACTGGAGACGGGATCGGTGATTCCGCTAGGATGATGACTTCAAAAGATCCTAGGCAAACTGACGAGAAAGGACCCTACTCAAGCTAACGCAAACAAGATCTAACCAGGTAAATGTGAATCGTGGCTGAGTAAATTTTAAGACACAGGAACAAAACTTGACCTTTTCATCTTTAAAGAGTCGAGAAAAGGACAAAAGATGACTCTAGTTGCCTTCGAATATTTAATGAGCCTGAAGTGACAAGTGCTCAGATGGACCTTTTCTTTTAAGGAGTCCAAAAACGAACGAAAGTGACTACTCTGGAGAACTAGGCAAAAGGTTTACCAAACAAATTTTTAAAATTCTGCATGTACACCTTGGCATTCATATGAAAACCAAGGACTTTCCGTACGGCAGTCAATATTCTCGAATGTTGTGTTCGGTGCGTTACGGCTTGTAAGGCGGCAGACACAGCTTCCTATGGATAAAAGATGATAACCTAGTGGGGTATCCCAACATATACTCGATGGTACATGGGAGCACAAATCTGTGCTAGACCACTATTGAGTCACAGAAGGAGGAATCACCCAACCTTGAGTGGAAACAAAAGTGACTAGGTTTAACGACGCCGGAGCACGTCTCTAGCCTAGACCTCTAAATGTGTGCGTTATGTTCCAATGCGTTGTTAGATTTATTCAGTTCATTTTAAAGTTGATCTTGGATTATGTTTCAGTTTTCAGGCCTTACCGTATGTATATAACAAAACCTAGGATGCAGCTAGAATGAATGAAATATCCTTTTTCTTCGATGAACACCTACCTATGGGAGGGTAGAGAGATCATTCCCAAACCAAGAAAACCAGGACAACAAAACAGTCACTCAATTCAAACAGAAATCAATTAAGTGCACAGATACTACTAATGAGAGATATAATCATTCGCTTTTCAATATGCAACTTGAAATGCAAATTCACTTTCACTTTCGCATGCTAAATGAAATGTAATCTTTTTGATTTTGATCTCTCTAATCTAAAAGAAAACCATTAAGCAACAAACACATGTGGAAAAACGGTTGATCCAAACAATTGTAATCTATGTCCGGGTAGTGAAGAGAAATCAAATCAATGCCGAGATTGGTCCAATAACAATCACTAAACAATCAACCAAAAGTAAGCAAAGGGGAAGGCTCAATCAAACCAACAGCAAGCTGCAAACGAATCTCTGCAAACAAGCAACCAAGCCAAACTGATCCAAAAGACATGAAACAATGAAACTAGGTCACAAAGCGAGAAAAACAAGATTCATTTAACAAAGCTCACAAGAGAGTGCCTCAACCTCTAAACAGTGAAAAACAAGTCATCAAACAAGTGAGAACAGCAAGGGACTAGCAAGACTGATGGATTCAGGAGGCAGAATTGAAAAAATCAATTCTACAACAATCAGCGCGGGTGATACACAAGCAACAAGCGCTGATAGGAAGCACACCACAACAACAAAGCAATGTCAGCGCGGAAGTACACGACTTTTCCGAGATGGTCCGATTTACAGAACCGTCGTGACTGTTAGGCATAATTATGCGATGAACAGGATACTACAAAAGGGGTGACGCGATGACAGTGCGACTGTTAGACTAAAAGCCGCGATGATGTTCAAAACAGTAACAGGCAAACCGAAAACTCCTAAATCAAAGACAATCAATCTTTAATCAAATAAGGGCATTTCCCAAATCAGGCTAGGAAACTCAGAAGACTAGTAACTAATCCCCAAAACTTAAAAAGAGACCAAAACTAAATCAAGACAAGAGTAAACAAGAAAAGAACAAAGGCCAAAGCATCCCCAGCGGAGTCGCCAATTTGTGATGCAGGAAAGTGTTCCCTCTGCGGACAGAGGCAACCCCTCTAGCCCTAGAGCGGGTCTAGTCACAAATAAGGACAGATCAACAATAGCTTTCCTTAAACAGTCATAGTTGGAGGCCTACCTCAACCGGTGGTCGATGGAGTTCCATTGCGCTGCTCTAGCTTCCGCTTCCTTCTCCTAATGAGTTATCAACTTGAAACAATGCAAAGGAAATACAACAAAGCACGTATCCAGAACAACAAATGATCTATTTACTCACAAAGTCAAGAAGTCATGAGCTATCAAGTACATTACATACAAGACATAGGAAAACATCATTGATTGCATTAATTATGAAATAAGAGTAAGCTTACAACCAAAGTCTTGACGTCACAAGCCTTCTCAGAGGGATCCAACCAGCATGTTCCACAAGCATTCACTCTTTGAAGATGGATCTCCCAACATACAAGTCTCTCTCACTCACAAGTTTTACACAAGATTAAGGGCACTTCACAATCTTCCTCAAGTTATCAACAATTCCACACTTTTCACACTCACACCAGCTATCTAGCAAGCTCACAAGTACTAACAGCACTATCAACAACCATTCCAAAGACTAAGAACTCCAAAACTAGGAGCACATAGCAATGGTGGGAAATTAAATAGGAGAAGGAGTCTCCATGAGAGGTGGGAGAATGAGCTTCTCTCCAAGGAAGGTAGCACAAATGACGGAACAGTCACGACAGAGAAAGGAGGGTGACATAAACTAGGCCAACAACCAGGTCTGGAGTCATCTGGAAGGCCGACTGTTGGAACAAATTCGCCCAATCTGGATCATCGCGGGCACATAACTAGCCTTCCACGCTAACATCGCTATTGAATAACATAGCTAGTCAGGTCATCACTCAGGATTACAAGCGACAGTCGCGCTGGCACATAAAATCTGACCATCGCAGGAATCACATGTACTTCCGTGATGTCAGCGCTTCTGGATTGTTTTGGAGAGCCCATTAGCGCGTTTATTTAGCCAACAGACGCGATGAGGCAGAAACCTTTGGAAAAGTGGGTCATTTGGAAACATCAAAGAGCATTTGTCTAATATTAGCATGTACAACTCTGGACACATGACACAGTAGGAAGACTGGAGTGAAGATAGTGACAAATTACTGTGTAACAGTTATCAACTCCTTATAATCCTTTAGGAGGAAGCTTCGCCGATTATGGAGGTTTTTTGGCCGGAGTTGGTCAAACTCTGAGTTTTGCTAGATCACAAGGTCTGCCTTTTGGTTTAGCTAGTTCTGTTGGTTACTTCGGGCATCTTGGTGCCTTCCAAAATCCAGGCCAATCTTTTTAGAACTATGGGAGCTCCACTCAGTCTGGGTGGAATCCCCAAGGTCCTCCTAGGCTTCCTTTTCTGGAAACGTTGAATTTTCCAGATCTCACGAAATTAACAAATGATCCAATCAAATACAATCTAGCCTGGCCTTTGATCCCAACCAACCTCCCTTCGAGCATTCCAAAGTTCGAGGGGAAAGGTGGCGAAGACCCGGGCGACCATGTAACCACATTCCATTTGTGGTGCTCATCAAACTCCCTTATCGATGACTCAGTTAGGTTGAGATTTTTTCAATGCACCGTCACTGGTAATGCGGCCAAGTGGTATATAGAGTTGCCAGGGGGTAGCTTTACATCTTTCGTCCACTTAGCTAATATTTTCCTAAATCATTTCTAGTTTCCTGTCTGTTATGATGCCAGAATTGAACTTCTGACCAATTTTCGTCAGTATACGACAACTCACATTTCTGATCACATTCAGGAATGGAGATGAAGAAAGAGGCTCATTAAAGTTGAAATCCCTCTGGAATACCATCTCGAATGGTTTTTGAAATCTTTTCAACCTGAAATCTCTAAGGATGTCTCCCTGTCCGGAGTATATTCTGAGGAGAAAGCTATTTTTAGGGCCCAATAGTTAGAATTGATTTACTCTTAGTATGGGATTCTACAAAAAATCTTGCCTGATGCTCCCAAGACTAAGGTTGATATAGCCAAGTTGAAGCCAGGTCCCGATGCGGATGGTATCGTTGGATCGGTACACACAAATCCGGTGAACCTGTTGAGCCAATTGCAGCAGTTGTCCTTGCAAACTTCTTCTAACAACTAGGTCACATCGTCTAACCCTTCGTCTTCCCAACCCTCTTTGGTTAATGCTGTCCAATCTGCTAACTCCAATGGAAATCAAAATTTCAATGGGAAAAATAAAGGACAAGGTAAGAAAAAGAGTCAAGATGGGAAGGCTGACACAAATAAATCTGGAAATAATGCTGGTGGTGGTGGAAATAAGTCTAGAAATAAAGTCAAGTTTCTGTGCAAGTTATGTAGTGGAGACCATTTAACTCATCTCTACCCAAAGATTCAAGATGCTCAACGCTTGTTAGGGCAGCAACGGACTTCCAGTTCTCAAGCTGTGTTAACCAACCCTTTTCCCCAAGGGAAACAAATGCTTACTGGCATGAATTCAAACCCTGGTACCTCTGCAGGGGGCAACCAGGAAGGGGAGAAATCATCAAATCTTTTCATGATGGGCTCTAAGGTCCATATGGCCACTCAGTCGCATGATTATAGTGAAGCTGAAGCATTCAAGGAAAAAATTGCTCCCAGAAGTACCGACCTTCATTTTGAGCGACCCCCTGTCGAGACTATACCGCAGATACCGAAAGGTTCCGCTAAACGCGCGACTATCAATCCAAATGCTAGGGTCGCCCAGAATTACTCCATTATTGAGGATTTGGCTCAGAGTCCATTCGCTATGTTCACTTTAGAGGTTCTCCAGTCGTGTCCAGCTCAACGAAGTGCTTTACTTTCGGCTATAGGGGTAGTTGATCCAAATAACTCTTTAGCACTCACTTTTGACATGTTGAATGTCAAAAAGCGACTCCCTCATCACATGGCTTTTCAAATAAAGTCTACATACTGAAAAATTAACATTTTTCATACTGTTATTGATGAAGGAGCTTCCACGTGCGTCATATCAATGTCATGTTGGAAGGCCATCGGATCGCCTTTGGTTTTTCCTTCACCTACCCTCCTGACTGCATTTAACGGGCATTCGCATAAGTCGCATGGGATTATCCCGAACTTTCCCATACGTGTTGGGGGAAAGTCATTAATGTTGAAGTAGAAGTCATTGATGCTAACCTAGACTACAATATCCTCTTAGGAGAGAACTGGGTATATGAAATGGATGCCATTGTTTCGACTCTGTTTCATGTCATTTGCTTTCCTCATGAAGGGAAAATCATTAAGGTTGATCAATTGGATTATTGTCCAGTTGATCTTCGAGCAACTTTAGACTCTACTGTTCCTTTAGTGGATAACCCTCATCCGCCTACTGAGAATCTAGGAGTTGGGATGTATTCTTCATTGATGGGTACCTTTGATCTTCCCTCTCCTATCGCTAGAATCAATGTTGTTTCATCAACCAAGGAATCTTCACGAGAAGGGTTCTTTCGAACTCATTACTTTTCAGACCCTTGGACCTTGCCTTCACCTACGACCACATTAGCTGAAGGACAAGTTGGTGGAATGGCATTTCCTATGTCTGCAGCAGAGCTCAGATATCAGTCTATCGTCAACTCTGCAAACAGCCTTTCTACTCCTTTCTCCAAGGAGGAGCTAGATGGTGATGTGGCCCCGGCCTGGACCCTTGATTCTACCTCCGCTATGGACTATTTAGACACGGTTTTACCATCCGAGGAAGCAATCTTAGAAGTAATGATGGGTGTACATCGACCTTGGGAAGATTTACACCATCATTCATATTTTCTTCCTCCATTGCAGGAAGTAGAATCTAGGTTCTCCGAGCTCTTTACTAGTGATGTTTGTACGGTATCAAATCCTTTGGCTCTAGCACACTTTCGTGCCGAAGGTAATATGTCGGTGATTTCAAAAACGATATCTATAAACATCTCTAGGAACCCTAGCATGATCGAGAATCTCTTCATCGGAGCTGAATGTTCCCCTGAAGAAATTCAAATTTACACCAACCTTTTTAAGGAATTTCGAGATGTATTCGCTTGGTCTTATGAAGAAATGCCTGGCATTGATCCATCCATAGTTCAACATGAGATCAAGACGTATGAAAATGCCAAACTGATTCGTCAAAGGCTTCGACCGGTTAATCCTAGGAAAGAAGCAGCCATTAAAGCTGAAGTAGAGAAGCTGCTCAAGGCGGGTTTCATATACCCTGTTCCTCTTACGGATTGGGTTTCTAATCTAGTCCCTGTGGATAAAAAGCAAGGAACAATCCGAGTGTGCATTGACTCTAGGGACCTAAATAAAGCTTGTCCCAAAGATAATTATCCCATGCCATTTATTGATCAGATTATTGATGAGTGTGCGGGCAATAGGATTTTCTCCTTCATGGATGGTTTTTCTGGTTATAATCAGATCTCTATCCCTCCTGAAGATCAGCATAAGATAGCTTTTATATGTCCCTGGGGTACCTTTGCATATAGAACGATGCCTTTTGGTCTTAAAAATTTTGGAGCTACTTTCCAGTAGGCCATGTCATATGCTTTCCATGACATTAAACATATCATCGAAGCATACTTGGACGATCTAGCTGCTCGTTCTCGAAAGAGAACTGATCATCCTAGTCACCTTCGATTGGTTTTTGAGCAATGTCAATTTTACAAGATCCGGTTGAATCCCAATAAGTGCATTTTCATGGTTACATCTGGTCGGTTATTAGGGTTCATTATGTCAAATGAAGAGATTTGGGTTGATCCCTTCAAGGTAGAGGCAATAATTCAGTTGCCTCCCCTGTCCTCAATTCGACAACTTCAAAGTCTTCAAGGGAAAGCTAATTTCTTAAGAAGGTTTATAGCGAATTATGCCGAGATCACTAAAGGATTTATGCGTTTGCTACGTAAAGGAGTTCCATATGTGTGGGATGACTTTGCATAGCGGTCGTTCGATGCCTTGAAAAAGGCATCAGTCTCTACCCCGCTTTTGAGTCCACCAAATTATGGTAGGGACTTCCTTTTATATCTCGTTGTGACAGAATCAACCATAGGTATGGTTCTCGTTCAGGAAGACGGTGCTCTCATAGAGCATGTGATTTATTATTTGAGCCGAGGCTTGATAGGTCCTGAACTTCGCTATTCCCCTGTTGAGAAGTTGGCTTTAGCAACTGTCCATGCTGTCCAGCAGCTCCGCCATTATATTTTGCTACACAAAACTTTTGTCTTAGCACGGTCAATCCATTCCAATTTTTCCTCAGGAGGCAAGTGATTGGGGGCAAATATAATCGATGGATAGTCATCTTACAAGAATTCGATCTCGAGTTCTTGTCCGCCAAGTCTAGGAAATCTATGGCTTTTGCGGAGTTAATCTCTGAGCTGCCTTGTGGAGAGGATACTATTTATGAGGAAAGTTTATCTGATGAACATTTATTTCTCATCTCTTCACTTGACCCTTGGTATGGAGATATCATTGTCTATCTCCAGTATTCGAAGTTCCCCTCTACTTTCTCTAAGGATGAACACCGAAAATTACGTCACCTGGCTAAGAACTATCTCATCATCAGTGACACATTATATCATCGAGGGGTTGATCCAATCCTTCGGCGTTGTTTAACCCTAGAGGAAGCAGAGTCAGTGCTTAATGATTGCCACAGTGGAGCTTGTGGTAGTCATCTTTCAGTTCTTGCTATAGCCCAGCGTATCTTGCGTGCCGACTATTTTTGGCCTTCGCTCTTCAAAGATTGTGTTGAAGTAGTAAAACATTGTCACCCCTGTCAAATCTATACTCAGAAGATGCGCACACATCCAGCTCCTCTTTTCCCCGTTGTCACTGTCAGTCCTTTTACTAAGTGGGGTATTGATTTTAAAACATGTAATCCGTCTTCAGCAACGAATCAAAAGTACATTATCGTGGCCATAGACTACTTCACGAAGTGGGCTGAGGCCATGCCCACTTATAAAAATGATAGTGAAACAACGACATTGTTCCTTTTTAATCAGATTATCTCAAGGTTCGGTATCCTGAGAGAGATTGTCACTGACCATGGCAGTCATTTCTAGAACCAACTAATGTCTGAATTGGCTCTTAAATTGGGTTTCCAGCAGGAGCACTCGTCTCCATATTATCCTTAGGCCAATGGATAGGTCGAGGCAGTGAAAAAAACCCTTAAGACAATCCTGCAAAGGACGATCGACAAAAATCGGTCCAATTGGCATCTTATGTTGTATCCGGCTCTTTGGGCATACCGAACCTCTGTAAAGACTGCTACAGGTTTTACACCTTTTTAGTTAGTTTATGGGATGGAATCTATCTTTCCTGTTGAATGTGAAATTCCATCTCTTAAGTTAGCTATTGAGCTCCTCCCAGAGACCTCTAGTCTCGAAGAGCGCCTCTTTCATTTAGAGCATCTCGATGAGCAACATCAAGATACCGCCACAATCAATGAGGCTCATAAGAAAAGGGTTAAAACTCAGTATGATAAAGTTGTCCATCCTCGAGTTTTTTCTGAAGGTGACCGTGTCTTAGTCTATGACCAAGACAAGGATGCCTTGGGGGCAGGAAAGTTCAAACCTATGTGGTATGGTCCTTTTATAATTAAACAAGTTTTAGAAAAAGGGGCGTATGAGTTAATCGATTTTGAAGGAAACAAGTTGGCGAAGCCCCGAAATGGGATCTACCTCAAGAAGTACTTTGCTTAAGTAGCAGCTAGGCAATGGATTCTTTGTACATTTTGCATATTTGTACATATCTCATCGAGATTTTTTTGATATCGACACTTTTTGGTCTGTTGTGGTAGGTGTTGATGGATGACTTGGTCTATTTTAGATTCGCCGATGGTGCTAGTTGGCACACTCGGAACCTTGCTTCCGCAGCTTGGGTAATCTATTATCCAACTGGTCAATTAATGGTGTCAAGGGGAGTATGCATTGGTCTTGCTTCAAATAATATGGCTGAGTATTCATTCGTCATTAATTTACTATCCGAAGCAATTTCTTATGAAATGTTGGTAGTCTATCTTGATTCACAATTGATAGTGTCACAACTGAATAACATTTATCAGGTAAGGGATCCATGTTTATATCGCCCATATTTAAGGGTGAGGTTGTAGCAAAGATCATTTACTTACATTAATTATTTTCAAATTCCAAGATCTCATAATTGGTTAGCTGATTCTATCGCTAATCAAGCATTAGAATGGCATATCATTCATTCATCACAATAAAATCAAGCATCAAAAAGTCAGAACTGTATATATATATATCATAAAACATCTCGAGTGTACATAAGTGTGTCCAAAATAATATACAAAAATTGGGACTCAAATGCCCATAATCATGTCCAGTACATCTAATGCCCTAGCTCAGGATGAGCGGCTAAGTATGCAACTACTGCTTTGGCCACACACCTAAGAGTGCGAACCCAGTCTCATGGCATGCCAACCACATGACACTGCATATCTATAGGGAGATCCTCTACGGCCTCCATCGGTACTCGGTGAGTTAGTCTCACCAAGTGCCGTTGAACAGTGTGTAGAAGTCGCTCTGTGTCTGCAGCCGCCTCTTCGGCCCCTCGGCCGTGACGTCCATGCCGTGGGAACCCATCTGGTCGCACCGACCCAATATCTGGAACATGATCATCATATTAGTCATTTGAATCCTATCAAAAATATTTTTCAAAATTCATTATTATATTTGAAAAATCACAAAAAAATCGTAAAATCAAAAATATTTGTTACCTATGTCGCCCCATGTTGTGGTCGGTGGTAATGCTAGATCAGGATCTCCTTGAAAATCCAACCCAGCATAAGGGTAGTCATCTACCGCGATGATTTGCTGCTCCCACCAGGAGAAGAAGTCATCGTCGAAAGTAGTCCGTGGGACGTTCCCACCTCCTAGACGTTTCATCAAGTCAGCTCACCTGCCCATTTGTGGATCTCGTCGGGTGCTAATCGAAATCGGTACTCTAGGACAAAGTGCTGGGACCCTCTCAAAGAAGAAAGAGCACAAGATAGTTCCATACCTGAAGTTTTTGGTCTATCCCTTCTTGATAGAAGTAAGCTGGCTCTTCAGGTTAGCAAGAAGAGGAGTACACCAATCAAAGACGGTGGTGAGGCAGTCTACCGCCAAGCTCATGGCTAGCCATGATGCCTGGTGCAAAGAAGCTGATCCGTTCACTCTAGCTATGGTGAACAGGATTATTCTCAACGATAAAATCTCCACATGTTTGATTGGAATTTGACTTCCAACCTTTTCAGGATGACTCGGGCAATAGATATGTACGTAGTCCTTGATAGAGAGACTGCCTCGTGACCTGCCCATGGAATGTACTACCTCTCCCCTCCGGGAAAGGCCAGTGATGAAATAAATACCTTCAACCTCTATCCTAAGAGGCATCTAAACAATCATAAACGCGTCATCCTTGATGCTCCAGTAGTGAATGAGCATGTCGAGCACGCGGGTGTTTGCTTTCATATTTGTCATTTTAAAGAACTTTAGCAAACCACATCCTTGTAAGGCATCCAAAGCATTAGGATCATTCATAACCTCATCATCCACTAAGGTATGATCTCTTTCTCTCCAAGTGACTGGCATCTTGAAGAAAAAATGAATTAAGACTGTTAGATTTTTTGTTTAAAGTTTTGGCGGCGTATATGCGGGTCCATTTTACACACAGTCATGTGTAGGGCCTACGTATACACGGGTTTAATGTATCCAACCCAAGTATACGTTGTGACAAAATTTTTGACAATAATTCAACTGTAAAACTCAAATAAAAAATTCTAAAACCAATCACAATTGAATGCAAGATAATTTTAAGGGTTACCTTGTGATTTTGGGACAATTTGAATGGTAGGTTTTGGCAAATGGAAACGCTTGCTCCTTTTGCTCCAGTTCTTTGAGTCAAACCAAATGGTGATAATGGTGAGTCAAAAAATTATTTTATAATCTTTGAAAATGCATTTTTTTTTTCAAATCTTGATTTTTTTTTGTCTCATGTAACTTTTAACTTGGGAGCTTGGAATGTCGAGAATGGTTTGATTTTCAGGACATTTTGGACGCTTTTTCAACAGTTTTGAGACGGTTCCATGACTGCTGACCCGTCATGGCAGGTATCGTTTTTCACTGGCATATAGGTTAGGGAAGCCATTTTTTCTGTTGCATTATGCATACTAGCCTCCATTTGCTGATACACTTGCCATAGGGTCGATCCCATCATGTTATGGTTCGTAAACCACCTTCACTCGCCGATTTTTAAATCATGACACGATGGTAGAGCCATCCTTTTCATGGGCATCATAGTTAGCACCTCACTGACATTTGTTGCCCATGTTGCTTCGATCTGAGTAGGCTCGGGAGTCCTCTGTAGTCCCGCCATGACTTATGCGCTGAAGACTCATTCCTCTTTGCTTCTCCGCTTTGTTCTGGCCTTATACCCTAGAGGCTCCTTTGTGTTGAGTTGTACTACTGCATTGCATTTTGACCATTTGCACCTTTCGGCCTTGAGCCGGATTCACTTGGACTCGTGTTTAAGACAACTTTTGACCATGACGACTGCAAAATCAAACTTGAACGCCTTTGACTTCTGCAACTTGACACACCTTGACCCGTGGAAGGAACATGCCTTTGAGTGTCTTTGACCAGTTTTCACCTCCCTGCATTGAGCATAGGAATGTTCCAATCCCAGGAACTAGATCATCTGTTTCACCGACACTCATTCTTTCCACTATACTATAGCATTCTTTTATTCTTTTTCCAGCTTAAAGAAAAAGACAAAAAAAAAATTATATATTCCCAAAAGAGTAGGAATGGGACAGTATTTCCACTTGTTATTGGCAGCTAGAGTTAGTCGTGTCACCCTTGAACAAAGCACTCAAAACAAAGTCTTCTCCATTTGGGTGGGATTTAGTTTGACTTAGGTACGCCTCAACCTTGTTATTGAGTCAGTTCTCACCCGATTGGGTATCTCTTCCAATCATATGGAGCGTTCGTTCATGCCTCCTGCATGACGAACTTATACAAAGTCATCATATGCTGCCACATAGTCACATTGAGTTGTGCTTTTGTTCAAGGGAAGTTAGCCTGAGTCAGCCTCTCTACGGTGTCTCTTGACTCATTTTTTAGTCGGCCATCCTTGGTTGTCAGTATATTGTCTATCATTACATTAGTTATATTGGTCCTTTACTCGTGCCAGTTTGAGAAGGTCCCCATTGACTTCCTGCTGGCGGGTCTTGTCCTTATCGACGACGACATCTTGCTCTGAGGACAGGTGTTATATAGTAATTTGTCACTGCCTTCATCCCAGTCTTCCTACTGTGTCATGAGTCCAAAGTCATTCATGCTCATGCTCTTTGATGTTGCCAAATGACCCACTTTTCCAAAGGTTTCTGCCTCATCGCGTCTGTTGGCTTAATAAACGCGCTGAAGGGCGCTCCAAAATAGTCTAGAAGCGCTGCCATCGCGGAAGTACACATGATTCCCTTGATGGTCAAATTTCATGTGCCAGCGCAACTGTCGCTTGTAGTTTCCCATGATGACATGACTAGCTACGTTATTAAATAGCGAGGTCAGCACGGTATACCAGTTATGTGCCCGCGATGATCCAGATTGGGCGAATTTGTTCCAACAGTCGGCCTTTCAGATGACTCCAGACTTGGTTTTTGGCCTAGTTTATGTCACCCTCCTTTCTCTGGTGTGGTTGTTCCATCATTTGTGCTACCTTCCTTGGAGATAAGCTCATCCTCCCACCTTTCATGGAGACTCCTCCTACTTAAATTCTCACCATTGCTATGTGCTGCTAGTTTGGAATTCTTAGTCTTTGGAGTGATTGCTGATAGTACTGTTAGTGCTTGTGAGTTTACTAGATAGCTGGTGTGAGTGTGACAAGTGTGGGGTTGTTGATAGCTTGAGGAAGGTTGTGAAGTGCCCTTAATCTTGTGTAAAACTTGTGAGTGAGAGATACTTGTATTGGGAGATCCATCTTCTAGAGTGAATGCTTGAAGAACATGCTGGCTGGATCCCTCTGAGAAGGATTGTGACGTCAAGACTTTGGTTGTAAGCTTACTCTTATTTCATAATTAATGCAATCAATGATGTTTTGTATAAATAGATCATTGTTGTTCTTGTTACGTGCTTTGTTGTATTTCCTTTGCATTGTTTCAGGTTTATTACTCATTAGGAGAAGGAAGCAAAAGCTGGAGCAGTGCAACGGAACTCCATCAAACACCGGTTGAGGTAGGTCTCCAACCATGATTGTTTAAGGAAAACTATTGTTGATTTGTCCTTGTTTGTTACTAGACCCACTTTAGGGCTAGAGGGGTTGCCTCTGTCCGCAGAGGGAACACTTCCCTGTATCACAAATTGGCGAGTCTGCTGGGGAGTTTGGCCTTTGTTCTTTTCTTGTTTGCTCTTGTCTTGATTTTTGTTTTGGTCTCTTTTGAAGTATTGGGGATTAGTTATCAGCCTTATGAGTTTCCTGGTCTGATCTGGGAAATGTCCTTATTTGATTAAAGATTGATTGTCTTTGATTTGGGAGTTTTTGGTTCGCCTGTTACTGTTTTGAACATCATCGTGGCTTTTAATTTAACAGTCGCGCTGTCATCGCGTCACCTCTTTTGTAGTATCCTGTTCATCGCGTAATTACGCTTAACAGTCGCGATGGTTCTGTTAATCAGACCATCGCGGAAAATTCATGTACTTCCATGCTGACATCACTTTGTTGCTGCGTATTGTTCTTTATCAGCGCTTTATTGCTAGTGTATTGCCCGCGCTGATTGCTGTAGAATTGAATTTTTCAATTCTGCCTCCTGAATCCGTCAGTCTTGCTAGTCCCTTGTTGTTCTCACTTGTTTGATGACTTGTTTTTCACTGTTTAGAGGTTGAGGCACTCTCTTGTGAGCTTTGTTGAATGAATCTTGTTTTTCTTGCTTTGTGACCTAGTTTCATTGTTTCAAGTCTTTTGAATCAATTTCGCTTGGTTGCCTGTTTGCAAAGGTTTGTTTGTTGCTTACTGTTGGTTTGATTGAGCCTTCCCCTTTGCTTACTTTTGGTTTATTGTTTAGTGATTGTTATTGGACCAATCTCGGCATTGTTTCGATTTCTCTTCGCTACCCGGACATAGATTACAATTGTTTGGATCAATCGTTTTTCCACATTTGTTTGCTTCTTATTGGTTTCTTTTAGATTAGAGGCATCAAAATAAAAAAATTGCATTTCATTTAGCATGTGAAAGTGAAAGTGAATTTGCATTTAAAGTTGCCTATTGAAAAGCGAATGATTAAATCTCTCATTAGTAGTATTTGTGCACTTTAGTGATTAGTGTCTGTTTGCATTGAGTGACTGTTTGTTGCCTTGGTTTTCTTGGTTTCAGAATGATCTCTCTACCCTCCCATAGGTAGGTGTTCATCGAAGAAAAGGATATTTCATTCATTCTAGCTGCATCCTAGGTTTTGTTATATACATACGGTAAGGCCTGAAAACTGAAACATAATCCAAGATCAACTTTAAAATGAACTGAATAAATGTAAAAACGCATTGGAACATAACGCACACATTTAGAGGTCTAGGCTAGAGACGTGCTTCGGCATCGTTAAACCTAGTCACTATTGTTTCCACTCAAGGTTGGGTGATTCCTCATTTTGTGACTCAATAGTGGTCTAGCGCGGAATTGTGCTCCCACGTACCGTCGAGTATATGGGGAGATCCCACTAGGTTATCATCCTTTATCCATAGGAAGCCGTGTCTGCCGCCTTACAAGCCGTAACGCACTGAACATAGCATTCGAGAAGATTGACTGTCATACGGAAAGTCCTTGGTTTTCATATGACTGCCAAGGTGTATATGCAGTTTTACGGATTTGTATGGTAAACCTTTTTGCCTAGTTCTCCAGAGTAGTCACTTTCGTTCCTTTTCAGACTCCCTAAAAGAAAAGGTCCATCTGTGCACTTGTCACTTCAAGCTCATTAAACATTCGAAGGTGACTAGAGTCATCTTTTGTCCTTTTCTCGACTCTTTAAAAATGAAAAGGTCACGTTTTGTTCTTGTGTCTTAAAATTTATTCGGCCATGATTCACATCTACCCGGTTAGATCTTGTTTGCGTTAGCTTGAGTAGGGTTCTTTCTCTTTCTCGATGGCAACTTTCCCCGAGTCTATCGGCCAAAGTTTTCCCCCCAATGGAAATCCTGGTCCGTTTCCCTAATTTGGAAATGCCGGTGCTTCGTATATGGCAACATTGTCTTTGCCAGGGTTAACCATCGGTTTGCTCGTATGGTTATTTTCAACCTCGGTGGTCCCGAGTGTCATGACTCCTGTTCCATCGTCTCCTTCATCCGAACTGTGACATGTTGATTCCAAGGTTGAGCCTACGCCTTCTTCCCCTGTTTCTTCCTCCTCCTCTCCTCCTTCGCTTGGTGAAAGTTTCACATCTAGTAATCAGGAGACTAAGAAGAAGAGGAAGAAGACGAAGAAGAAGAAGAAGTCTGATAAATCCAATGCCACCTGTGTAGTTACTACTCCAAGTCCATCCCAGGACGGACCACCTTCTGCTCCTCCGTGGAAGGTTAAGTTTCCTTGTAAATTGTGCGAGGGTGACCATATTCTTCGTGATTGTCCTGGCATTCCAAGGATCCTAGAAGTATGGTCTCATGACCCGGCTCGTCCCTCATCATCCTCTGAAGCTCAAGGTGATGCTATCCTTTCAACTGGAAACAATAATAAGGAAGGGAAGATTCGATTCCCCTATAGGCTATGTGAAGGCAACCATCCCCTTCACCTTTGTCTGCTCATGGATAAAGCTTCCGCCGTTTTGGAAAGTCTTACAGCTTCTTCGCCCCAACTTCCCATTGGTTATCAGAGGCTTTCTTCAGACCCTCTCCCGATTGACAAAGAGATTGACTTAGATTCTTCTCTTGTCTATCCTCCTCCTTCCGAGCCTAGCTGTGTTAAGCCTGTTCTAGACCAACCATTGGTCGGAACGAGTGTCGACTTAGGTTCACCACCTGTTGATCACTTTGTCTCGGAAGAGCATCATGCTCATGTTCTTCTCATCTCATCAGATTCTCCAGAGTCCAGAAATGACTCTCCTATCCCAGCCGATCTGGGGAGTCCTTCTCTGGTTCCCGGGGAGCACGGGGGTAATCATATGATTCCCCCACCAAGTAGTTTGGCCGTCACTTTCGATTGGAGTCACTTGACTGCTTTCTGCCTTCCATCCTATGTGCCTTTCGAGATTACAGTATACACCTATGATAAGGCAGTACCTGGCACTGTCCTGGATGAGGGTGCGTCTGTCAGTCTTATGCCTTCCACTACTTGGCAAGCTTTGGGTTCCCCACAGCTTGTGCCGGTCACACAGAATCTGTTGGCATTCGACAGAGAACCTTGTCAACTCGTGGGAATCCTCCCAAAGTTGCCTGTTACTTTGGGGGGAAAAACCATCTATATAGACGTCATGGTTGTCCAAGGTGCGAATTTTAGTCTTCTCCTTGGCCGTGACTATGTTTATGCCATGGGGGCCCTCATCTCTTCACTTTTCTGTGTGGCTTTCTTTCCACACGATGGAAGAATTGTGACCATCGATCAATTATCGTTTGTTAGTCCCCCGGTGCCTCTTGCGCAACCATCTCCCCCTATTGGTTCTTGCTCGCTAGCAGTACCTTCCTTGCCACAGGTTAATTATGTGGCTACCTATTCCATCTCCACCTCTGCTAATGACCATGCAGTTGTTCTAGTACAAGATGTACTAGGGGAATTGGAACCTGATCTATCACTGGTCCGTCCTGACATGGGTTCCTCCTAGAGTGCGTTTCTTCCATCCCATGAAGACCTCTTGGGAGCCACGTTCTGGGGTGGCCCATGAACCAGGATCACGAGGATAGTTATGATCTTGTGTCGACCTCGTTAAAAAATGGAACAAGGTGTCCGAGGATGGTTCTTATCTTGTGTCAACCTCATTAAAAAATAAAACAACGAGTCTCGAGCACAGTTCCTTCTCTTGTGTCAAGCTCGTTACAAAATGAAACAAGGGTTATGAGGATAGTTCTCTTACTGTGTCGACCTCATTAAAAATGAAACAACTCCCTTTCCAAATTGAGTCTTTGATTAAGATCTCGAACGTGAACCTTCATTTCATCCACCTCGTTGAATGCAATGAAGCTTGGGGGGCATGTACCTCGATTTGCGTCATTATGATGGGGGCATGTGAACTTATAACAAGCATAGTTTTTCGTTTCAAGCTTGTGTAAACATGAAACCAAATCCAAGCAGAGTTCTCCATGGTTAAAGCTTGTGTAAAAGTGAACCCATACTTGATTTACATCTCGTGATTGCCTTTTATCTGCTAAATTATGCTAGATGAGCCTTGGTTGTTTCATTCCATTGCTACCATCTCTTTGGCTGATCATATGCTCTCACTTGGTTGTTTTTCCTTTCCTGAGGAACCGCAACGATGAGTGGTTTTATTAGCTAGCCTCTTGACCATTACATGTTTTGAGTAGTTCCACCATTGTCGGAACCAGTTTCTACCCTTTATACCACTCGTTCCTCTAGGACGAGTCTCCTTTAAGCTCTTTTCTGACTCGTAAAAGATGAAAATATTGCCGAGTATTTTTTCCTTTTTGACTCGTTAAAGAAAATAAAAATGGAGGTCTACTTTTCGCTATTTTTCGACCATTTAAAGATGAAAAGATTGCTGAGTTTTCCCTTTTAACTCGTTAAATGGAATAAGAGGCGGTCTGCTTTAAGCTCTTTTCTGACCGTATAAATGTGAAAGATTGTCGGGCTTTATCGTTTCAAGCTCATTATCAGTTACAAAACGACGTGACTCCGACCGCTATTCTACTTTTTCGGGTCAAAGTCACTAGTTACGAAAAGTACTCCTCGATCGTAATGGTCGAGTGGTTCTTTCGAGTATTGTTTTATACTTTTTCAGGCTCAAGAGACACAAATATACGAAAAAGGACCCCCCCTGGCGTTTTCTTTTCCGTGTCCTTTTCAAACTCTCTAAACATGAAAAGGCTCCGAGTTTTACCTATGTTGGACTCGTTAAACCCTGACGACATTGGACTCGTCACCATGACAAGACTCGAGGTTCTCCTTCCTAGGGCTCGTTAAAATATTACTAGGTTGGACTCAACAATGGGTTTATCATTGATTGTCTATGGCAGCTAGTCACTCTTGAACATCGACACTTTTGCTTCTTGTCGGGTTGGGATATCCATACGTTGTCATTTGGCCTTCCGCGGGTTTGGGTTATCATTCCAGCCTCATTCCATTCGATTCATGTCGTCTCCTTCAAGCCTCTAATACCTTGGTGCCTGAATGCTGCCACCCCCCTTCGGAGTCGTGTCGCCGACATGTTCAAGAGTATAATCCTTCTACAGTTTACACCCTCGTCTTCTCCTATGGTACTCTGTTTCACCATCTGCCACTTGTTCCTTATCTCGCGTCATTGATGGGGGAAACATTATGGCCCTCCTGCGACGGGTCATCTCCTGTCGACACCAGCTCATTATCTAGGAGATTGACCTAGAGATTTCCCTTTGGTACCTTAGAGCTTGCATGCCTCAATGGCAAGTTCTTCGCACCTGACGGTCAACTTTCATCATTGGTCATCAATTGGGTGATTCCATGAGTGTTCGACTTCAGCTCCTTTTTCACACTTCGTGGATTGTGCTAGACGGTACCTTGAGAGCCATTGGCATTATTGGTGGTTTCTCTCGCGCTTGTTAACAATTTTCATCATTGACCGGTAATCAAGCGATGTTATTGTTATAGACATTTTTGTGCCCTACAACTCCAAGCATGAAATGTCCATAAACCAAGGGCTCCTAAGTCCCTAAAAGTGTTGTTCTAACCCCTAAAGGAACAAGGTCAACAGATTACAGCTTCTCCCAGAAGTTCTCCATGAAAAACTACTCAAAATTGATCAAAACAGGATCATTGCAGATGCTCCACTGGCTAGGTGCGTTGCATCTCACCCAAATGCACTGTGAGGGTGCGTTGCATTTCAAAACTCCTTTTTGTGGGGTGCGATGGGTGAGAAATGACAAATGGCAGTGTCATTCCGCGAGGTGGAGAGGCAATGGAAGCTTCCAGAATCTTCTGCTGTGACACTTGCCTCACTGAATTCGACCAAGGATGAGTAAGAGGCCTTCAGTCTCCAAGTGGAAGCAAGAACTGACAGAGAGAAGACACTAATCAAATCACAAGCTGACTCATCCTCCTTACAGATATCTATATATGGATCCCTCATCCTAGAGATCCAAAGGCTGGAATTTTGCATATTGTAAGGAATTGCTGTTGGTTTCTAGAGACAAACATCAGATTGTTGGGTGATCTATGCTTTGTTTGAGGTGAAGAGGGGCTTCTTTGCTAGGAGGTTGATGCTGGGTCAGAACCACTGGTTGTAACTCCTCCTGGATCTTTTCTTGTTTATCAATAAAAGCTATTTGAGTTTTCCTCCATGCTTTTGTATCATTGATGCTTGTTACATTTGTATGGTCAATTTAAATCTGATGCTAAGTTGTTTATGAATATAGATCCATGTCTTTGTATAGTTCTATGCTTCTGTGATCTTACAGGTACTTTGTGAAGCTGGGCGTGCAAGGGATCAGGTAGCTGGAGACTATCAAAGAAGAGAGGGATCGAATCAAAGGATTAGCACAAGACATAGGTTGGTTCTTTCTATTCCTCTCTATCTATAATTCATAAAGGAAATACAAAAGTAGCTTTTCTCTGTTTGTTTCTAAGGCAGCTCTCACACCTTAGTGGGATAGAGCAGTTCTATATAGACACTTTTCCCTGTAACAAAATGGCGACTCAGCTGGGGATTAAATTAGTTTGTTTGTTTATCATTCGTTGTTGTTTGTTTCATAAAATTACAAGTAGCATTCGAACTGCATTTGCCATAATAAATGCAAAGTAGATAACTGCTGCTTCAATCCATTCACTGGATCTGTTTATGGTTTAAACAGTTGATTCACAAACTATCTGATTGCCCTTGTGATAGCTCTTAGATCCTCCTTAGATCTACCCCTGATTGTTGAATTACTGAATTCTTTTTACTCGGCCAAAAACCAAGAACTGAACTGCAAACTGTGACCCGGAACCCGGACAGAGTCTTGTTTCTGGCCCAGCACAGGTACTGTTTAGAGATTCTGAATTTCAGTGCACTTCCTGAACGGACAACCTGCGCTGCATTTCAGATTCACTGTGTTACAGGTGCGCTGATCAGACTAGCTCTGTGCAGTTGTGGTTTCTGTGGATCATCCTTTCCAGTTCTATTCCTGAATTTTGCTGCCTGTGATCAGTATATGTTTGTCTGAAACTCCTTTTCCTTGTTGTTATTCTGCCTCCTTTGTACAAAAGAACTGTGGATGTTTTTGTGTGTTTGTTGAGTCGTTTACAATTTTCCTTTGCAAAAGTAGCATAGTCGTACTGTCGTCCTTTGATTTGAATCTGTCGCAAGTGTCGATTTCGACCATAGGAGAAAGTTTGATTGCTGTTGATGGTCGATTATCCTGTTACTATTGCTTTTGGTCTGAATTTGTAATTTTCTAGTGTCAAAAACAAGTATTCATTTCAAAATCGTAAAGTGTCGTAATCATCTCTATTTTTGATTTCGAAAAGGAGCTTGTTTATATTTGTCGCTTGAAAAGAAATTTAGATTTGTGCATCAACTTTCTTTTTAAGCATCTATATATTAAGAAAGTCGAAAAACAAATACATGCATGTGCATTTGCATATAGATAGTCTGTTTGGCTTGATTTAGGAAAGTGCATTTACAGTGTGCTCTTTGCTCTTTGTGAAAAGATTCTGTCTTTCTTTTCCCTAGTAGCTAGGATTTTCATTGCACAAAAGAGATAGAAAGTTTGTTTATCATCTTTAGATTGCATTTTGGAATTACATCTACATCTCGTGGTGAACCCGAAAGGAAAACTTCATAAACAAGATCAACTTAAAATAAATTCAATGAATCTAACAACGCTTTGGAACTTAACGCACAACATTTAGAGGTCTAGGCTAGAGACGTATTCCGGCGTCGTAAAGCCTGGTAACTGTTGTTCTCACTGATGGTTGGGTGATTCCTCCACTTTGAGACGATAAGTGCCGGTACGGACTTGTGCTCCCACGTACCGTCGAGTATATTTTGGGGGACCCCTATAGGCTTAAATCCTTTATCCATAGGAAGCCGTGTCTACCGCCCTATCGATCGCAATGCACTGAACACAACATTCGGGAAGATTGACTGCCGTACCGTAAAAAGTATTTTGCAGTTTTGCGATTGGTTTGGTACTCCCTCTACCTAGACTTCCAGAGTAGTCCCTTTCGTTCCTTTTCAGACTCCTTGACGGAAAAGGTCCATCTGAGCACTTGTCACTTCAGGCTCATTAAAAATCGAAGGTGACTAGAGTCATCTTTTGTTTTTTCTCGACTCTTAAAAACTGAAAAAACAAGTTGTGTCAAAGCGTCTAAAATTCATTTAATTCGGAAACATACTTCCCCTTTATTTTAGTTGATCGAGTAATCCGTAATCGTGGAAGAAAGTCAATTGAAACCCCGTCGTTCGCGGAGGCTTACGAGTCAACCGTCTTTATCTCCGGAATCGAAGCCAGTATGGACAAAGCGAACTCGTTTAACCGGTTCCAAATCTCCTATTAAAGTTAGAACAAGTGTTCCAACGACATCAGAGACTCCGGTTACTCCAAACATTTCTGGAATCCCTGCCTCTATAGAAGAAGTTCAACAGCCACAGAAGGACAGTGATACTGATCCTAGTTTAAGAGTAAACACTTGTGTTACTGAACCAGTTCCATCTACAACCGGTTTGGAGAGTCTTGCTCTTCAAACATCTGTCCCTGCTGATTTCACACCTTCTTCGGCACCAGAAATATTTTACGGACTTGATGGTCTTCCCCTTCCACCTGGTCTTGCCATAGAAGAAATTGTAGAAGATCCTCCAACAAGTACTCCAACCCAATTTGGAGTCGGGATCACTCTATATCCTTCTTCATCAGAAGTTAGTCTACCACCAGCGGAAGCTCCTGTAGAATCGCTAGGTAATCTTTTGTATAGACTACAAATGTTTTAACAACCGTCAACGTCTAGGACTGTGTCGTCTAACACAGCGACTGCAGAACTCCCTGCTATCACTCAGACAATGTTCGCCGGTATACCATCTGTCCCGACTAGCTCTCAGCCGCTAGAAGGAGCCCACTTAGGGGCTATTTCGACAGTATGGTCCATTCCTGTTTGTTCATCTGGAATAATATCCGGAAACTCTTATGTTGAGTCTCAACAAATTGATCCATTTGGAGGTCAATTTGGGCAGTCCGGCCCCCAGGGGCAAACAATTCCCTTGAGTTCTGGATTACCACAGTATGGGGGGCAATATACCCTTTCATTATCCCCTCTGGGAGGATATCCATACGGGAGTTCACAACAACATTCAGGTTATACTGGAATTATCTCAAGCGGTTGGGTACCTATACTACCTCAACAACCAAGAGTTGTATACTCAATGCAACAATGCGTGCCTATGTCCAATATCCCGACTACGCCAGCTATTGTGACGGTGTCACAAGTTCAAGCGCTGCCTGTTGTATGCCAACCTCAGGTTTCTCAGGTTGTAATGCAACAGCCCCTTGACCCTGCGACTCCACCACAATCGCCGACTGGCGGAATGACACAGGTTCAGACGGGTACAATTACCCCTCATCTTGGTCAAACTGTTAGTATCGGTCAACAGCACATGGCTTCACAACCATGGCTAGTACAATACCAACAACCGCAATTCCAACAAGTATACCAAGGTTTTGAGCAACAAATCTTTGCTAATAGTGGGCATCCGTACATTCAAAACGGTCAAAATCAACCATTTTACAATGGTCATGCCCACCAACCTTACCAAACATACCAGCATCAAATGCATTATGCCGGTATGCAAAGACCAACTGCTCAGGCAATCCCATCTTATCCTGGGTATGCTTCACCTAACCTAAACCAACAGTTACCCTTTGTGGCAACTTTGGAGTTACCTGATTTAAACCGGTTAACCAACGATCCAATTGCTTACGCCCCTTGGTGGCCAGCGATTCCGCATAAACTTCCATCAGATATTCCTAAATTTAATGGAAATCCGGGTGAAGATCCATCGAATCACGTGATGACCTTTCATCTATGGTGTTCATCAAACACCCTAAATCATGATTCGATAAGACTTCGCCTCTTTCAGAGGACGTTAACGGGTCTGGCGGCAAAATGGTACATCGAATTGCCTAGAGCTTCGTTCGACAACTTTAGTACCTTAGCCACAACCTTTTTAACCCATTTTCAGTTACCAATAAGGTACGAAACGGGAACAAAACTTCTTACCAATTTCAAACAGACAACGGCCACTCACATATCTGATCATATACATGAGTGGCGACGTCATCGTAGAATGGTAAAAACGTATGTCCCCGATTAGCTATTAGCTTAATGGTTTATCAAGTCATTACTAGCTTCCATCACGGAAGATGTGGCAAAGGGGGGAGTCGTAACAGAAGAGCAAGTTATCGCTCGAGCGCAATATCTGGACTTGGTTTACACTCAGTCCGGCACGCTCTACGATAAAATACCTGACGCCCCTAGACCGGAATTCTCAATTCCTCCTCCTCCTAAATCGAACAATGACTCTCATGCCGGCGATGGCGTGATTGGCACAACAGACACGAAATCGACAAAGGCTACATCCAAAAAGGCCCGTAAGATTTCAGGTCGAAATGAAAATGACGAACTTCTTGCTTCGGAAGTAAATGCCGTATCGACAGATAAAGGCAAAGAAACCAAACAACCAGGGAGTAAGAAGAAAGGCAAAGGGAAGAAGAAGAAACAGGAGGAATCATCACCTGAAAAATCTTCTTCAAACCCTCCTGGAGATAGGAAACCAAAAAATCCATGCTTGATATGCGATGAGGATCATTGGACTGCAAGTTGTCCACACAGAGTTGAGGTTAAAAAATTCTTCAAGAATTCGAAAACCTCCGTAGTGTTAACTGATCCATTTCCAAATCTAGGAACAAATCTGGTTGAAAGTGGAAATGCTTCCCCGTCTCAAGTGCTAATGTTGTCGGTTTCAAAACAACAAAATGATGCTTTGATATCGACAAGGAACAAAGATTATGGGAATCCACAGCTGTCGAACAACAAGGATAAAGAT
This sequence comes from Pinus tabuliformis, assembly GCA_031772625.1. Lineage (NCBI taxonomy): Eukaryota > Viridiplantae > Streptophyta > Pinopsida > Pinales > Pinaceae > Pinus > Pinus tabuliformis. Next base: position 1,067,223,113 of record CM062815.1, read on the forward strand.
CAACCTAGTAGTTCGACAACAACTTCGACAGAAGTTGCGCCACCTACCATTCCTGAATTGACGATAAAACCGCCAAAGGGAGTAGTACACAAGTCGACATTTAATCCTTGCTCTAGAGCGGCACAACATTATAATATAGTGGAAGATTTGGCCCAATCACCATCTGCTATGTTGACTCTTAAAGTACTACAGAATTGCCCATCCCAAAGGCAGGCTTTATTATCAGCCATTGGTGGGATAGACCCAAAGGATTCCAATCTTGTATCCTTCGATCATAAAGGATACGATCCTCAATTACCAGCTCAACTAGCTTTCCTTGTTCAAGTGAAAGCCCTCAACAAAACTGTTCATCGAACAATTATTGATGAGGGGGCATCTACATGCATCATGTCGATGAGTTGCTGGAAAACTTTAGGATCTCCAACCTTGTCACGATCTTCAACGACGTTAAAAGCATTCGACGGAAGGACATATACCCCATATGGTATCCTAAGTAACTTGAAAATTGAACTAGGAGGGAAAACGGTAGAAATAGATGTTGAAGTAATCGATGGAAATCTTGATTACAACATCCTACTAGGAAGGCCATGGATATATGCTATGGCAGCTGTTGTGTCGACCTATTTTAGGAAGATTGCATTTCCCTTTCAAGGAGGGATTACAATCGTCGATCAACAAAACTTCCTCCCCAACAATTCTCAAGTTACAGGAAGCATTCCCATGATCCATGGAAGCCCTCATTCGCTTCAAAATATCGGAGTAGGCCTATTAAAAGATCCTATACTAATGGAAACTTTCACCCTTCCACCTCCAATCAACCTGGCAGAAGTGGCATCGATAGGAACCTGCTACATGATATCTTCTAAAAAGATCTCGGAAAATGATATCGACATGGATCATGCAATGGTTTTGCCCCCAAGCCCAATGGAAATATTGTAGCAATCAATGTTCCTAGCATGGGAGGCAAACCCAAATCAACGCTCATCTAGCGTTTGGATAGATAGGTCTAAAGAATATGGGACCCCTTCAGATCCTTGGTCGCAAGTGCATGTCACCGACAAAGGAATTGTCCAATCAATGGTAATTGAAGGAACACCATGGAATGATTCCCACCATCGTTCCCTTCTTCCGGATTGTGGAGAAGATACTCAAGATGACCTTTATCATCCTTCAGTTTTTGATTTTCTATCAAATACTGTAAACACGGTGGATTCCGAGCGAAACTTGTCCAATATTGAAGAGACTATCGCCATAAATATCTCGATCAAAACAGATGTTGTAGAGAATATTTATGTCGGCAAATGTTTTTCTCCTTCAGAACTAGAGATATATAACGCTCTTTTTGGCGAATTCAGAGATGTCTTTGCTTGGTCATATGATGAAATGCTAGGCATTGACTCGAGTATCGTTGAACACGAAATTAAGATGTATTCAGATGTTAAACCAGTACGACAATGGCTACGACAGGTGCACCCCAAGAAAGCCGCTGCTATTAAGACAGAAGTTGAAAAACTTCTCCATGCTGGTTTCATCTACCCGGTTCCTCTAACCGATTGGGTATCGAATATTGTCCCTGTTATGAAAAAACAAGGAACAATTAGAGTGTGCATCGATTATAGGGATGTAAATCAAGCTTTTCCAAAAGACAACTACCCTACACCCTTCATTGACCAGATAATTGATGAATGCGCTGGATGCGAAATCTTTTCATTCATGGATGGATTCTCCGAGTATAATCAAATAAATATCTGCCCACAAGACCAGTCAAAGACTGCATTTATTTGTCCGTGGGGCACATTCGCATATCGAAAATTACCCTTTGGTTTAAAGAACACAGGGGCGACGTTTCAGAGGGCAATGAATTATGCCTTCCATGACATCGAAAACATCGTTCAACCATACCTCGACAATCTTCCGGCTCATTCGCGAAAGCGGACTGTTCACCCGCAGCATTTAAGAGCGATATTTCTACTTTGCTGACACTACAAGATACGACTCAATCCACACAAATGTGTATTTTGCGTCAGTTCTGGTTGTTTACTTGGCTTTGTAGTCTCGAAGGACGGGATTCGTCTCGACCCATGTAAGGTCCAGGCAATCATAAATTTTCCTCCACCTTCGAATTTACTTCAGAATCAAAAACTCCAAGGGAAAGCAAACTTTCTGAGGAGGTTCATTTCAAATTACGTCGAACTTGCTAAAGGTTATACACGTCTTTTGAAAAAGGAAGTACCCTTTGTCTGGGATCAGGTTGCACAAGCTTCCTTTGATGCTTTAAAAGATTCCCTAATGAAAGCATCATTAATGTACGCTCCTGATTATCAAAAAGATTTTAACCTATATCTGGCTGCAGCGGATACGACCATCGCAATGGTTTTAGTTCAAGAAGTCGATGGAATTGAACATCCTATATATTATTTAAGTAAAAACTTAAATGATACAGAAAGAAAATATTCTTACGTTGAAAAGCTAGCACTCGCAGCTGTTCAAGCGATTCAGAGATTTCGACACTATGTCCTCTTTCGGAAAACTACCATTCTGTCAGATTGCAACCCCATGACTTATATATTGTCGCGACAGTTGCTGGGGGGTAAATATTCAAAATGGATAGCAATCCTACAAGAGTTTGATTTGGAATTTGTAAAATCCAAGTCAAAGAAAGCTCTAGTTTTCGCAGAATTATTGTGCGATCTCCCATCGTCGTCCAACAATGACACATCCGAAGAAACAATCATGGATGAAAGTTTGTTTCTGATATCTGCAAGCAATGAGTGGTATGGGGATATAATCATTTATCTCCAAACCTAAAAATACAGGCCAAACACCTCCCACTCAGAACAAAAACGTATTCGATACTAAGCAAAAGACTACATGATCGTCGGTGATACACTTTACCGTCGTGGTATCGATACAGTTATGAGAAGGTGCCTCACCCATGAGGAGGGCGAAAAAGTCCTGAATGATTGTCATTCAGGCGTGTGTGGGGGGCATCAATCTGGATATGCTACAACGCAAAAAATCTTACGAGCAGGATACTTCTGGCCAACAATGTTCAAAGATTGCATAACCGCAGTCAGAAGTTGCCATGCTTGTCAAATTTTCGATAGCAAAACCAGAAGTCTATCCGCACCTCTGCAACCAATAATTGCTGTTGGGCCATTCGCCAAATGGGGCATCGATTTCATGACATGTAACCCCACCTCGACCGGGGGCATGGGTACATCATAGTCGCAGTTGACTATTTTACCAAATGGGCCGAGGCGATGCCTACATTAGATAATACTGGTGAAACAACTGCCCTCTTCTTTTTCAATCATGTAGTCGCCAGATTCGGCGTGCTGCAGGCTATAGTCACAGATCATGGATTGCATTTTCGCAATCACATGATGGTCGAATTAGCTGCCAAACTAGGGTTGTCTCATGACAACTCTACGCCATATTATCCGCAAGCCAACGGACAAGTTGAAGCAATCAACAAGTTCCTCAAACGCATGCTGCAAAGGATGATTGGAGTTCACAAAAGAAGATGGCACCTAATCCTGTACTCAGCTTTGTGGGCTTACTGAACATCGGTAAGGAATGCAACCGGGTTCACACCTTTCCAATTGGTATATGGTCTGGAAGCAGTCTTACCAATCCAGTGTGAAATCTCGTCTCTCGAACTCGCAATTGATCTCCTCCCCGGAACTTCAGAAGAAGAAGCTCGTTTCTTGGAATTAATCCAATTGGATGAAACCCGTCTTGATGCCTCTTTGGCTAACGAAGCCCATAAGAAACGAGTCAAGGCACAGTTCTACAAAAATGTCAAACCCCGTGTCTTCTCAGAAGGTGACTTGGTCTTGCTTTACGACCAAGAATCCGATAAATTGGGAGCGGGTAAATTTAAGTCTTTATGGATGGGCCCCTATATTGTTAAACGAGTGTTAGCAAAAGGAGCCTACGAGTTAATGGATTATGACGGAATTCCACTGGCGCAACCTCGTAATGGGTTGTACCTCAAGCGTTACTATACGTAATGGTAACCTGTGTGCTTTTGTTATGTTTTTGTTTTCGCTAAAGTGTTTATTTTGGTAAAGTAATCCACTTTTTACATTTGTTGTAGATATCAAACCTATTGGAGTCATGTGTTGGATATGCCGACGGAGCGAGTCGTAGTTCGCGGAACCTATCTTCTGCAGCCTGGGCTATTTTTGATCCAAGCGGCGAGTTAGTAAGTTTCAGAGGGGTATGTATTGGTCGATCAACAAATAACATCGCTGAATATAGCGTGTTGATAGAACTTCTCTCTGATGCCATCACACATCGTATACGCCGACTAATTGTCAGGCTAGACTCACAACTCGTAATACTACAACTCAATGGTATATATTCCGTCCGAAACCCAGCTATTTATCGCATGTTCCTAAGGGTTAAGATTTTGGAAAGACAATTTGATTTTATTCAATATCAACATATTTCTAGAAACTTAAACACATTAACTGACTCATTAGCAAATTATGTGTTAGATAGAAATTTGCAACATTTATAAAAAGAAACATACCATCAATGTTTGCATTTGGATCATGTAACTTAACCAAAGCAAAACTCCGAAAATCAAAAATATATATAACTGTTTATGGTTTACACATAATGTTCTGTAACCAAGACAAAATCGGTCAAATGACCCAAAAACTCAAAATTCTAGGGGGCACCCTAGTCTAATGATGCTCGTGATAGCAAGTCACAGCTTGTGCGATCATGCGTAAGAGACGAGTCCATCGTCTGGGCACACTAGTAGTATGCCGCTGTAACCGCAAAGGTAGCTCGTCATTCCTCACATCGGGAATACCAAGAGTGAGGCCCTCAACCTGCTCCTGTAATGCTGTGAGAGTCTCGCCCACATCGAGGTCACGAAGAATAGCCCTTTCGACGGCCTCTCCTGCTGGAGCAGCAGCTGGTACTCTCAGGCGAACTACTGGATGAACAGGACTAACATCTGCATGTACACATGAGTTTGATTAAAGTCTTGATAGAATAAAGCATAAGGACATTATAAACAAAAAATGATAAATAGGAATATGGTCAAAGATTTTACCAATGGCGCCCCACTGCTCGCCATCCGGCAGTACTAAATCTGGATCACCCCGGAAGTCCATGCCAGCGTATGGATACTCAGAATAAACCATCTCCTGACGATCAAACCACCTGAAGAAGGTATCAGAAAATGAAATCTAAGACTGGCCAGCATGCCTAGACATATGGTCAACCCATCCCTGCATACATGGTTTAGTAGGAGAAGGTAAATCGAGTGCAATGTACTGCGGCTGCATCAGTGGTATCTTCTCCAAGGCAAAGGCGGTCAAAATAGAACCATACCCAAAGTTCTTCAACCTCCCGCTCTTTATCTTGGTCAACTATTCTTTCATCACAAGAAGTAATGCGTCGCACCAGTTGAACACCTTCAGTTGGAGGCATTCCAAGGCATGCTGCATGTAAGATCGGTTGGCTACATGAAGAGCCGCACCACCGGCCATCCTACCAAAAGTAAACAGAATAGTCCTGAGGGACCTGTCAGTGACATCATGAATGATGATCTTGCCATCTTTACTCGGCTGAGATCCTTCTCTGCAGTACCGGTGAACATAATCTCTCACAGAGTCGCCTCCTCGGGCCGAACCTGACAAAGAGATGAGGGCACCCCGCCTCGACAAGCCAGTCAAGAAATAGATGTCCACCATAGTCAAGGGGATAGATTTTCCCCTGATCTAGAAAACTTGATTGGTAGGATCCCAAGCATCGAGCAAATACTACAGTAAGTTGATCTGCTGTCTCATGCTAGAAATGCGGAAGAACTTCAGCAAGCCACAGTTCCACAGCGCGTTCACTGTAATTGGATCATGTAGAGCAAGCATGTCCTCTTCTTCATGCTCACGTTCTCGCCATGTAATGGTCATCTTACTCCAAAGATCTCTGAAAAACAAACAAGAGAGGAGTTAGATCCTGATTTTGGTAAGAAACAGGCAAAATTTCCATAAAAAATTGTGCATCAAATTCCCTTTTTGCGCCCAACGCACCTGTAGCAGTGTTCTAGGTGCGTTGAATGTCAGTTAGCCTTTAGAGAGGCCAATATTCAACGCAGTTTTCGATACACTAAGAGTGCGATGAAGGCAAAACGAGTTCTTCAAACCCCAGGGACTCAGAAAAGCTAGGAATCAAGCTCAAAATGCAAAATGGAAACCATGAAATGAAAGAGCTCAGGTTTAGCTCCTACCTGGTCCAAACGGCGCCGAGAATCGTCCATAGAATCTCCCGAAATCAGCTGATGAAAATCAAGGGGGAAAAGCACCTCCAAAGCTCCAACAAACCAAAGTTCAAATGAAATGGTAAAATGAGAGGTAAAAACACTTTTTCATTACTTTTTACGTAGTTCAAAGTAAAATATTAGTGTTCTAACTCGTTTTCAAACATATATTGTTCATTTCTGACTAGTTTGATGAAGCAGTTGAAAATACAGTACGATCTTTGAAAGAACGAAGCTATTTATGGTAAAATCAAAATAGGACCATCTAATCGAGCAGTTTTAGCACATAGTTCAAGCTCGTTAAAAAATAAACATAAGACATGAGCAAATGTTTCCACCCGCATTTAAGCTCGTTAAAAAATGAACTATTCCCCGGTAAATAACCATCGTGAATGTAGTACTTCAGCCATTAAAGCCTTGGTCGTGTTTGCACCGTCACCTCCACTTTTTCATTGGCCGATCATTCACCTCCATTTGATTGTTTACCCATTTTGAGGAACAGCTGCGAAGAGTGATTTCACTAGCCATCCTTGTGACACTGCCGTGATTGGAAAATTCCAAACCTTACCTGGAATCAGCTGCTACCCGTTTTATCACTCGTTCCTCAAAAGACGAGTCTCCTTTAAGCTCTTTTCAACTGACTCGTAAAATATGAAAATATTGTCGAGCCATTGGCCTCTCCAGCTCGTTAAAGGGACAGGAAGTGCTATCCCTCCTCTAGATTTTAATCTTTTTGGACCTGAGGGATTATTACACAAAAATATCGAGCGCTTGTTTTGTTCGGCTCGTTAAAACTATCGAAAATTCATCCCTTCTGTATTGTTTTATACTTTTTCGGAATTAAGGAATTAGATGACGAAAAAGGAATTTTGGAGTTACCTTTACATTCCTTTTCAGACTCTATAAAATTGAAAGGACCGAGTTATCTTTGTCGTTAAACTCGTTAAAAAGATTAATAGCGACAAACTTGTCTTTAGACGAGAACGAGTTTCAATATCGCTAGGCTTGTTAAAACATAGCGATGGGTTTTCCCGAAGGGCAAATTATAGAACAAGCATATGTTATCCTCCTCAAGCTTGACAAAAATAAAGAGGTACTGGTCCGCAATGACTGGGGAAAAATTAGGAAGAAAACTCAAAGAAACTTTGTTGGTAGCAAGTCGCTCTTGAACATGACACTTCCATTCCGTGTCCGAGTTGGGTTGGGTTGTTTCATTCACCGGTCACATCACCATGGTCACGCCATACCATCAACATTTGGGGTTAATGCTACCAATCCATCACATCAGTGTCTCCGATATGTTCAAGAGAAGTCATCCAGAGAAGTCACCTGTGTCTCACCCACTACCATACATTATACTCCATTCTTTCATGACCACCACCCTGAACCTTATATCACCAGATCGTTTTCACCTCCATCAAAATTATTTGCTCCGTTCTGTGTCATTGATGTGGGATTCATTAAGGCCCTCCTGTGACGGATCACTTCTTGTTGACATCAACTCATTATCCAAGAAGTTGATCTAGGAACACCCCATTCAGTACTTTGAAGCTTGCATGCCTCAATGGCAAGTTTCTCACTTCTGGCGACAGGTTTACATCAATGGCCTTCGACCGAAAGATTTTGCGTGGTGTTCGACGCCAAGTCCTTTATTCACACCATGTGAATTGTACTGCAGTACCTTGAGGGTCATTATCATTATCGGTGATTCCTCTTGCGCTTGTTAACAGTTTACATCATTGACTGGTAATCAAGCGATGTCTTTCCATGTTCGACTTCAGAACATTTCTCACATGGATCGACTTGTACTTCGAGTGAAGATTGGACGAGATTGAAGACCCCGGATCTAGTTTCATCCATCCAGGCTGCGATATATATTCAGGGAAATAAAGACATTAAATGTACAACATTGCAGCACAGATAATCATCCTACCAAAAGGATGATGGCTCTATCAGAATCATTAGTCTACACTCAGATGGTTGTCTGTCCTATGTACATGAAAATGAATTTATAAAGTTGAGCATGGGAATGCCCGCCTTAGCTAGATCATGAAAATATTATGAAGATAATGTATTGTATTGTATCTTATTACAGGTCTCCTCCCAGCATTGAAAGAACTTCGGATCCTCATAATAAAGCATTTCACTCGACACCAAAAGGTTAACGGCCTCATACTTTAGGGGGCAACTGTTATAGAAATTTTTGTGCCCTACAACTCCAAGCATGAAATGTCCATAAACCAAGGGCTCCTAAGTCCCTAAAAGTGTTGTTCTAACCCCTAAAGGAACAAGGTCAACAGATTACAGCTTCTCCCAGAAGTTCTCTATGAAAAACTACTCAAAATTGGTCAAAACAGTATCATTGCAGCTGCTCCACTGGCTAGGTGCGTTGCATCTCACCCAAATGCACTGTGAGGGTGCGTTGCATTTAAAAACTCCCTTTTGTGGGGTGCGATGGGTGAGAAATGACAAATGGCAGTGTCATTCCGCGAGGTGGAGAGGCAATGGAAGCTTCCAAAATCTTTTGCTGTGACACTTGCCTCATTGAATTCGACCAAGGATGAGTAAGAGGCCTTCAGTCTCCAAGTGGAAGCAAGAACGGACAGAGAGAAGACACTAATCAAATCACAAGCTGACTCATCCTCCTTACAGATATCTATATATGGATCCCTCATCCCAGAGATCCAGAGGCTGGAATTTTTCATATTGTAAGGAATTGCTGTTGGTTTCTAGAGACAAACATCAGATTGTTGGGTGATCTATGCTTTGTTTGAGGTGAAGAGGGGCTTCTTTGCTGGGAGGTTGATGCTGGGTCGGAACCACTGGTTGTAACTCCTCCTGGATCTTTTCTTGTTTATCAATAAAAGCTATTTGAGTTTTCCTCCATGCTTTTGTATCATTGATGCTTGTTACATTTGTCTGGTCAATTTAAATCTGATGCTAAGTTGTTTATGAATATAGATCCATGTCTTTGTATAGTTCTATGCTTATGTGATCTTACAGGTACTTTGTGAAGCTGGGCGTGCAAGGGATTAGGTAGCTGGAGACTATCAAAGAAGAGAGGGATCGAATCAAAGGATTAGCGCGAGACATAGGTTGGTTCTTTCTATTCCTCTCTATCTATAATTCATAAAGGAAATACAAAAGTAGCTTTTCTCTGTTTGTTTCTAAGGCAGCTGTCACACCTTAGTGGGATAGAGCAGTTCTATATAGACACTTTTCCTTGTAACAGTTATATCATGCTCGACCTCAGCACATCTATTCGCATGTTAGAATTTGTACTATGATCGGATGGGTTCAAGACCCCAAACTCAGATTACACATGTTCGGGCTGCGTGGATTGGTTTTATGATAACATGACTCGTTGATGGATGGCTGCGACCATACCTGAGTCTTCATGGATGGCTGCGACCATACCTTATTATCATCATGGTCACATTAGCTAGATGGCTGCGTCCATACCACAGACCTATTTCGCATGTCTTTTGGATGGATGCGCCCATGCCTAGACTACATGTACTTCATTATTAGAGATATCAGTTGTACTTGCATGCAGATTTTTCCAGATGGTGTTCTAGTTTAGTCAGTTTCATAAAGCATTTCACCCCTCCCTCTCTCTCAGGCTTCATACTTTAGGGGGCATCTGTTACACAGTAATTTGTCACTGCATTCATCCCAGTCTTACTACTGTGTCATGAGTCCAAATTCATTCATGCTCATGCTCTCTGATGTTGCCAAATGACCCACTTTCCAAAGGTTTCTGCTTCATCGCATTTGTTGGCTTAATAAACGCACTAAAGGGCACTCCAAAACAGTCCAGAAGCGCTGCCATCGCGGAAGTACACGTGATTCTTGCGATGGTCGAATTTCATGTGCCAACGCAACTCTCGCTTGTAGTTTCCCGCGATGACATGACTAGCTACGTTATTAAATAGCGATGTCAGCGCGACAGACCAATTATGTGCCCGCGATGATCCAGATTGGGCAAATTTGTTCCAACAGTCGGCCTTCCAGGTGACTCCAGACCTAGTTGTTGGCCTAGTTTATGTCGCCCTCCTTTCTCTGGTGTGGTTGTTTCGTCATTTGTGCTACCTTCCTTGGAGATAAGCTCACCCTCCCACCTTTCATGGAGCCTCCTTCTCCTATTTAAACTCTCACCATTGCTATGTGCTGCTAGTTTGGAATTCTTAGTCTTTGGAGTGATTGCTGATAGTACTGTTAGTGCTTGTGAGTTTGCTAGATAGCTGGTGTGAGTGTGACAAGAGTGGGGTTGTTGATAGCTTGAGGAAGGTTGTGAAGTGCCCTTAATCTTGTGTAAAACTTGTGAGTGAGAGAGACTTGTATTAGGAGATCCATCTTCTAGAGTGAATGCTTGAAGAACATGCTGGCTGGATCCCTCTAAGAAGGCTTGTGACGTCAAGACTTTGGTTGTAAGCTTACTCTTATTTCATAATTAATGAAATCAATGATGTTTTCCTATGTCTTGTATGTAATGTACTAGATAGCTCATGACTTCTTGACTTTGTGGGTAAATAGATCATTGTTGTTCCGATTATGTGCTTTGTTGTATTTCCTTTGCATTGTTTCAGGTTGATTACTCATTAGGAGAAGGAAGCGAAAGATGGAGCAGCGCAACAGAACTCCATTGACCACCGGTTGAGGTAGGCCTCCAACCATGACTGTTTAAGGAAAACTATTGTTGATTTGTCCTTGTTTGTGACTAGACCCACTCTAGGGCTAGAGGGGTTGCCTCTGTCCACAGAGGGAACACTTTCCTACATCACAATGGGCCTAGAGCTGCACCCTGGCCCTATTTTCATTATTGATAGGTCACCTTGTGCTCAACATTGATCAATATCATGGGTCTTTGACTGAGTGGTTTCCCTTGTGTTCGACATCGGCTTACCCTATCACACATTGGGATTTGTGCAATACCTTGGTTTCCATTTGACCCTATTGGTGGATACCTCACCTCTATGTCAGCTTTCATTATTGGTTGGTTAAGAGGGTTTCTGTCGTGCGCTAGCCACATTTTGTGTATGCGGGAAATGTGCTTCGGTCGGGTTACTACATCTTTTTTCGTCCGATTCCTTCCACATTACTGGCCTATAGGTTACACTCGTGCTAGATTGATGAAGGATGCCTTAATGCCTTCATTCTATCAGATCTTTCCCTATCGACTACAACTCATTGCTCTGGGGCAAAGATCTAGAGTCCATTTGACAGTACCTTGGGGTTTGCAGTCATTAGTGGCAGATCCTTCGCTATCATAGTGGGAAACCATCATTGTATCCTGATTGATAGATTCTTATAGGTGTTTGACTCCAGCTCATCTATTCACACTTGTTAGATTGTGCTGTGTGTTGAGCCCCGAACTTGCATCTTTCCTATACACTTTCCTAGATTTTTTCCATTCACCTAGACCTCCTAAGCTATCAACATCATTGCATATTAATCATAAAAGAGCATTTAAAGTGGTTCTTAACTATGTTTTGTGTCTACTGTTTGAATTAGATTTTTTCTCAGTGAGCTGCGGAATCTTGTCACTTTCCGCAGCCGTTTTTGTTAAAGTCTATATTGTAGGTGTCTTCAGGAAAATCGAGCCACATGAGCAAGTTGAAAATGATGTGGACATGGACTGAGTCCTATTGGCTCAGTCGAATTCATCAGAGGAGGCCATGGTCAATGGTGGTCAACAGAAGAGTCCTACGACAACAGAACTCTGTTTCCAAGCACGCGAAAGATCTTCGTGGTCGTTTCTAGATTTCTGGAGGCACGCTGACACTTGTAGGCTGCCCACGATGTAAATCCAAGAAGCCACTTTCATTAGATTGCATCATCTCGGTAGCCATGATGCCAGATCCGTGGAAACTGTCGTTCACATGTCCTCTGTCAGCGCAATTTTTAGGAAAACAATTATGTAAAGTTTTGCTATAAATAACGCGTTTCTATACACATAGTAGTTAGTATTGTGTAATGTAATTTTACTGTTAGAAAGCCCACTGTGCCGTGACATTGTTTCGTTGTTATGACTGTGTTCTGAATATATGAGAAGACTCTGTTTCTGAGCATAATTCTTGGTTGATAGTTGTTGCTCGAGGTTGCGCAGAGGGCCCCTGCACACGCTGAGGTTTTGTTTCATATTGTTGTACAGTTTCACGCTGTGTTTTTATGTTTATTATGCCATAGTTATTCACTTATGTATATTTCATTTCATATGATACTAACGTTTCATTTTTGTTCATAGTTTTACATGCTTTACATTGCTGTTAATGCTGATCAGTGTGTATGTTCCAGATTACAGTAGGCGGACCGGGCATTTACATATAGTTTTCACAATGACTAATGACATGGAATCAGTCTTTTTGCTGACTTACTTTTCTTAGCTTTTAATTTCAGTTCTGTTTTGTTTATTTCAGTTTTGTTCATTAGCTTTATTAGTTAGCTTAGATATTAAATTGCTCATATCATTTTCAGTTACCTCCGAAAGCCATAGCGATACTAATGGTGAGGGATTGAAGTATGAGTGTGTAATTTGATATTAGTTTTATTTTTCTGCAAATTAGATATCAGATTGATCAGGTTGTTGATGATTACCTCCGAAATCCATAGCGAGACTAACTGGCGAGGGGTCAGACTATGAATTGATGTGATTTGATTTTAAGTTTACTTTTCGGCAAATTAGATATCAGATTGCTCAAGTTGTTTATGATTACCTTCGAAAGCCATAGCGAGACTAACTAGTGAGGGGTGAGACTATGAATTGATGTGATTTGATTTTAAGTTTACTTTTCTGTAATTAGATATCAGATTGCTCAGGTTGCTGATGATTACCTCTGAAAGCCATAGCGAGACTAAATGGTGAGGGGTCAGAATATGAACTGATATAATTTGATTTTAGCTTTACTTTGCTTGCAATTTTTGGATTTCCTTGAGTACAGTAGCTTGACTCATTTCATTTTTATTTAGATAGCAGCAGGGATAATGGTTTCATGATCAATAGTTCACTATTTGTTTGATCATAATGTGGCACATTTTCATTCTCTTTTAGGAATTAATCTCATCATTGCATGTTCTAAGACCTTCTTTGAAGTTTTGGAAATCATTTTAAAGGACATAATTGCCTTGAATATTTATATCCATATTTGTCTTTTAGAATTTCCATTTCTCATTAGGAGATAAAAAAAGATAAAAACCCCTAAAACAAATAAAAAATCAAAAACGAAAAAAAGAAAGAAATAGGTTATCTTGCACATATAGTGTGCCACACTTCAACAGTTTGCAACTCTCGGATTGAAAATTAACATAGCAATTTAGGACACTCTAAATTGACCAAACACTGGGTACCTTGACACTCATTATCATTATCGGTGAGTAGTCTCGCGTTTGTTAACGGTATACATCAATGACTGGTAATAAAACGGTTTCTCACTTGGTCGACTTCAGATCATTTATTCCCATGGTGTATAAATGTACCACAGCGGTCGGTGAAGACCTCAGGTTGTATCAGCATTCATTGGTTCACTTGACAGTTGCTCCTGTTGCTGCTAGTTGATACCACTCCACCTTATATGTTGCAGTCATTCATGGCAACATTCTATATGTTGGCACTTGAGTTATCAGTGTGGTACCATCTTACTCCATCATGTTCATTTGGTACTTTTGGGATCAATCTTTGATATTAGTGATCTACTTCATCCTTCAACATCATTTGCATTCTTATATGTGATATTCAGACATGTACTTGTTCGATCATGATCAGATGATCCATTATGTATTTTCCAGTGCTTTATACTTGTATACTTAGTGGATCTGCTTGTACTTGATATACGGACATGCTGTACTTTCTCTGAGCATGGGTATGCTCGCCTCAGACAGTGTTTCTTTCTGATCTCCTTTTGTGGCTTGGCAGGCTCAACTCTGGTGAAGTCCTTCTCAGTTTTTGACAGGTTTCCTTTCCATGCACTTACATAATATATTTCGGCCATCATGTACCCCTTCTGACCTCATATATTAGGGCGCATCTGTTATAGCTCCAAATTCACTCTTGATTTTTGTGATGCTACACTCATGGCGTAGGGCAACCCCACCTTCCAGACCTCGTCCAAATACTTAAAAAACAATGTTTTACTCCCTATACACGACATTGCCCCGAGCTAAACGTGTGTGTACGCGGGTCTGTGTATACCCAACCCGCGTATATGTCTTAGAACACTTTAAAAAAATTAAATCTCCTTAATTTCGGGCGGAGATCGCGGGTTTTACCTATTGATTACCTATTAGTGCCTGTGGCCCAACTGTTCCCAATGAATTCCCAACTAAAAAACTACTTTGGGAGAAATATAAAAAGGCTTGAATGGGAAGGCCTAGAGGAGGGAGAGAGAGAGAAAAATCACTCTGTTGAGATTATCCCAGATTAGGTCTGAAGATCCTTGTGCTTCCAACACTTCCCCCATTATAGGAAACCCTTGTTTCCTTGAGTTATGATGTCTTTCCATTTGTTGAGATATCCTTGAGTGAGTTATGGAAGGAGCTTGTTGAAGGTTTGAGATTGGACAAATATGGAGGAAGGTTCCGCTTGGAGCCTGCGAAAGGAAGACTCAGGTGAAATCATTCCTTTCTGTACTTTAGTTATCTATAATACAAGAAACACTTGTCTTGTTCCTAATATGAATCTTCTTCATGTTTATGATATCAATGTTATGATTTACATATGAATGGTTGTTTTAATTGTATAACTAACTACCCTTCAATATGCTATGAAGTTGATTTCTTTATGATTTTTAGTCCATATATTGTTGTGCTTTCTTGAATTGATTGTTTTGCAGGTTGAAGGAGCAAAAGGAACTCCAAGAGGGTTTGGACCCTAGATGGATCTTCCCAAACGAAGGACCCCCAGGTGCACCTCTCTTTGCGTAATTTGTTTATATTAGCATCATGGCTATGTGGAATGCTTGTTTTTATTTATAGATAACCCCCGCTCTGCTAGGGTACTAACCCAAGACCCTAGGGGACATTCTCTCTTAACACCAGCTCCCAGCCAGAAATGCACGTTTTTCTCCAACATTCAAACAGTCTCTTGCATGCACATTTGAGTTGACTGGTTCCCTCCAGGACTAAGAAAAACAGACTTGCATGCATGGGATACTTCTCCCAAGGTAGCATGCAAACGTATCCCTTGTTTCAGGGATTGATGTTTAGTAGTTGGAGGTTACATGCAAGGAGCAATTCAAAAACCTCCCACCAAGTGTTGCTTCCCCTAGATTTCTGGCATGTGCGTCACAACCTTGATGTTATCAAAACTCATCAACCAAACACTGTAGAGCTCATTCCTCACATCAACCTTGCAGCTATGACATACCACATCACATGTAGGAGCAGTCGGCACATTCAACTAAGTTGTTTTGGGGTAATCTCACTTCCCATGCCTTGTGCTGCATTTCTATCGCTTTTGTTGTTTTCGCTTGTGGGAGTATTGTTTGCTTGATTTCTTTGAACACTCACTATCGTTTATCTCTTAGCTCTATTTCAATTTCTGTTGCTATCTCACTGCTGTCACATGCATGAAACTGTTTTGCATGGACGTTCGCCCAACCGGTGAACTGCCTCACCCACATGCATGTTGATCTATTTGTTGAATCTTTCATTCATGTTTTGCATGTACTGTTAATCACTTCTACTATCAATAAGTGTTGCCATGTATTCATTCACTTACTTTCTTTCAGTTTCCCATTGGCGAGTCAGGCCAACCTTGGCCCGGGCTCTGCCTTCACCAAGTCTACGTTGCGCAATTTGGGAAAGGAAGGCTCCCTTCCTCTCCATATTTGCGCATTCCTGCCCAACACTAGCCTCCAGGACTGTTTTGTACATTTCTGGAGGAGGGTGGCTGCTTGGCCCAAGAAATTGTGCAAATCTATCCATGTGCCAGTAGCCCTTCCCAGCTGGAATTGCGCATTGCACAATCCCAATAGTCAAGAACTAGACTAGACTGTGTAGTCTTGACAGTCGGTCTCCCAAGCTCTAGACTGAAATTGCGCAACCTTCATGATCATTCACCCAAGTATGTGACAAGTTAGTTCTCATATTCATTTTGGTTTTCAACTAACATATTGCTTGCCATGAGTGTTTCCATCTCTCCAGGTATCATAGGTGTTCATCTACCTCTCAGCAGTACAGGTATAATGATTTCTAGGAGAGTAGAGATGAAGACACCGTTCAAAGCATGCTTGGAGATGCATTTGATCAAGTGTCTATGAGCTTGCCTACTCACAAAGACATCAAGTTGTTCATAGATAAGGACATCAAGCAGCAACATCACAATGAGAAGCATCATGAACAACAACTGAAGGCAGCATACCGAATGTAGCAAATGCATCAAACACAACGAATATAGCAAATGCAAGAGGAAGGTTTTTGACAACACAGAGGCAGAACAAAGTTGCAAGATCAAGAAGATCCACTGATAATGAAAGTAACTTTGGAGACTCAGGTTATGAGGTGATGACGTGAAATGAAGGTTGCGCAAAGATAGAGAATGGAACAAAGAAGGAGTTTCATGTGTCAAAGAAGCAACTCAAGAAATAACGTGAAGCTGCATAGACAGATGAATGAGTTGCAGCAGGATTAGGAACAATAGTGGGTGCAACATGCACTCACAAATGAAACTGCACCCATACAAGTTAAAGATCCATCTCAGCAGCTGACACAGAGCAAACATGGTAAGAAATGTTGTTGATCGCATGCAAGGGATTCAAAATCATGCATTTCATTGAGCGCACGCATGCAATCCAACCCATTCAACACACTCACCAAGGCGAAGGCAAGAAGTAAGTTCAACTGGGGCTGAACATGTACTTTGGCAAGTTGATGCACATGACCACCAGCACATACTTAAAGATTAGCATGGACACTATACATCAATGTGTTTCCGGTTCAACCATACTGAAGAAGACCATGCGCATGTTAGCAGATGAGTTGGATGTAGGTGCCAAACCAATGCACTTATTGTAACAGAAGCAAGAGTTCACTTTAGGAAGATGTCACCATGAGGTGCATGCACACCATCATGGACGACCAAGCTTGGCATCAACTCACCAGCTTCACCATCACAAGCATGTCAAAGAATTAGTCTCATCACAACAGACCGAGTGTTAGTGATGTCTTGCAAGACTTGCTCAAGCCATGTTGTCTCACATGAGTACATGTGCATTGTAATGTTGAGTCATGTCAAGTGTAAGTCAAGTGTCGATAGTTGGATGTAACAGTCATAGAGTAGGTGAAGAGTCATGAGGGTAGTTGAACTGTCACAAAGGGGAATGTGTAGGGTCACCCCACCCATTGCTATAAATAGTCCATCATAACTCATTGTATAGGCTTTTGGTCAGCCAAGCTTCTACTAAGACTATCTTGAAGAAGGCTTGGACAGTATTGTAATGCGCCTTGGCTTCTCCACTACGTGGAGCTAGTACATCTCTTTGGAGGAGCAGGCAGATGTGGCTGTAACGTTCCACTGTTGGGGCTAGCAGGTTTACATGGATGTATTGTATGATTGAGACTTACACTTATTTATATAATAAGAGCCAACACATTTTAATGCATATGTTGTTATTGTAGTTGGACTGCTCTAGTTGCATTAATGATATATGTTGTTTATCTTATGTACTTGTGTATGAACTGATTCACATGCAATTATATGAATCTTGTTTTTAATATGTTGTACATGTTGTTAATGTTGTCACCATCTGTGTCGAATGCTCTGCCAGACATCAGACAGAACTTTCACATGAACCTTGTTGTAACAACCGTCGCACTCATGTTGGACTGACCCGTGGGTGTTGTACATGTTATCTTACCTTGTATGATGTGACTAGTGCATCCAAGTGGACTGATCCACTGGAAGTTGTGCATGTCCTTTTGTTTTTTGTGTTCCTAGCCGAGTTGGGACTCATCACTTTCAACCTGGAACTCACCTTCACCTTCTTTTCCTTTCAAAGTGTTAGAACCTCTCATACACCTTCCTTGACTCACTGCATCAGTCACACCCTTGCTACTGACAGAGTTATCTTACTTTCCTCTGTGTGACATTGCGGTCAATGCATTACCTTACGACCCACTGCTGGGACTCCTACACCAAACAGTCTGAGGTCTAATTGGGACTTCTTATCGGGGAGATCCCCTTGACATGTTGGCAGGTCCAACACCGTCAACACAACCATAATAATATGACACCCATACCTCTTATTGGATCTTTATAACTTAGCTTGTGGTGGTATTTACATCCATATACATATACATACATATACCAAAACATCAGTATACCAACATCAAACCAAAATTGCTTTGCCTCAACCAGTAAACAATGAAGGATACAGGGCCTACATCTGACCCACCATCTTCCATGTAGCTTCTTTAGGCCCAAAGTGCTTCCAATGCACTTTAACTTGCTCTATCGATCTGTTCCTAAGCATGAGATGTTTCCGCTGCAATATTCACTGAGGCTTCGGCTGGAACTCTCCTTCTTGCTCCACCTGCAATACAGACCAATCAATAACATTATCAACATCCTTTATATACTTCTTAAGCAATGAAATATGGAAAACATCATGGAATTTCACTGTTGGAGGTAGTGCAAGTCGATATGCCATTGGTCCAATCCTTTTAAGGATCTCGAAAGGCCCACAATATCGTGGTGCCAACTTGGCAAATGAACCAATCCTCAAAGACATTTCCTTGGGCTTGATGCGCAAACACAGATGCTCCCTAACTTGAAACTTCTTGAGCAACCTGTTCCTATCTGCATAGCTCTTCTGCCTATCATGTGCTACCTTTATATTCCTCTTTATAACCTACATTTCCTTCTCCATGTCTGCCAACATATCCGGTCCAATAAGTACCTTGTTCACTGGATCACTCCAACTGATAGGAGTATTGCAAGTCCACCCATACAATGCCTCGAAAGGACTCATCCTCAATGATTCCTGATAACCATTTTTGTATGCGAACTTAGCCAAAGGAATATACTCCTCGCATTTCCTCTGTTGGTGCATCACGTACATCCTCAACATATCCTCTAAAATCCTATTGACCCTCTCTGTCTATCCATCTGTCTGCGGGTGATAAGCTATATTGAAGGCCAACTTTGTACCCAAGCCTGCAAATAGCTCCTTCCAAAACTTGGAAGTGAACTTCACATCCCCGTCCGACACAATCTTCTTTGGAACACCATGTAGTCTCATTATCTCTCTGCTGAACACCTGTGCTACCTCACTGGCTGAATATGTAGTCTTCACTGGAATGAAGTGAGCTACCTTGCTCAACTTGTCAACCACGACCATAATAGAATCATGTTGCTTCACTGTCCTTGGAAGACCTGTAATGAAATCCATGGAAATGACCTCCCATTTCCATTCTGTAATCGCCATAAGTTGTAGTAGACCACCTGGATTCTTGCATTCCACCTTTACCTGCTGACAATCTAGGCATCTAGCCATGAACTCTGTCACTTCCTTCTTCATATTCGACCAATAATATAACTTATTTACCGTCGTCAATGTCTTTTGATATCATGGATGACCCGAGTATGGCTTGACGTGAAACTCCCTCAAGGTAAGCTTCTTGAGCTCACTGTAATTTGGCATATAGATCCTATCTCTAAACCTCACCAAACCATCTGTCATTAGATGATAGTCTGCATCCAGATCACTTATACATGTACTCTACTATAACCTGTGCGTGATCTCCATGTATTTGTCATCCCACTGTCCTTCCTGCAAGGTCCTATCTTATAAATCTTTCCCATAAGAGCTCATAACTGTTATATGATTTACCTGTAGCTTCCTACTCAGAGCATCTGCAACCCGGTTCTCCTTCCCTTTGATGTATCTGATCGCAAATTCAAACTCACTAAGGGTGTACAACCATCTGGTTTTTCTGGCATTTAGATTCAGCTGATCAAATTGATATCTCAACCCACTGTGATCGCTCATCAATACAAATCTCCTGCCAAGAAGATAGTGTCTCCAAATCTTCAATGCATGTATGATCACTGCTAACTCAAGATCATGTGTTGAGTATTTCTACTTGTGCTCATTCAGTTTCCATGACTCATAGAACACTACCTATCATTCTTGCATGAGAACTCCACCAAGTCCTCTCTTGCAGGCATCTGTACACACTACAAACTCCCGGTCCAGATCCAAAATCTTTAGCATTGGTGCACGTTTCAACAATTACTTAAGCTACTCAAAAATATCCTCACATTCCTCTGTCCATTCAAACTTCTTACCTTTGCACTACAATGATGTGATAGGATATGCAATGTGTGAGAAGTTCCTGATGAACCTCCTATAATAACCTGCCAATGCAATGAATGATCTCACCTCATCGACATTCTCAGGAGTTGCTCACTCAATGATAGCCCTTATCTTTTCTGGATCTACTACAATGCCTTCCTTAGAGACAACATGTCCTAAGTAGTGTACCTCGGTCTGAAAGAAATTTCACTTGCTAAGCTTAACATACAATTGATGCTCTCTTAGCAACCTCAACACTGCTACTAAATGTTCGACATACTCTTCCTCAATTTTAGAATATACCAGTATGTCTGTTGGGCATGGAATCCCCCCACAACATGTTTTGGGGGTCAAAGCCCAAGTTTTGGTCAAAGGTTTTGTAAGACTCCGTGAATTGCGGGCACAGAGTGCGAAGTATAGGTCAAGCCATAGGGTTGTCCACCCTAAAGTAATGTAATGTAATGTAAAGTCATGTCAGCCTACCGGACCATGGGATTGTATAAATAAGAGCGAGGCTCTAAGTTGTAAGGATAGTAATGAAGGAAAGAGAATAATATGAATGGTTTGAGCTTAGAGTAAGTGTCTAAGTGTATTGGGTTGTAGTAGTAGGAAGAGGCTTTGCAAATGAGTGTGCAGAGGCCTGGTAGAGTTCGCAGCTGAGTGTGCAGACCCCTGCAGCTGAGTGTGCAGGGCAGTGTCAAGTCTGTAAGCTAGATTGAAGATTAATAAAGAGAAGTTGATTCCTATTTCTGTGTATTTGCTGTGCATTTCCTTCTTTATGTTTATATTGTTTTATTTATCGCGCGCACTGATATGATTGCTGACTATACTGTAATAATAATTAGTCTTACATAAACAAGTTAAGTAATTGGGTAATAACAGATCAAATAGCAAGGAACTTGTGTATTATAAGGGTTGCACCCCGATTAGGGCTGCGCGGAAGTAGCACCATAGGTTGTGAAGGATATTAAGTGTGCGTAGCAACGGGTCAAACCGCGGACCTCCAGAAGCTCATCAGACATCCTTAGGGTGTGGAACCTAGTTCTAGCACCCTCCCATACTACTTCGAGTGAGACCTCAATTTGCGCTCCGTGTCTGTTGCTGAAAGGGACAGTAGTACTGGGATTTTATTGGCTAAATCACCTCTAAACCTAGGTCAGGCCCATACAAGCCAACAATGTCATCAATGAATACAATGACAAACTTGTCCAGATAAGGATGCAACACACTATTCATCAAACACATAAATGTAGTTGGAACATTGGTCAAATTGAACGGAAAAACAAAAAACTCATAATGCCCATACCTGGTCTGAACGCAATCTTGAAGATATCCTCTTTCTTGATGCGTACCTGATGGTATCCTGATCTCAAATCGATCTTAGAAAATTCTACTATTCCTTCCTTCAACTGATCAAACAAATCATCAATTCTCGGCAAATGGTTTCTTGATCGTTACTTTGTTCAACTGCCTATAATCAATGCACAATCTGAGAATACCATCTTTCTTCTTTATGAACAACACTGGTGCACCCCAAGGTGATACACTTGGCCTAATGTATCCCTCATCAAGCATCTCCTTTAAATGAAACTTCAACTCTACCAACTCAGGTATGCTCATCTTGTAAGGTGCTTTTGATGCTGGAGCTGCCCTAGAACTAACTCAATAGAAATGTCTACCTCCCTGTGAGGTGGAAACTCTGTAATGTCCTCAAGGAATACATCCTGACACTATTGCAAAACTAGGCACCTTCTCGACACATCTACATTCTCAACCTCCTTACCCTTGTCATTGGAAATGTGCACTGCAAACATCACACAAATGTTTCTGCAACTACGCTTAGCCTGCATAGCGGTAACGATCCTCACTGATGTAGGATCCTTCTTTCCCTGCAAATTCCTCTTTTCACCACTATCATCCACACACTCAATGGCCTTGTTGAGGAAATCCACTTTGGTTCTGTGAAGGTAGAGCCCATCCATACCCAAAAGCATGTTATACGATCCCAATGGCCACACATTCAAGTGTGTTGCTATAGGCATACCATTTAACTCAAATGTAAAATCTCTTACCCAATGGTGAACTTGCTTCTTTGTACCTATATCCAACTGCACCAACCAATATTTTGCATGCACTTCTTTTCTCAAACCACACTTATCCACCAGGTCAGTATTAATATAACTATAGTTAGATCTAGGATCAATCAAAATAGAAACAACTTGATCACAAAGCTTACCTTCCATCTCAATGATCGATGCATGATGATCCTCCTACATGTTGTCCATAACTGCGTAGATCTGAGGAATGTTATGAACAACATCACCAACTGTATGTGCATCATGAGAATTGTAGATTTGGGTTCTACCACCACTCTAATATTGCGGAAAATCCTTCTTACAATGATCCTTACCACATATCCAACGCTGCAATGGTTCTCTACCACTACCTCTAGCCTACTGCTCTCCATGTCCTTTCTCAGTTGTATTGAATCTCTTGTAAGGAACTACATTCCCTTTCTCACTTGCATCTTGAGGTCTTCCGTGATTTTTTGGCCATTTTCCTTTAGATTTCTCATTTCCTTTCAAGTCATGCTTCGACTCAACTTTGCGCTTCGACTGTTCATAACAATGCTTCAACTTTCAGATGGCATCCTCCAACAATATAGACTCATCGATGTCAATCCGGTATTTGTATACTATTGGAAGTCCACTGATGAATCTTTAAACCTTGGCATTATCTTCCTTGAGGTAAGGCACATCTCTCAACAACTCTAAAAACTTGCTAGTATACTCATCATTTGTCATAGAACCCATCCGCAACTCATAAAACTCCATAGCTTTGTCATCATAATACCTCTATGGCAAGTACTTTTTCTTGAAGAGCCTTTCAAATGCATGCCAAGTCAAATCATCTTCATGAATACCGTTAACATTCTTCACATCTTCCTACCAAATATCCACTTTACCTTTGAGATTGAAAAGGGCCATCCTTTCTTTCATGTTCTCTGAATAATCATGCAATCTAAAGAATTTCCTCATGCCAAGAACCCATGCCTTTGCATCTGCGATTTTTTCATCTGTCCATCAAAGGTAGGTAGCTTCGCTTTCTTGAAATCATCCAACAAGTACCCCCTATCACTCCTCCTATAAGGGTGATAACGATGACAATCATGATGCATGTCAGAACCAGAACTAGAATAATACCTGTGTCCAACACCTATCCTATCCAGAGTGTTCAACAACCTTCCATCCCTGATCATGTCAGATCTATCTAACCTGTGACCACCATAAGACCTATGTCTACTAGGATATATACTGCCATATGCCCCATTAGTTTTTTCCTCTTGCCCATGGTTGATCTGAAGTAGCCCTTGCCACTGAAATTCTAACAAACTCTGAAGTAGTATTGTATTCACCTCTGCTTGTTTCTCTTGTGCCTGCATGATTTTATCAAATTCTACTTTGAAACTCCTTATTTCTTCCCATAATATTCTCAATGTGTCTGCCAAACCAAAAGAATTCCCCACACCACGCTGCTCATCTGATCCTATGTAGTCTACCACCTTGGTAGCCATTTGATCTCTTTCTTGCAAGGCATACTATGTCAACTAAACCAATTACAATAAACCAACGTACCTTAGCATGACTCGGGGAGGATACCTTGTCTACAATATCATAAAATTGGCATGATACATATATAACATAATCATAATAGCATATAGACATCTATAGAATAAATGCATCAACACATAAACATCCTTCTAGGTAGGGCCCAGTCATCAATACAAGGCCATATCAACAATGCATGCTATGACCTTATGCATGACAACAACCATTATTCCATCGTACACATTGCCACATGCAACCATCAACATGCATAAGCAATGCCTAATCAACTACACATATGCATAACCACATGTAGTTGAGCATAAGCAATCAATTCTTGTAATCAACCTACAAGACTGATACATGTAATCAAACAATCAAGAGTGCAACCCAACATACAAGGATGTAATCAAGCTGCATATAATCAAGTAACTAGTCATATACTTCTGACATTACATTCCACAAAATCACATCAATTTCCTCATGATAACCTTACTACAACCATGATCAACATGATGCAATGCAACACACCCATGGAACACAAGTTTAAGAGACACACATGCAATTGACATGCATGCATGACCAACACACACCACCTATCCAGTCCAAGGGGTGAACCATGCTCTGATACCAATCTATGGTATCAGATATGACCCAAAGAGAGCGCAACCCACTCTAATACCAATTTGTAACACCCCCTCCCAGGTCTACCCAACATAACCATTCCAACTGGGGTAAACATGAGAAGAGAGGCTACTATGATTAGATTCGACCTCCTATGTGACCTTAAGTAAGTGGAATCAATGAAACATCACACACAATCATCGAACATCATCAACAAAACCCTCAGGAGACAAGTCAGCCACTCAGACAGCCTGTCCCTGGGTCCCACTGCTATTCTGGATCTCTTAGGCCATAGTTTCTCTCATGCTATGGGCAAGGGAGTGACCAACAACCTAAATTCGCTCTCACAGGCCTTCTTGCCAGCGACTGTGGACCAAAATTTCCAATTTTATGCCACTGCCCCTGGGATTTAAGCCACTTTTCTAGCCTAGAATCCTAGCCTCTGCCCAGAACTTTCTACAACCTTCAGAATTCATTAAAGACATGATAACAATGTTGATCAATCAAAATCAACCTCAGGAATAGGCCTAAGTGTTACACAAAAATATCGTCATCATGATTATTTGCAGTCAGTATGGGTCTATCATCACTTGTACTATCCTGCTAAGCAAGTCTCAGGCCTTAGCTCTTCAAGTCAAGCTTTGAAAATGAGAGCTTCAAGTCAACAAAGCTCTGGTACCGCACTTTATCTCACTGTTGCCTGCGGTTCCGCACCTCCTGTTTACAAAAATTGCGGACCTGCCCGCTCTGTCCCTAAAGGAGTGGGTGCGGACCCCTGTGAAAGTAAAAAAGGTGCAAGTTTATTCTAAAAAACTCACTTTGGGTTAATTCTAGATGATTCTAGAAGGAATTTTGACGTGGATTGGTCGCTCTTAGGTGGCTCATGCATCCCAAAAGAGAAGGAGCTAATCCCTTGATGAGAGGAGCTATCCCTTTGAAGGAGGGCTTTATCCCTTTGAAGGAGGACCTAGAAACTTCCCTCCATTGCACTATAAATTAAGGCATTGGGCTGGTTGCTAGGGAGGTTAGAAGCTGAACATTTTTGAGGGTAAATGCTGGTGGAATTGAGACTTCCTAGTTAAGCTTGAGAGGAGAGATTGCATACCTTTTTGGCTTCATTGGGAAGAGAGTGAAACTTGTCAAAGTAGAGGAGACTTCTTGTTGGACCCTGGGAGGAGCTTGTATAGCGTCAAGGCACAGGTTGTAAAGTTCTTCTTTGATTTGAATTAATACAATCAGATTCATTTTTCTCAACAAATTGTCTTATGTCATTTGTTTCATGAATTCCTTGATCTTCATGTTAAATACGTTTTATGATATTGGCTTTTCAGGTGCTATTTAATTTGTTTGCTTGTCTATGTTTGCAGATTCGCAACAAGGGAGCTCACTTGGATCAAAGGAGCGAGGCTTCCACAAACTTGCATTGGACCCAAGGTAGGCCTAAAACACTTGTTTGCCTTTGTTTATAAATGCATATTTAGAGAAAGATAGTTTTTGATTGGCTTGCTTGTCACTAGGTCTCTTTAGATCCTTGGAAGGTCTATCTTGTCCGCAAGATCGACTCATTCCATGTGACAAAATGGCGACTCCGTTGGGGACTTGATTTTTTCCTTGTTTTTACTTTGACCTGAGAAACTGTGTTTTTGTTTATGTTTTTGGCTTGTTGTGTGTGGAATTGGGTTGAATTATTAGATCCAGGGTTATTTTTTGTTTTTCATAAATTTGGGAGAGGACCGCACCCCAGGCTTTTGACACAGTGCATACCTATCTGCGCTTTTGCTTTTAGCACAAAGCGGTACCGCACCTGTGTTAACTGTGGGCCTGCAGACCCTATCAAAATTTTGGAAAACCTAAGATTTTCTCTGTTAGTCAGCTTAGTTTTTGTTTACAAGTTATTATCCCTTGCCCAGACCTGCATATAACCTGTCAGAAGCTTTCCTTAGGTTGATTTCGTTGGCGTTAGGGTTTTAGGTGAAATTCCTAGAAGTTTTGCTTGTTGGGTTTGGTTTTCATTTTGGTCTTGTAGTAGCTCTGAGCTTAGAAGCTGTAGGAACCTCAGATCACCTTGGTTTTTAACAACCTTCTTATGAGTCTGACCATTTGTGAACTCTACCTTTGTTGAGGAATCCGCCTTGTGTTTTCTCTTTACAAAAATTCGAAAAGCTTGTGTTTAAAAGTTTGGATTTCATTTTTAAAAAAGAAAACAAAATTGGTTGTTTTTTGACTGATTTGTGATTCTGCATAAATTGGTCCTTAGTTTACATCTAGCTAAGTAAAAAATCCTTAAAAAAGACATCTTGTAAGCTTTGACTTCACATAGGTTTTTTATAGTTTATAGATCTCGAAGTTAGTCGTTTCCATAGTTTTGAGTGTTTTATAAAAAATAAAAAAATCTCTTTTGGAAAAAGTTTGTTTTTGTAGTGGTTGAGTGTTTTGAAAGAAAAGGGAAATTTTTGTGAAAATAACTAGTTGTCTCGTTTTGAGTGCATCGGAAAGGACAAAAAGCTCTTCTTTTAATTTGTTTGTTAAGAAAGATTTGTGTTTACAAGTATTTGCATTCTCAAACTCTTTCCTAGATCTCGAAGTTAGTCGTTTCCATAGTTTTGAGTGTTTTATAAAAAATAAAAAATTCTCTTTTCGAAAAAGTTTGTTTTTGTAGTGGTTGAGTGTTTTGAAAGAAAAGGGAAATTTTTGTGAAAATAACTAGTTGTCTCGTTTTGAGTGCATCTGAAAGGACAAAAAGCTCTTCTTTTAGTTTGTTTGTTAAGAAATATTTGTGTTTACAAGTATTTGCATTCTCAAACTCTTTCCTAGCTAGAAGTTCATTGAAGGGAAAAGATTGTTTAATCATCTTAAGTGCATTTTTAGTGATTTTGAGTCGAGTCTTCATACCACGAGTTTCATCTCCGCACCTCTTGACTTAAACAAAAACCAATAAAAATAACGCTTAAAGTAAAATTCATCTAGTAATATTTTTATTTCTAGAGCTCTGATACACCAACATAGCTTAGGCTAGTGTCTTGGAGTAGGAGAGTAATTAACTTTCCAAGACAGTAAAACAAACAAGTAGTTGTATCTTGTGGTAGGGAAGAAATGCAATTGTTGCATTTATGCTCTGGGAAAGCTCCTCTTAAAGGAGAAGCACGAGATCGTGTCCGAACCAGTGTGGGAATCAATCCTTCCTCATTGGGAACGATGCCAGATATTCACATATTAAAAATGGTAAACCTCAGATTAACCATTGTCGAGGAGCCTGGGGTCACTTGTTGGTAAACCTTGGATTATTTCAAGGAGCCTTCAAGGGGATTGAGCTTGCTACTCTGCCCTTGTGTGCGTATCAGATCGTAGACTGTTTCCCCAGGTATATTTGTTTCATTTGGTAACCTTAGTGACCATATTCTTTAGGATTCTTCCTAAGGTGATAGTGGTGGGAAGATCCCACTATACCTGGAGTAGACGTCGGCGAGACTCACTTGGATTTTTTGGGGGGGTTCTCTTCACTCGAGACGGTTAATTGGAGGAACTTGTGCCAGTCTATTCATTAAGCAGGTTTCCGGGGTAACTGTTCCAACCGCCATTTCTGTATTGAACTCTGCAATGTTGGGCTTCATCACTAACCAGTGTTTTCAGTACGGAAAGTTACTGTTTGTGTGTGTTTGATCTCCTAGATTCTTTAGGCGTGTGATTCAAATTTGTTTGGTTCTTTAGAGGCTTTAGGTGGTTTTCATTGAGATTTTACTTTGTTTGCGTGTGAAGTAGTTAAAATTTTTTAATCGTGGCTGAATTATCGAGGAAGTCCCGTAGACTTCGGGGCCAACCTCCTGTGTTTTCACCAAGCCAGCCTGAAGGGTTAAGAGCCCTTGTAACTCCTAGAGACAGTAGAGTTGGGTCACTTGAAGAAGGAGAGTCTTCTTTAGTGGTACATCCTGATTTTCAAGCTTTAGTAGCAGATTATAATCCACAATCAGTGTCTGTTTCCGAAGTTACTGGTAGCTTTTTGTCTACTAGTGATATAGGTGAGGAACCTGAAATATCCGAACCTGAAAGTGAATTTGCTGCTACTCCAACATCGGGGTTTTCTTCTCCAGCTTCTAGTGGTCCTGGTTCACCTAGGGTAGAAAGAATAATTACCCAAAATCTTCCTTCTGGACTTATAGCTATTGAAGAACTTGCTACTCCGGAAGAAAAAGTAGGCATCCCTATCCCTGAAAATCAACCTGCTATTGAACTAAGGGAGCGTGAATCAATTTTTTACAGTCCACCTAGGAGCAGTGCTTGGTATCTTTCTTTGACTAATTTCTTAGAAAACCCAGGGTTAAGTTTTTCACCACCTCGTGTTCCTTATCACCCAACACCTAGAAGTTACTATCCTCCGTTAAATATGTCAAGACAGTTGTCCATGTTTACTCAATCGCCATAATCCTTTTTTTACGGCGGTCCTTCTGTTCCCTCTGGGTATCAGTCACTTTCTGGTACTTTTTCGGGAGCATCTCCTCAACCCATTGAACAAGGGTTATTAACTGGAAGCAATGGCACTAAGCCGTTGAGTGTAGAAGATATTCTCATGATGTCAAGTACTATTCCTAATCCTCAATTATCGCCTGGGGGGCAACCTCAATGACAGTACATACCTACGGGACAGTACGTTCCTCAAGGTCAACCCCAGACTCAATATGTACCCCAAGGTCAACCCCAATATCAATATGTACCTCAAGGTCAACCCCAGTATCAGTATGTGCCTCAAGGGTATCAACCCCAAGGTCAGTACTCGAACCAAGGTTTCCAACCACCCTCCGGTCAATCATATGTTCAAGGAACGGGAAATGTACCTTTGAATTATCAATCCTATCCTCAACCCGGTTATGGTCCTCAATATTCTCAACTTGTTATGGGTCCGTACCCCGGAATGAATTTAGTGTGGGATCCATCGCAAAATCAACAGGTCTTGCAGCCAAATGTACAATTGTCATCTCAAACTGGACAACCCTTAGTTTCTGGTACACCCCAACAACCTGTCCAGTCTACTATTCAAACTTCTGTACCTTCGATAGTTTCTCAGCCTGGGCCTAGTACGCCTCGTACTCCGCCTCAAACGACTGCTGCAACTGCCGCAACATCTTTTCAATCTACCCCACCTACTTCTGGAGTATCGACAGCTCCGGTTTCTATTATTCCTGTATCTACTCGTCAGACATCTTTACCTCCATCTGGATCCACGATTCAAACTTCGGTTCAAATGCCTGTAGGAAAACCTGGTTCAAGTACGGTTGTCACAAGTCAACCACAATTTACTTATCAACCGTACCAGGGACAGTACCAATTCGGTCCTGCTGTGCAGCAGCCAGTCTATCAGTATCAATCGTTCCCTGGGTACACATATCAACAACCTCAACAACCCTAGTATGGTCCGGTTAATCCTGGTTCTCCGGGAGGATACAATATCCCAAATGCAATTCCTATTCCTAGTTATCCTGGATATCCTCCTCCTGGGGCTGGTCTCATGACCCAGAGTTTTAGGGACCCTAATCGTCAGTTACCATTTATCGCAACTTTGGACTTGCCTGACTTGTCGCGCCTAACGAACGATCCGATTAATTATCTTCCGTTTTGGCCGCCAATGCCGAATAAGTTGCCTAGTGATATTCCTAAGTTTGAAGGCAAATCAGGAGAGGACCCGTCGAACCATGTGATGAGTTATGACCTCTGGTGTGCGTCTAACTCCATTTTAGATGATTCAATCCGTCTAAGGCTTTCCCAGCGCACTCTAATTGGTCTCGCGGCCAAGTGGTACATTGAGTTACCATGAGGCACTTTTTATAATTTTAGTCAGTTAGCTACCTCGTTTTTAACTCATTTTCAGTTGCCAGTCAAATATGACAATGGCACGGAATTATTAACTTCATTAAAGCAATCGGCGTCCACTTACATTTCAGATCACATTCATGAATGGAGACGTTGATGGCGTTTAGTGAAGGTTTTTATTCCGGATCAGATCTTGGCTGAATGGTTTGTAAAATATTTGTTGCCAAAGATCACTGAAGATGTAGCTAAGGCCGAAGTCATTACTGAAGAGCAAGTAATTGCTCAAGCACAGTACCTTGACTTGGTCTATACTCAGTCAGGTACGTTACACGAGAAAATCCCCGATCTTCCCAAGCAAAATCAAATCGCTGCAGCTCCTTCAGGGTCTCATGCCGCTGATGGTATGATTGGTACTGTTAACACTAAAAGTAAGAAGAAGTCTTCCAAGAATTCTTCTCCTATCATAACCTTGCCTATCATCTACAGCCAAATGAAAATCCGGTGGCAAGAAGAAAGGGAAGAAGAAGAATAAAATGGACAAAAATTCAAAAAAGAAACCTGAAAAATCGGAATCCAATAGTGAAAAACGCAAACCTCGTTATCCTTGTCTCATTTGTGACAAAGAACATTTTACAAGAGACTGCCCTCATCGTGCAAAGGTTGTGAAGATTGCCAAAGGTTCCCAAACGCCTGATGTTTTGAAGGATCCTTTTCCAAGTCAAGACAGCAAGATGATAGGTTCTTCCTCGAGTGCCAATGAAGAACCCATACTGATGATGTCCCATGTTAGGATTGCGACTTGATCGCATGATTATGGTAGTAAAAGTCCTGTTGATGGTAAAGAAGCAGAATCTTCTCATTCTAACCCATCAACCTCAGCTCCCGGTTCCGATCCACTACAGATCGAGAAACCTAATCCAGACTTGGTAATCAAACCACCCGCCAAGGGTATACTTCGAAAGTCAGCTTTCAATCCACATGCAAGAGTGGCTCAGAACTATAACATTGTTGAGGATTTAGCTGTTTCACCCTCAGCAATGTCGACTTTGGAAGTGCTGCAATCATGTCCAGCACAACGTAAATTACTTTTGTCGGCTATAGGAGCTGTTGACGTTCAGGACTCAAACCTAATAATTTTCGATCTAGAAAATAGTACACCGCGCTTACCTCATCAAATGGCTTTCCAGATTCCAGTGATAGTAAAAAACAGGGCTATTCATAGGACTGTGATTGATGAGGGAGCCTCAACGTGTATTATGTCGATACAGTGTTGGAGATCGCTTGGTTCTCCTTCACTAAATCAATCCCCGACGATTCTAAAGGCCTTTGATGGCCATGGGTTTCATCCTTTTGGCATTCTAGAGGATTGACCTATAGGGGTTGAAGGAAAAATAATTAATCTAGATGTGGAGGTGGTTGATGCCCTTCTAGATTACAACCTTCTCTTGGGTTGTAGTTGGTCTTACGCTATGACAGCTGTCGTTTCATCGGTCTTTCGGGTTATAAAGTTTCCTTATAATGGAAAGATCGTAACAATAGACCAGCTGGTTTAATTTTCATCTGACCCAGCCTCTTCTGAAAGTATTCAGCATGTCGGTAAAATGACTATCCCGTATAAGGATGTTGGAGTAGGACTAGTTAAAGATGCCGGTTTACTGGGAACTTTTCCTTTTCCTCCGATCAACGCATCGTCTTCATTTGCAACCATTCATATGATTTCGTCAGACACCATTGTTTATGATGATCCTTGGATCGTTCCTTCTGAATTTGAGATAGACTCATTTGGTGATGTTATGCCTTTGAGTCCATATGAAATTGCGTATGAGGCCGTGCAATCGTTTACCGACCCATCTTCAACCAAAATTGACTTAATGAATGTGGTCCGTGAGGAATAAATTTTCACATCAAGCTCGAATTCAATCACGTTTTCTGAACTTGTTCACTCTGATGAGCAAATTCGTGAAATCCTATGTGTAGATGATTTACCATGGGAAGATCTCCATCACAGATCTTAATTCTTACTCGAGAATGATCGTTTTGAAAATGATTTTTCATCAATTTTTACGACTGAATATGTCAAGGAACCTCAGAATCCAATGAAAAATCCTGATTCAGAGTTAAATTTGGGAAACATCTCTCGAACTATTCCTATTGACATTTCGGTTAAGCCTGGAATTGTTGAGAACATTCATATAGGTGCCTCATGTACAGAAGACGAAAATCAAATATATAAGGCCCTATATCAAGAATTCCGCAACGTGTTCGCCTGGTCCTATGAGGAAGTGCCAGGAATTGACCCTGCAATTGTTGTTCATGAAATCAAGACTTACCCGGACGCTAAACCCATCTGGCAACGTTTGCGTCAGATTCACCCGAGAAAAGTTGCTGCTATCAAAGCAAAAGTTGAAAAATTACTCAAAGCAAGTTTCATTTATCCGATCCCGTTAACGGATTGTGTATCGAATATTGTTCCGGTTAACAAAAAACAAGGGACAATAAGAATATGTATCGATTATAGGGACATTAATTGAGCCTGTCCAAAGGACAAATACCCAACCCCCTATATCGATCAAATCATTGATGATTGTGCTGGCAGCGAAATATTCTCCTTCATGGATGGTTTTTCCGGATACAATCAAATCAATATTCTACTTGCCGATCAACCAAAAACGGCTTTCATTTGTCCATGGGGGACATTTGCTTATTGCAAATTACCTTTTGGGCTCAAGAATGCCAGAGCAACTTTTCAAAGGGCCATGTCTTATGCATTTCATGACATCAAGCACATTATGCAACCCTATCTTGATGATTTGCCTGCTCATTCATTACATCGAGCTGATCATCTCATCCATTTACGAGCAATCTTTATGAGGTGTAGGCATTATCGGATTCGGTTGAATCCACACAAATGTGTTTTCTATATAGAAACGGGTCAATTGCTGGGGTTTGTTGTTTCGAAAGCCGGCATTCGCGTCGATCCCTCGAAGGTCGAAGCTATTGTCAAATTGCCTCCTCCTTCGAGTCTTCGCCAACTCCAAAGTTTGCAAGGGAAAGCAAACTTTTTACGACGATTCATTCCTAACTATGACGAGGTTACCAAGCGTTTTACCCGGTTGTTGAAACAGAATACTCCATCTATTGGGATGAGATAGCTCAGAAATCTTTTGATGCACTAAAACATGCGTTGACCCATGCACCGTTATTGCATCCTCCCAACTACAACCAGGACTACTTCTTGTATCTCGCCACCTCTCATTCCACCATTGGAATGGTCTTAGTTCAGGAAGATGAATTCGGTACTGAACATGTGATATATTACCTTAGTCGAACTTTAAATCCAACTAAGCTAAAATACTCACATGTGGAGAAATTGGCATTGGCAGCTGTTCAAGCTGTCCAACGTTTTCGTCACTACATTTTACTACGTAAAACTACAGTAATTTCTGATTGCAACCCTATGATTTACATTTTGACCAAGCAATTGCTAGGGGGAAAGTACTCTAAATGGATTTTTATCCTGCAGGAGTTCGACTTGGAATTTGAAAAATCTAAGTCTAAGAAATCTTTAGTTTTTACGGAGTTAATGTGTGACTTCCCGTGTGCTGACACGGAAACTATGGCGGAAGAGCCCATTGCGGACGAATCCTTGTTTCTAATCAGCATTTTAGATCCATGGTATGGGGATATCATCGTTTATCTCCAGACCCAATCTTTTCGGACGGAAATTTCAAGGACAGAACGTCGGAAAATACGATTCCAGTCCCAACAATTCAGGATTATTGGAGATACTCTTTATCGCCGTGGGGCGGACTCTGTTTTTTGACGTTGTTTAACTCACGAGGAAGCTGAAAGGGTTCTAAATGACTGTCACTTTGGAGTGTGTGGCGGTCATATGTCTGGGTATGCCACAGCCCAAAAGATATTGCGCGCTGGCTACTTCTGGCCGTCTTTGTTTAAAGATTGTATTAACGCGGTCCGAAAATGCCACAACTGCCAAATTTTTGATCGAAAGATGTGCACTCCACCTGCTCCTCTCCACCCTATAATTACCGTTGGTCCTTTTTCCAAATGGGGTATCGATTTTATTACATATAACCCTGACTCGGCTGGGGGGCATGCGTATATCATCCTTGCTGTAGATTATTTTACCAAGTGGGCCAAGGCAATGACTACATTTGAGGAAGACGGCAAGACAGCTGCAATTTTCATGTTCAATCATATAATTGCTAGGTTTGGTGTCCCACAAGCGATTATCACTGATCATGGGCATCATTTTCGAAACGTTATGATGACCGAACTTACAGGCCAGCTTGGTTTGCATCACGATAGTTCAACTCCTTATTATCCACAAGCTAATGGTCTGGTTGAATCCATCAACAAAGTTTTAGTCATCATGATCCGACAAATCATTGGGATTCATCAGTCGAATTGGCATAACATGCTATTTTCAGCGCTTTGGGCGTATCAAACCTCAGTAAAAACATCAACAGGGTTCACTCCTTTCCAACTAGTTTATGGTCTGGAAGCTGTGTTACCCATTGAATGCGAAATCCCATGATTGCAAATGGCCATCGAGTTACTTCCAACTACTTCCGAAGAGGAAAAACGTTTGTTATACTTGGCCCAATTAGATGAGAATTGACGTGATGCTGCATTGGCAATCGAAACTCACGCAAAACGTATAAAAGCTCAGTATGATTGAAATGTGACCCCTCGAAATTTTTCGGAAGGAGATCTAGTCTTAGTGTACGATCAAGCTAATGATAAATTAGGCGCTGGAAAATTCATTCCTATGTGGCATGGTCCCTATGTTGTCAAGCGAAAGCTAGCAAAAGGGGCCTATGAATTGGTAGACTTTGATGGGGACTCTTTAGGTAAACCTAGAAATGGTATTTACCTGAAGAGGTATTATGCTTAAAGAATGGGTATGGAGAATTTTTATTTAGGATAGTTTTTCTTTCTAGCTGGTGTGTTTTAGTTTAAAAAGTGTGCTTAGCTTAGAGAGTGTTTTTCGTCATCATTCCTACTTATCTTGGTTTTACTCTTGGTATTGCAGATGTCGATGCCTCTCCAAACGTACATTGGTTTCGCTGATGGTGCTTGTCATAATATACGGAACATTTCTTCCGCAGCTTGGGTTATCTATTCGCCCTCTGACGAGTTGGTATCTATGCATGGGGTAAGCCTCGATCAAAAAATGAACAACATTGCTGAGTATAGTGCAGTGATTGAGTTATTATCTAAATCTATTTCAT
The DNA here is from genome assembly GCA_031772625.1 of Pinus tabuliformis. Lineage (NCBI taxonomy): Eukaryota > Viridiplantae > Streptophyta > Pinopsida > Pinales > Pinaceae > Pinus > Pinus tabuliformis. The sequence continues at coordinate 1,067,258,970 of CM062815.1, forward strand.
TTGGGATTCAGAGTTTGATAGTGAGGTTAGATTCTGAACTTGTTGTATTACAGCTTAATAGAGTGTATGCCATTAGAAATCCAGTGTTATTGAGATTATTTTTGAGAGTTCATCTCTTGGAACGTGAATTTTATTATATTGAATACCAGCATATTCCAAGATCTTTAAATACATTAGCAGATGCAATTGCTTCTCGAATGTTAAGTAGACATTTGCAATAATCATACATGTAAATTTAAAACCATTCCATAACATGATTTACAAGATAAGCCAGTAATAGTGATATATATGTATAGGAGTGTGTCAAAAAATACGTCTTCCTCAATCATAGGTTGAAAAACACCTTATGATCGGCATAAATGATAAGTACAAAAAGCAAAAATGTCATATGTGCCCACAATAGGCGATCATCCTATCACTGGTGATGATCTCGATAAGAAACCACTGCACGGGCCACCTTACAAAGGAACCTCCTAAAAGGTCCTGGGACCCAAATCACATAGCGCTGAAGTCTACGAGGAATGTCATTTATGCTGGTCTCCAGAATATCTCCTGTCAAGCGCTCTAGATGACTCTCCAACTCGGCCAAAGTCTCTGCTGATTCGTCCTATAGGGCTGGCGAGGCTGCAACTGGTTGTTTCCTCTCGTAAGGCCGGAGAGCGGCTGGTCGTTGTGGACCCGCATCTGCATTTGAAACTTTTACTATCAGTTTTGGGACGATAGAAAAATAAAAAAAATAAAATAGGAAAATGTTGAAAATGATTTTACCTGAGTCATCCCATTGCTCTCCTAGTGGAAGAGCCATGTCTTGGTCACCACGAAAATCTACCCCAGCGTAAGGGAAGTCCTGAATAGAAAAAACCTGGTTTTCCAACCATTAGAAATAATCAGGTTTGAATCAAACAACCTCTGTCCCCTTGTCCGGATGACGGGCCATAACTGCAACCCATCGCATCAGTTTGGGCTCTCGAGGAAGCCCAGCTCCAACAGTAAGGTGCTACGGGATCAACATTGGAACCCTCTCCAGACCAAAGCTCACAACCAAAGCTCCATAACCAAAGGTCTTTAGTTGTCTGTTCTTGAATCTGGTCAGTTGGCCTTTTACATTGGCCAACACAGCATCGCACCAGTTGAAGATGGTGCCTCGAAAGCAGTCAAATGCCATCCGCATCTGGGATCTGGTGGCAATATGTAATGCGGCACTCCCACAAAGTCTGGTGACAGTAAACGCGATCACCATGAGTTCAAGAAGAGATATGGTTTTAATGTCTATCCCTTTGTCTCTAGCCTGGCTATTGCAGAACTCTAGCCGGAGGCTATCGACAGACTTGCCACCTGGCCTAGTCCCGAATAGAGTCAAGTCTTCGCCTCTCTTAGGAAAACCGGTCAAGAAGTATATGTGTGCCGGCTCAATTTCGAGCTGGTGGCCACCAACGAAGAAGCACTGGTCCTGTATGCTCCATCTGTCAACTAGCCACTGTAAGAAATCCACCTGGGCCCTCATGCCAGGTATGGCCCAGAATTTGTACGAGTCGCATGCCTTCAATGCATCAATCGAAGGTTGGTGATTCAACGTGGCAAGATCCACGTCCTCATGCTCTCATTCACACCAATCTAGCATGATGTACGCTCTACATCCAATAAAAAGACAAATTAGAATGCTAGAAATTAATTTGTTTGGGTCAAATTTGAGAATTTTTGGGTTAAAAACCCTTGTTGCGGGGAACGCACCCTTTGTGTTAGAGACAGTGCGCGGGTCTGCACCTTGCCTACATGGAAGGTGCGGACCCCTGACTTTTCCCCATTGAGAAAAAGTCGGGGTCCGCGGGCTGCCAGTGTTACGCCTGGGGGCCCCCGCACGGGTTTTTAGCCTAAAAACCCTCCAAAAAATGAAATAAAAGCCTAAAACAAAAAATGAAACGATTAAAAATGAAGAGTAGGATGATGTGGATTACCTGGAGAAGACGACGTTCGATTTCGACGGTTGGATTTTCCGCAATCTTCATGGGAAATTTCTGAACAAAAGCACTATTTTCTCACCCAAATCTCAAACGGTAAAATGAATTGACGAAAGCCCTTTTTATAAGTTTTTTGAGTAAATAAATTGCAAATTTGTTTATGTTTCACTTTGGAAAGGTATTTTTTGCAACATTTTTATCATTTCAAATAGGTATGAGTAATGTTTGCATTTTTTGTTCAGGATAACGGATTATTCAGGCGAAATCTATCATTTTCGACGAAAAAACATTTAGAGTCACCTTTAAGCTCTTTTCTGACTCCTAAAACATGAAAAGATCGCCGAGTTTTTATTTTTAAACTCGTTAAAACGGAACTAAAAAGACGGTCCACTTACAGCTCTTTTCTGACCGTAAAAACATGAAAAGATTGCCGGATTTTTGTCGTTTCAAATTCGATATTGGTTATAAAAAGACGTGTCGTTGATCGCTTTTTTACTTTTTCGGATCAGGGGCACTAATTAAGAAAATTACTCCTTGGTTGTAAAGATCAAGCGATTCTCTCAAGTATTATTTTATACTTTTTCGGGCTTGGGAGACACAAATTTACGAAAAAGGTCAACCCTGGAGTCTTCTTAAGTTTTTTCAGACTCTCTAAAATTGAAAAACGCCAAGTTTCTCCTATACTGGACTCGTTAAAATTTCACAGTAAAGGACCTGTTCAATTACCAACAAGAACGAACCACTCCTTCTTAAGGTTCGAATTTAAACTAAGTTGGACTCATATGAAGGATGAGCTTATAATCAAGCAAATGTTATCCTCCTCAAGCTTGTAAAAAATAAAGAGGTACTTGCCAGAAATGGTGGGGGAAAAGAGAGAAAAATGAGCCTGTTTGTCGTACTTTGTAACCACTCTTGAACACGACACTTTTATTCACCTGGGTTTGGAAATCTGTTGCCTAACAGTTGATCAAACCACATTGAAAGTCTTCAGCCGGTTTCTGGGTATTAACTTTGGGTCAATTATCACCAAACCATCTGTTGTGTCGTTATGTGTTCAAGAGGTCACTACCAATAAGCCATTCATCTGCAAAATATTTGTCATCCATCTTGACCATCCCTGAGTCAGTCCTTGCAACTAAATTTCTTCAACTCGATCTATAATTTCGTGTTGTAGACTTGCCTGCGACGGATCGCTTTCTATCGACTTCAGCTCATTATCTAGAAAGATGATCTAGAAATCGTCAGTACCTTGGGATATGCATGCCTCAATGGCAGGTTTCTCGCCTTTGATGACAGGTTGCATCATTGACCTTCGATCAAAGCATTCCATGACATGTTCGACATCAACACATTTATTCACATCTCATGGATTGTACTGGGTACTTTGAGAGCCATTGACATCACTGGTGGTTTCTCTCACACTTGTTAACAATTTACATCATTGACTGGTAATCAAGTGGTTTCTACCATGTTCGACATCAACACATTCATTCGCATGGATAGAATCGTATTGTTTCGGGAAGTAGAAATGAAGACCCTGGATCTAGTTTCCACAATCCAGGCTGCGAGGAATTTTGTATTCATTATATGATGGACTATTCATAAACAGATGGTTGCGTCCATACTGTGTCCACATGAGTCTATACTTGTGATGTATTACAAGATCACTCCTGTATCAGAGCAGTAGTTAGTTTTCTAAGTCAGTTTTGATCTGAGTATGGGAATGCCTACCTCAGCGATGATATGATCTCATATATATATCTTGCATTGAATGTTTTTACAGGTTTCGACCGGGCTCTCCACAAGATGATCCTCAAAATCATAAAGTACTTCACTCTTCCTAAATGATGAATGAAATCCTCATCTACTACAGACTTCGCACTTTAGGGGGCAATCTGTTACACAAAAATATCGTCACCATGATTATTTGTAGTCAATATGGGTCTATCATCACTTGTACTGTCCTCCTAAGCAAGTCTCAGGCCTCAGCTCTTCAAGTCAAGCTTTGAAAATGAGAGAAAGACATTGAAAATCAACAAAGCTCTGGTTCCGCACTTTCTCTCACTGTTGCCTGCGGTCCCGCACCTCCTGTTTACAAAAACAGCGGACCTGCCCGCTCTGTCCCTAAAGGAGTGGGTGAGGACCCCTGTGAAAGTAAAAAAGGCACAAGTTTATTCTAAAAAACTCACTTTGGGTTAATTCTAGATGATTCTAGAAGGAATTTTGACGTGGATTGGTCGCTCTTAGGTGGCTCATGCATCCCAAAAGAGAAGGAGCTAATCCCTTGATGAGAGGAGCTATCCCTTTGAAGGAGGGATTTATCCCTTTGAAGGAGGACCTAGTAACTTCCCTCCATTGCACTATAAATTAAGGCATTGGGCTGGTTGCTAGGGAGGTTAGAAGCTGAACATTTTTGAGGGTAAATGCTGGTGAAATTGAGACTTCCTAGTTAAGCTTGAGAGGAGAGATCACATACCTTTTTGGCTTCATTGGGAAGAGAGTGAAACTTGTCAAAGTAGAGGAGACTTCTTGTTGGACCCTGGGAGGAGCTTATACAGCGTCAAGGCACAGGTTGTAAAGTTCTTCTTTGATTTGAATTAATACAATCATATTCATTTTTCTCAACAAATTGTCTTATGTCATTTGTTTCATGAATTCCTTGATCTTCATGTTAAATATGTTTTATGATATTGGCTTTTCAGGTGTTATTTAATTTGTTTTCTTGTTTGTGTTTGCAGATTCGAAACAAGGGAGCTCACTTGGATCAAAGGAGCGAGGCTTCCACAAACTTGCATTGGACCCAAGGTAGGCCTAAAACACTTGTTTGACTTTGTTTATAAATGCATATTTAGAGAAAGATAGTTTTTGATTGGCTTGCTTGTCACTAGGTCTCTTTAGATTCTAGGAAGGTCTATCTTGTCCGCAAGATCGACTCATTCTGTGTGACACTAAGCATCCCCAACTGAGACAGTCATTCTATCAAACACTTGGCATCAATGCAACCTACAGGTCTAGGATACAAGACAGAGCATAAATGACTTAAAAAACTTACAAACATAACCAGAAGGATCACCTCCCTCTCCATTGAACTACTACATCATCAATTAGTTCTTGCATCAATCCATTTAAAAGTTACAAGTAAATACATGAAATAACCATGACATGAACCAATCATTTAACCATGCTTATAACCAGTATGAAACCATGTAAATATTAGAGATAAGAAAACCATTAAATCCACATATAAATAAGTGAAAAAGTAAGAGAAGTTAGCTTTTATTAATCATAGGCAAATTTGACCAGGCTCGGGACTTCCACGTACCACCCGGCCATAGACATGGCTGAACCCAATCTCTCTTTCATCCAGACACCTTCGTGCCATATTCCAAGCATGAATGTGGGATCTCATAGAAAAACCAAATCAGGAACAACCAAGGGAACCTAAAGGTTAAACCACCTCCACCCTCACCAAACCGTGATCACACCAAAATCGGTGCTCCAATTACAACCGAATAGAACTTGGAATGTCATCCGGAATCCATCACTATCCTTTAGGAATTTTTTGTCTCCTTGTCTCTCAAGCTTTAACGCAATCCAAACCCGGATCAATAGGCCCTAAACCGAGACATCTCCCTCAGGCTTTATCGTGTATCCCGCCAAAACTGGTTAAGGGATTCCTAGGCCTTTGGGAATGGAACTTGAGACCACCTCTGCCTTGGATTACAAAATCCATCCCGAAAACCAAATCTCAAAAACCTAAATAGACATCCCAACATACCATGGCATTTGGAAAAAGGCTAGGCTAGGCTGAAAACGACTGTCATAACCTAGCAAAACCATGCCACCGAAAGCAAGAGGACCATACACCAACATACAAAGAGATGCATGTCCAAACTAGCTAGGAAATCACACATACAAAAGGTTACTTACAAGTATTCCTGTTGAAGTTGCTTAATCCTGCTTTCCTTTCCTTGATCTTCTTGCTTTCCCTTTCTTTTGCTTGTTTTTCCTTCCTTGCTGCAAAGCTAGAATACTCCAAGAAAACTCTAAGTGACCAAGAGAGTGAAAGAGAGAGAATAATGAGCGAGCTCTGAACTTGAACTTGACAAAAGCCATGAACTGGTCCTCGGGAGCCTTTTTATGTACGAGGCCTCTAATTTCTCCATTTTCCATTATTTTCCTTCAATTTCCTCCCCACACACAACCTATGACCTTTCACCTAACTTTTCTCCTAATTTCCTTTATTTTCATAAATAAATGTGCCAAAATGCCTTTTTTCCTTAGCCTTTGCCAATTTTCCTTAGCTGAAACACACATTGAGTGATGCCCACTAGGATATCTTTGCCCAACATTTAGTTTGGAATAAGTGTCCCTTAACCATGGTCTTATTTTGCCTTTATTAACTTTTATTGCATGAACGTTTCACCAGGGCTATTATATATAGCCTCCACAAACTCAGTTTAGAATTGGGAGCATTGTGAGAGCAAAGCAAAAGTGCTTCTCAAAATGTATTTGAAGGAAAATATTATTTTTCATATCATAGAATATAAGAGACATTGGATATTTTTGTAGGGGTCTTTAGACCTATGTTTTCATCATACATTATGTATCATGTAAATGATAATAGTTCTCGGTAAATGAGTATGGAAAATTAAATGGGTGGTTGAGAGCGGGTACAACCGCTCCAACCACATCTATCATGTATAAATATACACTAAGATTAATAGAAACCTAGATTGTAATCCCCTTCCCAATATATGTTGTTCTTTGTGTATGTACATGTATGTTCTCATTGTTCTAATATAGTAGGTTCATTCTTCTTTTATGCTCACATCATCTAGCATCGCTGCATTTACATTTGCCTCGGTGATAGCAACAACAGATGGAGGTGGATCGAACCTATAAAATAAAAAGTGAAGAAGATGAGATTAAACTATAACGTTGCAAATGTTGCTCAAGAAAATATTATTGCCTAAAAAAGTGTCTGCGAATGTCAATGTTCATGGAAAACAACCTGCAAGAAGTGAGAGAAATTCTAGAAAAAAAATTGAGAAATATTAGTTTGAAAAAAAGACTTGTTGGTTGATCCATCACCCTTTCTGAAGATGCTTCCATTGAAATGAAGACTTCTAGATCGTTGTTGAGGGGTTTTGTGACTTTTCCTTTTTCACATGGCCCACTTCGATGTTGCATAAATAGGAGAAGAGTCCCAAACTCAAGAAACTCATCGAGCACCAGAAAATTGAGTTTCAAATGTAAGATTTTGTTACCTAAATGTTGGTGTTCATAGCGGCATGTAATGCTACATTCCCAATTATTGTCTAAGCCAATAAAATTATTTGATGCATTGGTCGACTGGTCAAATTGTCATATAAATCGACTAGGTTTATAAATGCACTAAAATCAAAGATATTGGCACGTGGATGTCAACCTACATTTTAGAATGACCATTTTTGTGAGAATTTGGAATGCGGCTGCTCTTATATAACCGAATGGGTGACTAAACTTGTTTGATTTTGGAGTGGCCTTTGACATGATGTTTTGACTCTAACCGAATCACTTAAATTGCACTCTAGTGGAATATTCCAGGCAAGACTTTATAGGTTGAAGAATTATTGTTTTTCGACGAATTAAACACTTGTCAATTTCAGTTAATTATCTAAACTGTGATGATAGAATCTATTTTTGATCTAGATCTTTTAACTTCAAGGATGCATACAGAATTGCATATAAAAGAGCATGTTAACCAAGTAACTTAAAACAAATGAAAAGAAGCAGAAATCATAAAGCAACCATGAGATCAAAGGCACACAAATGATTTGATTATGGAGTTCACCCAATGTGGGCTAAGTCTCCGGGCCCTGCTCAAAGTAAGGAGGCCTTCTTTCATTAAGTGGGAACAAAGAAATGAATTACAATCAAATTTACATAAATGACCCTTATACCTCCAATATCGATCATGGATGAAAAATTCAGAGCTTAGATGCAGAAACGAACATCACCATTGGATTAGTGGTGCGAAATCATATAAAAATGACTATAAATTTGTCCTTTTCTGACATTAGCACTTCTGGACCCCAAAGGAATCTTCTCAGTATCAACAAAGATACATTGTTTAGGGTTCCACCCCTTGGACTGCTCCTAGTCCCGCCCTAGACCCTGCTCCACTATCTATCGGTCCGGTCGAATGGAAAGTTTGGGCTTAAGCATTACTTCATGGGCGAAGGTTTCAACGGACGAGTCGTTAAGCCGTTGGTCAACGATACTATGTTAAGGCACTATGGTGGGGGAGGTGTAGAACCTCTATTTTACACCCATTTGTCTACCATTTTCCTCCACTTTTCCTTATCTTTCCTTCACTTTTGCCTCATTTCCACCATAAAACCTCTCAGATCATTACATTCAGTGTCAATAAGCATGATCAAGCAAGTTTTGCTAATGGATGACTATTTGTTTAGTTTTTGACTTACTTGCAGGAATCCCGCAGCTATCTGATGATCCCGCAGCTATCTGAAGATCCTGCAGCCTTTTTGTTAAACACTATGATCCACGTGTCAGTTTGCTAGACGGGCCACATGGGCACTCAGGTATCAGTGTGGTCGAGGTTCCTATCCTATTGTTCCAACCATCCACGTCACTTTCATCCATGGTCAAAGCTGGTTTAACCACGGTCAACTCAAAGTGGTTTAACGGTGTTTGAAAGCTATTTGGTCACGTCATCTCCAATGGTGATTTGTCCAGGTTCTAAAGACGGCAGGGGACGCAATCCAACAGGGATTTATTATCCATGATGACAGGAACCACCAAACTCGTTTATGCAACCGTGATGTGTCAAAGAGCCATTTAATACGCATGACTGTTATCGTTTTTATGTTAACTAGCTGTACGCAAAGGATAGCTTAGAAATTCCTATAAATTGATGCGTCTGCGTACGCTCAAAGAACTTTTGATTAGTTGTATTTTGCTGCACTCGTGTTGAATTTAGAAGCGTTTGTGAACTCTGTTTTCTAGTGCTATTCCAGCACTCTGTTTTGTAAACTTTTTACAAATGGAGAAATCAATATAGCACTGTTTTGAAGTTTCCAGATCTTTGAGTTCTCTTGTGGCTGAATGAACAGAGGGCCCCTGCTCATCTCAGCCTTTGTAAAGTATTTCATGTGCAGCATTTCATTATTTTCTCATTTGTTTCCTTAAGCATGTATAGTTTTATTTACTTGTTTTCCTTTATTTTCAGCTGATCAGTGTTATTTCTTTGCAGGTTTCTTTTAGCCCGGGATTTATTTTCATATGTGTTGTGTTTGCTTTACAGCTAATGGTATTTGAAGTTGACAATTCAAGTGCTGCCTTTGTCTTTATAGTTAGTTTTTAATCTTATTTCTCAAAAAGCTGTTAACATACATGAATGATCTTCATCATAAACTACTATCTTTTAAGATCAAAATATCACTAACTTGCAGCTTGTTTGGGTGCTTTTTGGACTGTTCTTAAGCTACTTTCTTTCCGTACTTTACACAGTACATGTGCTTTGAAGTATTGAGTTAGAAAGAGTAAATCATCACCACTAGTCTTTAAAGTAGAAGTTTTTGATTTTAAAGTGCTTCCTAGACTATTTCCTCACTACTTTCTAATCATGCTTTCCATAGTACATATGGCTGAAGTAGAGAATTAGAAATAGCAAATTATTATCATTAGTCTTTCAAGCATATTTTTCTCACTTTTATAATTCCACTTAAGCTACTTTCTTTCCGTGCTTTACACAGTACATGTGCTTTGAGGCATCGAGATAGAGAGAGATAATCTTTATTCTTGGGTTTTAAAAGTGATTTTCTTTTCCTTTTATTAGCAGCAACTTGAACAGTGTCTAGTGCCATTGGTAGTGGTCATTTGCTTTCAAGTTTATTTCAAGTCATTTCAATTTCATTTATTCATTCCAAGCATTTCCTTTCAAGCAAATAGTTAGAGATCACTCAACACACACTTCCACTCATTTAGAATTCACTCTACACACACACCATCACTCACTTGTTTATAAATTTTCATTCCATCTAGGAACATAATTAAACCACAACAACACCCCCAACGATAAGAAAAACTCTAAGAGGATACTTAAGTACATATAGTACACCTTCACTTCATCAGCTTACGAGCCCCGGGTTGACAATAAATACTAGCAATTTAGATAACACTAAATTGACTAAACATTTTGGCGCCGTTGCCGGGGAAGTGAAATTAAGTAGCCATATTCTTAGAAAAAAAAAAAAAAAAACAACAACTTCAAGAAAAGAAGTTAATAACCTATCTAAGTATGCTCTCCTCTTGCACTTTGAAGTGATCTGGAGGATCAGAAAGGAAAAGTTATTAATCTAATAGTTTCTTAAGTATGCTCTCTTCTTGCACCTAGAGTGAACTGGAAGATCAGAAAAAGAACTATTTAACTTGACTTGAGGATAAAATAAAAATGACATGCATAGAGCTAGAGATTCTAGGGGAAGGTTTTTAGCTAGAGCTCGAAGTTCAATTTTTACAAGTCCATCTGCTTCAAGAGATAGACAAGAGATACCTCCCTTATCTCCAACCGAAATTCCTAGTCCTGAAATTCAAGAACCAAGAGTTGACTCTCCTATACCTTCTATTGAGTTTGAACAAGGAAGAGACTCTTCTCTTTCTCCTACCAGACAACCAATTGTAATTGAGGAAATAGACTCACCTGAAGAGGAAGGAGAAATCTCTTCTCATTCACCCTTTGTAGAAGAACCAGAAGATTTTGAAATCCCTAGGAGAATCATCATGGTAGAGGAAGAAGGAGGCGGTAGAGGTAGAGGTAGAGGAGGAGGAGGAAATAACAATAACAATGGAGGAGGTAGAGGTCCCATTGGAGGAAATAGAGATGGGGATAACACATTTGGGTTTCCCATTGTTGATGAGGACTCCCGAGCCACCATGAAAAACATATCACCATCCGTCCTCCCAAATTTTCATGGATTAAGAACTGAGGACCCTGAAACATTCTTGTTTGAATTTGAAGTTGTGTGTCGAACTTATGACTATCTGGATGATACTCAGAAACTCAAACTGTTCCCATCAACATTAAAAGATCAAGCTTTGAAATGGTTCATGGGATTAGTTACTCAGTCCATTAGGACCTGGGATGAAATGAAACAAACCTTTTTGGATAGGTATTTGGACTATTGTATGCCTACTGATCATAAGGGTGAAGTTTTTAAAATGATGCAAAAAGAAGATGAGAGCTTAGAAGATTTACTTGAGAGATTTCAATATAATTTAAAAAGAGCAAAAATGAGCACCTTGGATGAAGAGACCTTAAAAGCCCTCTTATTAAAAGCCATTAGGGATGAGTGGATAGATATCTTAAACATGATGGGGAAAGGGGATATTTCTCAACTTCCTCTCAGTGATATAGCAGAACTATGTACCCATCTCTCAAGAGGCAAATCAAAAACTCAAAAAGGGCCTAGAGATCCTTCTCTCCTTAGGGCAAATAAATCTGCAACAGGATCAGTGAGTAGGGCTGAAATCGGTAATATGCTAGATGAATTTAAAACTGACATCTTAGGGAGTCTTAGTGAACAAATTGATACCCTTAAGATTCAGAATAAACAAAAGGCAGAAGCCGAGGCTATGACCATTTTTTGCCCGAAGTGTAGAAAGAAGCATGCTTTAAGGGAATGTCCCTTGGAAGCACAAGTTGTGGAAACCTGTCTAATTTGCTCAGAAACCCATGAGACCAAGGAATGTCCTTCAATCCCTGGCCTCAAAGCAGTCTTTCAAGAAGATCCAAGTACGCTTGAATCTCTTTGTTTTGTTGCAAGGAAACCTTGGCAGGGGCAGCAAAATCAAGGGTTTAACAACTCTATGAATTTCCAGCCCCCACCAAATTGGAATCCTTGGCAACAACCTTGGTCACAACCACAAAATCCTTTCCAAGCATGGTTGCAAAGCATGCAAATGCAAAATCCTTATGGGAGATTTGCCCAATATCCTCAATCCTTTCAGAATCAGCAAGCTCCCCAACTTCCAAATCAAGGTCAACAATTGTCATTACCATTCCCTCAACAACAACCTCCTCCACAAAATCAAAATTCTCAACTCTTGTTACAATCTCAGCAGAGGCCAAATCAACTTCCCTCTCAACCTCAACCAAACCCCAATAATAGGAATCCTCAAAATGCTTATGTGATGGAAGGTCAACCACTTATGGAAGGTCAACCATTCCCTACCTATATGGTTGTCCCTCTCAATGAGGTCCAACTCAGATCAGGTAGAATCTTAGACCAACCTTCTACAAGTACTCAACAACCAAGCATTTCTGAGGAAGAATCTCTCAAAGCCAATAAAGGTTCTGAAGTATCCCTTCAAAACCCAAGCATTAAAGAAAAAGAAAAAGAATCAACTCCCTTAGTAGAGCAACCTACATCTTCAGCTATTCCTCCTTTTCCTGAAAGATTGCAAATTGATAAAGGAGTGGAGAAGCAGATTTGGTTGCCTGACTATAGCTTTCTAGATGAATTAAAAAATGTCTGTATCAAGATCCCCTTGTTAACAGCCATTAAGGAGATTCCCATTCTAGCAAAGACAATAAAGGAGATGAGTTTGAAAAAAACAATAAAAAGAACCAGAGACACAAAAAGGATACATCTAGTTGGAAAAATTGCAGACATTATGATGGGTAAAATTACCATGCAAAAATATGTAGATCCCGGTAGCCCTATTGTTAAAACTCATATTAATGGGGTTGAAATCCCAAATACTTTGATTGACTTAGGAGCCGCTATCAACATTATGAGTAGACATACCATGGATCAGTTAAAACTTCCTAATTTGCTGCAACTTGCAGACAAATCAATCATTAAACCTGATGGTGTATTGGAAGACATTCCAGTCTCACTAGACTCTTGGGAGTATCCAGTTGATTTTATGATTTTAACTCCCAAGAACAATCTAGGAGGACATCCTCTTATTTTAGGAAGACCTTGGCTGGCCACAGCTGATGCTTTCATAAGTTGTAGGTCGGGAGACATGTATATATCAGATGGTAATTCTACCAAGAAATTCAACTTGTATCCTCCCGCAAAGGCAATAACAGAAATAGGAGAAGATGAGTGGATTAATGATGAGGAAACTCTTCAACCTGTTCTAACCATCTCTGAAATCAGTGAGGACAGTCAAATTCTAAATACATTAGAAAATTTTGAGGCACCTTTAGAATATGACTCTTCACAATTCCAGTTAGATGCAGATATTGAATATCTCTCCTCTAGACAAATGTCTCTCTTCTCAATGGAAGAGTTTGGTAGTTCTACAGTTGAAATCTTTCCAGGAAAAACATTAAACATTAACAAAAACTTGGAAAGACTACAACAAGAAGAATTAACTAAACTGTTGCAAAAACATTCCACTGCCTTTGCATGGGAATATACCGACATGAAAGGAATTGACCCTAAGACTTGTATTCATCATATTTACATTGAAGAAAACAGCAGACCTATTAGGCAGCCACAAAGACGGATGAATCCAAATCTTAGGGAAATTGTGAAAGAAGAACTTCAGAAATTGCTCAAGGTAAACTTCATTTACCCCATTTCAGATAGCCAATGGGTTTCTCCCTTGGTTATAGTACCCAAAAAGAATGGTAAATGGAGAGTTTGCATTGACTATCGAGAATTGAACAAGGCAACCTTAAAGGATCATTTTCCTCTACCTTTTATTGATCAGGTATTAGACACTTTAGCAGGTAAAAAGTATTTCTCATTCTTGGATGGTTTTAGTGGTTACAATCAGATTCAGGTAGCACCTGAAGATCAAGACAAAACCACCTTTACTTGTCCTTGGGGGACTTTTGCCTATCGAGTACTCCCTTTTGGTTTATGCAATGCACCAGCCACATTTCAAAGGGCTGTACTAGGAATTTTCTCAGATCTGATTCATGATTGTGTAGAGGTTTACATGGACGATTTCACAGTCTATGGTAATACATTTGAAGAAGCTTTGGCAAATTTGGAAAAAGTACTGGTAAGATGTAAGGAAACAAATCTTTCTTTAAGTCATGAAAAGTGTTTTATGATGTTTACTGAAGGGATTGTTTTAGGACATCATATTTCAGGAGATGGAATCAAAGTTGATAGATCTAAAGTAGAAGTCATCTCTAAGTTACCTGTTCCAAATTGCCAAAGAGATGTTAGAAGTTTTCTTGGGTTTACTGGTTATTACAGAAGATTTATTGAAAACTTCACGAAGATAGCATCCCCTCTTTTCAAATTACTTACCAAAGATTGTGAATTTAAGTGGGATCCTGAATGTCAATCTGCCTTTGAAGCTTTAAAGTCTAGAATATCTGAAGCACCCATTTTAAGGGGTCCAAATTGGAAACTCCCTTTCCACATTTCTACTGATGCTTCAGATACAGCTTTAGGAGCTGTTTTGGGACAAAAGGATTTGATCCCTTATGCCATTTATTACACGAGTAAGAATTTGACTCCTACTGAGTTAAATTATACTGTTACTGAAAAGGAGTTTCTAGCCGTTGTTCATGCTATAAACAAGTTTAGACACTATATAACCGGCTATGAAACCTTTGTCCACACTGATCACTCTGCCATTAGATACCTCATGAACAAACCAGTCACTAATGGTAGAGTTACAAGATGGCTTTTGCTTTTACAAGAATTCAACATAACTGTGTTAGATCGACCAGGTAAGCAGAACACAGTAGCTGACTTCTTGTCTAGAATCCAAAACACTAATGAGGACTCTCCGGTAGAGGACAAATTTCCAGATGAGTATTTGTTTGCAGTAACTACCAAAACCCCTTGGTATGCTGATATTGCTAATTATTTAGTTACTGGAAAATTACCTTTACATTTATTTCCTAATGAGAAAAGGAAAATCATTCAGGATAGTTCACTTTATTCTTGGATTTCTAATGAATTGTTCAGAACAGGGCCAGATTTGATGATCAGAAGATGTGTACGAGAGGATGAGATGCCTGACATCCTTAAAGCATGTCATGACGAACCTTGTGGCGGACATTTTTCTGATAAGAGGACTGCCTATAAAATCCTTTCATCAGGATATTATTGGCCTTCTCTCTTTAAGGATGCAAAGCAATATGTTAAAAGGTGTGACAGTTGTCAGAGAACTGGGAGACCAACTCTTTCAAATGAAATGCCACTACAGCCACAGGTATGCATCGAACCTTTCGAGAAATGGGCTCTAGATTTTGTTGGACCAATTAATCCGCCATCCAAGCAAAATAGATATATACTGGTTTGTACTGATTATGTTACCAAGTGGGTAGAAGCTATAGCATTAACTTCTGCTACTGAAAATTCAGTTGTTCAATTTCTTTTCAAGGATATTTTCACTCGTTTTGGTGTCCCAAGAGAAATTGTAACAGATCAGGGAAGCCAGTTTACATCAAGGATGGTGGAAAAGCTGATGGAGGAATATAAGATTAAGCATAGAACATCTACTCCATACCATCCGCAAGCGAATGGTCAAGTAGAATCTACAAATAAAGTTCTTGAAAGCATCATCACAAAGACTGTTCATCTTCATAGAAGAGATTGGGCAGAAAGGCTTCCTGAAGCCTTATGGGCCTATAGAACTACATGGAGGAACACTACAGGACATTCTCCCTATGAACTTGTTTATGGGAAGGAAGTCCTGTTCCCCATTGAGTTCCAAATCAAGACCTTCAAGACAGCATTTCAATTGGGGATGAGCTTAACAGAAGCCCAGAAGCACAGAATGGACCAGTTAAATGAACTAGATGAAATGAGACAAGATGCAATTCTAAGAACCGATCTAGTTCAGCACCAAAGAAGCAAATGGCATGATCGACATATCAAAGAAAAGAAGTTTCAAAAGGGTGATTGGGCACTATTGTTTGATTCAAAATTTAAAGACTTCAAAGGAAAATTTCAAACTCATTGGCTTGGGCCATATGAGATTGATGAAGTCTTTAACAATGGAGCAGTTAGAGTGAAGACTATTGATGAACTTCAAACTCCCTTTATTGTGAATGGCCACCGGTTAAAAGTCTACCACAAGCCACTCTCAAGAGAGGAGTTTGTTAAGTTATTCCAAGGCGATTCTGAAATGAGGCTGGTGGAGAAGAATTCTTCTCCTCCATCAGCCTAATCTCTGTTTCTTTCAATTTCAATTTCAATTTCAATAAAAAAAAAAAAAAAAAAAAAAAAAAAAAGAAGAAAAAAAAAAAAAAGAAAAAAAAAAAGAAAAAAAAGAAAAATGAATAAATGTATGAACCTGAAAACCAATCTCTGATTGGCAGTCTCATGCAGAAAACATAAGGTGAAAATCAGGGTCACCTGACACCTCATGTTTTCCAAAAAAAAAAAAATCTCTCTCTTTCTTTCATTTCCATTTCATTTATTTCATCTCACCATTTTCTTTCATCTTACCATCTTCACTTCACCTCACTGCTTTTCACTCATTCATTCATTCATTCATTCCATTTCACTTCATTAATAAAATTTTTTTTAGACAACTAAAGTATTTTATGCAGCTAGAAGACTTCATTACAGTTTCTGCAGCCATTTGACAATCCTGCAGCCGATTAGCTTTCCTGCAGCCTTCTATATCTGCACAAGAAACACAGTTTGTCTGAAGAAAATATTTACAGTTCAAAATCATCAAAGACAAGGAGAAAAGATCATGTGCTAGCAATAAAGTTAACAAAAGGTTAGTAAATCATCAGAAGCCAAATCGAATGTGATCCGAGGTATGTTCAAAACTCTAAACCTATGGTTGTTTCATTATGCGAACTTTCTGGGTTATGTTTTGTTGGCCACTAAACGTAATGATTACCCATTTTCTTTTTCCCATGCGACTACAAATCTCCGAATCCTCCACGTCTACCAGCTCATAATAACCACGATTTTTGAAATTACATGTGGCTGTTTCGGTCATTAAGGTCTTGTACCCTAATGACGTAACCTACCGCATTACGTCTCTCAGCTCTCGTTCCGCAGCCATGTGTCACTCCACATCCGAAATTGGAGAATGTAGCCATTCCGTTCGTCATTTCAAAACCCTCTATGTTCATAACACCCTATTCCTCGCCATTATCTCCCTTGTTTCGTTTTCACTCACTACGATTACCTCCATAAACCATCCTCTGTTTTCCCTCTGCCGTATAGCCGTAAACCTGTAATACAGTCGTATTACGACTGTTAGCCACTGTTTTTACCGTGTCCACGCTAATTCCACCGCTTAACTCTAAATTCAAGCCGTGAATTCCCGGTGTCTGAGACTGTTTATGCACCGTATACCCTCTGTTCCACAGAGTCTGAACAGAGACCGAGAAGTTACTGTGTGAAGTTACGGAGTTACTGTGTAAGGTCACCATCAAATTTGTGTTTAAACAAAGCTGAAGAGTCGATGGGAAAGCTTCTGAGGGCTGAACCGGAAGGTTCGAAATTCTTGGAGGCATATCCACAGGTTGAGGAGGCACTACAAAAAGCCAATTGGTTACAATGTATCAGAAAGTTTAAGGGCTACCATAAGGAAGTAACCAAAGCCTTTGCAAGATCGTTTACGGATAAGGACAGCCAGGCAAAGGTGGGAGATTTAACAGTTACAGTCAGCGAAGGATGCATAGCAAGGGCTACCTCTCTTCCACAAACCGGTGAACGTTGGTTCAAAAACCGGGCAGTCCAGGATCAACAATGGAAGCGGATTTTTAAAAACCCAGGTATGGACACAAGTGTTTTTACCAAAGGCATTCCAATTTCCCATGTTAAAGAAGAATGGAAAATTCTATTGTTATTAGTACAAAAGTTTTTCACCTGTGAAGGGAGATTTGGAGTGTTGTATGTCTATCATGGTAAAATTATGCTGCAGTTCCAAGGAGAACATGATATAAACCTTCCTTATTTCCTATTTCAAAGCCTTAGGAAAATGTGTTCCATGGCTCAACGAAATCCACGAAATGTAGAAGCTTACCTCTGTCACCATGGTCTTGTAAAGTTATTGATAGAAGAACAGTTAAAAGAAAAACAAGACACATGGGAAAAATTCCTTGTAAGGAATCATTTTGCAGAGCCTGGAGAGTCTTCTATACCTAGAAAGAGCAGAAGGAAGAGAAGGGAAAATATCTCTGAGACTGATGTCTTAGAAGGACAAACTGTAGAAGAAATAGAAGTCCATCATCCTGAACCTGAGATTGAACCCACTGAAGACAGTGCTCAAGAGGTCATCTCGGAAACCCTCGCTGAACTTGCTAAGGAAGCTGCCAAAAAGAAAAGAGAGGACAAAAAGAAACAAAAACAAGATAAGGGGAAATCCATAGTCCGAGAAACTGACCAGACCCCAGAGCATTCTAGTGGTGAAGAAAGAGATAACCAGCCTTTAGCACAGAGGATAACTAAACTCCATGAGAAAACTGCCCTCTCTGAGAAAGTAAAAGCTCAAAAACCAAAGGAAAAGGCACAAAAAGAAACACATAGTGCTGCCACTGTAAGAAGGAGTAGTAGATTGCAGAATAAAAGGAAAACCACGAGGACACTCTTCGTTGATCTTAGCACACCTGAGAAGGGTGCTACACAAGCAGACCTTGAGGATAGTCCATCATCACGTGAGGCAGCTACTCCTCCAAGAGAAGACAGTCCATTTCAGCCGAGTTTACAACTGAAATTGAGCATGAATATAGTCCAAGGAGGTCACCAATTGTTGACCCAGTTCAACAAGAGGTGTACAACTATTATGAGACATTGGAGTAAAACACTGCTGGCCCAAGTAATGTCATACCTCATGAACAACAAATAGATTTACTTAGACAAGAAATCTATGAACTGGAAGTGCTGAACCGTCACATTAAACAGAGAAATGAAGAAATGAAGCAGCAAGCTGATATTGCCAAGGCAATCCAAGATAATACCTATCTTCACATGAGCATGTGGCAGAAGAAACATAACAGACTCAAGAAGAGATGCAGAAGGCTGAACAGAGCCTTAATTAATTTGAAATTCAGATGCATGTTCAAGAGGCCAAAGGTTAATGTTTCTACACAAAGGAAGAGAAGGAGGTTGGATGTCCTAGCTGAGGCATCCCAGCAGATGGACTGAATTGTGTTTTCATTGCATGAGGACATGCAATACCCTCGGAGTGGGGGTATGTAGAACCTCTATTTTACACCCATTTGTCTACCATTTTCCTCCACTTTTCCTTATCTTTCCTTCACTTTTGCCTCATTTCCACCATAAAACCTCTCAGATCATTACATTCAGTGTCAATAAGCATGATCAAGCAAGTTTTGCTAATGGATGACTATTTGTTTAGTTTTTGACTTACTTGCAGGAATCCCGCAGCTATCTGATGATCCCGCAGCTATCTGAAGATCCTGCAGCCTTTTTGTTAAACACTATGATCCACGTGTCAGTTTGCTAGACGGGCCACATGGGCACTCAGGTATCAGTGTGGTCGAGGTTCCTATCCTATTGTTCCAACCATCCACGTCACTTTCATCCATGGTCAAAGCTGGTTTAACCACGGTCAACTCAAAGTGGTTTAAACGGTGTTTGAAAGCTATTTGGTCACGTCATCTCCAATGGTGATTTGTCCAGGTTCTAAAGACGGCAGGGGACACAATCCAACAGGGATTTATTATCCATGATGACAGGAACCACCAAACTTGTTTATGCAACCGTGATGTGTCAAAGAGCCATTTAATACGCATGACTGTTATCGTTTTTATGTTAACTAGCTGTACGCAAAGGATAGCTTAGAAATTCCTATAAATTGATGCGTCTGCGTACGCTCAAAGAACTTTTGATTAGTTGTATTTTGCTGCACTCGTGTTGAATTTAGAAGCGTTTGTGAACTCTGTTTTCTAGTGCTATTCCAGCACTCTGTTTTGTAAACTTTTTACAAATGGAGAAATCAATATAGCACTGTTTTGAAGTTTCCAGATCTTTGAGTTCTCTTGTGGCTGAATGAACAGAGGGCCCCTGCTCATCTCAGCCTTTGTAAAGTATTTCATGTGCAGCATTTCATTATTTTCTCATTTGTTTCCTTAAGCATGTATAGTTTTATTTACTTGTTTTCCTTTATTTTCAGCTGATCAGTGTTATTTCTTTGCAGGTTTCTTTTAGCCCGGGATTTATTTTCATATGTGTTGTGTTTGCTTTACAGCTAATGGTATTTGAAGTTGACAATTCAAGTGCTGCCTTTGTCTTTATAGTTAGTTTTTAATCTTATTTCTCAAAAAGCTGTTAACATACATGAATGATCTTCATCATAAACTACTATCTTTTAAGATCAAAATATCACTAACTTGCAGCTTGTTTGGGTGCTTTTTGGACTGTTCTTAAGCTACTTTCTTTCCGTACTTTACACAGTACATGTGCTTTGAAGTATTGAGTTAGAAAGAGTAAATCATCACCACTAGTCTTTAAAGTAGAAGTTTTTGATTTTAAAGTGCTTCCTAGACTATTTCCTCACTACTTTCTAATCATGCTTTCCATAGTACATATGGCTGAAGTAGAGAATTAGAAATAGCAAATTATTATCATTAGTCTTTCAAGCATATTTTTCTCACTTTTATAATTCCACTTAAGCTACTTTCTTTCCGTGCTTTACACAGTACATGTGCTTTGAGGCATCGAGATAGAGAGAGATAATCTTTATTCTTGGGTTTTAAAAGTGATTTTCTTTTCCTTTTATTAGCAGCAACTTGAACAGTGTCTAGTGCCATTGGTAGTGGTCATTTGCTTTCAAGTTTATTTCAAGTCATTTCAATTTCATTTATTCATTCCAAGCATTTCCTTTCAAGCAAATAGTTAGAGATCACTCAACACACACTTCCACTCATTTAGAATTCACTCTACACACACACCATCACTCACTTGTTTATAAATTCTCATTCCATCTAGGAACATAATTAAACCACAACAACACCCCCAACGATAAGAAAAACTCTAAGAGGATACTTAAGTACATATAGTACACCTTCACTTCATCAGCTTACGAGCCCCGGGTTGACAATAAATACTAGCAATTTAGATAACACTAAATTGACTAAACAGGAGGTTCTAGGGTTGAACCCCAGGGAACCAATTTTGGTGTATTGAATTTCATACATGGTGTTGTTTATTCCGTTGTTAGAGACGACTGTTGACATTTGCATATTGACCGCGCCCGTTATCTATCTATATATATATATATATATATATATATATATATATATATATATATATATATATATATATATATATATCACATGTGGGTTGGCAAGGTTTGACTGCCCGCTAACCACTTGCCATTTTTAATATAATCGTTGGTACCATTCGGGGGGTGGCAGCTCACCAACCCAAAATATATATATTTTTTATTTTTTAGAACAATTGGTTAAAATTTCAAATCCAGTTTTTAAGGGTCACTTGCCAAATTAAAGAGGCAACAAAATCACCCTTTTCGACCATCATTTTCCATGTGCCATCCCTTCACCAAATTGTTGTCTCGTTAGTGACTATCACTTACCCCAGTTTGACCAAAAATTTGACTAGCTATAACTTGAGCAGATGAACTCAGATTTAAGTGTCGTTCGCATCATTGGAATCAAGGCGACAAGCACTACGATCTGGTCCTAGTTTCACTTCCATATGATGAATTTTATTTTTGATATATTTCAAGGCCACTTCTATTTTTGGAACCTATTGGATCATTCCTCCCCACTAAAGAGATTTTGAACCGCCAAAGGCTTTATCAGTCAATTGGCAAGTGAGGGAATTTATCCCTCACTTTCTCCTTCTCAATCCATCGAGCCTTACTTGGATGTGATCCTTTGAAACCAATATGAAGGTACTCCAAGTCTCCCTGTTATGAAGTCTTCCTCTTTCTGTCAAGAATGATGTCCTCTGGTAGCTTGTCCAAGTATTCAGGTGAAAAATTATCCATTATAGGAACCTGTCCAACATCTTCGGTGTCCATAATCAATAGAGGCTCACAAAGCCTCAAGTTTTCAACATTCACCACTTAGTACATCTGCACGTATGTTGGAAAATCAAGGTGAAAAGCATTTGTCTCCAATATTCTCTAATATAATGAATGGGTCTTATCAGATTGGTCTCAACTTATTTCCTTCCCCTTTCATTTTGTCTTTGCTGATGTGGAGCCACACTTTGTCTCCAACCTAGAATTTGTGATCGACTCAGTGCTTGTCATGTTGGGCTTTGTATTGAGCTTGTCACTGAATGAACTTCCATGCTTTGTCCTTATCATATTTCCCACTAGAATATTCATCTCTCCCAAATACCATGTCTAAGGGATCCTTTGGAAGATATCCAAAGCATGTCTCAAATGATGAGCTCTGAGTGGATGCATGCACCGCCCAGTTGTATGCATGTTGTACATAGGGAAGCTACTCTTCCCACAACTTGGGATGCTTGCCACAATAGCCTCGGAGTAAGTGTATCACTGTGCGGTTGAAACATCGGTTTGTCCATTGGTCTACGAATGAAATGTCATTCTCATCTTCAATTTGGTGTCCATCATTCTCCACAAAATTTTCCAAAACTCTCCAAGAAAGCAAGAGTCTCGTTAAGACAAAATGGATGTGGGTAGCCTAAAGTGGACCCATAAAAATTGGAAGAAGAGATGAGCAATCTGCTCTGCAGTCACCTATTTTTTACAAGGCATTAAGACACACATTTTTATAAATCAATCCACAACGACATACAAATAGTCATGGCCTCTCCTAGACAAAGGAAACCCACCTACAAAATCCATTGGCACACTTTCCCATGGATGAATCGGAACTAGGAGTGGTGTGTAGAGCCCCAAATTTCTATTAGTGGGATTGATAACTGAACAAAACACACATTCCTTTACATATCGAGTGTTACACATCATTTTGTCACTGTCCCTGTACACCCTGTCCATGATCCTGGAGGACCTCTATAGTGTACCTGACATGCTTTCCTATCATGAAGAAATTCCCACTGTGTCCCTCTTCATGAGAAAAACAAATCCCTTTTGCATAATTTCCCAAAGATCTTTTGTCTATCCCAATTTACAAGACTGGCACTAATGACCCGTGTCCTCCTCACGCTGATATGCATGGATTACAACTATCCATAGCACCAATCAAATCGACTGAGCCCTTTCTCAGTCGCGTCGATCCTCATTTGGAAAGTTTTTTAAGTATGGCGCCGAAGCTTCCAGCTCTAGAAGCTTCATAATGGAAGTTTGGTAAATGGTTAGGCCAGATGGAGTCGAGGAGGTCAGTTTGGGATCCTTTCCCCTCCATCCAAGCTATATAAACCACTCTTTTTCCCAAGCACAAGTGAGCTTTTAGTCCTAATTAAGTTATGGATGAAGTTTTGATTTTGGAGTAGTCAGCAAGCTACCCATAGTTTGTAGATTTCTAGCTTGTGTTTAAGGGAGAATTGTGAGTTTGGTTTGGTGTGAAGACTAAAGGGAAGAGCCTTGAGATTACCATTGTTGAGGCTATCCATGAGATGCTAACAGAAGTATGTGGGAACGCAAATATGTCATAGGAGAACAAAAACGTCAAGACATCGGTTGTAACCTTTTCTTGAACTAATATAGATGCAACTATCGATTGATTTCCTACATGAAATTTCATCTCACATATTTATGGCTTAATGTTTCTTGACCTGTTAAGTAGGCTGAATGTAATTTGTATGTTATCACATTTGCTGATCTTTGTTGTTGACTTGTTTCAAGTGTTCGAAGAAAGGAAATGGAAAATAGCTAGAGTGAGGAAGCAAGATCATCACCAAGCGAAATAGCGTACTAAGAGGTAGGCCCTCTTATTTTATTCTAGCCTAAGGATATCTTCCATAGATTGTTTGTTTGTGGCTAGACCCGCTCTCTTAGGCTAGAGGATTTTTGTGTCCGCACTTATAATTTACCTGCACCACAAATTGGCGACTCCGCTGGGGATCCGATCCTTTTGTTTGCTTGTTTGTAATTTCATGGTTTTGTGTGAACTTTTCTAGTATCACCATTTCCCTTTAGTCCTGTTTGCTTTGCCTGGTTTACTGCTCTAGGTTTGAAATTTGCAGTAGCAAGTCTGGTCTCAGCCTTTAATTTTTATTTTTTTTTAATTTTTTCCTTGCATCCTCGGTGGGTGCACTTATTTTCTTTACAGTCGCGCCGATCAACACACATTTCTCAGAAATAGTCGCCCTGACCCCTTTCTAGCACTTGTTGTCAGTTTGTTGGTCATGCTGATGCTTGTAGGTAAAGATTAGGGTTTTCCCTAGATCTCGACCAGTGTGTCTTGCTCTCTTGATTTATGCCTCTAAGATTGTTTAGGCTATGTTCTCCCTGACTGGAAAGCTTCATCTGGTTTGGTTTATGTGCTTGTTGATTTGTCTTCCTTTTACTTGATTTCTTCAGTCCTTGGATGGTTGGTGGTCTTAGGGCATCTAGGTTGTCATCCATTCAGCTGATTGTGAACTTAGTGGGTCACAAGTTTGAAGGTCTCGTTTGCTTAAGCGTCTCTTTTCCAGCATAGATCACATTGCTTGTCTTGTTTTTGATAGAGTCATTGCGTCATTGGTTTAGAAGAAAATATCTTTTGTGACTTTTCATTTGCTTGAGGATTGATTGTATTGAAAACTTTTTATTGAAGTGTTTTATGAAAGATTAATTTTGTCATTTCATGAAAAGTACATAATTCTAGTTTGTTGCATCATTGTGTTACGTTAATTAGCATAATTGACGACTAGAGTTGCATTTGCATTTGAAAAGGAAAAGGAATTATCTTTACTTGTGAAAGGATTGCTTGAAGTGCACTTAGTTTATAGGAATTGGAAAGAATTTTTCATTAGTTTATTTTCAAAAAGTAAAGTAGTGAAAAATCATTTTTCTTTAAGTTGCTTGATTGGTTGCATTTGATTGTGTTTTCTACTCTCTCTAGTGTAAACAATTCATTGAATTGAAAGAGTCTTGTCTCATTTAGTTGCATATAGGATCTTTCGAGTCACATCGCTAAGGCCTGAAAAACTGAGACATAATTCAAGATAAACTTTAAAATGAACTCAATTAACCTAAGGCACATTTGAAACCTAATGATCACATCTAGAGGGTCTAGGCTAGAGATGTGTTCCGACGTCTTTAAACCTAGCAGCTGTCGTTAGCTTCAGCATTAGACAGTGCTAGTATAGACTTGTGCTCCCCATACTGTCGTGTATATAAAGGGAGACCCCATTAGGTTACAATAATTTATCCATAGGAAGCCGAGTCTGTTGCCTTGTAAACATGATACACCAAAAACAACATTTGGGGATATTGCCTGCCCGTACTTCTCGGTTCGTTGGGAGGTATTTTGCAGTTCATGGTTACTTGGTAACATTTTTTTACCTAGATCATCCTGAGTAGTAATTTGATCTTTTTGACTCATTAAATTTAAAATATCATCTGAGAACTTATCCTTTTGAGATTGTTTCAAATCGAAAGTGATGGAGTCATATTTGTTTCTTCCTGGACTCTTAAAACATGAAAGAGCACCAGTTTGTTTGTGCGTCTTAAAAAATTGTTACCCACGATCTCATAACATTCTCGTTAATATTTTCTAGACAAAATCATGAGTATACCTTAAAGTGCATTTTGAAGCCTTGAAATGTATCTCTCTTTTCCTGTTATTTGAGACAAAGTCATCATGGTTGAACCATCCGGTTCACCTAATTCCTCTTCCTCTCCTTCGTTTGAAAGATTGTTAGAGGAGTCATTTCTTGAATTACCATAGTCACTTGAGGATGAAGGTGTTGAACTCAGATTTGTTCTGAGCATTCAACCTTTGTCATCTCGTCCTCCACCTCCCTTAGATACTGGGTCAATTTCTGGTATTGGCTCGAAATATTCGGACAATCTTGTCCAGACTCCCGAGAGTTTGCCAACTCCTGAAGGTCAGCTTGGACTGGTTGTTTATCCTCCAAATCCTTTGTTCGATCCTATTGTGATATCACCACAGATTCCGTACAGTTTGTATAATCAGCCATGTATTCCTTTGGAATTATCCCCTCGAACATCTTCTGTCGTTCGTCGTCAATTGTTTCCACCTATGGAATCTGAAGGCGAAATTCCAGTCTCTTCTCCTGGTCACTTAGAGGTCTCCACTCCACACACTGTCAAAAAGGAAGAGTATACTTTTCCACCTAAAGGTATCCCCTACACGGGAAGAATTCCCATCAGTTTTTATTGAGATTTACCACCTAATTATGTGACTTTAACACAATTGGTCTTAGGTACACCTAGTGCCTCATCGCTTTATCATAACCCTGTTTGGGCATCTGGCACTATGCCTACCATAGGTCTTTTCATTCAGAACTTGACCTCCCAATAGATGGTGTTTTCTGTAGTCACTTCAGTCCCGGTACAACCCACCATTCCAAATCCTCTTGTCTCGTTGGTTCAAGAAACCTGTCTAGTTCAATTGATAGTCTCGAGTCATGTCTCCCTTAGTTCGTCAGTCCCTCTAGTAAGTGGATAGGTTGTGCCACCTGGGGGAAGCATCTGAATGTTTCTATGGTGTCAGGCACAACCAATGTGAGTGGCTTACAAGCTCGCATGGTTGGAACGAACCAGCCTTCATTTGGTGCTATTCAACACCTGGCTGGTTCTGCTGGATAAAGCAATGTCCAGTACCAACAGGTCCAAAATCTCATTGGTCCATCTGGGTCAAGAAATTTCCAGTATCAACAGCCTTATGAGGCTTAGGTTCAGTACCAAACTCCTTATGCTCCATATGGTTCTCAAGGAATGGTCAATCTACCTTACGTCCTTCACCCTGGACAGTATGTTCAGCATGGTCCATCTACCATTCCCGGTGGCTATGGCCAGATATAGTTCAAAAATTTTCAAGGTATCAATCTGGGAACTGTTCAAGTACCCTTGCAACAACAAGGACAACGACTGTAGCAACAAGGGAAACCTTTGTTGTAGCAAGGGCCAATATGCTGTAGCAAGGACAACTACAATAGTTGTAGGGTCAACCCTTGCAAAAGTTGCAGCAAACCGTGCATCCACATATGTAGTATGTTCAAAAAACCTCCCAGCCTATATCTTCGCAAGGACAACCTCTGCAACCATAGGGATAGCCTTTGTAGCCACAAGGTCAACCCTTGCAGTAGCAAGGCCAACTCATGTAGTAACAACCCTTGTACTCATATCAATAAGGGAAACCCTTGCAAAGACAAGGTTAGGGTCAAGTCCTACAACAACAGGCCCAAAATCCTAATGTCCAAGGGCAACAGGTTTAGAATCCTTTTGTCCAAGGGTAGCAGGTCTTAAATCCTTATGCAATAGGTTTAGAACTCGTATGTCCATGGACAATAGGTGCAACATACATATGTCCAAGGTCAACAGGCTCAATAGGCTTTTAACTCGTATGTTTCTTTTTAGCAACCTATGGTTGGATAGTTGCAAGGCTTTCAAGGTCAAAATCCAACTTATGGGCAAGGTAACCCATAGTGGGGGCACAAATGCCCTACAGACAAAACCCTCCACTATGGGGACAAAATCTTTACCAGCAGTGATGGGATCCTCCGGTTGGACCTGCTTATCGATCTCCAATGCCTTTTAACACACAATTGTCATTCTTGGCTACACTAGAGTTGTGAGATGTGTCTTGACTCATGAATGATCCCATTCTTCATTCACCATACTGGCCTTCGGTCCCTTCCAAGATTCTGAGTGATTGTTTGAAGTTTGAAGGAAAAGTGAAAGAGGATCCACAAGCCCATGTGATGACATATCACCTTTGGTGCTCCTCGAATTCTTACGTTGATGATTCCATTCATCTTCATCTTTTCCAATGAACTCTTACAGGTGCTGTAGCCAAATGGTATATCGAGCTACCTTGAAATACCTATCATGACTTTAACACTCTCACCATGGCCTTTCTCACACATTTCCAATTGCCAGTTCGCTATGAAACTGACACCCACTTTCTGACGTCACTCAAGCAAGTTACTGCGACCCACATCTCTGATCATATCCATGAATGGAGGCATCAGTGTCGCCTGATAAAATTTGAGATTATTGATCAGTTATTGATCGAATGGTTCACCAAATACTTCGTTAACAAAATTGTTGAGGACATAACTATGGGAGGATGTGTCACCGAGAAACAGGCTATCGTGTGTGCCTAGTATCTAGACCTTGTCTATTCACAGTCTGGCACATTATATGACGTCTTACTTGATGCAACGAGACCATCAAATGATCTTACTTCACCTAAATCTCCTGCTACACCTCTTGTCAATAGAGTAATTGGTTCAGTGACATAGAGCCCTGCAAAAAATTCTTCCAAACCAAAGTCAGTCTCCAACACTGCTACCAATGAGTCTTCTCGTAATCTGCCTGGCCCTGGTAAAACCTTAGAGGTCCACACTGTTTATTCTACCACAGCAAACAAATCCTCGAAAGGTAAGATGAAAGGAAAAGGTAAGGGTAAAGCCGATGCACCAAAACAGGGTCCTCCTAATTCATCTGCTAGTGATGCTTCTCAATGGAAGCCTAAGTATCCGTGCCTCATTTTTGAGGAGGATCACTATACTAAGGATTGTCCTAGACGAACCAAAGTTAGTCATTTACTCAAAGTTAGCCCAACTGTCCTAAAAGAGCTATTTCCATCCCAACGAACCCAAATGGTAGACCAACCTTAATGGTCACAAGTGTTCATGATGAGTACGCCCATCAATGTGGCTACTAGATCAAAAGATTATCAAACTCCTACCCCAACATTAGGGAAAGAAAAAGAAGCTTCCCCTCCTTCTCCTGCCCTGTCAAATTCTGGTCCTCTTCATATCGAGCAACCTAACCCTAATTCCATTGTTCGACCACCTTCTCGAGGTGTGCTGTGAAAGCCCTCATACAATCCCAATGCTCATGCCGCTCAGCACTATAATATTGTTGATGCACCATCGGCTATGTCCGCCCGCGAGGTAATTCAAAGTTGTCCATCTCAATGGAAATCATTACTATCGGCTATTGGGGGTATTTATCCTCTTGATTCCAGTCTTATATGTTTTTATCTAGAAAACCACGTTCTGCGTCTTCCTCATCAGATCTCCTTTCTCATTCAGGTCATCATCAATGAGAAAACCATTCATCAGACTTTCATCGATGAAGGTGCTTCTACTTACATCATGTCAGTTGCTTGTTGGAAGGCAATTGGTTCTCCTACTTTGAACCAGTCCCCTAACACTTTGGAAGATTTCGACAGGCGTGATTCACGACCATTCAGTGTCTTACCCAACCTTGTCATTACTTTGGAGGGCAAGACAATACACGTTGAAGTAGAAATTGTTGATGCTAATCTCAATTATAATATTCTACTCTGACGGAGTTGGACCCATGCCATGCATGTTGTAGCCTCCTCTCTGTTCTGCGTGATTCGTTTCCCCCATCAAGGAAAGATAGTCACGGTTGACCAACTATCCTTCTTTGCCCCTTCCTCCTCAAATGGAAATGTTTTGTATGTCAAGCACACCGGTGCTCCTTATGAGAGTGTGGGGGCAGGGATTTTTAAAGATCATGCCTTGATGGGAATTTTTCCACTCCCAACTCCTCATGTTTTCTCTGTCAACATGATCTCGGTCAAGTCTGATCCTTGGGTCAAACCTTCATTGGATTTTGTTGATACATGGGGCGAGGTTATGCACTAAGTCCAGCCAAAATCAATTATGTGGAAATTTTTTCGGCCTCGCGTTCCATATCCTCTGATCATCATGTTTCGAGTTCTTCACTTGATGTGTTTTCTCAATCCCTGTGGCTTAGTTCTGGCCCGATGGTCATGTTTATGTGTCTTGAGCAGTTCTCTTCTCCTCTGCCTATTGAAATGTCAGTTTTTCCTACCATTATCAATATCTTTCATCTCAGGGCCCCTTTATCCCCTCATGGATTCAAGTTTTTTCTCCCTCCCTAAGTTTTTACGTATTGCCCATTATTGCAATGGGGTTGTCATCTGACTCATAACCCTCCCTCACCCAAGGGGCATGGGGGCAAAGCCTTATATGAGTTCTACTCTATTATTTGGCCAAGTTGATGCTTACTCGTCATGTCAATGGTAAAACTCTGGTGGTCATCTGTGTTGATTGATTACCCGAGTACGAGCATGGACTCTCTCACAAAGTACTATGCGTAGGTAATCTTGCATGGTTACTTTTGTACACTAGTGTGTCATTCATTTTTGTACAGTGTGGTTTGGTGTGTTGTTTTGCAAGTAGCTTCTCTGCTTATTATTATTTTTCCTGCTTTGCAGATGTCGGTGTCCCCTCACGTCAATTTCGCTGATGGCGCTTGCCGTAGTACCTGGAATCTATCATCCGCAGCATGGGTCATCTATGAACCCCATGGTTCGTTAATTGATCTTCAAGGTATCTTCCTAGGTCGAACAACTAATAACATTGCTGAGTATAGTGCGGTTATCAAATTATTGTCAGAAGCTATTGCTCTTGGCATCTAGGAATTGGTTGTCAACCTTCATTCACAACTTGTTGTTCTTCAATTCAACGGGCAATAATTCGTCAGAAACCCTTAGATCTTGAGAATGTATCTACGTATTCATCTACTAGAGAGAAATTTTGATTACATTACATATCATCATATTCCTTGACACATGAATACATTAACATATGCATTAGCTAATTATGTGCTGGATAGACATTTGCAAAATATGTAACAACTCGAAAACAAAAACATCTGTACCATAGTAAGAAAATAAGTACAACACACACACACAGACACAGACACAGACATAGACACACACACAAACACACATATATATTTGTGTGTGTGTGTGTGTGCCAGTAATGTTTTTCATACATCAAAACCTCAAAAAATAATAATATGTGTGTCTGGAATACATCGGTGGCTCACAGGCCTCAAAATAGGGAATGCTAGACCTATGCACTAAATAGTATGATGCTCATGATAGCATGTAACTTCTTGGACTACACGAGTCAGCAGTTGGCGGATCCGATCTGACACCGCCATTGTATGCCTCTGATACTGGCGTGGGACATCACCCATCCGAGCATACTCTGGGATCCCATGGGTCAAACCCTTGATATTCTGCGCAATCTCCTCTTCATTGTCGCTTCCATCCTGATAAGGGGCGATCTCAAACTGCCGAGCAACACACCTAGAAATTGGGGACATCCCGGCAGGGTGTTCTGGTCCAACATCTACATTCATAAAATCAAAGTGTCATGAAAACATATATTTCGAAAACAGTAAAAGCATAAAAAAATTAAAATTGTTTGTTTTTACCTCCATTATCAAAATCCTCCCCTTCTAGGAGCGGCATATCCGGATCTCTACAAAAGTCGGTACCGTTGTAAGGCCAATCCTCCACTATGATCAGTTATTGTCATAGCCACGAGAAAAAGGCGGGCTTGTAGGACATTTGTTGGCCCCCCGTGACCCTGGGCATCAACTCACTCCAATGGACCATCCGTGGGTCTCGAGGCATCGATGAATATACCTCAGTTAGCTGGTATTGGAACAGCACAACCCGTTCCAGGAAGAAGTTCACTAGCACAGATCCAAAGAAAAACTACTTTAGGTGTCTCACCTTAGCTTTTGAAAGCTGGCACTTCATGTTGATTTTCATTTCTTTCACCCAGTTAAAGATGGTGGGCGTCGTGCAATCAATAACGTACTAGAACTTTGACTTGTTGGTCTCATACGATGCTTGGGACCCATCCACTTTATTGATGGTCAACGTAGCACTCTCAACACAAGATCCCAAACCGTCATGATCTCGATCTTACAACTTTTGGATTTGAGAGATTCTAGGCAATGTTCAGCAAGAAGCATAGTCACGCTTGCCCCAACAGGCCTCGACCCATATAGGTTGACTGGTTCCCCTCTCCGGGACAATCCTATGATGAAATAAATGTCTGAAGTCTCCAACTCTAGCTCTTGGTCATCGATGATGAAAATTTCCTGATTCATATCCCAGAGACTATTCAGGCACTGTAGTAGCTCAGGTTGGGCCCGTATACCTAGTTTGAGAAAGAATTTGAGGAGCCCACAGTTCCTCAAAGCCTCAAAATAATTTGGATTGGCTATTGCTTGAGTATCGATATCCTCGTGCTCAGTTCTTTCCAATCTACCATTTTTTCATGATTTCTTCCTGCAAAAACCGTGTAATCAAGTCAATGATCATCCTTGGCCGAAACAATTTGGGTTCGAATGACTGAATTAAGCAAGAAAAATGTAAATTTTTTGCTCATGGCACCATCGTGACTGTTTTAAAAACAATGGCGTTGATGGCATGGTTGGCAGTGTTAACCACCCCCAATTGATGTGACTCCGTGCCCGGAAATCATGCTGACCGAGGGCGATTTTTTTTTGCTAAAAGCTCCCCATTGTTAGATTCGGTCTGGTCAGTCCTTCGTCAGAGATCAAAACTCTTTATGCATTTCATTTTTAGGAGTCCCGCTCCATTTACCCAGCTGCATTGGGCTAAGAGCATGCCATAAACTGACGAAAAAGGTCATGCTAGTCATTTCCCGTCATGTCTGGCTCCTGCTGGCTTAGGTCTTTTGTCAATGATCACTAAAGTCCATGACAGTCAAGGTCTGACCATTTAATGGACAAAAGTCATTTTCGATAATTAGGTCTAGGGATTAATAAATTTGGTCTTTAAATATGTCCAGTAAAGCCATGCAGGCCAGAGTGGGGTCCTTACAAAGTAATGATTAAGAGAGTTTCATTGTCATATTGATAAACTTCGACTGTTCTTCAAAACTCTATTTTGAAGAAAAGTCAAACAGTGTCATTGGTGACAAAGTTTTCAAAAAAGTTGTCAGTTGATTTCTTCGGGTGCAGGCATGGTTTCCATGGCCAAAGGTCCTGTCATGCAATCCCTGCAAAGAGTGCCGAAACTTTCAACATTTGAGCTAAAATTTCAAAGGGAAAGTGAAAATCAGTGTTGCTTTAAGTCAGTGAAAAAGTGTCAAAACATAACATTAGAAAAATGGGTTTTTGGAGAAGCAAAAATTTAACCCATGACTTCCAAGTCTTTATATACAAGTTTTCACCAAAATTAGAGGCATTGTGCAAATCAAGTGCATAGGGAGAAATTGAAAAGTGTTTGAGAGGCAAAGTGCGTGTTTGGAGAGAGTTGGAGGCAGTTTCCAGGAGCACGACGCATATACACAGGGGCGCGGCGCACACAGAGGGCGTGACGCACACAAAGCCATCCCTCAGTGTATTTTTTCAACGGGCGCGACACACACCCAGGGCGCGGTGCACTGGGTTTTGCGCGCGGCGCACACCCACAAAGGGCCAAAACCATGCCAAATTTCCTCAAATTTCTTGTGAAGCCCATCAAATTGAAAGGTAGGCTCTATGACATGACTTGTTCATCAAAGTTTATAAATGATATGGTGGTTTATGGCTATGTTTGAATGCAACAAAACTCATAAAATCAACCACAAGAAAACACCAAAGGCCATTGTTTCTAGGGTTGCATAATTGTGGTATTGAGGCCAAGGTTCCATTTTCACCCACCATTTTTCCCTCACCTACCATTTTTCTCTATCCTCGCTTTCTCATTTTTCTTATTATCCCTACCCTAAAACACTACCAAACCCTATTCTCTTTCCCCTCCTCTTATTTGTCAACATAACACCCCAAAAACCTACCCTATCAAATACCCAAACCCCCTACATATCCCTAAACAAAACTTCTCCCCATAACCCCTATTCCCATCACATTACTCCCCTCCTAATACTCCCTTTTGTTTCATTGTTCCCCTTGGTGGCAGATATCACAAAAGCACCCAGCTTCACACCATCATCAAAGGGCAGCCTAAATACAGTACACACAACAGTCATGGCATCATAGCATTCATTAGAGTATGAGATGGAGACACAAAGTGACTCATCCTCAGAAGAGCAGGCTCCCAGGAGACATCACAAGAGTGGCAAACATGTTAGGGATGAGCCCACTACCCTCACTGAATTGTAGGCCTGCCCTCTTGCCATGTCATGCTTCCAGCATCTATCATGTTTTGAATTTTGTCAAAGAGTGGCTAATGTTTGAGTTCATCATGAGTTGGCCTGTCTTTTTGTGCTTCACCTACATGGAGATCACTCTATCTTGGCTGGGGTCACCTTCACACTGACACCCGAAATTGTCTCATTAGCAACCGGTATATTGAATGTTGGAGAACCATGGCACAAGAAACAGAAGGTTGATCAGCATCATTATGAGCCTTACATTAAGGCCAGTTGCTTGAGGCATCTCACAAGAGTCTTTCCATTCAGATATTTGAAAGATGAATATGCTCCACTCATGAAGTTGATCATGAAGTACTTCAGCTGTGAGGGGAGGTTCTCTCGTTTATATGCCTATCACATCAGGTTGCTCATGCACTTTACCAGGGTACGGATGATGAACATCCCATTTTTCATTTGTAGGAACATAGAGAGGATGAACACCTTCATGCAGCACAAGACCCCTCAGCAGCAACTTAATAGTGTTTATCACTTTGCTCTTATTAAGATTTTGGTGGATCATCAGTTGGGATTGCAGGGCATTACTTGGGATGACTTCATCTCCCATGACCTCTTCAGTACTTCACAGGTATAGTCAAAGGTTAAACATGAGATAGGTGGTCCTTCTCATCAGTATGAGCGCCATGAGACCACTACTATGCTAGTATTCATCACCTATCAGAGAGGCAGTAGGCATTTGTTTGCAGCAGCAAAGCGAGTGTTATCTCCACCCAGGGTGGAAGGGGCCTCGCTTCCTCCATCAGCATCACAGGAACAGGACAAAGGCAAGGAGCCAATGTAGGATGAGGGGCCTTCAGGTGAACGAGAGACCGAATTCGTTCTCCTTCATGATGATGATATAGATACAGAACCAACAAGTGCACAGCTCAAAGAGATCATCCAGGAGCAGCAATCAGAGATCGAAGCCTTATACCTTGACTTGGAGAGGGATAAGTGGAACATGAAATATCTGGAGAAGAGGAACAAATAGCTGGAGGATCAACAAGCGATCATGGAGCTACAAAACATTCGTGAGCATCGCCAAGCTGCAAAAAGGAGAAGAGTTGAGCTCACGTCATTGGAGCAAGAGATTAATGAGGATCAGAAGGCCAATCTCGAGAGAGTTAACATTCACTTGGAGAGGCTGCTAGACAAGGCCGACAAGGACCATGCATTACTGAGACACATGGCTTTCCACTACATGGCGCAAAACAAAGTATGCAAGGCTCGAATCAGGAATTTGAAGGCGAAATTGAGGAAGGCAATCAAGAAGCAAAAGAGGAAAAGGGAGTTCGATCGACTTCAGATATTGGCTGAAGCCTCTTTGGCCCAGCATAGCACCTCATAGAGGATCTCCAGCCCAAATTTCAAGAAATTTGGGGCAATTTTGGTCACATGGCAAATTTTTGGTCACAACACAGGTTTTTTCTCCCTAAGTGGCACGACGCTTAGGATTGGGAGCTCCAAATCACAAATGGTTTGCATTTTTGGATTCATCATGCAAAATCACGACTACTGGTACTTGGACAAGAAATTTGGGCATGATTTGAGTCTCCAGGAGGTAAAAAACACTCAAAAATGACCTCTCTATCCCTATTTTGACACACAGGAAGCAGTCTTGGGAGAATGAAGATTTGGAGGGGAAAATGAGCACCAAATTTAGAAATTCCACTTGGGTTGGAAAGTAGATAGGCTACTCTTTCCAACAAGCACACTTGGGCACATTTTGGACTCTTGCAGGTGCCTCAAAATAGCCTCCAAAGTGGCGTGACACATATAGGGAAAAAGGCCAATTTCACCTCCATTTCACGAAATTTCGATTCGTGACTTTTCACAAGTGGGCCCTCTCATCTACACTTCACTTTTTCGGCACCTAAGGTAGAATTTAAAATATTTTCACTCTAGATTGGCTTCTATCCAAGTGGCAAAGGAAGGCAAACAGTCACCCAAGCCATTTGTCATGTTTGTAACGCTGCACCTGTAGCTAATGGTTGGCTTTCCACCCCCATTTTGTAATGATTCGAGTAACTCCCCAACCCTTGGGCGTTCTATCTCTTCATGGAACATTCTAAATATTGTATGAAAACTATTTGCAAAGGGTTGGTTGGCCTGTAATTTCTGGGAGACTGTGGGAGAGAAACTCAGTTCTTCATTGTATATTTTGACAGAGGATTAATGAAAGGCAGTGGCTCTGTTTCATGAGATTCATGTGGTTGTGAGTGTAGCAAATGTGTCTCTTATGTTTCATATGCATTTCTTAATGTTTCACAGTTCATTTCATATTCATTTCCAGTGAAATTTTCTAAGTTAGATAAGGTAGAATTCATTTTTATTGCTCTGCCTGTGGGAAAATTTCATGTTCAGTGTTCTTCTTCTATTGAAAAGGATTCATGTACTTATGCCCTTTTCACCCTCCTAAGAAATTCCTCCATTCCGCGTTATTTCAAACTAAATTGCTAGACTTTCCGCCTGTCTTGCCTCACGAAGTAATCTGTGCCTTTGTATTAAATTCTCTGCTCATTGCTGTCCGTTGGTCCCATACCATCCCAGAAACTCAGTCATTCATAAAAAATTGCTTCTTGTATCCATATTTACTTACTAGCCTAAGATCAATATTTCACTGTTAGTCATCTCAGACCATTCCGTTTACTTATTCGTTGAGAGTGACTCGGAGAGAGCCCTCTCCTGTTCTAGTAGGGCTAGCTACCAGACTGAGCATGGTTTGTGGTTACCCTGAATTTTACCTTCCTTTAGCCTAAGGGATATTTAGGTGCTAACACCCATGAAACCCAAAAAATGGCTTAAAACAAGGAAAAACAATATGAAAATGGAGCTTAAGGTCTTGGCTCTTACCTGCAATTGACAGCTCAGAAAATGACCTCCCGGATCTCCTGCAATCTCCTCCGGAAGAATTAGGGCACAAGTGGGTAAAAACTCTTCACACAAAGGTAAAAAAGGGTAAATGGTAAAAAATAATTACTTTTGCCCCATTTTATTCATTTTTTCATGAAATATTTATGGTTTTTGAGTATTTTTGACCTATTTTACCTCAAAACTGGGTAATGCCTTTACCTTTCTTGTACAACGATAGGTGATGTATTGTCAACGATGGTACTAGAGTCCTGTTTTAGCTCTTTTCTCGACTCGTAAATCGCCATGTATTTTTCCCTTTTTGACTCGTAAAAGAGAATAAAATGGGGGGTTTGCTTTCAAGCTCTTTTCCAACTCTTTAAACATGAAAATATTATCGAGCCCTTGTCATTTTGAACTCGTTAAAGGTTGCAAAAAATCGTGCACCCAATATACATTTACCCCTTTTTTGGGCTGGGATGCACTACTTACGAAAAAGGTACCCCTTGACTAAAATGGTCAAGCGGTTCTCTCAAGTATCGTTTTCTACATTTTTAGGCTCGAGATATACAAATGTATGAAAAGGGACCATGTGGATTTTTCTTTTCTGTGTCTTTTTCAAACTCTCTAAACATGAAAAAGACATCGAGTTACCCCTTTGTCGAACTCGTTAAAACCTCAAATGACATTGGATTCGTCGCCATGCCGAACGTGAGCTTCTCCTTCCTATGGCCCGTTAAACTTACTAGGTCGGATTCACCAGAAGGATGAACTTACAGTGCGAGCACATGCTATCCCCTTCAAGCTTGCGATAAAAAACAATTGGGGTACCTACTATAAATGGTGGGGGAAAATTTGGAAATTCTATCAGTTGTGTCGGTAGCTCACTCTTGAACATGACACTTTCTGTTTCATGTCAGGTTGGAATATCCTCCTTTCATCATTGACCTTCTTGGGTTGGGCCATTCATTTTTTACTTTCATTTTATCTTTGCCACGTCATCATGACCACTGATCCTATGGATCCAAAAGCTGCCAAACTCTGGAATCGTGTCATCGATATGTTCAAGAGTTAGTCTCTCTGTAGTTACACTTACTCTTGATCCTATGTATCATCTGAAATCATTTGTATCCCTTTGTCTCGTGTCGATGATGTGGGATACATCATGGCCCTCCTTCGACACGGTCGCTTCCTGTCGACTTCAACTCATTACCTAGGAAGTTGGCCGAGAGACTCCCTTCTAGTTCCTTGGAGCTTGCATGCCCTAATGGCAAGTTCTTCGCACTCGACGACAAGTTCACATCATTGGCTTTCGATCAGGTGATTTCATGGGTGTTTGACATCAGTTCCTTTATTCACATTTTGTGAACTGTGCTGCCAGTACCTTGAGAGCCATTGTCATTATTGGTGGTTTCTCTCACGCTTGTTAACGGTTCACGTCATTGACCGATAATCAAGCGACTTCCTAACATGTTTGACTTCAACCCATTCATTCACATGTTATGATTTGTACTTTTATTGGGTTGTTTGGAGCGGAAGACCCTGGGCTAAGATTACACAAGTCTAGGTTGTGAGGTGATGTGACATGGTCATGTTGATATACATGTATCTTTCAGATGGATGGCTCGTCTCCTTCCCAAGCTTTGGAAAAGGTATGTGGATGACACTAACGCCATCTGGTCCCATGGCCAAGAGGAGCTGGATCACTTCTTCAATCACCTCAATGGTCAATCCTCTGCCATTAAGTTCACCATGGAGAAAGAGGTCAATGGTTGCCTCCCTTTCCTAGATATTCTTATTTCTAAGAATAAGGACGGCTATCTCTCCCACTCTGTGTTCCGGAAGAAAACGCATACTGAGCAGTATCTTCATGCTGATTCCCATCATTTCCCTGTTCAGAAGATGGGAGTCCTTAAAACCCTCGCTACTCGTGCCCTCAGGATTTCTGATAATGAGAGCTTTGATAAGGAGAGATCCCATCTCCTTGATGTCTTTGTGGAAAATGGATATAGTAGGCGCCTAGGTCAGAAGGCTTTCCTTAAAGCACCTAGAAATACAGTTATTAGGAAAGAACCTAAGGAACGTCGATTAGGTGTCCACCTTCCTTATGTCCAAGGAACCACGGACAAGATTGCTCGGATCCTTAAGAGGTATAATATTCCCTCTTCATTTAGACCCCTCAAAACTATTCGTAATTCCCTCCGATCGGTTAAAGATCCCGTTAACCCCAAGGACATGAAGGGTGTCTACTTGATCCCTTGTTCTTGTGGGACCCCCTACATCGGGGAAACAGGGTGCTCCATCCATCAGAGGATTTGCGAACATGCAGCTGACCTAAGACATGGGAGAACCAAGTCTTCAGCGCTGGCAGAGCATGTGGATAAGACCAAGCATCACGTTTGTATTGAGGAGGCTAAGGTTATTGCCAAGGTTGCCCAGTTCCATCATCAGAAACTCAGGGAAGCTATTGAGATCGAAAGAAGGCCTAACAATCTCAATAGAGATGACGGCTGGAAGATCAGTAGATGTTGGATCCCTGCCCTTTCATCTTAGTCTCCCCCCCCCCCCCCCCTTTCATCTTTGTCGCTTTCGTCGTTCCCCTGGAGCCTTCCTATCTCCTAGGGTTTATCCTTTTTGGCTCTGGACTCTTTTCAGGCCTTCTCCTGTTTATTTTGTGTCGCTCCTTTTTCCCTGATTGATATTGGTTTCTATTATCATAGCTAATATTTATTTACTTATTATTATTATTAGTATTATTATTATTATTATTATTATTATTATTATTTATTTATTTATCTTATATATATATATATATATTTTTTTAATTAATTATTTATCTATTAACGAATATATAGTATTATTATTATTATTTTGCTTATTTTTATTGTTGAGTCGTCCCCTTTTCCCTAATTATTATTGTTATAACAAATATTTATTTACTTATGTTTTTATTATTATTTATTTATTTATTAGTTCTTCGTAACGAATTTTTATATATTATTATTATTTTATTATATACTAATTTTATTTATCTATTAAGGAATATATTATTATTATTATTATTATTATTATTATTATTATTTTGTCATAACTAATTTTTATATATTGTTAGTATTGGTAATTTATCTATTTATTAACGGATATATATCATATTATTATCATTGTTATTTACTTTATTATTTCTTTCATAACTAATTTATATATATTATTATTATTTTTATTTTTATTTATTTATCTAGCGAATATATATTATTATTATTTATTTCCTTGCTGATTTGTATTATTATTATTTATTTTATTTATAAATAAGTTGGGTCTTCAATTTAACTAATTCCCATTTAATAAAAATTTTTAATTATTAAATTATCATTTTAACTAATTATTCCTTGAAATAATCAATTTGACTTTTTGACTGTCCCTAAGTCAAAGCTAGCCGTTAATCTAGATAGTTGTTGGAGGCCCTGCTCAGACTATTTAACATGCAAGGCTGGATCTGTTTCTTCAACTTGTCCTGACGATGAGCCACACTTGCTGGCTCGAAACGCGTCGACAAAGGTCTTTCTATATGTGATTTACGCCGAAGCTCTTCTTATAACTATTATGGATCACAGAAGTCTCAATTCAACAATATATATAAAATAAATATTTATTTATTATTTTTTAAAATTATTAATTTTTAGTTGAAATTTAAATTTGTAATTGATTAAAATTAATTATTATCTTAAACATAATGTTTAATGAGTCTCTCATATATATTATTTACTATAATTATCATTAAAGTGTTTAATGAGTCTCTCATATACAAATATTTGCATTTATTAAATCATAATATATAGTTATATTTTATATTAATTATTTTAATGGACCATGCACATGATTTCTATAATAAATCTATTACTATATTAAATTTTGATGGTCAAATGCACTACATTAATATTAGTTATTTTTTATTAATCTTAATTGATTTTTAAAATATTATTAAATCATAATTTTTTTTTATTAAATTAAATATTATATATAAATATCACTTGAGTCTATAACTTACTAAACCATTCATTTTTAGATGTTGGATTTGACTGTGTTAAATAAATTTTAATAAAAGTGTTATCGTCCATGGATTGGTTATAGCTGATGGTTTTATACTCTCTTTTTTGTGTAAAGGTTCACCTTTTCATTATGCCATCAATAATTTACAACTGATTTGTCCTTGCATTATTGATCTACCCAATGGGAAACCAGACCAATAACACAAGTTTAGAGTCTTGAGATTACTGAGGTTTTGCTTTACAAGAGAATCTGACATGACAAAGACTGTGTTATAGGTGTGTGGAGGATAGGCATGCAGGCCTTCACTCATGATGAATTTGTTATCTTGGAAATTGTTATCAAAATTGAAGTTGTTGTTACCTTGGAGGTTGATGTTTCCTTGGAAACTATTTGTAACAACCCACCTAAACTAATCCACTAATATAAAGTTTTAAACTTTATATTAAAAACAGATATAATAAATAAATATATAAATTGAACTTTATAAAATTAAACCTTATGATAAAAAAAAATCAAAAAAAAGAAAAGAAAACACCCTTATATAAGGGGCGCATAAACCAAATGGGATACATAAGAAAAGACATAAGACAGCAGGGGAAAAATATCTGAGAGCCGCAAAATGCATGGAAGGCGTGTCGGGAGGAGGGAAGGCGGTGGCTGCAGGTAGGAGGGCGGCCACCGCCAAGCCCGCAGATAAAAACCGGAGGTCTGAACCGAGAAAGGGGGCTGGAAGAACGGAGTTAGAAACCAGGAGGAAGGATTCAGCAGTGAGAGAGGTCTGCCAGTGAGAGAGGTCTGCCATTGGAAGAGCTTTAATCCGTCTGAGGTTCTGGGCACGGGGGATAGTGAGCTTCTGTGAGAAGCTTACTGGATTGAGCAGCCAGTCTCTGCTCAGTCTGGCTGGGTGGAATTGGTCTCCCGGGTAATTGGAGCAGAGCAGTAGCAGCATCATCAACTTCACCGGATCAGATAACAGTTCAGGTAAGTACAAAATCAAAAATTTCTACGGTTTCTGTTTTCCAGTTTTGATCTTTACACTGTTGTTGTTTTGGAGGTTGTTGTTTCCTTGGAAGTCGTTGTTACCTTGGAAGTCGTTATCTTGGAAGTCGGTGTTCCCTTGGAATTTTTTGTTACCTAGGAAAATGTTGTTACCTTAGAGGCTATTTTTGCTTAGGAAATTGTTGTTACCTCGGAGGTTACTATTTGCTTGGAAGTTTTTGTTGCTTTGGATATTGTCGTTACCTTGGAAATTGCTACTACCATGGAAAGTATGAGTCCCTATCACCATATTCTCATCCTACCATAATAGATAGCCCAACTCCCCATGGACAAGGCAATCTATATTATTCTCACCCGCACCAACCATTATGACCCTAAACCTACCATAATGTCGACCCCTCTGATTATGATGACCCTTCATCATTGTATCAAATTCATTGTGCTCTTCATCTGCACTGAACGAGACACAAGGAAAGATCGTTTTAATGGCTTCATGCTTCCGGGTTGCCTTGGATGTGTGACGATCCACCTGTCGTGTGCAACAATCCTCAACAATCATTTCAATAGGATTAGCTCTATTCAGCGCCCTCAATGGGGGAGAAGTCTCTCTTAGAAATATCCTCACAACTTGCTTTTAGTGGCATCGAGATTGTCTGGGACCAATTTAGCTCCAAAGAAGTGGTGTGAGTGTTCAAAGCATGGTTGGCCATATGATCATCTAACTTATTTTCGGTCCTTCAAACATGAAAGAGAATGAGAGCTTTGATCCTTTTGAGAAGATCATATACCCTTTGTAGGAGGCCTTAGATATTGGTGTGCCATTCTGTGTTTTATTCAAAATGGATATGAGCAAGAGTGAATCGCCCTCTACAATCAGTTGGCGTTTATTCATTTTTAGTTTGGCAGACAGACCAAATTCTAAACCCCACAGTTCTACTTCATTATTGGTAAGGACACCTAGCATGCCAACGTAGACCAAAATAATACCTCCAACATTGTTGGGGAGAACTCAACCATAGCTAACATGACTGGGATTTCCCCTCGAGGCCCCATTAAAGTTTAGTTTCAGGAATCCTTCTGGAGGAGGAGACCAAAGTGATGGACTTGAGGCCAGGGGTTTGGAGAGCGTGCTAGCAAGGGGTGAAGAGCACAAATGGATATTTAATTAATGAAGAATGGATTTTTAATTAGGGGGAAAATCCCAATCTTGAGAGTTCTATTGATGGGTTGCAATGGTTTTTTCCACATGAGTAGTAATGGGCTTCCAAGCTCTATCAAGCGATGGGGCATGATTCCTGAATAGCTGAGCATTTTTTTCTTTCCAGATGATCCAAAGAATAAATCCAAGAGTGATTTTTCATATCCTATTAAGGATGGGGCTCTCTGTATGGTAGGGTCCTCCAACCTTCCATATTGAAAGGGATTGGAGAAGGGCATTAGTCAAGTCCCTGAAAGGCCTTGGTCAAACACTCCCATACATTGGCTATAAAAATGTAATCCAAAAAGAGGTACTACAGAGTTTCCTCGTGTGTTTTGCATAGAGGACATGTTGAAGGACCAGTGAAACCTCGCTTCCTTATATTCTCCAAGGTTAATGTTTTCCGGTTATTGAGAAGCCAAAAAAAAAGTGTTACTTTCGTCCAATGCTTCAATTTCCATAAATGTCTCCAATCGAGGCTAGCTTCCATACAACAATTTGAGCTTAGGAGTTTATAGGCTTCCTTTATGTTGTAGTTCCCTGTCATCCCATATCCCCATCGAAATATGTCAGGATTTTCATTGACAACAATGTTCCTATTGCTAAAATTTTCTCCAAAATTAGATACTCATCTTGGTGGTGTTGCTTATGGTGTTGGAGGAGAATTTTCCATGTGTTCCATTTAACTTCTAAAGAAGATTTATTCTCCCAGAAGTGGGCCACAACTAATAAACCCTGCAAAGCATGATGATTTATAAATGAAGAGAATTGGGAACAAAGGAGATTCGGGGCCACTGGTTCCAATAATCTTCCTAGAAAAGGGCTTAATTGTCATCCTTGATTTCCTATAAGCAGTGGTCTTGGATGAGAGATTTATTACTACAAGCTGATTGCCAAATAT
The DNA here is from genome assembly GCA_031772625.1 of Pinus tabuliformis. Classification (NCBI taxonomy): domain Eukaryota; kingdom Viridiplantae; phylum Streptophyta; class Pinopsida; order Pinales; family Pinaceae; genus Pinus; species Pinus tabuliformis. The sequence continues at coordinate 1,067,302,944 of CM062815.1, forward strand.
GTGATCATTGGGGATATGAAACCATTATGATACAATGTGTGCTTGGGACTCTTGGAGATTATTTTTTTAACCACATCTTGCTCCAAATAGTTCCAGGAAATTTAAGCTATCTCCACCAGACTATTACACTTAATTCTTTACTTAAAGTGTCAAATCTCTTAGGCCTAAACCCCCTTGAGACTTGGGCATATAGAGAGTTCCTGAAGCAACCAACACACATTTCTTTTGAAGATAAGCCCCACCCCATAGGAAAGAGCGTTGGGTGCTTTGGAGCTTAGCTAGAATGGCTTTGGGTGCCACCAAATCAGAGAGAAGATATACAAGTAAATACTGTAGAAATGAATTAAGAAGAGTCAAGTGACCTGTCAAGTTTAGAGAACGAAAAGTCCATCTTGATAGATTCACTTCAAATTTTAGCATAAGATCTTCCCATACTGAACATCTAAGAGGATTGAGAGTGAGAGGGGTGCCAAGGTATTTGGCTAGAAGAGAGATCTGTTGGAAACCCAGGAAGCGAGAAATATGAATCTACACTGCCAAAGGAGTGTTGAAAAATAAAATATGGGATTTTCCTCTATTTATTTTTGTTCCTGAGGCAAAGACAAGGTGTCCAAGAAGTCCTTGAAGGCCCTGACTTTACTAATGGTTGGGGAACCCATTAGCAGTGTGTCATCCATAAACGTCTGATGCGTAGAGATTTTATTTTGAGAGCCTAGTCAAGGCCTTTGATTTTCTGCGTGGAAAGAGCTTGAGAGATGGCACGCCCAAGGCCTTTAGCAGATAGAAGGAAAATATAGGGAGAGAGAGTGTCTCCTTTCCTTATACCTCTAGATCGATCGAAGTTAGTCGATGGGGATCCATTGACCAAGATTGAAAAGAAATTTTTTGTAATGAGGGACATGACCCAAGAAATCCACATCCCATGAAAACCAAAAGCAGAAAGAGTGTGAAAGATGTATTGCCAACTGATTTTGTCAAAGGCTTTCGACATGTCCAACTTGAGGATCATGCCTGGATTTTGGTAGTACGAAGAGAATGCAACTTCTCTTGGATTAGGATAATATTATCCATGATTTGTCTCCCTTCCACGTATCTCATTTTCTCTAGAGAAATCAATTATGGAAGAAGTGGTTTAAGTCTGTTAGCTACAAATTTTGATATAATCTTGTATATCACATTACATAAAGCAATGGGTTGGAAATTTGATGGGGTAGTTGCCTAACTGGACATAGGCATTAGGGAAATAAAAGTGGCATCAAAGGCTGAAAGAAGAGAGGTCAACGATCTTGAATCTTCTATGACTTGTCAGATGTCATGATCAAGAATAGGCCGACAGGCTTGATAGAATTCAGTTGTAAATCCATCTGGTCCAGTAGCTTTTTTCCTTGACAGTACCATGACTACTGCTTCTACTTCCTGTAAGGAGATGGATTTTAAGAGCGTCACATTTTTTTCTTCAGTAATCAACGTGCGAATGTGTTGTGTAATTCTTCTGATTGCAGAGGCCCTATGTTATGAAACCAGCTCACAAAAAGATAGAAAAGATAGATCAACGCCTTAGAATTTAGCCTCTTCGAGGGGGCAACCTCCTTTACATTACATAATTGAACAATTCTTGGATGATACAAATGACAAACCTCCTTTCTAATATAGGAGTCTAAGGGGTCACAATATAACCAAGCCGACCTAACAATAATAATATAAAGTCACAAAAATAAGAATAGTGGGATTCTATGGGGCACAATAATAACAATAAGGGATACAATGACAATAGTAATGGGGGAATCACTAGTATTATAGGAACCTAACTGTCGAACCGTAAAAAGGGTGTTTTTCACCTCTATTTACCTCACATTAACTTATCAATCCAGGAACGATTTGTTATCTCAAAGAGTGTACTCAGTTTGAGGTGGTCATTTGTCAGAGTAATGCTAGTAGTATAGTGCTCAAGAAAATACAAGAGTAAACGGATGCTTAAAATAAGATCTACTTACAGCAAAGCACTTTAAGACTTAAATCATGCATTCAGAAGACTAAGTAAATTATCAGTCAAGGGTACAATAACAATAACTCATCCCTCTGTAAACTGATGTAACTGAAGATAATCAAGGAACAGATCATCAACCTGGGAACTAGACAACGAATGTCAATGCTCACTATAGTTTCAGATTGTTCAACGCAATGGCAATGCAAATAACAGGAAATGGAACAACAACTATAATTGAAACAACAACTAGGAAATGGAACATCGACTAGCCTCGATAAATAGCGAAACCTCACTCTAAGGAAATAAAGGCAGCAATTGTATCCTACAGAAAGTTAGAGAGCAATCCTTACTCTAAGAATAAATTGAACAACAAATAGAAATAGAACGGTAACCAATTAGCAATGAAATATAGAACAACACTTAGAGCCAATTGTGAATGTACAGTAAACAAAAATAAATATCACACACAACACACATTGATATTGAGAGAAACAGTAATCTGACTCTGATATCACAAATATTAATATCAGTTATAAAGGATAACGATCGCAATTCATGATGGAACAGTAATGTCAATTGAACAACAATTGTAATTAAGTATAAACCATAGATGAATACAGTAATACCAACTTAAGAATATTACAGCCTTGTTACTCTGTAATTGAACATCAATAGCATTCTATAAATAACAATAATGCTACATCAATAATTTAAAGGAACAACAATGCGTTATGAAGTCAGAATGAACAATACGACATTCCTGTTACAAATAATGATCTTGTAAATATAACAGAGCTGGAATATAAAATAACAAAACACACCAAATTACCGATCAAAGTTAATAATGAAAACCACGCACGAAGTAAAGATAATGGTACAAGAGCAAGTGTTCCACTTGGGCCGGGCCCTTAGCTTCCAGGGATACACCGCTTGAGATTATTCCAGGATCAAATATGGAACAACAACCAGATTTATATTAAAGCATCCAAACAAAGTTACAGTGGATCACTTCTCAACGAGAGTCGATGATCAAAGTTTTAAATACAAAGGGAAATTACATAAGAGTAACAAAAACTGGTCCCCTGGGCTAGCAGTGTTGCCCCTTTTTATAACAGCCGAGCAGAGATATCAATGATGCAAAAATAGTTAAGATTGCGATCCCTCAGGATCAAAGGATCCTGAGGGATTCGCCAAACTGTTAATTCCAGTTATCCCTTTGTTCTCTTGCGCTGATTCAATATCTCCTTTTCCTTTCCTTGGCTGATATGCTTCAGTTTGGATCGCCTTGTCTGCATATGGTTTCCTGCCACAGGGACAACAGTTAACTCTACTCTGTCTTTTTCCTTGGGACGAAAATCTTTCGTTTTTCCCTTTTTCTGCATAAGAAAATGGCGATTATTAGTTATCTTGCGTTACATACAAATCTCATAGATTTTGCCATATTTTCTTATTATTTCCCTTGTTCATGATGCAAATGGATTATGATTTTTTAAAGAAAATATGACAAAATAATCAATAAAACATACCTTATTCAATACTCCACACACCCCCTGGCTTACTCTTTTTCATGCCCTCATGAAAACATTGTAGTTGACATGTGTTGAGCTAATTTGTGGATCTAAATTAACACAATTATTTCTTATCAATCCGTGTTGTTTATGATTTGAGGCAAGTTCACTATATGTGAAGATCAGATGTAATCAAACCTTGAAAGATAAGTTATTCAAAAGCTAAAAGTAATACATTCTATAACTCTAATTCAATCAGCTTAAAAAGAGGAAAAACATTGAAATGGTTCTTGACTCAAGAAGTCCACCTTCACCTCAATTATCACTTAATGAATCAGAGATTGAAACCAAAAGCTTAAGATGGATAAATTATTAATGAAATAAGCTCTTAACTTAAGAGACACATAAGGTATTCCATCATAATTCATTCATCTCAATATCAAAATCTCAATGAGAAACTACTTGCATGCAAACAAAAGAAACTAGTTTTGATTCATCATTTTAGCAGAAGGGATGCCCAACTTGAACACCTATTTTTCCAACTCAATAAAGTGATGAATAAGCTATTAACTAATGAAATCAATCACTATGCATAAACCATAAAGCAATCTGAAATAAAGCTTTGAAAAACTAGTGCTACAATCATTCAGATTACAAGGAAATAAAACTAGTTAACAAGGAAGTGTACTTAGCTTGGAATGGGGGCCCTCCACCCTTGCCTTGCACACTTGAGAGGTGATATCAGAAGCTTAAATTCAGTCACACATCCATAGCATTGAACAGCAAAATAACAATAAAAATAATAATAACACAAGTCTTCAAATCAACTCCTCAATCCAAAGATGTCACAACATAAAAGTATATCATAAATCAATACATAAGCCATCAAAGTTTTGGCTTTAAATAAGAAGTCTCATGAACAAAATGATCTATATTCCCTCAAACAAACCCATCTACTCTCATCCACCTATCTAAGTCGAATTCATTACTCCCATCCCAAGAAAGATGAGCATTCCTATAAAATCTCAACACTGCCCTATTTCTATGGGATTTCTGAATGACTAGTCATGGTTGACTAGCACCAAATGGGCCTAATAAAGCTTGTTCTGTTCGAACTAAGCATTGCTGGCTTAGTCCTAGTTCCCAAGCTGTTCATCCATGCATTCCATTCGTGCCCAAGTGTCCTGCAACCATATCAACCATAGAGCTATTACGGGAATTTCTGAATCTGCCAATTTTGCACTAAAAACCAAATTTTCATAAAAACTTTAGAAATTGAAAAATTAAAATTAAATACCTGAATGGATATCAAATATACATCAAAATGGGATAAATGAAGGGAAAATGGATGGAAAATATATGGATAAGTAAGTTTCTTTGAGCAAAAATAAGACCAAAACTAAGGCCCAACATCTCTCCCTTGCTTATCATCAAGCATGTCCCCATGCTTGCTTGCTCCTCTTTGACCTTCTTCTCTCTGTAGTAGATGCTGTACCTATAGATGCTTCCTGTTGTGCTGCCTTGACCAAACAATCCAGACTTGTGTCATTTCTCTCCCTAAACAAAGCTGCTTTGACCTTTTGTTTTTCATACTTTTCCTGCCACATGTTCTTTTCCTTTTGCCATTTAAATGCTTGCTTAGAAAGTAGATCATTTTTCCTTTTTAGTCTCCCCAATTCTTCATTTAATTTTTCATTTTCCTTAACCAATTTAGCATTATCTTTCTTATTTGCGTTGTTTTCCTCTTTTAATTGTTTCTCCAAGATTTTGCTAATTTCCAATTGGTCAGTTAAGTCCCTGATTCTTCCCAAATTGATTTCTCTCTCAAAATCTTGTGTTGTTTTCATTAGTGATGTTGCTGCATCATCATCATATGAAGAATCCTTCTCAAATACCTCTTGTGCAATATCATTTTCTTCTTGTTGTCTTGGGGAATATGTTTCTACTTCCTTGTCTAAATCAATGGGACTTTTATTCCTAAATCTTCTAGGAATAGACATAACAGATGTTTCATTTTCTTGCATAGCCATGTTATTCTGTTGTTTGGCTCTTGTTCTGGGATACAAGGGTGAGTTCATCAATCCTCTGTTTTCCTGCTCTGTTTTATCCTGTACCTCATTAACCTGTTCAATGAATTGATTTTTAGACATGAACTCTCGCCACACTATGCCCTGTGATCTCACCTGATACTCAACTAGGATTTTGATTAATCCTTGGTGGTAAATCTGTCCTGCTTTAGGCCTGTGTTCATGTTTGACTGTTTCAATCATTCTCAAAAGGCTCCTATATAGGAAATAAGGCAAGTTAATCCTATCCTCCCCTTTTATATGCTGCAGAAGTCTAACATGATACAAGTGGGCAACGCTATATCCTATATCACAAGTCAAAAACTTTTGGATAACCAAAACCAACTCACCCCATGGTTCATTAAACCATTCCCTGGGTATCCCTTTTGTTCTATCAAATGTCCCTTTCCGGTTCTTCTCAAGAAAGAAAGTCCAAGCTTTCTCCTTGAAGTGCAGGCCTTTGTTATACTTCTCACCTATCATGGGTAGATCTAAAGCTTGGGAAAGATATTCCTGGGTTACAGGAATAATGACATCTCCTACCCATGTCTGGTCTTGACTGAAATTGTTTATAAAGTCCCTGGTTATTTGTTCAGAGTGGCCATCAAATTTTTGTAGGAAACTTATCATCCCCACCTGGTAAAGTTTTTCTATAGTTTCCTTCCCCCAGCTTTCTATCTGAAATTTTGGCTCTACTCTGACTGACATTACTTCTGTAAACCAATGAATGAATTCCTCTGCTATTACTAATTTCATTTTGACAATAAAAATATAACTATTTGTTTGTTTTCAAAATGAAATTTTGAAAGCGAAGAAGCTTACCTTCCTCCTCTCAATCAACTTAATTCTAACTTTCTTAACCTTTGTTTGACTCTGTTCTCTGCAACAACACTGTTTTAGTTCCCTGCTCAATGCAAACATACACCTGTATACCCCTGTCAATATGCTGCTCTCTGTTTTTGAAAACAAAAATACATATATAAACAATATCCATGTATGCTCATCGCCTTATTTCGTTGCCAAAATTCAAACCATTGTTTTACTGTGTATGTTCAACCAAGAAAACTGAGTAGTTCGCATGCATATGGCTCTCGGCCTCATCAAAACAAATTTCAAAATGCTCTCGGCCTAACCAAAAATATTTGCAAGAATTCTTTTGACTAATCACAAAATTTTGGAAAATATGCTTGCGGCCTCATCATAAAAACAATTACAAAAATGCGCTTGGTTGCATCATAAATATTGGCAAGAAGGCTCTCGGCCTCAGCATGGCAGATTGAGGACTATACACATACGCTCGGCCTCAAAAACACGGGTGATAAAATAAGAAAACACAGCGCATTTAGCTCAGCAATCAAATCTTCGTTTGGTAACCCAAAAATTCACATGCATTATTCATTCAATCCTTAGGCATTTCAATCCCCTGTTTTCGGTGCAAACGAAACAATAGTGCGCAGCAAGGGTTATGGATGCATGTCGTTTCATAACAGTTTGACTGTTTGTTTTGACGTTTAAAACGGCGCGCAATCAGAACAAGGTATGGGAACAAACAAAGCGCAGTGCGCATTCGACAACATTCACAATTTAATTCCCACTCACCGCCATACAACATAACATGCCATAACAGTTCAGTTTTGTGCCTCTTCTGTGCATAGTTTTCATTGTTAACACGGCACGCCATAAAAACTCCTCATAACAATGCCAAATCCTAAACGTGTTAACCATACAATGCATTGTCATTTAAGGGAAGCGTGATCCACTAGCAGTGCATACCAAGATTCACGCAGCGAATCAACGGATTTGAGGCTATGGTTTCAGCTTACCTGTTATCAACGAGCGCTTTGAGGAATATCCAGCGCTCCAAATCCTTGTTCAACTGTGCAATTGACTGGTGGCAAGAGCAGAGCAATCGTAACCGTTAATACAGATAGTTCATAACCTTGACTCACTGTGTGCCGAGCTTAAACAACTAGCACCTTACCTGATTAAATCCCGAAAATCTGCTATCTCTGAACGTTAAACCTGGGATGATTTCCTTCTTTAAATTCGCCCCAACTCAATTCACTCTTCTTTTTACTATGCTGTAGCTTCAAACACCATTTCTCTGAGCTATTCGGCAATGAAGATTATGGTTTAAATAGCGCAAGAGCTCAGTCGGTTCATGACCGTTTCAAGGCTGTACTGCGCTTCTTGTCCATTGGTGTTTACAATGCGTGGTTTACATGGCCGTCCTGTTTGACCAGTCGCCCGACTGTGTCATGAGGATGGCCGAATCATTGTTTTCATACGCATGACCCTTGCGCAGTATACTGTCCAATGACAACGAGTTGCCATGCCACCGTGTTAAGCTCGTACCTGTGTGCTGGCCAGTTGTTGTTTGGGGTTAATGTTTTGTTTATTGCTGTTGTTTTACCATCATGTCCACCGTCATGCGCTTGCAATGATATACAACCATTGCTTGTTTTGCAATGATTTGTATGCAATGATATTTCAACCTCCCCGCCGTAATGTTTCAATGTTGGTTTGCATGCGGCCGTCCACCATATATCATACCATATGCGTTGTTATATGATCCTTCACTTATAACCATTTTATATACCATATGTTGTGCACCTTTGTTTTATATACCTTATACCTTATATCATATGCGCGTTGGGCGATATAAATGACTTTAGCGCATTCACATTTTTGAACTATGGTATATGTTGGTATGATATATAATAACTTTTGATTTCCATATAGCGCATGGGGTTTATTTGACTTGTATAACATAGCTTTATAATTTTAAAATGACCATTTGGGTCATATTTAAAATTATCATCACCACTAATGCTTTAAGTTGTATGTGCAGGTTGAAAGTTGTCCCAGTTTGGTCTTTCTAAGCTCTTAAAGAAAAATACTTAGGAGTAATAGGATTAATGAAAATAGGGAATATGTATGGAAATGAAAGGGAATAGGGTTATGATGTATAAGGGTTATAGGAATATAGGATATGAATGATAATGAATATCCTTAGGTACTAATTTCAACTTAACAAAAACTAAAAAATTCTAAGAAAAATTTGAATTTTTAAAGCACAAAATGACTATACATATACTCCCCTGGATGATGGTTGTACAAGTGAGATGAAATCAATTGATCAGATGTTGTAGATGGATCAAAATGTAGACTTTATTGCTGCTCCTTGTTCTTCATGTTCTGGTTCTTGAATTGTTAGTCAGGTCCCTCTGTAATGATTCTTTGTTTCAGGTCCCTTTGCACTGCTTACAAAATATGCACATGTTGTTTTGACATTGGCAGGTCTTTCAGGTCCCTCGGCAATGATTTGTTATGTCAGGTCCCTCTGTTGACAATACAAGTTCCGTCTATACTTCAGCTTTCTAGCTAAAGAGCTGATGTTTGCAATGTCAGCTTTTAACTTCAGCTGTCCAGTTAAAGAGCTGATGCAAGTCTCCCCCTTGTTGAAGATATGACTTGTCCTCAAGTCATTTGGTGGTGGAGAGTGCCTGCAGTAAAAGTATCTGAGAACAATAGAACAAGTAGAAGGAATTCATAGAGTCCAAGTTGCCCTGGTTTTCCCCTATGAATTCGTGCTTGCGAAGTGCCAGTTGCCTGGTTTTCACTTGCAAACAAGTTATTTGATTTTTTTATGTTTTGTTTTGTTTTGTTTTTTTTTTCAACTACTAGATTGGAAGATGGCTGATCCTATGCCATGAGTTCCAGTTCCGTATCTTCGATCAGTTGTTTCATAAATGCTTCTTTACTGATAGGCCTATTGTAAACTTTGAGCCTATGTCCATTCACTATAAACGAGGTGGAATCCTGGTCGATTGTCCTGATCTTGACTGCTCCATTGTCAAAGATTTCGTCAATTTCATATGGGCCTAGCCAGTGTGTTGTGAACTTCGCTTTGAAGTCTTTGAATTTGGAGTCAAAAAGCAATGCCCAGTCTCCCTTGTGAAATGTATTTGTTTTGATATATCTGTCGTGCCACTTCATTCTTTGTTGTTGCACCAATGTAGTATGTTCCATGGCTTGTTGACGATGCTCATCTAACTAATTCAGTTCCATGATCCGCTGCTGTTGTGCTTCTGTCAAGTCTAGTCCTAGTTTAGCTGCTAGTCTGTATGTATGTATCTGAAACTCTATAGGCAATAGGGCCTCTTTCCCATATACTAACTGGTATGGACTGAAACCAGTTGTAGTTTTCCATGTGATTCTGTAGGCCCATAGTGCATCTTTTAATTTTTCAGACCAATCTTTTCTGTTCATCTGTACTGTTTTTGTCATGATATTTTCTAGGACTTTATTTGTTGATTCAACCTGCCCATTTGCTTGAGGATGATATGGTGTAGATTTCCTGTGTTTGATCTTGTATTTCTCCGTTAGATCTCGTACCAGCTTTGATGTAAACTGTGTGCCTTGATCTGTTACAATTTGTCTAGGTACTCCATATCTGACAAAGATTTCTTCAAAAAGAAAGGTGACCACTGTATCTTCTGTTGCTCTGTTTACTGCTTTAGCCTCTGCCCATTTGGTTACATAGTCTGTACATACTAAGATGTACCTCTTTCCATTTGATGGTGGATTGATAGGTCCAACAAAGTCAAGTGCCCATTGCTCAAATGGTTCTATGAGGACCTATGGCTTTAGCGGCATCTCATCTGATGTTATTGGGCGCCCTATTCTCTGGTAGCTGTCACATTGCTTGACATATTTCTTAGAATCTCTGAAGATGGATGGCCAGTAATAGCCCAGTTGCAGCACCTTATATGTTGTTCGTTTATCTGCAAAATGGCCACCACATGGTTCATCGTGACATGCTCTTAGAATGTCTAATATTTCGTCTTCCCGTACACATTTTCTAATTATCAAGTCTGGACCAGTATAAAATAAATCACCATTTACCCAACTATACCTAGAACTTGCTCTAACAATTTTGTATTTTTGCTTTTTAGTGAATTGAGCTGGAAACTTTCCAGAAGATAAATAGTTTGCAATGTCTGCAAACCATGGTGTTTTGACTGTGATGGCAAACAGATGTTCATCTGGAAAGTTATCTGCAACTGGATTTGGATCGTTGGGTGAGTGTATGTGGGACAGAAAGTCAGCCACTTGATTTTCTTTGCATGGCTGTCTTGTATTGTGATATTAAATTCTTGCAATAACAGTAACCATCTTGTTATTCGTCCATTGGTGATGGGTTTATTCATCAAGTATTTGATTGCTGAATGATCGGTATGAATGAAAACTTGATATCCTGTTATATAGTGCCGGAATTTGTTTACTGCATGTATAACGGCTAACATTTCTTTTTCTGTGACTGTGTAGTTCATTTCTGCAGGTGTTAGATTCTTGCTTATAAAGTATATTGCATAAGTGAACAAGTTCTCTTTCTGTCCAAGAGAGGCACCTATCGCGGTATCGGATGCATCAGTTGATATATGAAATGGTAAAGACCAGTTTGGCCCACGAAGAATGGGGGCAACTGACAATTTCTCTTTCAGAATTTGAAATGCATTTTGACAAGCATTTGTCCAGTGAAATTCGATATCTTTTGCTAATAGTTTGAACAGAGGTTGGGCTATTTTACTAAAGTTTTCAATGAATCGTCTATAATAGCCTACATAGCCTAAGAAGCTTCTTACCTCTTTCTGTGTTGTAGGAGGCATTAAGTTTACTAGGACTTGGATTTTTGCTGGATCCACCTTAATTCCTGAAGCAGAAATATGGTGTCCCAGAACTATTCCTTCTGTCAACATCATATAGCATTTCTCATTGCTTAATGACAAATTTGTTTCAATGCATCGTTTCAAAACTTTCTCAAGGTTGTTTAAGCAATCATTGTATGTGTTTCTGTAAACTGTGAAGTCATCCATATAGACCTCTACACATTCATGAATTAGATCAGCAAATATTGCAAGTATTGCTCGTTGGAAAGTTGCAGGTGCATTGCATAGACCAAATGGCAAAACATTATATGCATAGGTTCCCCATGGGCAAGTAAATGTTGTCTTGTCTTGGTCTTCTGTTGCTATTCTTATCTGGTTGTATCCGCTAAACCCATCTAAGAAGGAGAAAAATTTCTTTCTAGCTAATGAGTCTAACACTTGATCAATGAATGGTAGAGGAAAATGATCGTTTAGTGTAGCTTTGTTTAGTTCCTGATAGTCCACACATACCCTCCACTTTCCATTTTTCTTTGGTACAATAACCAGTGGAGAAACCCATTGACTATCTGAAATAGGATAGATGAATCCAACTTTTAACAATTTTTGCAGTTCTTCTTTCACTATTTCCTTCATCATGGGATTCATTCGTCTTTGAGGTTGTCTTACAAGTTTAAGTTGATCATCTGTATAGATGTGGTGGATACATGTGCTAGGATGAATTCCTTGCATATCAGTATAATCCCAGGCAAAAGCTTTTGAATATTTCTGTAATAATGCAATTACCTCTTGCTCTCGTGCTGATTGCAATTCGTTTCCAATGTTTATATGTTTTCCAGGATATACCTCAATTGTTTTTATTGTTGGATTGAAGATTGTGTTTACAGGAAAGATGTCTATAAAAGATTTCTGCAAAGTTTGAATTGTACAAGTTTCCTGAAAGCATTGATTCAAAAGGTTACTTGCAGCTTCATATTGAACTTTTCTAAGCTGCTCTGAAATACTTGGTTCTGAAATGAAAAGATCCATTAAGTCTTCATTCTCTTCTTCTTCTCTAAAATCAAAGAATTGGTTTATACTTAAAACTGATTTTGTTTGCTGTTTTTCTTGAGTTTCAAGTACTGATTCTAACGAAGTTGATTGTGCAGGGGAATAAAGAGTTATTTGTTTCCTTTCATCTCCATGTGAAATAATCATGCTTCCAGATCTGCATCCTATGAAGGCATAAGCGGTAGCTAACCATGGTCTGCCTAAGATTAGAGGATGTTCTCCCAAGTTTGACTTTGGTTGCAAGATAAGGAAGTCAACAGGATACTCCCATGAATCCAAAGAGACTATGATATCTTCTAATATTCCTTCAGGAACAACTTTAGATCTATCTGCTAGTTCCAAGATTGTAGAAGTTGATCTAATGTTGTTTAAATGCAAAGTTTTCATTGTCTCCATTGTCATTACATTTATAGCTGCTCCCAAGTCTATTAATGTGTTTGGTACTGAGAAATTATTTATTGATATAGTACCCATAGGGATACCAGGATCAATATATTTCTCTACTATGGTTTGTGTAGACATAAGGCTTGCTAATTTACCAATGACTTGGATTGTAGTAGGATCCTTTTTCTTTTTCTCTGATTTCCTAATGCACAATTCCTTTATTGTTTTAGCATATATTGGTATTTCTTTAATTTCCTTTAACAAGGGAATTCTTACATAAGAATTTTTTAACTCATCTAAGATATCAAATTCAGGAAGGATTGTTTTGTTTTGTTGTTCCACTAACCTTTCAGGATAAGGTGGTGTTTGTGTTGTAATATTTGTTCCTTTCTGAATTTGTATCTCAGTTTGTGATGTTTCAGGTGATTCTTCTTGTTCAGTTGGTTCTTCTATGATTGGAGGAGAATCCTTTCTAAGCACTTTTCCAGACCTTAGATGGACATCATTAAGAGGAAGAATTGAATATGTAGGAAAACATGCTGCTTCCTCTACAGTGTATGCAGATTTGTCAACCTTATTATTTGGATTTGCCATTGGTTGGGCTGGTAGTTGAGTTGGTTTGGGTTGATTTGTGGGTAGCTGTAACTGTTGTGTTTGGGTCAACAACGATGGTGGATTCTGCTGTGGAAATGGGATGGATTGTGGATATGCAGAATGTTGTTGTTGAAAGGGTATGGATTGTGGATATTGTGGATATGCAAATGGTTGTTGGTATTGTTGCTGGTACTGTTGAGGTGGCTGGTTTCCATAACCATATCCTCTCCAACCTTGTACAGGTTGTTGTGAATATTGTTGTGGAGGCCAAGCTTGCCATGGCATTGGAGGGGTCCAAGGATTTTGAGGTGGATAGGGATAATTTTGTTGAGGAAATTGTTGCTGATTTTGTTGAGGCATCCTAGGTTTCCATGGTCTTCGTGGTGCTACATAATAGAAACCTTCTATCCCTGGCACTTCTTCTATTGAGTTCATTTGTAATTCTTTCAATTTTAGACAATTTTCCGTGGAATGATTTTCTGTACAAATACCACAACCCTGAATACTATCCAAAGGACATTCTCTCAAGGGATGTTTCTTTCTACATTTGGAACAAAAGATTGCTAGAGCTTGTTCTTGTTCCTCTTTCTTCTTGTTTGCCTTTAGCACATCTACTTGTGTCCCTAATGTACTCAAGAGATCTGTTTTGAAGTTTTCCAATAAGCTTCCTATTTCAGCTCTTGTTATCCCTCCTGCAGCTGACTTTGCTGCTTTTGAACTTGCTTCCCTTCTTCCGGTTTTTGATCTTCCTCTAGAATATTTTTGACATAACTCAACAATTTCATCGAATGGTAGGTTTGAAATGTCTCCTTTACCCATCACATTCAAAATGTCAAGGTATTCATCCCTTATACCCTTGAGAAATATTGTGCGAACGGTTTCTTGATTTAGAGAGTGTTGTTTAGATTTCTGTAGATTATATGCAAATCTTTCCAAATATTTTTCTACACTTTCATCTTCTTGTTGTGTCATTCTGAAAACATATTCCTTTGAATCTCTAGATCTACAATAAGCTTGATATTTCTTAAGGAAGACAGATCTCATATCATCCCAAGAAGCTATTGTTTGTTCTCCTAAACCCATAAACCATTTCAAAGCTGCTGCTTTTAATGTTGCAGGGAAAAGACGAAGTTTATGAATGTCATCAGTATATCCATATGTTCTACATAGAATATCAAATTCAAACATAAATGCATTAGGATCTTCTGTGGACATTCCATAAAAGTTTGGCAATACAGAAGGTGGAATATTTTTCATTTTTACTTCTTCTCCTAATATTGCACTTGTGTCTACTATTGGAAAGCCAAAGGTAGTTTCTTGATCATTACCATCTTCTTGTCTTTTCTGATCGTTTTCTAGCTTCCTATCATTTTCTTGTTTTGCCTCCTCTTCTCTTTTTCTTCTCCATTCTCTTTGTTGTCTTTCATATTCAGCCCTTTGTTGTTCAGGAGTGAAAATAACAGATCCATGTCCCTCTTCTGCCATTGGTTGATTTGTTTCAATTTCGAGTGGAGTTTCAGGTTGTTGGAAGATAGGAGGATTTATGGATGGAAAGACAGGTTGTTTTCCTTTAATAATTTCTTTTTGTTTTCCGGAAGTTGAGAATTGTTTTTGTTTTGCTTCCCAAGCTAACAAAGTTTGCCTTTCAATCAAGGTTAATCTTTGTCCAGTTCTTTGTTTTTCTGCCAATTCCTCAATTATTGGATTACCAGTAACTGGGGTGTTTGATGATCCTATCTCTACTTGTGGGGGGTTTTTGATAAATCTACCTTGAGGATCTCTATATCTAGGCATAAAGAAACATAACTAAAAAGGAATGTAACTAATGTTTTTGTTGTTTTGAAATTTATCTTTCTATTGACTATGCCGATATTTGCCTCCCCGGCAACGGCGCCAAAATGTTGAGCTAATTTGTGGACCTAAATTAACACAATTATTTCTTATCAATCCGGGTTGTTTATGCTTTGAGGCAAGTTCACTATATGTGAAGATCAGATGTAATCAAACCTTGAAAGATAAGTTATTCAAAAGCTAAAAGTAATACATTCTATAACTCTAATTCAATCAGCTTAAAAAGAGGAAAAACATTGAAATGGTTCTTGACTCAAGAAGTCCACCTTCACCTCAATTATCACTTAATGAATCAGAGATTGAAACCAAAAGCTTAAGATGGATAAATTATTAATGAAATAATCTCTTAAATTAAGAGACACATAACGTATTCCATCATAATTCATTCATCTCAATATCAAAATCTGAATGAGAAACTACTTGCATGCAAACAAAAGAAACTAGTTTTGATTCATCATTTTAGCAGAAGGGATGCCCAACTTGAACACCTGTTTTTCCAACTCAATAAAGTGATGAATAAGCTATTAACTAATGAAATCAATCACTATGCATAAACCATAAAGCAATTTGAAATAAAGCTTTGAAAAACTAGTGCTACAATCAACCAGATTACAAGGAAATAAAACTAGTTAACAAGGAAGTGTACTTAGCTTGGAATGGGGGCCCTCCACCCTTGCCTTGCACACTTGAGAGGTGATATCAGAAGCTTAAATTCAGTCACACATCCATAGCATTGAACAGCAAAATAATAATAAAAATAATAATAACACAAGTCTTCAAATTAACTCCTCAATCCAAAGATGTCACAACATAAAAGTATATCATAAATCAATACATAAGCCATCAAAGTTTTGGCTTTAAATAAGAAGTCTCATGAACAAAATGATCTATATTCGCTCAAACAAACCCATCTACTCTCATCCACCTATCTAAGTCGAATTCATTACTCCAATCCCAAGAAAGATGACCATTCCTATAAAATCTCAAAACTGCCCTATTTCTATGTGATTTCTGAATGACTAGTCATGGTTGACTAGCACCAAATGGGCCTAATAAAGCTTGTTCTGTTCGAACTAAGAATTGCTGGCTTAGTCCTAGTTCCCAAGCTGTTCATCCATGCATTCCATTCGTGCCCAAGTGTCCTGCAACCATATCAACCATAGAGCTATTACGGGAATTTCTGAATCTGCCAATTTTGCACTAAAAACCAAATTTTCATAAGAACTTTAGAAATTGAAAAATTAAAATTAAATACCTGAATGGATATCAAATATACATCAAAATGGGATAAATGAAGGGAAAATGGATGGAAAATAGATGGATAAGTAAGTTTCTTTGAGCAAAAATAAGACCAAAACTAAGGCCCAACAACATGTAAGGCAGTGAGAGAGTAAGCTGGAGACAGAATCTCATGTGGTGGTCTATAGCCATGATGCCTAACTAGGTGTTCAAAAACATGGCCTGTTTGGCCCTCAGGCATCTCATACAGGGCTTGGTACCCAAGTGCAGGGTGCCAAATAATTGGACTCCTGAACCTATATCCTAACCAAGATGGCCTTGCCCTCAAGATAAGTTCACCGTAGAGGCTCAAACGATCAACGACTAGCTTAAAGTTTTCATAATTAAATGGTTCCCTGAGTGGGATATTCAGATTAGAGGTCTAGTATTGAAATTTAGCAGCTGCAATGGCAAGGTCCTTAATGGTAAAGAAGTATTCTATCCCTTGCTGATTGATTGCTGTATGAATGGGTCCTAATGCTTCAATCACGCCCGGAGTCCTCATGAGACTCCCATGTTTATTCCATAACTGTAATGGATCTCTAGGCTCAGCTCTTACCCATAACTCTAATCCATTTTCTTGTCTTTGGAAGGCATTATAGGCTTTAAGCCATTTGATTTGATTAACCCCAAATGAAACAAATGCCTGCAGTTGGATATCCCCAACGAAAGGTTCGGGGTTCTGCTTTGTCTCTTGATCTAACACGAGGTTATGCAGATAGAATTCACACAGTAGTCTTTGAACCTTTACTCCATAGTGCTTACAACAATTTATAAAATCATCAATATTATTAATTTGTATAGGGGCTCCTGCTTTGACAGCCTTAATTTTCAATTGCAAATATCGTTCCATTAAAAACAAGGCATAATTCTTAGCAGGGGCTCTACATGCTAGGATGTCAGTGTACAAAGAGCATAAGGTATCCATTTGCTTGATAACTACATCTAACCTATGAGTTACCTTTGCAACTTTCTCTTCTTCCCTTCGCCATCCCTCAAAAGCCTGGCTTTCGGATAGATTGACATTCCTTAGCTGTTGTTGTAATTCTTCATACTTTTCTCGAGAAACCGTTTGTTCTATGAGTTTTTCTATTGCTTGCTGAGCTTGCATCAAACCCTCTTTTAGGGTTACTGTCCTCAGATCACTGTCCCACATAGTAGTGGCAAGTGGAAGATTTATTTGAATCTTTTTATTGCATCGCCTCGTGTTTATAGTCTGCATTCCTTTAGAGGACTGTGCCTCTGTTTGAACTTCTTTGTCACAGGCCGATATATCATCTATTTTTACTTCAACATGGGCAACAGTTGAATGCTGTTCCTTTTTCTTTTGAATGACAGTCTGCACTTCAACAGGGTTTTGAACGGCAGACTGTTCTTCAATTGCGTTTTGAACAGCAGATTGTTCTTCAACATGGTTTTGAACAGTAGGCTGGACATGGGGCCTCCGAACATTTTTCTTGGGGGGTCTCGCCGGCGTGGTTGCATGTCTTCCCCCTGAAGTCCTTTTTGCTTTCTTTCTCATTTTCAAAACTGTGATTTTTTGTTGAAGTCGTGCTATCACATTCAACAATCTTTGCTGTTCTTTTCGTAGTCTTCTAATTTCTTTTGTTTTCTTAGAAAGAACAGTTGTCTGCTTAGTCGAGCCTGGGCTGTCACCTTGGCTAATTCCCTGGTTTTGTTCTTGGGGTGCTCCTTTGTTGTTTGTTCCGGTTGCTCAGGAGTAAAAACCCTAGATGGCTCTATTATTTCGTGGGTGACTTCTTTTTCCACCCCTTCTTCTTCCTGGAATTCTTTCGGTGTAGTCTGGCTAGGAATAGATTGTTCCTCCTCTGTATCACTTTTCTTTCCTGTCATACCTTCATCATGAACAGGATGATTTTCTTCTTCTACTTCCCTGTCGCGTAATTCTTCAGGTGCATTTTTGTCTTGAGCAGAATGCTCTTTTGGTTCTTCTTTAATATGGGGGCCTAGTGGGCTGAGAGGTTGGGCATATTTGCCCATATTAGCCAGAATTTTGGCCAATTCATCCCCTTGCAATGGGTTTTGCAATGGGCTATCTTCGCGTTGCTCTGTTTCTACCTCCTCCTGCCCAGGCTGCTTGGCCTCTTCCTCTGTTTCTCCTTCCTCATTTCCTTCCAATCCTTTCTCATTCTCTTCTCCTTCCAATTGCGGGGGTTGCTCATCCCCTAAATCGTCTATCTCCACTGGTTGGCTAGTATCCCCTTGGGAACTTTCCAGCCTCCCTCTAATTCGTGCCAATCTAACTGATTTCCTCCATTTCAATGGTCTATCTGGTGTACTGGTAGCATGCTTACGTTTTGGGGCCAGCATAGTCAGTCCCCCTTCTATCATGGCAATTAGCTCTTCCCAACTACTCTGTTGCTAAGCAAGACTGTGGCTAACTATTAGCCGTATTAGCCCATGGTGACATACTACCGATTGTACATGTTGTGATTTCCTCATACTTCGGGTGACATCATGAAGTAATGAATTTAAAAATGCAGGTAAGTTCACAGAGCATTTTTGTTTTAATACAGCTAAGAGTTTAAGGTGTCGTGGTCTTACCACGTCTTTCCTACCTTCACAGGTGATGTAGCTCTGGATGATCTTCACCAATTCTGCCCACGGCTCGCCCAATACTGCTGGTAGGACTCCCTTTCCTCTGACTATTAGGTTATGGCCTTCATCTTGGAAGATCTTCATGATCTTTCGTAGTCTCTCCTTCTTTAGAGTCCACACAGGTCCAGTGGTTGGCAGTCTCGAGATCTATGCAATTATGTCATCGGTGACTACTATGTGTCTTCCCCTTACTATGAAGTGATATTCTTACAAGTTTTGCAAGAATTCTATTGCTACGGTCTCGTTGGATTCCTGTAAACGATTAAGATAAACTAGCCATCCTACCCTTGCCAAGATTTCCCATGCAGCATCAGAGACTGTCAATATCTGTGGTTCTCTTCGAATTGACCTTCCTCCCATGCTTTTAGCTCACTGTAAAAATGCAGAGACGACAATGGAACAATAGGATGTTCAAACTATTAGAAACAGAGAGAAAATAACGAAACAACAAGGCTCGTTCAAATCCCGGGTTACTTACTAATTGCTATAGAGCATAATACAGAAATGGCTTAGGAACAGCAAGCCATGCAGATTGAAAACAATATACCGTTGAGCCTTGCTATTTCCAAGTAAACAGTTTTCTGAATAATAGTCTAACATGTATAACAATAAATTATGAGGTCACCTGCCTCCCCCTTGCAATGTGATAGGCTACCCTTGGCCGTCAAATGAGGGGGCAGTGTACCAACCTGCCATAATACAAAGTCATAAAGGAACAACGTATATCGAATTGCCATGTTTTACAAAAGAAGCAGATTGCCGAAATTGAGGTATACAGTAGGATCGCTTAACAAATAAGAGAATGCTATGATATGATGCGAGGCTGGGAGGATAGGACGGCTGACGTGCACAAAAAGTCCAATGCAGTCATTATCAACTTTTTCCGTCATGATTGGCTGTAATAGATTTTCATGCGTTTAATGGTTTGGGGAAATGATATACATAATCTCATGTGACATATTACAAAGGTATAAGACAAAGAAGGGTGTTAATGATTGCTATTGGTGTATAAGGAATGTGACTTCAATACCATTAACAGAGCTCTGCTGCCAACAGGTGTCCATAACCTTGACAAAGTTATTTATTTCACCCATGGAACCATGGTCCTTTATGTATGCTTAGGAAGTGCTGTATGATGTCAAAATGGAGGCCATTATGCTGGCTTGGTAACCAGTTAAACCATAATGCCATTCACTAGGAAGGAGTGAAAAGTGGGCAGGCCAGCTCGTGATGGGACCTCCTGTTCCAAGGAATCTTTATTTTTTTCCAATGTGCCTCTTGGATCATATCCCTGGTGTGGTGGCCATAGTGGGAATGCCACTTCACTTTCTTCCTTATGATCATGGTAGGCTGGTTCTTGATGAGAACCCCCTATCCTGCATTTGACAACCCATAAGTTATATAATCATTTTTCTCTTTCTTTTTTTTTCTTTTTATAAAGTACTTTCCTATGTATACACAAAGGGTGGTTCAGCACTCCTTAAAAGTAGGAATGGTAGAAGAAGTCTTAACATCTCAATAGAAAAATATACCCTTTGTTCTTATTCCTTAATAATGATGAAAGAAGATTATGGGATTTTTTTTTTTAAATGAACCACCATGATAAAGATAAGAAATCATATCAGTATTAGTAGGATAATGACAACAAAAGTGATGGATAATTGTGTCCTTTCCTCTTTCCTCTTATCAATTCAAAGCAATTCCCTGTAAAAATAGCGATTTTCATATGATTTACTAATTTCAGTATGCTCTAGTTTTGTATCCATTGCATAAGTGTATAACTGTGCTCCAAAAAGACTCGAAATTATCATATATTGAGAAGAACGAAAGTTGTCCTTTAATTGGAACAACAAGGAGAACAAGAATCAATAAAAGGAATACGAGAATGTTGTTATTTCAATAAGGAAGAGCAAAAATTACAAGTGCTGTTCCTTTAGAAAAGGAACAACAGAAAATGCCATTGCCATTCCTTTGGAGAAGGAACAACAAAAAAACGCAAGCGCTGTTCCTTTGGAAAAGGAACAACAAAAACCAAAAGTGTTGTTCCTTTGGAAAAGGAACAACAAAAACCAAAAGTGTTGTTCCTTTGAAAAAGGAACAACAAAAAACACAAGTGTCGTTCCTTTGGAAAAGGAACAGCAAAAACCAAAAGTGTTGTTCCTTTGGAAAAGGAACAACAAAAACGCAAGTGCCGTTCCTTTGGAAAAGGAACAGCAAAAACCAAAAGTGTTGTTCCTTTGGAAAAGGAACAGCAAAGTGAAAAAGGAACAGCTAATACAAAAAGTGTTGTTCTTTCAGAAGAGGAACAACAAAACGAAAGTGTTGTTCCTTTGGAAAAGGAACAACAGAAAAACAAAAGTGCACACAAATGCTGTCCCTTTGGAAAAGGAACAGAAAAAACAATAGTGTTGTCCCTTTTGAAAAAGGGACAGCAGAAAAATACAAGCTGAAAGAAATGAATCAGCAAGATAGTGAAGGTGCTGTTCCTTCTAAAAGGAATAGAAAAAACAATAGAATTGCTGATTCTTCAAAAAGGAACAGCAAAGTGCAAAAAATATGTACAGAGAATAATTTATGCTAACAAAGCAAAATAATTATGTACAAAATGTAAAAATAGTTAAATCACTTTAATGAACCAGAGGTGAGGAAGATTTCTCTTCCTCCACCAAAATTTGCATGTCGGAATCTTCGCGGAGTTGCTGGTAGAAGGATTCCCGAGTAAGTGGTTTGCGGTATAGTCGAACTCGGTGGTCGTTTGCCTTGAAGGTATGTCCAGATCTGTCAATGGTGATTAGGGTAAGGGTGCCATTATCATGTACCTTTTGGATTTTGTATGGCCCCAGCCAACGAGTTTGAAGCTTCCCGGGAAAATCCTGAAACCTGGAATCATATAAGAGCGCCCAATATCCTTCGCAGAAGACTTTCTTTTTAATGAGAGCATCATGCCATTTAGCTCGTTGTTGTTGGATTAATGCAGTGTGTTGAAGGGTAGAGAGCCTAATCTCATCTAGCTCATTGATCTGCTGTAATCTATTAATCTGTGCCTCGTTTAGATCTAGACCAACTTCTTGTGTTGTTCACAATGTTTGGATTTCGAATTCTATGGGAAAAATGGGTTCCTTTCCGAATACCAATTGGTATGGTGAATAGCCAGTAGTGCTTCTCCATGTTGTTCTATAAGCCCACAAGGCTTCTGGTAATCTTGCAGCCCAATCGCGTCTATGTGACGCAATGGTTTTTGTCAAGATTGCTTCTATTATTTTATTGCTACTTTCTACTTGACCGTTTG
Source organism: Pinus tabuliformis (assembly GCA_031772625.1). Classification (NCBI taxonomy): domain Eukaryota; kingdom Viridiplantae; phylum Streptophyta; class Pinopsida; order Pinales; family Pinaceae; genus Pinus; species Pinus tabuliformis. The sequence goes on from CM062815.1 coordinate 1,067,325,239, forward strand.
CCTGTGGGTGGTATGGAGTAGTAATTTTATGCTGGATATGATAGTTTTTTAGTGTTGCAGAAATATTATTACCAGCAAACCGTGGTCCACCATCTGTAATTATGTCTCTTGGAAGCCCATATCGCACAAATATATGGAACAAGAATTGTATGACAGAATCCTCTGTAGCTCTCAGCAATTCCTCTGCTTCAACCCATTTGGTGACATATTCTGTTACCACCAGAATATATGTTTTCTGGTTCAAGGATGGGTTAATTGGACCAACAAAATTGAGTGCCCATCGCTCGAATGGTTCAATAACCAGCTATGGGTTCAAGGGCATTTCGTTAGACTGACCAAGGTGTCCTGTTCTTTGGCAACTGTCACAATCTTGAACGAACTTCTTTGCATATTTGAAGATCGTAGGCAAATAATACCCTGTTTGTAGCACCTTATGTCTAGTTCCCCGATTGGCAAAGTGTCCGCCACATGGTCCGTCGTGACAAGCTTTCAAAGTGTCAAAAATTTCACCCTCCCGGATGCATCTCCTGATGTGCATATCTGCTCCTGTATGGAACAGGTAGCCCCCAATCCAAGAAAATCGAGCACTTTGCTGGACAATCTGTTTTCATTCATTGGGGGTTAGATGTTTCGGTAATTTTCCTACTGCTAAGTAATTTGCAACATCGACATACCAGGGTGTTTTAACAGTAACATAGAACAGATGCTCATCTAGAAATTGATCTTCAACTATTGTTGCATCCACAGGTTTGGGCATCCGTGAGAGAAAGTCAGCTACAGGATTTTCTTTTCCAGGGCGGTCCTTGATTGTGATATCAAATTCCTGCAATAAAATCAACCATTTGGTTATTCTACCATTTGTGATTGGTTTATTTGCTAAATACTTTATGGTAAAGTGATCTGTATACAACATAACAGGATATCCAGTAATGTAATGCCTAAACTTATTGACAACATGTATTACAGCTAGAAATTCCTTTTCAGTAACGGTATAATTCAATTCAACAGGGGATAAATTCTTGCTAATATAATAAATTTCATATGGTTTTTTTATCTTCTTCCTGCCCAAGGATTGCTCCAATAGTTGTATTTGAGGGATCTAATGAAATTTGAAATGGCAGGTCCCAATTTGGTCCTCTAAGGACTGGGGCTATTGACACAAGCCTCTTCAGATCCTGGAAAGCACAGTCACAATTTTCTATCCAAAGAAAGTCAACATTACCTGTCAATGCATATAGAGGTGTAGAAATATGCGAAAAATGTTCTATAAATCTTCTATAGTAACCAGAAAATCCAAGAAAACTGCGTACCTCTATTTGAGTGGTGGGAGTGGGAATTAGTAAAATTATTTGAATTTTGGCTAGGTCTACCTGTATGCCAGCTGCTGAGATATAATGGCCTAGAATAAGTCCTTCAGTCATCATCATATAACATTTTTCATGGCTCAAACAGAGCCTAGTGGCAATGCAACGCTGGAGAACTTTTTCTAGTGTGTCCAATGCTGGGTCAAAATTGTCTTCGTATGGTGTAAAATCATCCATGTATACTTTGAATTCCTTCATTTATTAAATCTGAAAATATGCTGAGGATAGCCCTTTGAAATGTGGTAGGAGCATTGCATAAGCCAAAAGGTAAGACTCTATAGGCAAATTTTCCCCAAGGACAAGTAAAAGTGGTTTTGTCTTAGTCTTCAGGGGCAATCTGAGTCTGATTGTATCCAAGGAAGCCATCTAAGAAAGAAAAGAATTTCTTTCCTGCCTGAGTGTCTAATACTTGGTCAATGAATGGAAGGGGAAAGTGGTCTTTTTGTGTTGCTTTATTTAGTTCTTTATAATCTACACAAATCCTTGACGTCCCATTCTTCTTTAGTACCACGACAAGTGGAGAGACCCATTTACTATCGGAGATAGGATAGATGAAGTTCACATCTAAAAGTTTTTGAAGTTCAGCTTTTACAATGTCTTTTAGGTGAGGATTAAGTCTACTTTGTGGTTGGCGAACAGGTCTCACATCTTTTTCTATGTAAATGTGGTGTGTACATAACTGGGGATCAATTCCTTTCATATCAGGATAGTCCCATGCAAATGCTCCTTTATATTTTCTCAATAGTTGGATGAGCTTCTTTTCTTGCTCGGAAGTCACGTTGGCATTAATGTTTAAAGTCTTTCTTGGGTAAATTTCTACAATTTTACTATTTGAGACAGAGGTAGTAGGTATTGTTTGATCGTGCATATCTTATTCTAATTCATTATCAAATGCTGCTTCTATCATGTGACATTGTATGCAGGATCTGGTTTTAGTTTGGCTAATAAAATTGTTAATGGCATCATCTTCTGTTTGGTCTTTGAAATCGAGGGCCTCTTCTATGGTTAATGGAGATCTAATATTTTCGGTAAGGTATGATACAGGATGCTTGTTAGTTTTTATTATCATGACACTTGGCTGTGCTGGAGGATATAAAGCTAGGTTCTCGATATCTGCCCCTCTAGTTATGGTCATATTGCCTTTTCGGCAGCCAATATAAGCATCGACAGTTGCAAGCCAAGGTTTGCCTAAAATCAACGGATGTCCATCAAGTCGGTTTTTGGGGTTTATTATCAGAAAATCGGCTGGATACTCCCAGGAGTCAATGGATACCATGACATCATGTAGTGTTCCTTCTGGCCGAACCACAGATCGGTCAGCCAGTTCTAATAAAGTGGAGGTCGGTTCTACTGATGTAATGCCCAGTTTTTGGCAAGTGGTGGTTGTTAAGATATTAATTGCAACTCCTAGATCAACTAAGGCATTTGAGAAGGTTTTTCCATTGATTTGTATGGTTACTATTGGATTTCCTGGGTCTTCGTATTTAACGGGTGTTTCTTTCCCTGATAATAAATCGGATAGAGTGCCAACTACTTGGACTTTTGGGTTTCTTTATACATAGCTCTTTGATAGTCTTTGCATATATCGAAATGTCTTGAATGGCTTGGAGGAGTGGGATTTTTATGTACAAGTTTTGTAGTTCTCCCAGAATGTCAAAATCAGAGTATTGTATAGGTCGAGGTATAATTAGGCATTCTAGGAATGGAGGAGAGGATGTGGTTGCTGGATTATGAATTTGTTGTCTGGTCACTTCCTCTTCTTGTGGTGGTTGTTCCATAGGTAATTGATTTTCAACTTGAGCTGTTTTATCTCCCTCTGTTTCAATGATACGCCCAGATCTTAATTGAAGATCATTACACTCCCTTAGATTGGTTCTTATCTCTGGTGTCTCAATTATTTGAATGGATTGGATAGGTCTATTATTTGGATTAGGGTTGGGTTCGGCTAGGAGTTGCAGTCTTAAATTAGGCTGGGGGTTTTTTTGTAATGCTGGCAGTGTAGGTTGAGGGAGTGGGATAGTTCCTACTGGCTGATTCATCGGTCTTTGCCAGTTTGTCTGCCAGGCTTGATTCTGTGAAGTAGGAGGAGCCCATTATGTTGGATATGCATTGTTTTGCCAATATGGTGGGGTATAGGGAAAATTTGGCCAATTGGATTGGCTTGCTTGATTCGGCCATGGAGATGATGAAGGAAATGATTGTTGTGACCAATTCAGGAAGGGAGGTTGATTTTTCCACATTGTATTATATTGTTGAGCATGATATTATAGAGGCTGAAAAGAAGAAGTTGGGTAAGAAAACATACCTCATTGTCGCGGCTTTCATTGACAACGTTGATTTAGTAGATACACCGATTCTGGCTCTTCTTATGCTTCCTTGTATACTTCTTTCAATCCAGGAAGTGAGGGGCAGCTCTCTGTGGAGTGGTCCTTTGTACAAATGGCGCAAACTTGGACTGCATCTAATGGACACTCCTTATGGCTGTGTTTCTTTATACATCTGGGATAGAAGATTGCCAAATTTTATTCTGCTTCCGCTTGCTTTTGTTTGGCCTGCATAATGTCAAGTTGTGTTGTCAATGTCCCCAATATGTCAGTTTTAAAATTTTCTAATAAATTTCCAATTTCTGCACGAGTTACTCCTTCTACCGAAGTTCTGTTATCTCTTGCAAACCGATCATGTTCTGCTGGTTTTAGTCTTGTGCTGCCTCTCGAGCTCCTGATACATAAGTCAATAATGTCAGCAAAATTTTCCTGATAAATATCTCCCTTCCCCATAATGTTTAGTGTTTTAATCCATTGTTCCTTCATTCCCCTAATTAATGCTATTTTTAATACATTATTAGGTAAGGGTAATGGTGCATAAGGAGATCTTTGAAGATTGTACTGGAAATGCTCTACATATTCTTCTAATGTTTCATTTGGTCTAGCTACCATCTAAAATATTTCATATTTTAACTCTCTAGACCTACAATAGTCCTGATATTTTTTTAGAAAAGACTCTTTCATTTGGTCCCAGTTATTTATAACACCACCACCTAATCCCATAAACCATCTTAGAGCAGCCCCTTTTAATGTGGAGGGAAATAATTTCAGTTTCTGGGGGTCGGTGGTATAGTCATATCCTCTACACAGCACGTCAAATTCGAATAAAAATGCATTCGTATCTTCTGACATAAGGCCATGGAATGTAGGGATATGTTGGAGAGGATTTGCTTTCATAGGTGCATTAGCTGCAGTATCCACAATGGGGTATTGCAGTGTAGAGGTTTGGATTTTTGGCTGGTTCTAGGCCATTTGGTCAAATATATGCCAATAACCTTTTGGGATGTCTAGGAGGGTATTCCTAGGTTGTCGAGGGGGAATGGCTCTAACGGGAATGGCCTTAACAACACTTCCTTTATCTGGGATGATGAGAGTGTCTAATGTCTGGGAGGGTTCAGGTTCTTGAATTTCTTCAACTTCGTTATAAATGATTTTTGTAGCACTTCCCTTATCTGGGCTGCTTAATGGCTGTATTACCCCAAGAGGAGATTTTTGTTCTTCAGTTTCTCCTCTTCCTTCACAAAGATTGCTAAGGTTCCCTTCTTGCTATGCTTTTGGGCTAGAATTTTCAATTTCTTGAAAATCTTGCCCTTTGGTTTGACTGTGCACCTTAGCAAAGGCTACAGATAGTGATCCTGTGGCCTGAAGGGAACTAATAGGCTGTCTAGAAGCAACTTTTCTAGGTCCTACCGAAGGCTGAGATTCTGCTTTTTTAAGGATTTCGTCTATAAAGGTCGATCGGCCAAGGGTCACTAGCCCCTTAGCTTTATCGGGCTTGGGTAGAGGTTTGGGATTCTTTTCAGGCTTTTTCTACTTAGTCATGCACTCAAATCAATTGCTAAGTTCTACCCAAACAAAATAGCAACAAATCTGCAGGAAAGCGGGCAGGGGAGCAGGGTTGTTACATACTCCACACGCAGGTTCTTACCTTTCGTTTTTAAAACCTAGTTCTTTCCTAATAGGTTCTTACACTACTCTGGAAAAGAAACAAATGGCTACACTCTTCCCCGGCAACGGCGCCAAAATGTCGAACCGTAAAAAGGGTCTTTTTCACCTCTATTTACCTCACATTAACTTATCAATCCAGGAACAATTTGTTATCTCAAAGAGTGTACTCAGTTTGAGGCTATCATTTGTCAGAGTAATGCTAGTAGTATAGTGCTCAAGAAAATACAAGAGTAAATGGATGCTTAAAATAAGATCTACTTATAGCAAAGCAATTTAAGACTTAAATCATGCATTCAGAAGACTAAGTAAATTATCAATCAAGGGTACAGTAACAATAACTCATCCCTTTGTAAACTGATGTAACTGAAGACAATCAAGGAACAGATCATCAACCTGGGAACTAGACAACGAATGTCAATGTTCACTATAGTTTCAGATCGTTCAACGCAATGGCAATGCAAATAACAGGAAATGGAACAACAACTATAATTGAAACAACAACTACGAAATGGAACAGTGACTAGTCTCAATAAATAGCGAAACCTCACTCTAAGGAAATAAAGGCAACAATCGTATCCTACAGAAAATCAGAGAGCAATCCTTACTCTAAGAATAAATCGAACAACAAATAGAAATAGAACAACAACCAATTAGCAATGAAATATAGAACAATGCTTAGAGTGTTATGCTCTTAACCTGCAAAATGATACCCAAATACAGAATATGCGAAGAAAAGATACCCAGAACACAGAACAGCAATGATTTTATTATTCAGAGAGTAATGTTCACTTGCCTCTTCGAGGGGGCAACCTCCAATAGAGCAGAGCTCGACTACAAAATAAGACACGATGCTCCTCGCAGGGAGTCTCTATCCTTTATATATGATTCATACATGCAATACCACGGGCCAATACCGCGGGTTTTATTAATACCATCTATCTAATACTACGGCCCATTTGCAACTAACTGTGGTCCCGTCATTAATTGCGGGTTAACCATTTACAAATATTAATATGGGCTTTATTGACTCTTGACTATGACGTGATCCCATGACATAAATAAGGGGGTTAGGGTGGGACCCTAACATGCCCTACCCCTTAAGACTAGCCTTGTCCTCAAGGCTGAAGCTGCGGAAACTGCTGAAGAATAGTGGCTGGTTCCCAAGTTGCATCTTCCGGAGAGGTGTCTTTCCATTTGATGAGGACTTCCTTAATCATGTGGCCGCGCAGGTGCTTGTCTCGTGTGTCTAGAACCTGTTCGGGTTGAAGCCAGATTGACCCTTCTTCATCCAATTCAGGTAGACCAGTTTGAACTCGGCAATTGTTCCCAATCACTTTCTTGAGGCACGATACATTGAAAACTGGATGGATTTTTGCAGTAGGTGGCAAAGCCAACTTGTAAGCCACTTCTCCAATGCGCTGAAGTACTTGGTATGGTCTGTAGAATTTTGGAGAGAGCTTTTGACAACCCTTGTCTTTGAGTGATGTTTTCTTATATGGTTGCAGCCTCAAAAATACCTGATCCCCTTCTTGAAATTGGCACTCTGAGCGATGCTGGTCGACCTGTTGCTTCATGCGGTTCTGAGCTTGATGAAGATTCTCTCTAAGATGGGCGAGCATGGTTGCGCGGTGTTGTAGGAGTTGATCCACTGCTTTTACTTTGGAGCACCACTTGAGATAAGAGGTAGGGGAAGGCGGAAGTTGACCATATACTGCTTCATAGGGAGTCATTTTGGTGGTGGCATGATAGTTGGTGTTATATCACCATTCAGCCAGAGGTAACCACTGTACCCAAAGGTGTTGCTTTTTTGAAGTGAAACACCTAAGGTAGGTTTCTAGACATTTGTTGACGGCTTCAGTTTGACCATCCGTTTGCAGATGATAGGAAGTACTGAGTTTTAGTTGAGTGCCTTGTATTCTGAAAAGTTCCTGCCAAAAATTACTGGTGAAGATCGGGTCGCGATCAGACACAATAGAAGTGGGCATGCCATGCAATTTGAAAATCTGATCCATGAAAGATTGAGCGACCAAAGTTGGTGTAAACGGATGGGGTAGGGCACAGAAATGAGCATACTTCGACAATCGGTCCACAACCACCATGATGACTGACTTGTTCCCGGACTTTGGAAGACCTGTAATGAAATACATAGAGACCTCCGTCCAAATTGATGTCGGAATGGGCAATGGTTGTAATGTGTCTGGTGTGTTGACGGTTTCCCCTTTGTGGCGTTGATAGACATCGCATTCTGCTACGAAAGTAAGGATGTCCTTTTTCATGCCTGTCCAAAAAAATGATCTTCTGGTGCGAGCATACGTCTTCTGAAAGCCCGAATGTCCTGCCATGGGAGATGAGTGCAATTCTGCCAAAATGTGACTTTTGAGGGTGGATGTTGGTGCTATTACAACTCTGTCCCTGTAGCGAAGAATATCATACTGCCACGAGTAGCCCTTGGTGGAATTTGGATCTACCTGCAATTGAGAAATGAGTTGGGATAGCCAGGGTGTGAAAACCATTCCTTGTGAGCCTCTTCAATCCACTCTGGAATGGGGAGGGAAATTGCTAGTAGAGTACTTTCTTCCTCAAATTGGCGAGATAATGCATCTGCTACACTATTGTCTTTCCCTTTCTTGTAAATGATCTCATAATCATATCCCAGCATTTTGGCGAGCCATTTATTTTGTTGTGGGGAGGATAGGCGTTGCTCCAAAAAATATTTAAGACTGTGATGATCTGTGCGGATTTGAAAACATCGCCCCAATAAGTAAGGTCGCCAGGTCTCGACTGCATGTAAGATGGCCATCATTTCTTTTTCGTAGGTAATTGGCCCAGATTCCTCCCACTTAGTTGTTGGCTTGTGAAGGCCAAAGGTCGCCCTTCCTGCATTAAGACCACCCCAATACCTGTCCCCGAAGCATCACATTCAATGACAAAGGATTTGGTGAAGTCTGGTAGTGCTAAGACTGGAGTGGAACACATGGCGTTTTTGAGAGCGGTAAATGCCTGTTGTGCTTCCTTGTTCCAGAAGAAGGAATTTTTCTTTAGGAGTTGAGTGAGGGGCTTCGCTATGTGGCCATAGTTGTGGACAAATTTACGATAATAGCCTGTGAGACCCAAAAATCCTCTCAAGCTCTTCAAGGTCTTAGGTTGAGGCCATTCTTGCATTGCCTGGATCTTTTTGGGGTCCACCTTGACACCTTCACGCCCCACAATGTGGCCCAAATACTCAACTTCTTCCATTCCAAATGAACACTTGGACATCTTGACAAATAATTTATGCTTGCGGAGTAGTTGCAAGAGTAGATCTACATGCTGAAGATGTGCAGCCCAAGTGCCACTATAGATGAGGATGTCATCGAAGAAGACAAGGACAAATTTCCTGAGATATGGTTTGAGAATGTGATTCATAAGGCTCTGAAAAGTATAGGGGGCATTACAAAGACCAAATGGCATGACCAGGAACTCATAATGGCCTTCATGAGTTCTGAAAGCAGTCTTGGGAATGTCGACTTCCTTCATGCGAATTTGGTGGTAGCCTGAGTGAAGATCCAACTTAGTGAAGAATTGAGCCCCATTGAGTTCGTCCAGCAAATCATCAACCACCGGGATGGGAAATTTATCTTTGACTGTCAGCTTATTGAGGGCCCTGAAGTCGGGACACATCCGCCACTCACCATCTTTCTTGAGCACCATGACCACTGGGGATGAATAAGGACTAATGCTGGGACGAAGGACACCTGCTTCCAAAAGTTCCTTGATTATTTTTTCTATTTCATTCTTTTGGGTGAACGGATATCTGTATGGCCGCACATTTGGGGATTGGGCCCTTGGAACCAAGGTGATGCTATGATCATGTTCCCCTCGCGAGGGTGGAAGCTCATGAGGCTTGTCAAAGACTGGCAGATGGTTATTTAAAATCTGTTGCATCTCAGGATGAATTAGCAGAGACTTGGTTTTGACTACCTGGATGGCATTAAATTGAGCTACCACTCCATGATGGCCCTTTTTTAACAATTTTTCCATCCTATGCGAGCTGATGATAGAGGGGGCTCTCACCTGGAGTCCATGGAGGGTATGTGTGGAGTTGTTCTGCTTAAAACTCATATATAACTCCTGGAAATCCATTGTGATTGGCCCAAGAGTGCGGAGCCATTCAGCGCCGAGGACAATGTCGCAACCCCCCATGTGTATGGCAAACATGTGGGTTTTCAACTGATAATCCCCCATTTGAAGTTTGAAATTTTCACAGCGGCCTTCACATTTCATTGTGCCCCCATCCGCAATTTGGATTTGGAAGTTAGAAACTTCTCGTACAAAATAATGCACTACTTCTGCGACTTTTTGATGGATGAAATTATGTGTACTTCCACTATCAATCAAGACTACTACTAGGCGATGTTTAAGAAAACCTCTGATTTTGAGAGTTTGAGGGGAAGAAATCCCTGCCAACGCATGCAACGAAATAACTGGTTCGTCAGAGACATTGTCCTTTTGGTTGTCTTCTTCTAGCGCCTCATGTTCCTCAAGTGGTGGATCTTCCTCTGTTGAGCTGTAGTCAGTGGCATCTATTTGAAAAAATTTAGGCTCCTTGCATTTATGACTTGGGGAGTATTTTTCATCACAGTAGTAACATAGTCCTTGCTTTCTTCTTTCGGCCATTTCCGCAGGTGACACCTTTTGGACCTTAAGTGTTTGAGTCGTGTTGTGAGCTTGTGGGGGGCGACCTTTAGTGGAGAAATTTGGGCGACTGTATTGGGCTGCTAATGCACGTTCCACGTTATGGGCTACCTTGCAAGCCTCTATCCATGTGGGAGGGTGGTGCAGTAAGACTTGAGCTTTGATGGCTTCTTTAAGACCGCTGATAAAACATTCCGTGTAGAACACATCTGAGAGACCCCAAGTGCGGAAGGCTAAGGCTTCAAAAGCTGTAATATATTCATCCACTGTACCCATCTGTCGGAGCTTAGTAAGACGACCCAAAAAAGAGTCCTCCTGTTCAAAGCGGCTTTGAAGAGCTTTTGTAAATTGGGTCCAAGTCTTAAAAGGTCCATTGCAACGTTGATGCCATTCCCACCATTGCCACCTTTCATTGTCCAAGTACATGCTCCCCAACATAAGCTGAGTCGCATCATCTAAGATACGATTCAGTTTGAAATAGTGGTCCATTTGTGCTATCCATGCCGACGGTTTATCTATGGCGAGGTTTCAAGGGAGCCTAGGGGGCTTCCGATATACCCACAGGGTACGTGGAAGATAGTCCGTGCGCGGTTCTGTCTAATGCGCTACTACTCGAAGGGGTACCCACAGGGGTTACAAGGGAGTCCAACAGATGTGACCACATCTTGTATTTCCTGCATGCATGCCTCCCCAAATTCGCAGGTTTATGCACTCAATGACAGATCCCGTGGTTTAAAGACGTCGGAACACGTCTCTAGCCGAATTTTTTTTTGCTAAGAATTGGAGATCCCATCGGCCCTGGAAAGTGCTCTGATACCACTTGTTATGCTCTTAACCTACAAAATGATACCCAAATATAGAATATGCGAAGAAAAGATACCCAGAACACAGAACAGCAATGATTTTATTATTCAGAGAGTAATGTTCACTTGCCTCTTCGAGGGGGAAACCTCCAATAGAGTAGAGCTCGACTACAAAATAAGACATGATGCTCCTCACAGGGAGTCTCTATCCTTTATATATGACTCATACATGCAATACCACGGTCCAATACCGTGGGTTTTATTAATACCATCTATCTAATACTACGGCCCATTTGGAACTAACTGTGGTCCCGTCATTAATTGCGGGTTAACCATTTACAAATATTAATATGGGCTTTATTGACTCTTGACTATGACGTGATCCCATGACATAAATAAGGGGGTTAGGGTGGGACCCTAACATAGAGCCAATTGTGAATGTACAGTAAACCGAAATAAATATCACACACAACACACATTGATATTGAGAGAAACAGTAATCTGACTCCGATACCACAAATATTAATCTCAGTTATAAAGGATAACGATCGCAATTCATAATGGAACAGCAATGTCAATTGAACAACAATCATAATTAAGTATAAACCATAGATGAATACAGTAATACCAACTTAAGAATATTACAGCCCGGTTACTCTGTAATTGAACAACAATAGCATTCTGTAAAGAACAGTAATGTTACATCAATAATTTAAAGGAACAACAATGTGTTATGAAGTCAAAATGAACAATACGACATTCCTGTTACAGAGAATGATCTTGTAAATATAACAGAGCAGGAATATAAAATAACAAAACACACCAGATTACTAATCAAAGTTGATAATGAAAATGTTATGAAACCAGCTCACAAAAAGATGGAAAAGAGAGATCCACGCCTTAGAATTCAGCCTCTTCGAGGGGGAAACCTCCTTTACATTACATAAATGAGAAATTCTTCGATGATACAAATGAAAAGACCTCCTTTCTATATATAGGGGTCTAAGGGGTCATAACATAATCAGAGCCGACATATCCATAATAATGTAAGGGCACAATAATAACAATAGTGGGCTTCTATGGGGCACAATAGTAACAATATGGGCACTACATGGGTACATCAATATAATAAGTGGGTTGTACTGATAACAATAAGGGGTTACACTAGTAGTATAGGGCCTAACATGCCCCTCTCCTTCAAAAAGCGTTGTCCTCAACGCTTGAGTAGTTATTGATGCTTCTGTATAAAATTATTGTCCTCCCATGTGGAATCTTCAGCGGGTAAGTTCTTCCACTTGATGAGATACTCTGAAATTGATCGATTTCGTAGCTGCCAGGTTCTTGTTTTTGTGACTGCTCTAGGTTCCAATATGTTTTTTCCTTCCTCTTCAATTTCTAGCAATATTGTTTGAATTGGGATCTTTTGCAACTTTTGAATAAGTGGCCATACTTCTTCGTCTTTCTTCCATTCATCCCTTGCTTCGTTTATCCAATCTGGTTGGATAATAGAAATAGCACAAAACAATGCTTCCACATCCTCATCCTTGAAGAGTCTTCCCATTTGGTAAGGTCACCATTTTTTAAGTGCACGTAGTATTGCCAACATTTCCTTCTCATAAATAGCTTGCTTGAGATGTAGCAGTAAAAATACCCAATCACCTACATCAAAACATTTTTCACTACGATGTTGATCTACCCATTGTTTCATTTGATTTTGCACCAAAGTGGCGTTATCCTTTAAAATTTGGAGAACTTGTTGTTGATGCTCGATGTGATCTTTCACTGCTTGAACCTTTTTCTTCTTGATATGTCCTTCTATCTCTAGAGTTTGAGGAGTGGTAATTTCTTCCAATCCTTTACAAGATATGGTCGGATTCATTTCTTGATGCTCGATGTGATCTTTCACTTCTTGAACATTTTTCTTCTTGATATGTCCTTCTATCTTGATAGTTTGAGGAGTGGTAATTTCGACCAATGAATTACAAGATATGGTTGGATTAATTTCTTCTTTCTTGATGTGATCTTTCATTTCTTGCACCTTTTTCTTTTTGATATTTCCTTCTATCTTGAGAGTTTGAGGAGTGGTAATTCTTGCCAATGCTTTACAAGATATGGTCTGATTCATTTCTTCTTTCTCTGGGGTGGGGTCCTGGCGTATATCTTCTTCTTTTGATGTTTCTTGATCCTTTTCTTCCTCCTCTTCATATTCTATGTAAAATAATTTCTTCTCAACACACTTATGACCTTTAGTGCATTTGTTATCACAATTGTAACAAAGCCCTTTTTCTCTTTTTTCTTCCAATCGTTGTGGTGTAACCCTTGTAGGTTGTGGAAGGCTAGGAGAAACAAAACTTCCATATTTATAGTTGTGAGGTGTAGGCTTCTTGGTTTCCATAATTTTTCTTTCCACTATGTCACAAAGCCCTTTTACTCTTTCCAATTGTTGTGGTGTTGCTCTAAAGAAGGTGTTGCCTCTTTGTATCCTCATAATGTGCTATCATTTCCTCTGTGAAAATTGACCACGTAACAAGTTGTTTACGAGAACAAAGCCCTTCATACCATAAAAATTTATCTGGTTCTAAATATGAAGATGCAATACATACCTTTTGTAATAGTGGTACACCATGTAGATCAAAATATTACTCCATCTGAAGTATCCAATTTATCGGATCCTTGCCATCAAACTTCCTCATCTAGCTTTTTATTGATTTTTGGAGCTCGACCTTGAAATGAATGTAACTCTGTACTTTCAGATCTTTAAGTTCTGAAATTGCAACTTGTGGTAGCCCTCTTTGTTCTCTTTCCAATGCCACCAATCTGATCCAAATTGGATTCTCCAAGAAAGAGTTATGCACAATCTCCCAAAATGACCTGATTATAGACCTTTCCCGAAGAGCAAACTTGTATGAAGTGCCACGTGTCCCTGTTTCGACCTTTGGCTCTAAAAAATATATACGAGAAAATAAAGTCCATCCTCTTTCTGTACCTTCTTACGAAATTTCAATCCGATTCTCAGAGAGAAAGTTATGACGATTTTCCCTAGGTCTCCTGTTTGGAATGTAATTCAGGAGTCTGCAAAAAGACCAACTTCCTCTGATCATATCTCTGCAAATATAGCACAAAAAACTCTGAAATTTGGACCCAAGATTCAGTGCGATCTTTTCTCAAATGGGTGTTTTTTTTAGCTTCTGAAACGTCTCAGAAAAAAAGTTATAGTGAAAATTCCACGATGACCTGTTTGGAGCAGCGAAACCCTAGAATCCAAAGCTCTGATACCAAATGTTATGAAACTAGCTCACAAAAAGATGGAAAAGAGAGATCCACGCCTTAGAATTCAGCCTCTTTGAGGGGGAAACCTCCTTTACATTACATAAATGAGCAATTCTTCGATGATACAAATGAAAAGACCTCCTTTCTATATATAGGGGTCTAAGGGGTCATAACATAATCAGAGCCGACATAACCATAATAATGTAAGGGCACAATAATAAGAATAGTGGGCTTCTATGGGGCATAATAGTAACAATATGGGCACTACATGGGTACATCAATATAATAAGTGGGTTGTACTAGTAACAATAAGGGGTTACACTAGTAGTATAGGGCCTAACAGAAAACCACGCACGAAGTAAAGATAATGGTACAAGAGCAAGTGCTCCACCAACGCCGGGCCCTTAGCCTCCAGGGATACATCGCTTGAGATTATTCCAGGATCAAAGATGGAACATCAAACAGATTTATATTAAATCATCCAAACAAAGTTACAGTGGATCACTTCTCAATGAGAGTCAATGATCAAAGTTTTAAATACAAAGGGAAATTACATAAGAGTAACAACAACCGGTCCCCTGGGCTAGCAGTGCTACCCCTTTTTATAATAGCCAAGTGAAGATATCAATGATGCAAAAATAGTTAAGATTGCGATCCCTCAAGATCAAAGGATCCTGAGGGATTCACCAAACTGTTAATTCCATTTATCCCTTTGTTCTCTTGCGCCGATTCGATATCTCCTTTTCCTTTCCTTGGATGATATGCTTTAGTTTGGATTGCCTTGTTTGCATGTGGTTTCCTGCCACCGGGACAACAGTTAACTCTGCTCTTTCTTTTTCCTTGGGACGGAAATCTTTCGTTTTTCCCTTTTTTGCATAAGAAAATGGTGATTATTAGTTATCTTATGTTACATACAAATCTCATATATTTTACCATATTTTCTTATTATTTCCCTAGTCCATGATGTAAAGGGATTATGAATTTTTAAAGAAAAGATGACAAAATAATCAATAAAACATACCTTCTTCAGTACTCCACACTAACATGCCCCTCCTTGAAAAAAGTGTTGTCCTCAACGCTTGAGAAGTTCTGGATGCTTCTGTATAAAATTCTCATCCTCCCATGTGGAATCTTCAATGGGTAAGTGATTCCACTTGATGAGATACTCTGAAATTGATCGATTTCGTAGCTGTCAAGTTCTTGTTTCTTGACTGCTTCAGGTTCCACTATGATTTTTCCTTCCTCATCATGTTCTGGCAATATTGTTTGAACTGGAATCTTGTCACCTATAACCTTCTTTAAGCATGAAACATGGAAAACTGGGTGCACTTGGGAAGCTGCAGGAAGCTCCAATTTGTATGCCATAGTATGTATCTTTTGCAACACCTTGTACGGACCATAATACTTTGGGGATAGTTTATTATCCTTTTTAGCTTGCTTGAGGGACATTTGTTTATATGTTTGTAGCCGTAGGAATACCCAATCACCTACATCAAAACTTCTTTCACTGTGATGTTGATCTGCCTGTTGTTTCATTCTATTCTGCAGTATGGAAGGAAGTGTTATACCACCATTCAGCCAGAGGCAACCATTTGACCCATTGTGTCTATTTATCAAATACACAGCAACAAAGATATCCTTCAAACATTTGTTTACTATCTCAGTAAGCCCATCAGATTGAGGATGATAAGATGAGCTATGAGCTAACTGAGTACCAAGACAAGAAAATAATTCTGTCAAAAAATTTCTAGTGAAAATGGGATCTCTATTGCTTACAATAAAATTTGGGTTTCTATTTAGCTTTTGATATGTTTCCATAAATGCAGTAGAAATTGTACTCGCTTTAAATGGATGAGATAATGCACAAAAGTGTGCATACTTGGTAAGTCTATCAACGACCACCATGATAACACTCTTTCCTTTGGACTTGAGTAAGCCTGTGATAAAATCCATTGAAACATCCTCCCAATGTTGGCTTGGAATCGACAAAGTTTGTAATAGTCCTGGGGTCTTAATTGTTTCAACTTTATTTTATTGGCAAACCAAACATTCCGCCACAAACTTTTGAATATCCGATTTAAGGCCATCCCAAAAAAAATCCTTCTTAACCCTGTCGTAGGCTTTTAGAAATCCTGAGTGCCCTCCTAAGGGAGAGGTGTGCAATTCCCTATAACCGATCCTTGTACCATAACGAATCATTTTTCAAGCTAAATGTATCAGATGTACTAGGATATTGTTGTATCTTTTGAATGAGTGCCCACACTTCCTTGTCATTCTTCCATTCATCCATTGATTCGTTTATCCAATCTAGTTGGATAATAGAAATGGCACAAAGAAATGCTTCCACATCCTGATCCTTTCTTGAGAGTGCATCTGCCACAACATTTTGCCTCCCTTTTTTGTAGATGATTTCAAAGTCACAGCCCAACATATTTGTGACCCATTTTGCTTCTCTTCTAAAGATAATCTTTGTTCTAAAAAGTATTTAAGACTACTATGATATGTTTTTATCTCGAAGTTCCTTCCCATTAGGTAGGGTCGCCATTTCTTAAATGCGTGTAGTATTGCCTGCATTTCCTTCTCATAAATAGCTTTGTGTAAATAATTTCCTTTGATTGAACGAATTTCGAAAGCAATGGATCTTTCTTCTTGTATTAAAACAACAAAAATTCCATTTCCTTAGGCATCACATTCCACAATAAAGGTTTTTGTGAAGTCCGGTGTAGCTAAGATTGGTGCTTGGCACATTGCCTCTTTAAGATGTTCAAAGGCCTTTGTTGCTTCTGGAGTCCATGAGAATGCATCTTTCTTCAATAATGTTGTTAGAGGTGCTTCTATTCTCCCATAATTCTTAACAAACTTGTGATAATACCCTGTCAACCTGAGAAATCCTCGTAGATGCTTTATGGATGTGGGGATTTTCCATTCCTTAATGGTTTTAATTTTGCTAGGGTCTACCTTAACACCTTCATGAGATACAATATGACCCAGATATTCCACCTCTTGCACTCCAAAGAAACATTTGGAGATTTTTGCATATAATTGTTTCTCCTCCAATAGTTTGAGCACCATGTCAACATGTTGGACGTGATCCTTCCAAGACTTGTTGTAGATTAGTATATCATCAAAAAATACTAACACAAATTTTCTAAGGAACGGTTTGAAAATAGAATTCATCAAACCTTGAAATGTAGAAGGTGCCTTAGTAAGGCCAAAAGGCATGACCAAAAATTCATAATGACCCTCATGAGTTCTAAACGCTGTTTTTGGAATGTCCTCAGTCTTCGTTATGATTTGATGATATCATGAACGAAGATCCAACTTGGTGAAGTAAATTGTTCCATGCAATTCATCCAATAATTCATCAATGACATGAATGGGAAATTTATCTTTAATAGTGAGCTTTTTGAGCTCTCTATAATCTGGAAACATGCACCATGATCCATCCTTCTTGTGAACAAATACTACTGGAGCAGAGAAAGAACTTTGACTAGGTTGAATTATACCTGCCTCTAGCATTTCTGCAACCATACATTCAATTTCACTCTTTTGGACATAAGGATATCTGTAAGGCCTGATGTTTGGAGGAACACTTCCTGGAATCAAATTGATAGCATGATCATGATCATGAATAGGTGGAAGGCCTTTGGGAGTCTCAAATAGTTTGGAATGATTGTCCAAGAATTTTTGGAGGTCTGGAGAAATGGATGATTTCGATGTTGGAACCTCTAGTGAACATAATTGTGGAATTATGCCTAGTTGTTCTTTCTTTAGAATATTTGTCATTCCGTTAGAGCTGATTATCTTTCCCGGTTTCCCTACGATACCCCTTAATTCAACTTCCTTTCCTTCTATAGAGAATTTCATGAAAATTTCTTGAAAATTAAAAGCTATTGTACCCAAGGATTGTAGCCATTGGACTCCTAGTACAACATCAACACCACCCATTGGAATAGAAAGAATTGAGCTATTCAATACATATTCTCCCATGGATAATTTGATATTATGGCACTTTCTTGAGCAATTTATGGTTCCTCCACTTGCAACCATCACTTGACACTCTGGTGCTGGATATAGGAGGCAATTCAATTCCTTGGCTATCTTACAATGAATAAAATTATGGGTACTTCCCAAATTAATCAACACTATTACCTTTTTCTTCTTGATATGCCCTTCTATCTTGATAGTTTGAGGAGTGGTAATTCCAGCCAATGCATTACAAGATATGGTCAGATTCATTTCTTCTTTTTCTAGGGTTTGCTCCTGGTGTATGTCGTCTTCTTTTGATGTTTCTTGTTCCTTTTCTTCCTCCTCTTCACAATCTATGTAAAATAATTTCTTCTCGGCATACTTATGACTTTAGTGTATTTTCTATCACAACTGTCACAAAGCCCTTTTTCTCTTTTTTCTTCCAATTGTTGTGGTGTCAACCTTGTAGGTTGTGGATGGACAGGCGAAGCAACACTTCCATCTTTATGATTGTAAGTGGTAGGCTTCCTTGTTGCCATAATTTTGCTTTCCATTTTTCTTGCCAACCTGAATGCCTTCTCCAATGAATCTGGTTCCCAAAGGTGAACCTCATGTTGGATGTTATCTTTTAAAGTCCCTATGAACACATCAATCCTATGCTCCTCTGGAATATCTTTTACCCTTATATTCAATTTTTGGAAGTCTTAAATGTGCTCCATCATTGAGCCCTTTTGTTTGAGATTTATCAATTAGCTTAAAAAAGTGTTGCTTTTCGTATCCTCATAATGTGCTATCATTTCATCTGTAAAAATAGCCCAAGTGATAATTTGTTTATGAGATCAAAGCCATCGATACCATACAAACTGATTTGGTTCCAAATATAAAGTTGCAATGCATACCTTTTGTGTGTTTTGCACATTATGGAGATTGAAAAATTGCTCCATCTGTAGTATCCATGTTTTGGGATCCTTGTCATCAAACTTCCTCATATCGAGCTTTGGAACATGGTGGTTCTTCGATCCAACGTTAGAGTCTATGAAATCATGATTAACATTTATTTGTTCTCATCATGAGTTTCCTTTACTACCCTTTCGCCATTAGTAAGAATTTCTTGTAGAAACTTTGTCAAATCTGTCTTCAAATTGTCCATCTTAGCTTCCACGCCGTCAATCTTAGCTTCTACGCCTTTCTTTAAACCATCCATCTTAGCTTCCACGCCTTTCTTTAAACCATCCATATTAGCTTCTACGTCTTTCTTTAAACCATCCATCTTATTTTCTGTTACTTTTTGTGCGAGTGAAATTTGTTGCACTTGGTCTCGTAATTTTAATATATTATGTTGCATTTCTTCCTCTTCTTCATGAGTCATGCTAGAGCTTTCAGGTTTCTTACTAGGTGTTTCTATTTTCTTTATTCAGTGCATCAATTTTTTCCGAAGAAAAAAGCAGAAACTTTTTATTAAGCATATAAAAAGTTTACATTCTGTTTGAGACTTTGAGCAGAGCTGATGGCTCACATGGTCGCTGATTTGTTCTTCTTGAGAGAAAGACAAGCAAAAATCTCAGTCCTTTTATGACTGATTGTGGATGATGTGTTCTGTCCAGATACTGCTGAGAATATAAAACTGAGTAGACATCCTCCCTTCCGGAGGCTTAAGTTACAAATTATACTATGCATAACCGGGGTCTCCTTCAGAGAAAGAAAACAACCCCATACAAGACTGTATATAAGATTGAGAAACATCTGAAAATTGTAAACAAAAAGATTTTTTTTCTCTGTTTGTAGTGCTCATGATCAGAAAAACGGAAAAGATAGAGAAAAACTGTAAACAAAGAAAAAAACATAGTGCCCATGGTACAGCTGACAAAGAGAAAAAATGAGCCTCGATCACTGTGGAGGAGCGAAAGGGGGCTGATGGGAAAAGGATGTCTGCCCCTGTCTGATTTCTACTATTGACCAGCTGCCCATATCTTGCTG
This sequence comes from Pinus tabuliformis, assembly GCA_031772625.1. Taxonomy (NCBI): domain Eukaryota; kingdom Viridiplantae; phylum Streptophyta; class Pinopsida; order Pinales; family Pinaceae; genus Pinus; species Pinus tabuliformis. Next base: position 1,067,345,288 of record CM062815.1, read on the forward strand.
TAAACCAGCCTTAGAAAGCTGGTCTGCTTCCTCGTTTTTGTCCCTGTAGTATTCAGTGCATCAATTACCGATAATAATGCTTCAATATTGATTTGAATTGGATCCTAGAACACTCTCTAAGTTTTCATGAACTCTTAAAATTCATGCTAAAGTTTCAAAGTCTTATAAAGATCAAGCTTATCAGAGATAACCTCGTAACAATTGCAATTTGTGATCAGCGTGGAGCAACGAGGACCCTTAGTCAAGCGCGTAGACCGTCGGCCCATGGTAACACCCGCTGCCACAAATTAGCAAAACCAGGAGTCAATTCAAGAAACAGGGGTAGTTTCTGATATGCGATTAGTGACAAGTCACTAATTGCATATCGCAGGGCAAACCCCTCAAAGAAGGAAAAGCCTCGAGCACCTGAAGCCGAAATAATTGTAAATTGCGGAAAAGTACCATTCCGATTTCGTCAGAAGCAGGGTCCCACAAAAACCAGCAAAATATTAGAGGGGCTTCGAGCAGTAAGCGGTTTCAACTGAGTCCCTCCCGATGCCACACAATGGGTGCCACGCATCTGGCGGAAGAGAGAGAAAATCGTTCACATCGGAAGGGTAAACATCATGTTACTTACCCGCCCGATATGGACGATGACCATAGGATCTGGGGCCCCCAGATCAATGGCAGAGATGTGTTCTGATGGGTGACCGGACTTGACGAGGTAAATAGACAGAGTTGTATAAGATTTTAATTCCGAGGTGGACGATGTGTTGACAGAAGGTCGTGTTTTGCGGGCATTCTTGGAGTTAATGGGTTAAAAGGTCATTTTGAAAACATCCAAGAGAACTGACACTCGAGTTGTTATGAAATAGGTGGCCACCTCCCTGTGAGGCATTATACAATGATGATTACACAGAACAGAGGGATTCAAACGAACAGAGGCAGGGGAACCGGAAAGCTGGGAAGTGGAAATGAACAGTTAGAAAGAAGATTGGCTTTAAAGCCATGAACTGACAGAGAGAGAAGGAAGCAAGTTAAGAAAGCATCGAGCCAGAGTTAAGACAGAGCTAGAGAGAGCCAGAGAGTCTGTGTACTTCAGAGAAGGCTTGAGAGGTTCAAGCGCACTCCTCTGTATACGTCTGTCATGTATGAGTCTCAGACTGGACTCATACTACTGTGACCAATAGAGGTTGAGATTCAGTAAGGAGAGTCTGTGTACTGTAGAGACTTGGGGGATCCAAGTACAATCTTGCTGAATTATATCTGTTGTGTGAGACTCAAATTGAGCTCACTGTCGTAAAAAATCTACTTTGGAAACATAATATAGAGGCCACCACTGAAGGCTGGACGAAGAGACGTAGCCCAAGAGTATTGTGTGAACTCATTATTAAACTTGTTGTGTTTATATGTGTTGCCTGTTGTGTTTTATTTAACTGCTTAATTTCTTGTGTATTTTGCAATCTTATCGATCCATTGCACAAAATAACATAGGCATATCCATGCACATGAGTCTGTAATACCTTATTCTTTTTCTTAGATTAATTTTAGATCAAGTGGTATTTGAGCACTAGGTTGCTGAGGTTAGACAAGCTTGTGCTGGATTCTTTTGTTGAATGCTAACTAGATCAAAGCTTAAATTAGGAGAAGGAGAATTGGTTGAAGCTAACCTAGAAATTGGAAGAGTCTATCCTAAGAGGAAAATGGCAGAAGAAAGTCCCTTGGAATCAGACTCTCAGTTCATGGATAGTTTCATGACCATGAGAGCCATGGTAGAGGAAATGTATAGAGAATTTAAGAAAGGTAGAGATGAAGATTCATCAAACTCCAAACAAGATAAAGGAGCAGAAGAATATATCCTCAATGACCATTCTAAGGGCAAAGGGAAAGAAGAAAAGCTTCCCACACCTCCTAATAGCCCTGAAAATAAAAAGAAGACATCTTTGATTAAATTATATGTTAAATTTGATTTTCCAATATATGATGGAGAGTTGAATGCAGAGAAGCTGGATAATTGGATTAGACAAATTGATGTGTATTGCAGGGTGCAGAGCATTGATTCAAACAGAAGTAAGATTCAACTGGCTAGCCTACGCCTTGGAGGCACTGCCTTGGTATGGTGGGAAGGCAGGACACAAGATGACATGAAGAAGCATGGTAAAATCCTTTCTGTCTGGAGTGAATTTGTTTCTGCAATTAAAAAACAATTCTATTCACTAGCTTATATGCAGAAAGCTATATGAGTTGGCAGACTCTTCGCCAATTGAAAGGGCAAAGTGTACAAAGTTACACCCAAGAATTTAGGAAAAGAGCTTTGATTCTAGGCATTTATTTAGACTCACCTGAAACTCTGCTGAAGTATATAGGTGGTCTACATAGTTATTTGAGACATACCATTCTCATGTTTAATCCTACTAGCATAGATGAGGTATCTGTTCAGGCTACACATCTAGAGGCTAGAGGCAAGAATGTGAACCCAGAAGTTGGGGGATCATCAAAACCCACTGCAAGCAAGAACAAGGAAAAGAGAAAGCAGAAATGGAAAGAGAGGAAGGCAAATGTTGTACAAAAGACCAAACCTTCGTGCACTCACTACAAGAATGATGGGCATGATCATGAACACTGTTGGATTCTGGATCCAGAGCTGAAACCCAAGAAGTACTATGGCAAAAAGAAGAAGACTGCTGCAGCTATTCAGAAGGATTTGGGGTCAGAATCAGGGGATGAAACAACAATCACAGCCACAGGTATAAAAGGTAAAAATTCTGAAGCATCTACTAGTAATTCTGCACAAATTATTGATAGTGAAGAAAATGAGAGAAGAAGACATGAGCTTTTTCATATTAGAGTTATTTCCAAGCATCAAAATATTGATACTTTATTTGATAGTGGTTCACAAGTAAACTTAATTTATGAAGCAATTGTAAAGAAACTGAAATTACTAACCACGCCTCACAAGAATCCATATCCATTAGGTTGGTTATGTGATAAAGCAAAGCTACAAGTGACTGGACAATGTAAACTTAGGTTTTCTTTTGGGTCAACATTTGTAGATGAGGTTGAGTTAGATATTGTTCCCTTGGATATATGTGGAATTGTTTTGGGAAGTCCTTACTTGTATGATAGAAAAGCAATTTTCTATAGAGCCAAAAATAAGTATCAACTCATTAAAGAGGAAATTGAATATATTGTAAGAGCTCATAAACTCAAGAATAATTACACTCTCATAAACTCAGGGCAGATGAAAATAATTGTAAATTCATGCAAACAATTTTTACTAATGGTTGTAAAGGAGAAGAAACCTGATAAAACCAATGTATTTGAAGGCTGTAATGTTAAACAACAAGTTGATTTAGCAAAAGTTGTTTCGGAATATGATATACTATTTCAAGAACCTAAAGGTCTACCACTCAAAAAGGAAATAGTACATGATATTAATTTGTAGCAAGATGCCCCATTACCTAACATTGGAATGTATAGGTTGTCCGCTTTAGAGAATGCAGAAATTAAGAAGCAGGTACAGGAGCTACTCAAGAAGGGTTCATAAGACCTAACACATTCCCATGTGGGTCTCCAATTGTTTGGTGAGAAAGAAAGATGGCTCATGGAGAATGTGCATTGATTACCAAGCACTGAATAAGATAACGATAAAAAACCGTTATCCCCTTCCTCACATAGATGATCTGTTAGATCAGTTGAAAGAAGATGTTTACTTTTCCAAGTTGGACTTGCATAGTGGCTACCATCAAGTCAGAGTTGCAGAGCAAGATGCATGGAATACTGCTTTCAAGACAAAGCAGGGATTGTATGAGTGGTTAGTTATGCCTTTTGGCTTAACTAATGCTCTTGCTACTTTCATGAGAGTAATGAATGAGGTACTCAGGCCTTTTCTTGATTATTTTGTCATTGTATATTTAGATGACATTCTTATATTTATTCAAACATGGGAAGAACATTTGAAGCATGTAAAGCAGACTCTAGATGTTTTGAAAAGAGAAAATCTCTATGTTAAGCTATCAAAATGTGAATTTGGCAAAAAATCTTTGAATTATTTGGGTCATATTGTAGGGGGTGGTGAATTGAAGATAGATCCCTCTATGGTTGCAGTCATTATAAACTAGCCTAAACCCAAATCTGGTGCAGAAGTTAGAAGCTTCCTAGGAGCAGCACAGTATTGGAGAAAGTTTATTGCTTACTTTTCCTTGATTGCAGCTCCCTTACATGCTTTAACAGGATTGAACAGGGTGTTTCAGTGGGGAGGCAAACAACAAAAAGCCTTCGACACCTTAAAACAAAAGATTAGTACAGCACTAGTACTAGCATTGCCTGATCTTCAAAGACCATTTGAGATTGAAACCGATGCCAGTGACTATGCCATGGGAGCAGTGTTGATGCAACACGGTAAACCCATATGTTATCATCCTGAGACATTTAATTCTATAGTAGTTAATTATCCCACATATGATAAAGAATTGTATGCATTAGTACAGAGTGTAAAAAGTGGAAACATTATCTAATGGTCAAAGAGATAGTTATACATACTGATCATCAACCACTTCAATATTTACACTCACAAACTAATTTGCAACAATCAAGACACTATAGGTGGATGGGTTTTCTACAACAGTTTCATCTTGTCATCAGATATAAAAATGGCATGCACAATAAAGTTGTAGATATGTCATCCAGACCAATCATAAATGCATCTACTATACTTAAGCATAACTCAGTAATGCATGAAAGCTACATTGAACAGTATGCTCGAGATATAGATTTCAAAGATGTATATGCAACTTTAAGTCATGGCAAACAAGTAGAAGAATTGGATTATAATTTTAAGGACCAACTCTTGTATCATTTTGGAAAGTTATGCATTCCTCAAACCGAAAGAGTAAAGATAATTTGAGAAGCACACACTTCTCTAATATCAGGTCACTTTTGGGTAAGTAAAACAGTTGCACAGCTGCAAAGATTTTGTTATTGGCCAAAAATGCATGAAACAGTTTCTAGATATGTAAGAGGGTGTACCATGTGTGCTAAAAGCAATCCCAACAATAGAAAACTAGGCTTGTACACTCCACTACCAATTCCTTCTCATCCTTGGGAAAGTGTTTCCATGGACTTTGTTGGGGGACTGCCTAAATCTAGAAAAGGTCATGACTATTTATATGTTATTGTGGATAGGTTCAGCAAAATATGTATTTTAATACCTTATAACAAACAGATTACAGCTGAACAAACAAAAAAGTTGTTCTTTCAGCATGTATGGGTTCATTTTGGATTACCCACTTCCATTGTATCTGATCGAGATTCCTGATTTGTTGGGAAATTTTGGTCGAGTCTGTGGGAATTTATGGACACCAGATTGAACAAGAGCACAACCTTTCATCCATGAACATATGGCCAAATAGAGGTGGTCAACCGAACAGTGATCCAGTTGCTTAGAGGATATTGCAGCAAGCATCCCAAGCTTTGGGATGAACATTTGTGTTATGTGCAACATGCTTACAACCGTGCTAAACATTCTTCTACATAGAGATCTCCTTTTGAGACCTATTTTGGTTTCATACCAAGGTCTCCCTTGGATTTTGTCTTTGGTAAAGACATAGCGGTTGATGGACACAGTGATGTGGACAAGGCAACCAAGTTCATTGAACAAATCCAAGAGATTCACCAGGCAGTACAGGAACAGTAGGAAAAGAGCCAAGCCAAGTACAAGGAAAGGCATGATAAGCATCGGAATCAGCATAGTTTCCAAGTTGGTGATCCAGTCTGGCTGTATATCAGCAAAGACAGAATGCAAGGTGAAGGTAAGAAGCTGAAGCCAATAAGGTATGGACCTTTCAGGATACTTGAGAAAATTGGTGAAAATGATTTTCGCCTTGATTTGCCAGCTTACATGCACATCTATTCAGTAGTTAATGCAAAAAGCTTGAGACTGTTTGAACCTTCATTGATTGAAGATCCCAAAGAGCAGAGCCAATTGCCTTTTATTGATGATCTATTGCCTGAATATCTCAATGAGTTGTAGGAAGATACAGTGTTGGACAAGAAGGTGAGAACTACGCGTAGAGGGGATGTTGAGTACCTCAGAATTGGACTCAAGGGTTCAAAACCAAGCAATGCAAGATGGATAGAAATTGGGCAAGTGAGGAATCTATATCCTCACTTGATTGATGCTTAAAAACCAAATTTTGGTGGTCCAAAAGCTTTTTCAGTGGGAAGGTCGTGATCCGAATTGGATCTTAGAACACTCTCTAAGTTTTCATGAACTCTTAAAATTCATGCCAAAGTTTCAAAGTCTTATAAAGATCAAGCTTATTAGAGATAAGCTCGTAACTGTTGCAATTTGTGATCAGCGCGGAGCAACGAGGACCCTCGGTCAAGCATGCAGACCATCAGTGCATGGTAACGTGCATTGCCTCAAATTAGCAAAACCAGGAGTTAATTCAAGAAACGGGGGTAGTTTCTAAACCCCTCAAAGAAGGAAAAGCCCCAAGTGCTCGGACCCTAAATAATTGTAAATTGCAGAAAAGTACCATTTTGATTCCGTTAGAAGTGGGGTCCCAAAAAAACTGGCAGAATATTGGAAGGGATTTTAGTGGTAAGTGGTTTTAACCGAGTCCTGCTCGATGCCACATAATGGGTGCCACGCATCTGGCGGAAGAGAGAGAAAACCATTCATATTGGATGGGTAAACATCATGTTACTTACCCGCCCAATATGGATGATGATCGTAGGATCTGGGGCCCCCAAACCAACGACGGAGATGTGTTCCAATGGGTGACCAGACCTGATGAGGTAAATAGACAAAGTTGTATAATATTTGAAGTCTGAGGTGGACGATGCATTGACAAAAGGTCGTGTTTCGTAGGCATTCTTGGAGCTAACATATTAAATGGTCATTTCGAAAACATCTAAGAGAACTGACACTCAGTTCGTTATGAAATAGGTGGCCACCTCCCTGTGAGGCGTTATACAGTGATGATTACGTAGAACAAAGGGATTCAAATGGACAGAGGCAAGGGAACCGAAAAGCTGGGAAGTAGAAACGAACAGTCAGAAAGCAGATTGGCTTTAAAGCCATGAACTGACAGAGAGAGAAGGAAGCAAGTTAAGAAAGCATCGAGCCAGAGTTAAGACAGAGCCAGAGAGAGCCAGAGAGTTTGTGTACTCTAGAGAAGGCTTGAGAGGTTCAAGCGAACTCCTCTGTATATGCCTATCATGTATGAGTCTCAGACTAGACTAATACTATTGTGACCAATAGAGGTCGAGAATCAGTAAGGAGAGTCTGTGTACTCTAGAGACTTGGGGATCCAAGTACAGTCTCGCTGATTTATATCTGTTGTGTGAGACTCAAATTGAGCTCACTGTTGTAAAAAATCTACTTTGAAAACATAATAGAGAGGCCACCACTGAAGGCTAGACCAGGAGATGTAGCCCAGGAGTATTGGGTGAACTCCTTATTAAACTTGTTGTGTTTATATGTGTTGCCTATTGTGTTTTCTTTAACTACTTCATTGCCTATGTATTTCGCAATCTTATTGATTCGTTGCACAAAATAACATATGCATATCCCTACACATGAGTCTGTAATACCTTATTCTTTGTCTTAGATCAATTTCAGATCAACTATGCCCTTTGAATTCCTTCAAACTAATTTTTCAAACCAAGCTTATGCAAAAATTAAAAAAAAAAACTACACACCTTTTTTCACTTTGTAGGAGCTTGATATTGAATCTGATGTATCTCTATAATTTTGGATCTCCCAGGTCTGAAATTGCTTCCTGCGATAACCCTCTGAGTAATATTTCTAACCCTACAAGTCTGATCAAGATTGGATCCTCTAATGAAGAGTTATGCCAAATCTCCCACAATGACCTGAGTATAGACTTGTTCTGTAGAGCGAACTTGTATGACGTGCTGCAGGTCATTGTTTCAACCTTAGGTTCTGAAAATGGTACCCAAAAAACTACAGTCCGTCCTCTTTCTGCAAATTCTTACGAAAATTCAATCTGATGCTCAGAGAGAAAGTTATGATGATTTTCCCAAGGTGACCTGTTTGGAATGTAATTCGGGGGTTTGCAAAAACCCTAACTTCCTCAGATTATATCTCCGAAAATATAGCGACACAGGATCCGAAATTCGAAGATGAGGTTTAGACCGATTTCTTCTCAAATGGTTTTTTTCTTTAGCTTCTGAAACTTCGTAGGGAAAGCATTATAGCAAACATTCCACGATGACCTATTTTAGATGAAATTCTGGAGCTTGCAAAAACCCTAACTTCCTCAGATCATATCGCCGAAAATATAGCGAGACAAGATATGAAATTTAGACCCAAGGTTCAACAAGATTTTGACTCAAATGGGTTTTTTTTTTTTTTTCTTATGAAATGTCACAGAAAAAAAGTTATAGCGAAAATTCCATGATGACCTGTTTGGAGCAGTGAAACCCTAGAATCCAAAGCTCTGATACCAAATCTTATGAAACCAGCTCACAAAAAGATAAAAAAGATAAATCAACACCTTAGAATTCAGCCTCTACGAGGGGGAAACCTCCTTTACATTACACAATTGAAAAATTCTTGGATGATACAAATGAAAAAACCTCCTTTCTATATATAAGAGTCTAAGGGGTGACAATATAACCAAGCCGACCTAACAATCATAATATAAAGGCACAAAAATAACAATAGTGGGATTCTATGGGGCACAATAATAACAATAAGGGATACAATGACAATAGTAATGGGGGAATCACTAGTATTATAGGGACCTAACTCTCTATATCATGTGGGCTCTCTTAAGAGATGGCTAAAGTGCTCAGATTAAAGATTTGCAATGTCCGAGTGATCCTTTAACCATTGATTGTTGGATCCTTGAAGCCTTTGCATTTTGTTTTTATTGCTATAATTGATCATAAATCTATGAAAAAAATTAGTATTACACTCACCTTCTTTCAACCACTTAACTCTTTACTTCTACTTGTACAATATTTCTTCTCGGGCCAATCTCTCTTACGGCTAGTGCTTGAGGGTGCCCTCTTTTAATTTTAATTGAGTTTTTCTACCCCAAAAATTATATTTTGTTGAATCTGTTGCATTTAGTTTTTGAGGGCTCTTTTGTCCCTGAATATATCTCCAAAGTCTTGTGTGCTCCATTTCTTAATCTTGTGCTTAATGAATTTCATCCTTTGTTGAAATCTATACATCACCCTTCCTTGAATGAAGGTCGATTCCGACCACCATTTTTGCATGTTGGGGAGTAAATTAGGGTGCCTCAGCCAAAATGCTTCAAAGTGAAATGGCTTATTTCTTAGGGATGCTGACGAGTGCAACTACAAAGCGATGGGCCAATGGTCAGATCCATAAATTGGGATAATTGAAGCATCGAGCATAAGGCCTGACATTAAGAGATCCTCAGAAGTTAGGAAGTGATCCAATCTTGAGGTGACCTAGTGATTGTCTCCTCTTTTGTTATTCTAGGTGAGAGTACCATTCGATGTTTGGACATAAATTAATTTGTAGGAATCTATGAAAGAGTTTAAGGATTTTGTTGTTTCCTCCAAATTCCTCATTCCACCCTTCTTTCATGAAGGGTTCTTTTTAGATTGAAATTTCAACTACAATCCAGGGGTTTGTCCTGGCCAGATCATGCACAGAATGAAGGTTGGAAATGAAGAGTTTCTTGTCCTAAGAAAGTATCGACTTGTAGACATTCGAGAGGAAGTTGGATTGGGAAGAACCTACTAGCTAGAAAAGCACTGTGGGAATCCTACCAGGAAGGGATAATGATTCCCCAATAGAGAATGTGGAAGGATTCCATAGAATTGTTGAACATCCCAGATTCCCTACTGCACAGTCTGACAGGAATTCACAGTTTCTCCATGTTCAGGGAATTCTCTGTGAAAGAGAATGTTGAGAGCATTTGGTTTCTTGAAGTAAAATAATATCAAGTTGATTCATGGAAATTAGATTTTTGAGAATACAACACTTAGATTTGTCATTTAATCCCCTTGCATCCACGATAGGATCTTGATCATTGCAATGAAGGTTGGGCGGGAAAGAGGGTTGTCATTGGTGTCACCCTTCCTGAGTTAACAAAAAATTATCCCAAATCTTATAACAATTGATTGTTGGATTTTTGTCATTTTTTCTTTGGTTCTTTCATGTTCGGTGGGAGTTCCTGTGTTGCATTCCTCTCTATCCCTTGCAGTGAGAAGGATGTTGAAGGGGAAGAGATAATACCTAGCTTATTAGCTTGATGTGGGAACACATCTTGGTGCCGCAGATAAGCATGAGCTAACATCGGGATATGGTCCTTAGGAATCATAGTAGGGTCTTTTTGTTGCCACTCGGCTATTTGTTGTAGGTCCATTACTTGTAGATCTAGATCTTGTAGGTCCTCTTCCTCCATCGGGGATGGATACTCCCTCGTGGGATTGAGATAATTTTGAGGCGGGTTTAAAGTCTCCATGGTTTCCTTGTTCTTCTGCAGTTGAACTTCGTCTGTGTGGCTTATAGCTTGAGCCACATCTGGTTCCTTTGTTTCATCCAATTGTAGAACTAAGGATTTACTTTCATTTTTCACATTCGAAGGTTTTGAAGGATTACCCTTCCTCTTAGTAGTTTTCTTCCATCCAGCTACTATTTTTACACCCTCATCTCCTAGTTGTGAATTCATGTTGGCTTGATTCACCTCCTGAGTTGTTGGTTTCTTAGGGAAATCTTTGAGGAGATGGTTGTAATCATGGCAAGGCCTGCATCTGAATAGGATTTTCTCATAATCTATTGGTTGTTCCCAAATCTCTTTTTCATAGTTGAGTTGGATACTAGCAGGGAGCGGTTTTGTGAGATCCGTATAAACGCACGATCTTGCATAGCAAGTATATCTTCCTAACTTTGTTATCTCTAAGAGCATAACAACTCTCCCAACTTGTTTCCAATGTGGGCTAAGATTTCTATGTCCTAGTATTCCTGAGGGAGGGAATATAATCTAATCCATACTAGAAGATTAGTGAATTCTTCCTTGTCCGGATTGAATTTTGGATCCAATGGTTTGATGAAGAGATCGATAAAGTTCATGAAATAGGGTCCTCCTTACAGAATATTGTCCCTATCTTCAATGTTGTTAAATATTACTATGAAAAAACCCCGTGAGCCTAATTTCAATTTTGAATCCCCCTTAATGGTCCAGTTTCTCCTTAGCCAGTTGAGAAAAGTTTTAATTGCTGGCGAAGGGTCGATGAATTTGTATATCATCGCTCTTTCCTTCATCCTTTCAATGGTGGATCCTATTTTTTCCACCAAGATCTCAAAAAGAGGGACTTCCTGAGTTGGAGGCCAACATGGACACGAATTTTTGGCTTGATTTGGTAGGTGAATCCTGCATTGGAGAGACTGTTGTTTTTTTTCCAAAGCTTGATGGTGCTGTTGGCTTGGCTCGTTGAGAATGTGTGCAAGGAGTGTTGATTTGCAGTGGTTGTTGGCTAGAGAGATTGGCAGTAACTGTCTTGTAAGAGGGGTACCATTGGTCCCCCAGGGGGTTTCATGTGAGCGAACACAGAGGTTGCAGAATCTTCAGATCAGTGCAGGTTGAAGAAACCCTAGTAAAGCCCAATCTCCAATTTTTTTTTATGGTTTTGTACTTTATATATATTTAATCTATTAGTTTTTTCCAATGGTTTTGTTACAACCCAAGGTTTTGTACTTTTTTTATTATTCAATTTATTAATTTTTGTTTGTTAAATTTTGTTTTATAAATTAAGATGACTGAGATAGATCATTGTCAAGTCATGGTTTTGTACTTTATACATTTAATCTATTAGTTTTTTCCAATGGTTCTCTTACGACCCAAGGTTTTCTACTTTATGCTTATTCAATTTATTAATTTTTGTTTGCTAAATTTTCTTTTATAAATTAAGATGACTGAGATAGATCATTGTCAAGTAAAATCATTTGACGTCCGTTTACATTTCTCATTTAATATTTATATATGTTTTAATTTCAATACGAATTAAAACATATGAAGCCACCATTTTTTTCAACATTTAAAAATGTTAATAAACTTTCTTGCATTACACCTACACATATCCCTTTTATTGGGTTGTATAGCACCTTTCAGTACAATAAATAGGATTTGTTACAATATCATGGATTATCAATACCACTTGCCCAAAAAACCTTAACAGAGTCCATGTGAAACTTCTTCATGTGAAATTTGTTTTTTAATTAATCACTTTAACTAAAAAAGATTAAAAAAACATAATTACTTTGGAGATAAATATCACCCATCGATTTGTGTATACTATTATGAATATTTTAGAATATTCTATGGAGGTTAAGTTCCTACCATCCACTTAATATTGATAATTAAATTAAAAATTATGAAAGCATTATTCTAAAATAAAGATGCATAGCCCTTAAAAATTAAAATTATGGAAGCCATATTTCAAAATAGACATGTCTATCCACTTAATTAAAAGGGAAAAAAACACAACTACTTTTTGAGATAAATCTCAACTTTTGATTTGTGACAACTACCAAGAATTATATTCTAAAATATTTCATTAAGGTTATAGTGAAGCTTCTAGCATATTTCATTGAGGTTAAAATCTGCACTCAATGATGAGTTAGATGAGCTGTTATAATGAAGTGTTTAAAATATAATAACAATAAATCAAAATGTACTCTCAATTTCAAAAGTACAAAAAAGTTAAAAATAAATAAATCAATTCAATTCCTTTATATTATAATTTTGCTTTATTAATAAAATTGCAAATAATTTTTTTAATTAAAAATAATATGCATTACATTAAGAGAAATTTAAATAATGACGGTTCATATTAGTAACCATGATATTTTCTAAATTTCAACTTCAAATGTAATTAATTTATAAGAACATTGTATATTTTGAAATTTGAGATATCTATAAAATAGTAATAGTAATTATAAATTATTTTTGTTTATTAGTTAATTTGAAATCTTAGATGACTATCACGTCTAACCTGTTGCTTGAGTAACCATGACTCGGGAGCAACTGAGTTGTTAAAATCGCCCTAGAAAATCACTTGAGAATCACACTCAGCCTAGCCACATCAACCCTTAGCATTATTGCATTTGTTCTCATGGAGTTTCAAAACGGTGACCTTAATAGAGCACCATGTCACCATCTCTTCTAAGTGGCTCGGGAAATAGTAATTATAAATTAAGTTCCATTTTACCATATAAATTAAAATTATGATAAGTCATATTCCAAAGCATAATATTTCTTAACATTATATTTAAATTTAATTAATAAATATATACTAAGAAACATATTATACATATAACATTAAAATATTAAATTATAAAACAAGTTAAAGAAAAATGCTTAGTGCACATGTTTATAACCAGCATAGATTTATCTTAACTCTAGATCTACCAAGCCTACAGAGGGATTAAATATCTCAAGATACCAACCTCTTTTTGAGTCTATCAAGATATAAATCTCTTTTTGAGAGAAAAACTTGAGGAAATGTTTTCACCTCAAAGCATTTAATTCCGCTCAAATCTTGATATATTTGGAGTTAATATGGATTTATAGTCACTTTTGAGCAAAACACCCTTTAAATGTTTTAGCTATAGGAAATTTATGCCATTTCACATATAGAATGATTGATCTATTTTTTTTATTAATATTTTTTTAAATGGTGTGCATCTCTCTCTCTAATGGAATAAGAACTTTCTCACTCTTACACATCTCTCTCAAAATTGAAAGTGAAAATATAAATAGATAAATTTAATTTAACTTAATGTTTCTTCATATAAAGTTGATTTAAAATTATGTTATTTAAGACAAACATTGAAATATTTTATATATTTTTGATATTACACATCATATAACATTAATAATATTATTTTTTTGTTTGTTAGGCTATGTGAGTCTTGAGATGATTGGCACCTCTAACCTATGCATTGTAGCTGCCACCTAGGGGCATAAAATCCATCAAAATCATCGAGGTTGCGTAGGAGGGTCTCCACAGTCTAAAATCCAAGAAGCTTAAAGGTATGGTGCTGAAAATCAACCTATCAAAGGCATATGATAGGGTAAGCTGGATTTATATTAAAATGTTTCTAACAAACCTGGGTTTTGAAGTCATATTTATAAATTGGACTATGTGTTGCATTACTTTTATCTCCTCTATAATTCTTATAAATGGATCAACTTCTACTTTCTTTCATGCTAAAAGAGATATCTGTCAGGTATGCTCATTGTCACCTCTAGTATTTCTCCTTGCTGCACTTGTTATTCTGATTTTGGATATGATTTAATATGGTTTCCTTTACATTAATGGTATCCATCTCCATTTTGAGATTATAATCACTTGAAAATGTTACCATTCAGGGTTTAATACATAGGAGACAAAGTAATTTGCCTTGTGACATGATTTGTATATTTATACTTTGGATTTGACACAACCCTTCAAGGATCCATATAGAGTTAATTACACCCTTGTTGGTAGTGTATTGAGAACAATATTATGACCTTCACTTGAATCATGCCTTCGCATATACTTGTGCATCATTTTAACTCTTAAACTATGCATATTGATCCATATATTGTGTGCTTGAGCTTTCATGTATAAGAGGACTTATTCTTTATACAAAACTTTGATATTTTGCATATGTGTTATGGTAAAACGATATAAGGTTGAAGTAGTATTCGAGTAGAACCATTTTATGATATATAATTTGAATGTTTGATGGGTTGTTGAAGAATTGGTCCATTCTAATAATTGTATTGCATACACAGTGAGCCATGTTATATAGCTTGAATGTGTAATGGATTGTTGAATCATTGACTTCTTGTAATGGTGTGAATTCTAGTTAGTGTGATTGAATTTCTTATTGAATTTATTTATATATATATAGATTATTGTATCTCTCCACTCGTGGAAACCTGCATTATATCTTATTTCCTCATTCACTAGACAGACCAACCTATAGAAATTTGTTGATTGATGATCTTATTTCTTGTTAGCTCCCTGTAATACTAGTGTATTCCCTAATTGTTATTAGTGTAGCCCCCTTATGGTTATTGTTGTGCCCATGTAGTCCCCATATTGTTATTGGTGTGCCGCATAGACACTCACTATTATTATTTTTGTGCCCTTATATTATTAGTGTTATGTCGGCTTTGATTATATTGTGACTCCTTAGACTCATATATATAGAAAGGAGGTTTTGTCATTTGTATCATCCAATAATTGTTAATTTTTGTAATGTAAAAGGAGGTTTCCCCCTCGAAGAGGCTATTTTGAAGTCATTGATTTATCTCTTCTTTTATTTTGTGAGACAATGGCATAACATTTGGTATCAGAGATTTGGATTCTAGGGTTTCGCTACTTCAAACAGGCCATCATGGAATTTTCTCTATAATTTTTTTTCTACGAAGCTTTAGACACTGAAATTAAAAACTATTTGAGCTGAAATTGTGATGAACCTCGTGTCCTAATTTTAGATCTTGTCTCGCTATATTTTCAGATATATGAACTGAGAACGTTAGGGTTGTTGCAAGATCCCGAATTCCATCTCAAACGGGTGACCTTGGGAAAATCGTCATAACTTTCTCTCTGAGCATCAGATTTAAATTTAGTAAAGTGTGATAGAAAGAAGACGGATTGTAGTTTGTTGGGCATCATTCTTAGGGCCGAAGTTTGAAACAGTGACATGTGGCACTTCGTACAAGTTCTCTCTACTGAACTAGTATATAATCAGGTCATCGTGGGATATTTGGCATAACTCTTTCTTGAAGAATCCAATCTCAATCAAACTTGTGGGGCTGGAAAGAGGACTCATAGGGATAACACATGACAAAATTTCAGACCTTGGGGATCTAAAATTACTGAAATATAATAGATCAATATTGAGCTCCTACAAAGCTAGAAAAAGGTGTATATTTTTTAAACAATTTGCATAAGTTTTGTTTGAAAAATTAGTTTGAAGTGATTCAAAGGTAATAGTGAAGCATAAATATCATTAATTGATGACTTGAATAAATAAAATGGAAACAACTAGTAAGAAACCTAAAATTTCTACTATGACGCGTGAAAAAGAAGAAGAAATGCAACATGATATATCAAAATTACAAGACCAAGTGCAACAAATTTCACTCTCGCAAAGAGTAACCAAAAGTCAAATGAAATCCAAGATGGATGGTTTGAAGAATGGTTTAAAAGCAGACATGGAAGGTTTGAATAATGGTATAAATGGTATATAAGCAAAACTAAAAGGAAAGATTGAAGATTTGAAGAAAGACATGGAAGGTTTGAAGTGAGGTTTGGCAAATTTGCTACAAGAAATGCTTCCTAATGGCGAAAAGGTAGTGGAGGAAACTCATGATGAGAAAAAAAGAAATGTTAATCATGATTTCATAGACTCTAATGTTGTATTGAATACCCACCATATTCCAAAGATCGATATGAGGAAGTTTGATGGCAAGGATCTCATAACATGGATACTACAAATGGAGCAATATTTTGATCTCCATAATGTGAAAAACACACAAAAGGTACGCATTGCAACTTTATATTTAGAACCCAATCAGTTTGTATGGTATCGATGGCTTTGCTCTTGTAAACAAATTGTCACTTGGTTAATTTTTACAGAGGAAATGATAGCACATTATGAGGATACAAAGAGAAACACCTTCTTTAGCCAATTGATAAATCTAAAACAAAGGGTTCAATAGTGGAGCACATTAAGGACTTCCAAAAATTGAATATAAGGGTAAATGATATTCCAAAGGAACATAGGATTTATGCCTAAAGGATAAGATCCAACATTAGGTTTGCCTTTGGGATTTTGATTCATTGAAGAAGGCATTCAGGTTGGTAAGAAAAACTGAAAGAAAAATGATGGAAACAAGGAAGCCTACCACTCACAACTATAAAGATGGAAGTGTGGTTGCTCCTAGCCTTCCACAACCTACCAGGTTGACACCACAACAATTGGAAGAAAAAATATGAAAAGGAATTTGTTACAATTGTGATAGAAAATACAGTAAAGGTCATAAGTGTGATGAGAAGAAATTATTTTACATTGATTATGAAGAGGAGAAAGAAAAGGAACAACAAACGTCAAAAGAAGAGGATATACACTAGGAACCAACCCCAGAGAAAGAAGAAATGAATCTGACCATATCTTGTAATGCATTGGCAGGAATTACCACTCCTCAAACTCTCAAGATAGAAGGACATATCAAGAAGAAAAAGGTAATAGTTTTGATTGATTCGGGTAGTACCCATAATTTTATTTATTGTAAGATAGCCAAGGAATTAAATTGCTTCCTATATCCAGCACCAGAGTGTCAAGAGATGGTTTTAAATGGAGGAACCATAAATTGTTATGGAAAGTGCCATAATATCAAGCTATCCATGGGAGAATATGTATTGAATAGTCCAATGCTTTCCATTCCATTGGGTGGTGTTGATGTGGTGCTAGGAGTCCAATGGTTACAATCTTTGGGTATGCTAGCTTTTAATTTTGAAGAAATTTTCTTGAATTGTTTTTGGGAAGGAAAGGAAATGTAATTAAGGGGTATCATAGGGAAACCAGGATAATTAGCTCCAATGGCATGAAAAAACTTCTAAATAAATAATAATGGGGTGTAATTGCACAATTATGTTCACTAGAGGTTCAAACATCGAAACCATTTATTTCTCTAGACATCCAAAAAGTCTTGGACAATCATTCCAAGGTATTTTGAGACTCCCAAAGGCCTCCCACATATTCATGATCATGATCATGCTATTCATTTGATTCCAGGAAGTATTCCTCCAAACATCAGGCCTTATAGATATCCCTATGCTCAAAAGAGTGAAATCGAACACATGGTTGCAGAAATGCTAGAGGCTAGTATAATTCATCATAGTCAAAGTTATTTCTTTGCTCCAGTAGTATTGGTGCCCAAGAAGGATTGATCATGGTGCATATTTTCGGATTATAGGGAGCTCAACAAGCTCACTATTAATGATAAATTTCTCATTCCTATCATTTATGAATAATTGGATGAATTACATGGAGAAATTTACTTCACCAAGTTGGATCTTCATTCAGGATATCATCAAATAAGAATGAAGATTGAATACATTCTGAAAACAACATTTAGAACTCATGAGGGTCATTATTATTTGTTGGTCATGCATTTTGGCCTTACCAATGCACCTTCTACATTTCAAGGTTAGATGAATTCCATTCTCAAACCCTTCCTTAGTGTTAGAAAATTATATATTACAAAGCAATGGAACACATAAAATATTACGGAAATATAAACACAGAAAACATATAAAACAAGAGAGACACAGATATATGTGTTCAACCAGTTTATTCTACGTCCATGGAGAAACAGACAATCCTTCCTTTTATATTATCCAACAAACTGAAGAGATACAACTTACAACAGATTCGTTGTAATTCCCTCTTCGCTCTCAATCTCCTCTCTCTTCCTCACTCAGAATACAAATCTACATAGATGCAATACAATTCCCTCATATATAGCGAGGGGTTGCCTTCTAGGGAAAAAAACCCTAAATTAAACATAACTTATACTATCAGATCTCTACCTAATGAAAAAATCATATTGACTACGAAATTACAACATTTTACAAGGCAATTTTACATCTATTTGTAGCTTGGGGGTCGTTGCCCTCGATCCCCCTGCAAGGGGGGGCGCTCCCAAAGGTCACACCCGCCCCCCCTGGACCCCCCCTGCTTTTATGGGTGGCAACAAACTGGGGTCCTATGCGACGATACCTTTGAATACAGAAGATAATCAGGCTCCACACACAACAATCTCCCACTTGGAGACTGATTATAGCAACTCCACCGCTACTTCATTTGCTGGACAATGACTCCACTTTGGACCTGGCTGTTTCTCATATTCTTCATCATACTTAGAGACCAATTGAAACTGAGAAGATTCTCAGTTTCTCCCTGGTTACAACTTTTGTTAACATATCTATAGGATTTTGGCTAGTGTGTATCTTTCCAACTTCAACTGTCCATCTTCCAAAGCTAACCGTATGAAATGGTACTTGAGATGTATATGTTTAGTCTTGGAATGAAATGCAAAGTTCTTTGCAAGATGTATGCCACTCTGGCTATCACTGTATAACCTGCCCAACTCCTGCTTCTTACCCAATTCATCCAGAAACCTTTATAACCAAATCATTTCCTTACTAGCCTTTGTAGCAGCAACATACTCTGCTTCTGTTGTTGAGAGTGCAACAACACTTTGTAGTTTTGAGATCCAACTGACAGCTGCTCTGTTAGGTTCCTATACCAATAGGTGTCATATTTCATGATTAACTGTGGAAATGCCAAATATGATCATTCTTTCCATGCTGCAAAGGTTCCATATTTTCAAAAAAACCAAAAAATTTTAAAAATGTAAAGAGGGTATGCCCTAAAAGAAAAATCAAAGGGAAAAAAGAGTGAATTGGTCAAGGAAGAAAGAAAATGAACCCCAAAGAAAAGACCAAGAAAGTGTGCTAGTAAAAATGCCACTACTGTCCTATTTTTTGCAAAGAAGTTCAAATTTTGCAATCAGTGACTTATATCACACTTGATGGATGGCCAAACAGCTCAATCTTGGCCAGTCCATGTTTAAATTTCTTGTTTTAGCATTAGAGAATAAGGTATGTTCAAACAGTTTGAGCTTGACAGATCATTGGTTAGGTAGAGAAGCAAGGGAGCTCAACAGTTAAATCTGAGCCCCTGGAAGAAATAAGGGCAGACATAGATAGGAGGATAGTTAAAAGAAAAAAAAAGATAGAGGGTTTGCTAGTCCAAATGCGCCCAATCTAAAGAGAAGAAAAAATGTTAGGTGTATTAGGCTGGGTAGGCAGTTGGATGTTGCAGAAGCAAGTTCATGAACAATTTTGTCTTTTTTGTGATCTATCTCATGGCTATCACAGGTACCATGGCAAAGTGGCTGCAAATCAGTTGGAGCATGACTAATTCCCCTCCCATTTCCCCAAGAACATTTACTAACATCCCCTCAAGGACATTGGGATCTGCTCAGTGGTCCTAGTTCCTTTCACTTTATGAGAAAAACTAAGCAAAACTTTGTGGTTTCTTAGGCAGAGGAAGCCACATTTCTTGTGTAAAAACCCTTTTTCTTCCATTGTGTTAAGTCTCTAAAGCAGGGAAAATTTTAAGGATGGAAATTTATCTTAAAGTTTAGAAACCTTGGCGAATCCCACTAGTCCATAATATGAAATCTATAAAATGTTTGGAGATATTTTTGTAAAAATATTCAAATTTATAATATTTTTATATAGTCTATATATAATTTTTTGGCGATTTTTAGGGTAAAATAATTTCATTATATAAATTTTGGGCGAGTCATTTTTACAAAAAAATGGAAATTAGCGAATCTTTTTTTTGGAAAAATTATATAAAATTAGCCCATAGGCGAATATTAGCCCCTAAAATTTTCCCTGCTCTAAAGGTTCATGACTTGGATCCATTCTATTTTATAAGCCTAAGTTTACCTTCAAACTTAGTGTTTTGTGTAAATCTACCTTTCATATTAACATTCTAACTCTATTATATAACTCCTACATATATTTCCCTTCCCATACTATATAAAACTTATACAAGAACCCCAAAGTTTATACTATCCTGCCTCGGGCTTATTAAAGCCATATGTCAATGTTTTGGGGGTCCAAGGTTTACCCGAAACTTTGTTGACAACCCTCCTCCCCATGCACATATAACAATGGAGTTTATTTAACATCCGGTTAAATAAATAACCAAATCCGAACAATACACCCAAAGCTTGAATACGTTAAAAAACCTCGCAGAACATTACAAAACGATAAATATATCGCGTGAGTCCCGTAGCATAGCCTTCCGCCTATTTTATATGCCACCAACTGTTGGATCCAATCCCCCAGATCGGACGGCCCACATACATATCGCAAGTCTTTATATGCCGAACGATAGCGTCCAGGGGATGGGCGGTATTTCCACCATACAAAGGACATGCGGCAGGCGCCCGAGGTGATCGCTGGCCCCCCCTCCAATACCACTATGGCCCAAAAGCGGTGCGGGGGCCAAACCGCTTACTGCCTATGCCCCCTCTCTGCTGACGTCACTCTCTCGTCACCCTCTCGTCATTCGACACGTCACCCACCACCCCGCCTCCGCATCATCCGCCGTGTCCGCCATGTCACTGCCAAGTCGGCCTCCGTACCCCCGCTATACGACAAAATCCTTACGTCATGCTGACGTCACCCAACCAAAGTGCGCCAAAACCCGCCAAAACCAAATTTTTTGTCAAATTGGCGTGAAAAGGTCGTTTTTGTCCATTTGTGTTGGTTTGTTCTATGCAACGCGTTCATGCGATTTTCAACCAAAATACTTGTTTCACTGCATAGTCCGCCACCCAGCTAACTCTAGCCTGCAAACCAGTCTTCAAGCTCGGCCCACCACCTGCATTTTGCACAGAGCGCCCATTAAAGCAGGTATTTACTCAATTGCTTCCGAACCCTGTGTATTTCCGGTTTTTCTCTGAGTTAAATCCGTGAAACCAAAAATTGTACAAATCCAGTCGACAACTCTTGAGAAATATACCATAACTATCCCTATCTTTCACATTTTTTCCACAAAACAACCTGTTTTATCCATTTTTTCACAGAAAACCAGAGTTCCATAACTAAAAACACAGTGCTGCCCCCGAACCTCTGCATTTTAACTGCTGTTCTACCCATTTTTTCCCGAGAAAATCCTCAGAATTTGTCTCCCTCTGCAAATTCACCCATTTAGCTAAAACTCAAGCTCATTTCGACCTGCAATTCCCGTAGAAAGCCCCAGAAACTGATATTTTACCTACTGTTGCTGTGAAAACTCAAAATTTCAAATTAAATAATCACAGAGGATTGAAGAATGGAGGCTCCAGTGGCCCTCAATGTTGCCCCCTTGAATGCACCACACAAGGAGCTGGAATGGTTTCCCTTAGCTGATAGGGACTTCCAAATACAAGACTTAATGGGTATCAAAGACCATCTGCAAACATTTTGTGAAATTAGAAACAGCTACCTAAACAAGATTGATCTCTATGGCATATGGGAGTCTAACCTGCCCATATATTATCTTCCATCAATTAATGTATTTCCAGATATAATCTGCTTTTGTTGTGCTAACTATGAGCCTACTCAAAGAGCAGTCATGTCTCCAAATGGCATTGTCCTGTTCGATATCACTCCTGACTCAATCAATTGGATGTTACAATTCAAGCCTAATCAGCCTCTGGCTCCTATGTCTATGAAATATTTGCTGGACCAAGGCTCCAAACTATCCTCTGCAGAAATAGGCCGAATTGCCAAGTTATTCATGGGCCCAGACTCCCAGCCCAGAGACTCACCTCCTTTTCACCAGGTCTATTTCAATGAAGTTGGGAGAACTGTTATTGACATGATATCCTACGTCCTGGGTTTTAGAACAAGTGAGTATGTTGATGAAACCATTTTAGCTTTGATGTCCATATTTATTCCAGGACACCCTCCTGCCATCAAGTTTGACTTTGCTACCTACATTAGCAACAAAATCCATGAACAATTCATGAGCCTGAACAGAGAAGGGGTTTTCAAGTATACAACATATATATATCATCTGTTCTTATACTATCAAACAGATAGTTTTCAGTTCCCTGTCAAGAAATTGGATGCAAAAGGAGAAAGGAAATCTGTCATATTCTGGACCCAGTCTTCCATCTAGTCCATAATTATCCTTATACTTATTGTGAGTTCATTGATCTATTTATATATCCAGTCTCATCTCTGCTGATGAGAAGTCCCCCTCCCAGACTCTTAGCTAAAATGAAGAAAAAATTGCAGCTGTCCAAAAGCTATAAAATAGGTGATTGGTACTTTTACCAAAATCACACAGAGATCAGGATTTATGGTTGTGAATTGTGCCCCTACAAGCTGCCAAAGTATGTACCTATGAGACTGTTTGCCCTTGAATACTTTAGGCAATTTATTAGCTCAGATTTGACTCATTTTTATGTTTCCAAGAAAAAGGCTCAGCTGAAGCTAAGAAACCAACTAGGCCCCTTCATTATTAACAAAAAGGAAGGGTGGAAAGATGCTGAAAAGATATTAGATGAGAAACTCAAACTAAAAAGGAGTTTTTGGTGGGTACCCTATGACCCAAAGGGATTTATTCATGATAGAAAGACAAAGAATAGGCTATTAGGCTATGATCATTGTATAATCCCTAATATAGAACAATATGCTAATCAAGATGAATGGGTAGAGGGCACATTGGTAGAACAGATTACTGAGGAAGAGAAAATGGAACAGGCAAAGAAAAACCTTGAAAAAACTCTTGACCTGGACTCTTTTGGACAGGTCTCTTTCAAATTGCCTCAACACATTGGAGCGGGCACATCATCTGCTACAACTTCACAACAACTTGTCCAAGAAAGTACTCCACCTACAGGGACATCCAAAGGCAAAGAAGTGTTGCATTCAAAGCAACAAGAAATGATAGATCGGCCAACTTCATCAAAGCAGCAAGGCCAAGGGCAAATTCCTCTTGCCCAGACCAATGCACTAGAGATACCAGCATTACAGACTCCTCTCAATGAGGAGAAGGGCGCAAAAAGGAACCGGGAAGAGGCCACACCCATAAGTGGGCCAACAGAGCAGCCAGAAGCAAAGAGACAAAGAGTGGATCCTCTACCTGAAGAGGGAGTTATAGAGGAGATCATTGAAAGTCCAAGAAGTGAAAGGGAAGCCAGCCCACTAACTTCCCTAGGGATAGAATCACTTACCAGTCCTTATGGATAGCAGTTGGGAAAACAACCTAGTATGGAAATTTCATCAGTACAACCACAAAGCAAACAAAGTTCTAATATTAAGAGGTCATTCATGGACATCAAAGCACAAAATGAGCCAATAAGAATGCAACTTTATGATCAGTTCCTCAAAATGACTCCTGCTAAACAACAGAGATTGATGTCTGCATATGATATCAAGGAAGGGTAAATGATCTTGAGTCACTTCAAGCCCATAGTGCAGCAACCACAGTCAGCTGTCGATTATATTAGAACAAATCTAGAGGCTCTTGCCAAAAACATTCACCCTTTGGACCAATTTGAGCTGCACAAACAAACCGGTGAAATGGTTTATTCCACTTTAGTAGACAAAGCCATACTAGCTCAACAATTGCAGAATTCACTAAACAATACATCTGCTCAATTAGAGTTGGAAAAGGCATCCTCTCTGGCCAAGGACAATAGGATAAAGTCCTTGGAAGAAATCATAATTGAGATGGGAATAATCCCAAGGATCCTAAGGCAATAAAAAAACTAATAAAGAAAAAGGAGGATGACATAGCTGCCCTCAAGAAGCAGTTAAAACTGCCAGTTACTATGCATTCGCAGACCACAGAGATAGTGAAAGAAAAAGAAGAAGAAGACATGATGGAGTTCTTAATGAAAATGAATCAAAGGCTAAGTGAAACAGAGCAGGCTTTGGAGAAAGCATTGCAGGAAAAACAAGGAGAGTTGGCCTCTCAGCCATCTCAAACAGCCCCAATAACTACAACTGCTCCTCCTACAGCAACAACAACAGTCCCTCCCACTGCCCCAACATCGACAACAGGTACATCAGTCACAGATACTTCAGTGGCAGAAACAACAACAGTACCAGATACCAGCATGAGAATGGAAAATATGATGAAGGAAATAAAAGAATTAGAACTCCAAATGGCAGAACTAAAGGAAGCCAAAGAAAAACTGGCCAAGTTAGAGGTAAGCTATGATAAATCGAAAATGACTGTGGCTGAAAAACAAGAGAGGTAAAGGCCCTGGAAAATAAGGTAAAAACCTTGGAGAAAGATCTTACTCTTCATAAACCTCTATCAGAAATCAAAAAGATTTTGTGGACTAAAATTGGCCAGTCCATCACTAATCAATGAAGATCAATACAGACTATCAATGAGCAAATCGAATTGATAGAAATTGCCCAAGTGGAGATTCAAAAGGCCAGAGCATTATTGAGAAACATGCCCGAATAGGCCAATAGACTAATTCATTTTTTGAATACTCATACCAGAGAACAACTAGCAGCTCTAGATATCAGGGACAGAAAAGGTATCATTTTGACAGTTAAAAAGGTGCTGACTATGAAGAATTTTATACAAAATCTGGAGAGAAAGTGTCAAGAAATGCAGATAGAAATAAATGCTTTTACAGAAAAGTTTACTGTCTTGCAGCAAAAGGGTCTACCCAATTTGTTAACCAGCAATCAAAAGCTGTTGACACATGAACAATATCCTCACTGGGTGAATACATATGTTACCAATCAGATCACAGCATCATCAAGCACTTCAGAGGACATAATACCTCCCTCTGGACAGAGCTTATATGATATGTTGTAAAATCTATTCTATATTGAGCATGAAATAACACATCTTTTTGAAGTACAACCCAATTTCTATAGGTATACTGAAGTTGATGAAATATTCATAAAACTACAAAGACACCAGTTGCCAATAGACCAATGGTGGTAGAGCATGTTAGAGATTTTACCAATGTAGTTTTAGTTCTCTTTTTGATCATTTGCATTGAATCAAATTCAATGCACATGCCACCTATCATAAAAATGAAAACAACAGAGGAAGGAATTCACGCCAAAATACATTAAAGCGGGATCAGGCACAGATGAAAGGGCCGGGACAGCAACACAGGAACATGGAATAAAGAGACAGCTACCAGCCCACTTGTTGAGTTAAAAAGTCAAATATATCAGACCACCTAAGGCAACCAGTACAAAGGAAGTTACTCCTACATTCATTGCACTCTGTTTTCAATGTCATTTACTTCCTTTGAAGAAGTAGATGGATAAAGTTATTGCTTGATATTTTCTCTATGAGATATTTTGTAACTCTTTTTGTACAAATACCTCCCCAATCCAAGTGTTAGGGGTTGGTGAATATCATTCTGGACCTGCGCTGTAAATTTGAGAACTCTTCTGAATAAAGATTGCTGGAATGCTTTGCTGATGAACTCTCTGGTTATGGAATTAATGACAGAGGAATATGTTTCAGAATTCTTGGATTATCTCATGGATCAATAAGTTTTCTAACTCACGTTTTATTGTTTCTATGTTTTATATATCATTTACGTATCATACTCTAAATCGCAGGAAAAAAGAATAGCTTAGAATTTACTTTGCTGTACTTTGTGTTCAATTCCTGTCATTTTTGATGTTTTCTTCAAGACTAGCATAGGTAGGAATTCTTGATTGCTCCTGTCTCCCTGGTTCTTAGACTCTGAATATAATTAAGGAATTCTTTATTGCTCCTCGGTAATATTTATTCATTTTCCCTCTGTTAGCATAATGAAAGATCCTTAATTACCTTTCATTCCCTGACTCCATTTCATCCTATTCTAGCTTGAAGATTGTTCCATGTTTAATTATCTTGCTCTATAGTTCCTCCTTTGCCAAAGAAACCATACCTAGAAGTTTATTTTCATTGACTCCATTAACCCAATGGTCTGAACTTCTCATACTTTGCAACCCTGTTATGTTGAATGTCACCATCCAAACATCAAACAATTATCTGCACTTCATAACTAGCCTTACATATAACAAAAAAAAGCTAAATCACAAAGAGAGAGCCCTCTCTGGTTGCAGATTGGCTAGAATTTGCAGCTAAAAGATTGGTTAGTGGTTACCTCGGCTGTATTCCCTTTTCCCACTGCTTTGGGGAACAACCTGAGTGATAACATCATTGGCGACTCCACTGGGGAACCGAATGACTTTGTTTGTTACTGTTGTTTATTTCCTAAAGCTACAGATGGAGCCTGAAGTTAGCCAGGCAGCCTTTGAAACTGTCTTTGCTGTGCAATTACAGGAGTAAATAAAAGCTGCTTCAGTCTATCTCCAGTATAGCTTTAGGCTTTAAACAGCTGTCTCAAAAATTTGATCAGTTTCCTCTTATTTTCAAAAAATCTTCAGGAAAATTCAAGACCCTCACAATTTATAATTTTCCTAGAAAGATATTGTCAAGAGCATCATTCTTCAGATACTTCCAGAAAATACCAAAAATAGATTTAGAAGCTGGCTCCAAAGAAGAAAACTCGTTACACTAGATCAAATCCAGATTCTAATCCTCTAGCTATTTTTGAAAATCCTAACTTGATCCCAAAGGAACTTAGGAGCCAAAATAGTCAAGAAAATTCCGCTGATTTAAACCTTGGTGTACTTCAGCAAAACCTTACCCAATCGCCTCCTGGAAAAGCAGCAGTCCTTTCTACTATTGCTGCAGCTTCTTCTAGTTCACCATCATCACTTCAAAGCACCTTTTCCACTCCTCCATCCACTCCGTTTATCTCAGCTGTTATCCCTATGCTTCCAGCTGTCCCATTTATACCTGTTAACATGGCAAACCGATATGCTCCTCTGCAGTTGCCTGCAAATCCAGGGGCTATGCCTCAATATTATCAAAGCAAAATCACCTATTTCGATGGTATTGGCTCCTACACAGCACAACAACACACTAAGAAAATGATGGACTATTTTGAGAACTATGAAATTGATGATAATGATGTCAGGATGAAAATTTTTGTCCAAAGCTTAACCAGTGATGTAAGGACCTGGTTTAGGGCACTTGCTGTAAACACAATTGCTGATCCAGATGCCCTTTACCAAACCTTTTTGAACAGGTGGGAAAAGAAGAAGGACCCATTGCATATCCTATCAGAATATGAGAGTTTGAAAAGAGGCCCACAAGAAACTGTCCAAGACTATTGTGCTAGATTCAATAACGTGTACAATGCTATTCCTTAAAACCTTAGACCTCCACCAGACATGGCCTTGATCAAATTCCCTAATGGATTTGATTCTGACATGGCATATCAACTAAGGGAAAGAGCCCCTCCACGTCTAGAAGACATGTAGAGCATATCCGTTAGTGTAGAGGCCAATCTGATCTCTAAAAGAGCACAAGCTAGAGCTGAAAGAAGGACTCCCTTCAAAGAAGAGCCTTCTGCATTTGAGAAAAAATTAGATGCAATCATCAAAGGAATGGATAGATTGGGTGATAGAGTGGAAACCATTGAAAGGAAATCTTCTTGGGAAGGTCAACCAAGTAACACCATAAGAAATCCAAACTTTAGGAAAAATCAAAATCCTAACACCGGGAAGGCTGGTCCTGACCAGAACATCAGACCTCCATTCCAAGAAAACTATGCCGAAGCCTCAACCTCTAGTGAGCCAATAGAGGATGCTCAAATCAACCTAATGGGTCTAAACAGTGAACAACAAATATTTTTAACACAAGATGACCAAGAAGCTCATAATTTCAACCAATTTCAAACCAAATCCGGAGAATCATTTGATTTTAGAGAGGGGTATGATGCAGCTATCTATGAGGTTCATAAATAATACAAATTGAGAAGCAGAACGTTAGATGTTCCTGAACCCAGCAAGTTGAAAGATACCAAGCAACCTAAAAAAGCAAAGGATAAAACTGCCCTGACAGAACTCCCTGCTAAAACAGACCTCAACCCAAAAGAACCCACGGTTGAGGACATATCAGACTTACAACCATCAAATAATCAGCCATCAACCTCCTTTCCTTCAAAAGAAAATGCAAACAACTCTCCTGAAAGAAACTTCAAAGCTAATCTAGTTCATAACGACACTCTTGATGAAGAAAAAACCATTGAAAACACAGCAGAAAAGGAAAACCTTGCTGCTCGGAATACAAAGATTCAAGTGGAAAAACCTTTCAACCTAGAAACAGAAATAGGCAAGTTAAAAATAGCCATTCCATTATCCGAATTGGCTAAACATGAAGTTTATAGAGAACAAATCAGCAGGTCACTCCAAATATCAAAGAATAGAGATGCAGTGAATGTTTTAGATGACCAACCAGAACTAATTTTTGGTCCTGAGGTAAATGGTAAAATAGTAGATGGAGGAGTCCCTCCATTCTATGTAAGCTTAAACATTCATGACAAAGTACTACATAATGCAATGTTTGATTCAGGAGCTTCCCATAATCTGATGCCTAAGTCTGTGATGGAAAGATTGGACCTAGATATCACAAGGCCATACAAAGACTTGTTTTCATTTGATTCCAGTCAAGTCAGGTGTCTAGGCCTAATCAAAGATTTGTGTGTATCTCTAGTGCAATACCATGCCAAGACTATTTTAATGGATGTAGTGGTAGCTGATATCCCACCAAAGTATGGAATGCTTTTGTCCAGATCTTGGGGTGCAAAACTCCAAGGATCTTTACAGCTAGACATGTCCTATGCCACCATTTCAGTCTTTGGCCAGCCAAAGAGATTGTATCGAGAAACATTGATGAAATATGTGGTCAGCAGTCAAGAGAAACCCCAAAATTTCCCCATTTATTCCATGCATTCTGATATGGATTCGTTTATCTTATACAATGCTGAAATGTGTCCCAAAACTGATGGCAAGTTGCTAGAATCAGCACAAGCAAGAAACATAAATGAAGAATCTACTACTCAAGATTTAGAAATTTTTGAAATAATTGATATAACAAACACACAAACCGAACCATATGACTTACAAAATCCAAATCTGCCCACTAAGACAGTTTCTAAAACTCCTCATCCTAGTGGTAATCAAGAAATCTTATGGTATCTAGAATTTGATGGGTCAGTAAATAAACTAGGAGCAGGGGCAGGGATTTGGGTACACAATATGCAAAATGATCATGCTGAAGGACATGCATATAGGCTGAATTTTAGATGTACAAACAACATGGCTGAATATGAAGCCCTTTTACTAGGTCTCAAATTAATTAAAAGTCTAGGGGCAACTAGGATTTCAATTCTAGGGGACTTAGATTTGATTATCCAACAGATGAAGGGAAACTTTGTTACAAATGATCTTAGGCTAAGGGCTTATAGAGGGGCAACAATTGAAATAATCAACACCTTCTTAGAATCTTAGCTAACTAAAATTCCGAGAAACCACAATTTACATGCTCACAGTTTGGCAACATTTGCCAGCACTTGTAAGCTACCATTTGAGCCCAACCATCACTTTACTGCTGAGATTAAACACAGACCTGCTGTTCCAGACAATGTTAAAAATTGGCAGGTGTTTGACAGTGACACATAAATTAATAATTTCTTGACTTTTAAAGAGGAATTCTCAAGCACAAATATAGACACAAGCACCATTTGTGAAGAACAACAAATAGACAAAATTGAAAAAAATATATCAGCTGAAGAAACAAATCATGTTTTGCATCCAACAATCTTTAGCAGCAAAAATTTACAAGCGCTGAAACATATGGACCTTGATGAAATTGCTGAGGGAGAATCTGAGGTAATTGAGTTGAAGGATAATTTTTTGCCCACAGGTTTGGCTCTTTTGGAGGATATTTTTGATTCAAATGATATACCAAGAAAGCCAAAAATGCAGCCTTTAAATGCAGAAATTGAGGACTGTAATATAGGAATTGCACAAAATCCTAAGATGGTGAAATTGTCCAAAGCCTTTCCTCCCAACCAAAAACTAAAATATATTGAGCTATTTAAAGAATTTCAAGATGTTTTTTGCATGGAGCTATGAGGACCTCAAGTCCTATGATACTTCGATCATCCAACACACAATACCTTTAAAAGAAAATAAAAAACCTTTTAAACAAAAACTTAGAAGGGTTAATCCGGTCCTCCTTCCTCTCATTGAAAAGGAAGTCAAAAGAATGTACCAAGCCGGAATAATTGCACCTATTAGATTCTTCAGAATGGATTTCAAATCTAGTGCCCACTAGGAAGAAAACGAGAGAGATAACACTATGTGTTGACTTAAGAAACCCGAATAAAGTTTCTCTCAAAGATCACTACCCCTTACCCAAGATGGATCACATTTTGCAAAGGGTAGTGGGAGATTCTAGGATTTCACTGTTAGATGGATTCTCAAGATTTAATCAGATCCTGGTTCACCCGGACGATCAAGACAAAACTGCCTTTACAACACCTTGGGGAACTTTCAAATATGTGAAAATGCCTTTGGACTTAAATATGCAGGGGCCACATTTCAACGAGCAATGGACATAGCCTTTGCCAAAAGAGATCCATGATTTTCTAGTCATATATCTGGATGATCTCACTGCTTTTTCCAAATCAGATCAAGAACATTTAGAACATCTAAGACAAGTGTTCCTAATTTTCAGAAAAGATGGCATATCATTGAACCCAAAGAAATCATTGTTTGGCCTAGAAGAAGGCAAACTCTTAGGTCACATAATCTCAAAAGATGGCATTAGAATTGAACCGGACATAATACAAGCTATTCTCCAAGTGCCTCACCCAAGAAATATCAAAGAATTGCAAGCTTTTCTAGGAAAGATCAATTTTCTAAGAAGATTCATTCCCAACTTGGCTGAACTAATAAGATTGTTGAATAACATGCTGAAGAAAGATTCCAAAGTCAAATGGACAATAGAAGCTAAGCAAGCCTTTGAGGATATCAAAATAGCCCTAACCAAAACACGAGTCCTCACAAGCCCAAAGTTTGATAGAGACTTCATAATCTTTTCCTTTGCATCAGAACATACTATTGTTGCTGTCCTATTACAAAAATATGATCAAGGATGTGAGAAACCAATAGCCTTTTTCAGCAAAGCACTAAGAGATGCTCCACTCAAATATCAAATCATGGAAAAACAAGCTTACGTCCTTGTGAAAGCTATCAAGGATTTCAGAGTTTATATCTTATACTCTCATGTAATAGCTTATGTCCCAAATTCAATGGTCAAAGATATTCTAACTCAAGAAGGGATAGAAGGAAAGAGAAGCAAATGGATAGCTAACATTTTGGAATATGACATTGAAATTAAGCCAACAAAACTGATAAAAGGACAAGGATTAGCTAAATTGATGATTGAAACGAATTTTCAAGCCCTTGACATCAATGAACTGGATAACGAATAGGAGATGGCAACTCCACAGATCAATCAAGCCTTCTTACAATCACCTTGGTATGCTGATTTAATTTATGTATTGTTAAACCTACAAGATCCTCCAGGGTTATCCAGAACTAAAAAGAGATTCTTGAAACTGAAAGCTTCAAAGTTTTGTATTGCAGACAATGTCTTATTTTGGAAAAATCATGAAGGCATTTTACTAAATTGCTTAACAAAGGATGAAACTGACAAAGTGCTGAAATAATTTCATACAGGGGACTGTGGTGGACACTTGTATTGGAAATCAACAGCTGATAAAATCCTAAGAGCTAGGTTTTATTGGCCCTCCCTGTTTGTTGATGTAAAGAAATTTGTAGTTTCTTGTCATAAATTTCAAATCTTTGAAGGCAAGAGAAAATTGTTACCTTTACCCCTAAAACCCATTTCCACTGAGAGACCATTTCAACAATGGGGTTTAGATTTCATTGGGGAAATTCACCCTTCTTCTTCTGGCTAGCATAAGTGGATTTTGATTTCCATAAATTACTTCACCAAATGGATAGAGGCCATCCCTTGTAGACAAGCCAATGACTCAATCATCATGCAATTCCTAGAAACCAATATCCTATCTAGATTCGATTGTTCGGAGAAGATTATAACAGATAATGCTGCTGCCTTTAAATCCAATAGAATGATCAATTTTTGCCACAAGTACCACATTAGCTTAGGCCACTCCATAGCCTATTACCCTCAAGGTAATGGTCTAGCTTAATCATCCAATAAGAGCTTAATCAATATCATAAAGAAAGTATTGGAGGAAAACAAGAAAAATTGGCACAAAAAGCTTATTAATGCACTGTGGGCAGATAGGTTAACTACAAAAAGATCTATTGGAACAAGCCCCTATGAGTTGGTTTATGGTATGGAGGCAGTATTCCCTTCATCCTTGGAAATACCTGTGATAAAATTGCTGCAAGAAATACAAGCAGAACCCAATGATATTCAGAGAAGAATTAATCAAACAATTCATTTACAACAAACTAGAGAGGAAGTGTATCCAAGAACTCAGATTCTACAAGAGAAACTTAAGAAGATTTTTTACAAAAGGACAAAGGCCGAGGATTTTTTCATAGGAGACAAAGTGCTGAAATGGGATTCCAGAAGGGAAGATAAAGGAAAACATGGAAAATTTGATTTCCTATGGAAAGGACCTTTTATTATTCAGGCTGTACAAGGAAACAACACCTACTTTTTAGGAAGCTTGGATGGTACAGAAGTAGGGGAAGGGCCAGTCAATGGTCGGATGCTCAAGCATTATTTTGATCCACTTTGTTAACATATTAGGGCTGTATTTTGTACATAATAATGTCTATTTTCTGTAGTTTACTTCAGCAATAAGATAGGGAATAAGATGCAGCAGGTTTGAGAAAGAGACAAGGAATTATGCCACCTTTTTGTATGACATTTTGAGTTTATCAGAAGAAGTGAAGAAGGAAACTTGGGAGCTATAAAAATAATGACAATACTCAGACAAACTATTACAGGCAGAGTTGTAACTGTTCAAACCAGCTCATGGGAAAAGCATATATGTTACAGAGATACTGATTTGTTTGTCTTCAGCAAAAGGAAATTTCAGATTACCACAAGAGTTGAATGTAAGGCTATCTGACCTGCGGTTCTTGGCTTTTCATATAGAAAAGCCATCCCCAAGTGGAGCCACTGTTAGGTTCCTATACCAATAGGTGTCATATTTCATGATTGACTGTAGAAATGCTAAATATGATCATTATTTCCATGCTATAAAGATTCCATATTTTCGAAAAAACCAAAAAATTTTAAAAATGTAAAGAGGGTATGCCCTAAAAGAAAAATCAAAGGGCAAAAAGAGTGAATTGGTCAAGAAAGAAAGAAAATGAACCCCAAAGAAAAGACCAAGAAAGTGTGCTAGTCAAAATGTCACTACTGTCCTATTTTTTGCAAAGAAGTTCAAATTTTGCAATTAGTGACTTCTGTCACACTTGATGGATGGCCAAATAGCTCAATCTTGGCTAGTACATATTTAAATTTCTTGTTTTAGCATTAGAGAATAAGGTCTGTTCGAACAGTTTGAGCTTGACAGATCATTGGTTAGGTAGAGAAGCAAGGGAGCTCAACGGTTAAATCTGAGCCCCTGGAAGAAATAAGGGCAAACTTAGATAGGAGGACAGTTAAAAGAAAACAAAAGAGAGAGGGTTTGCTAGTCCAAATGTGCCCAATCTAAAGAGAAGAAAAAATGTTAGGTGTATTAGGCTAGGTAGGCAGTTGGATGTTGCAGAAGCAAGTTCATGAACAGTTTTGTCTTTTTTGTGATCTATCTCATGGCTATCACAGGTACCATGGCAAAGTGGCTACAAAGCAGTTGGAGCATGACTAATTCCCCTCCCATTTCCCCAAGAACATTTACTAACATCCCCTCAAGGACATTGGGATCTGCTCAGTGGTCCTAGTTCCTTTCACTTTATGAGAAAAACTAAGAAAAAATTTATGGTTTCTTAGGCAGAGGAAGCCGCATTTCTTGTGTAAAAATCCTTTTTCTTCCATTGCGTTAAGTCTCTAAAGGCTCATGACTTGGATCCCTTCTATTTTCTAAGCCTAATTTTACCTTCAAACTTAGTGTTTTGTGTAAATCTACCTTTCATATTAACATTATAACTCTATTATATAACTCCTACATATATTTCCTTTCCCATACTATATAAAACTTATACAAGAACCCCAAAGTTTATACTATCCCACCCCGGGCTTATTAAAGCCATATGTCAATGTTTTGGGGGTCCAAGGTTTACTTGAAACCTTGTTGACAACCCTCCTCCCCGCGCACATATAACAATGGAGTTTATTTAACTCCGGTTAAATAAATAACCAAATCTGAACAATACACTCAAAGCTTGAATACATTAAAAAACCCTGCAGAACATTACAAAACAATAAATATATCGCGCGGGTCCCGTAGCATAGCCTTCCGCTTATTTTACTGTTGGATCTGATCCCCTAGATCGGACGGCCCACATACATATCGCAAGTCTTTATATATCGAACGATAGCGTCCGCGGGATGGGCGGTATTTCTGCCGTACAAAGGACATGCGACAGGCGCCCGGGGTGATCGCTAGCCCCCCCTCTAATACCATTATGGCCCAAAAGCGGTGCGGGGGCCAAACCGCTTACCGCCTATGCCCCCTCTCTGCTGACATCACTCTCTCATCACCCTCTCGTCATTTGACACGTCACCCACCACCTCGCCTCCGCATCATCAACCGTGTCCGCCACGTCACTGCCAAGTCGGCCTCCATACCCTCGCCATACGACAAAATCCTTACGTCATGTTGACATCACCCAACCAAAGCGCTTCAAAACTCGCCAAAACCAAATTTTTTGTCAAATTGGCGTGAAAAGGTCGTTTTCGTCCATTTGTGTTGGTTTGTTCTATGCGACATGTTCATGTGATTTTCAACTGAAATACCTGTTTCACTGCACAGTCCGCCACCCAGCTAACTCCAGCCTGCAAACCAGTCTTCAAGCTCGACCCACCACCTGCATTTTTCACAGAGCGCGCATTAAAGGAGGTATTTACTCAATTTCTTCCGAACCCTGTGTATTTTCGATTTTTCTTTGAGTTAAATTCGTGAAACCAAAAATTGTACAAATCCAGTCGACAACTCTTGAGAAATATACCATAACTATCCCTGTCTTTCACATGTTTTCCACAAAACAACCTGTTTTATCCATTTTTTCACAGAAAACTAGAGTTCCATAACTAAAAACACAGTGCTGCCCCCGAACCTCTGCATTTTAACCGCTATTCTGCCCATTTTTTCCCGAGAAAATCCTTAGAATTTGTCTCCCTCTGCAAATTCACCCATTTAGCTAAAATTCAAGCTCATTTCGGCCTGAAATTCCTGCAGAAAGCCCCAAAAACTGATATTTTACCTACTATTGCTGTGAAAACTCAAAATTTCAAATTAAATAATCACAGAGGATTGAGGAATGGAGGTTCCAGTGGCCCTCAATGTTGCCCCCTTGAATGCACCACACAAGGAGCTGGAATGGTTGCCCTTAGCTGATAGGGACTTTGAAATACAAGACTTAATGGGTATCAAAGACCATCTGCAAACATTTTGTGAAATTTGAAACAGCTACCTAAACAATACTGATCTCTATGGCATATGGGAGCCTAACCTGCCCATATGTTAGCTTCCATCAGTTAATGTATTTCCAGATATAATCCGGTTGTGTTGTGCTAACTATGAGCCTACTCAAAGAGTAGTCATGTCTCCAAATGGCACTCTCCTGTTCCATATCACTCCTAACTCAATCAATGAGATGTTGCATTTCAAGCCTAATCAGCCTCTGGCTCCTCTGTCTATGAAATATTTGTTGGACCAAGGCTCCAAACTATCCTCTGCAGAAATAGGCTGAATTGCCAAGTTATTCATGAGCCCAGACTCCCAGCCCAGAGACTCACCTCCTTTTCACTAGGTCTATTTCAATGAAGTTGGGAGAATTGTTATTGACCTGATATCCTATGTCCTGGGTTTTAGAACAAGTGAGTATGCTGATGAAACCATTTTAGCTCTAATGTCCATATTTATTCCAGGACACCCTCCTGCCATCAAGTTTGACTTTTCTACCTACATTAGCAACAAAATCCATGAACAATTCATGAGCCTGAATAGAGAAGGGGTTTTCAAGTATACAACATATATATATCATCTGTTCTTATACTATCAAATAGATAGTTTTCAGTTCCCTGTCAAGAAATTGGATGCAAAAGGAGAAAGGAAATATGTCATATTCTGGACCCCAGTCTTCGATCTAGTCCATAATTCTCCTTATACTTATTGTGAGTTCATTGATCTATTTATATATCCAGTCTCATCTCTGTTGATGAGAAGTTCCCCTCCCAGACTCTCAGCTGAAGTGCAGAAAAAATTGCAGCTGTCCAAAAGCTATAAAATAGGTGATTGGTACTTTTACCAAAATCACACAGAGATCAGGATTTATGGCAGTGAATTGTGACCCTACAAGCTGCCAAAGTATGTACCTATGAGACTGTTTGCCCTTGAATACTTTAGGAAATTTATTAGCTCAGATTTGACTCATTTTTATGCTGCCAAGAAAAAGGCTCAGCTGAAGCTAAGAAACCAATTAGGCCCCTTCATTATTAACAAAAAGGAAGGGTGGAAAGATGCTGAAAAGATATTAGATGAGCAACTCAAACTAAAAAGGAGTTTTTGGTGGGTACCCTATGACCCAAAGGGATTTATTCATGATAGAAAGACAAAGAATAGGCTATCAGGCTATGATCATTGTAGAATCCCTGATATAGAACAGTATGCTAATCAAGATGAATAGGTAGAGGGCACATTGGTAGAACAGATTACTGAGGAAGAGAAAATGGAACAGGCAATGAAAAACCTTGAAAAAACTCTTGACTTGTACTCTTTTGGACAGGTCTCTTTCAAATTGCCTCAACACATTGGAGCGGGCACATCATCTGCTACAACTTCACAAAAACCTGTCCAAGAAAGTACTCCACCTACAGGGACATCCAAAGGCAAAGAAGTGCTGCATTCATAGCAACAAGAAATGATAGATCGGCCAACTTCATCAAAGCAGCAAGGCCAAGGGCAAATTCCTCCTGCCTAGACCAATGCACCAGAGATACCGGCATTGCAGACTCCTCTCAATGAGGAGAAGGGCAGAAAAAGGGACTGGGAAGAGGCCACACCCATAACTGGGCCAACAGAGCAGCCAGAAGCAAAGAGACAAAGAGTGGATTCTCTACCTGAACAGGAAGTTATAGAGGAGATCATTGAAGTCAAAGAAGTGAAAGGGCAGCCAACCCACTAACTTCCCCAGGGATAGAATCACTTACCAGTCCTTATGGACAGCAGTTGGGAAAACAGCCTAGTATGGAAATTTCATCAGCATGGCCACAAAGCAAACAAAGTTCTAATATTAAGAGGCCATTCATGGACATCAAAGCACAAAATGATCCAATAAGAATGCAACTTTACGATCAGTTCCTCGAAATGACTCCTGCCAAACAACAAAGATTGATGTCTGCATATGATATCAAGGAAGGGAAAATGATCTTGAGTCACTTCAAGCCCACAGTGCAGCAACCACAGTCAGCTGCCGATTATATTAGAACAAATATGGAGGCTCTTGCCAAAGACATTCACCATTTGGACCAAGTTGAGCTGCACAAACAAACCGGTGAAATGGTTTATTCCACTTTAGCAGACAAAGACATACTAGCTCAACAATTGCAGAATTCACTAAACAATACATCTGCTCAATTAGAGTTGGAAAATGCATCCTCTTTGGCCAAGGACAACATGATAAAGTCCTTGGAAGAAATCATCATTGAGTTGGGACATAATCCCAAGGATCCTAAGGCAATAAAAACACTAATAAAGAAAAAGGAGGATGACATAGCTGCCCTCAAGAAGCAGTTAAAACTGCCAGTTACTATGCATTCGCAGACCACAGAGATAGTGAAAGAAAAAGAAGAAGAAGACATGATGGAGTTGTTAATAAAAATAAATCAAAGGCTATGTGAAACAGAGAAGGCTTTGGAGAAAGCATTGCAGGAAAAACAAGGAGAGTTGGCCTCTCAGCCATCTCAAACAGCCCCAATAGCTACAATTGCTCCTCCTACAGCAACAACAACAGTCCCTCCCACTGCCCCAGCATCGACAACAGGTACATCAGTCACAGATACTTCAGCAGCAACAACAATGACAGTACCAGATACCAGCATGAGCATGGAAAAGATGATGAAGGAAATAAAAGAATTAGAACTCCAAATGGCAGAACTAAAGGAAGCCAAAGAAAAACTGGCCAAGTTAGAGGTAAGCTATGATAAATCTAAAATGACTGTGGCTGAAAAAACAAGAGAGGTAAAGGCCCCGGAAAATAAGGTAAAATTTTTGGAGAAAGATCCTACTCTTCATAAACCTCTATCAGAAATCAAAACGATTTTGTGGACTAAAATTGGCCAGTCCATCACTGATCAATGGAGATCAATACAGACTATCCATGAGCAAATTGAATTGATAGAAATTGCCCAAGTGGAGATTCAAAAGGCTAGAGAATTATTGAGAAACATGCCCTGTCATGCGGAAAGAGTCAATTTTGCAGACAAAACCGACCTCCCTAGAAGCTAAGGCTTTCTAGTGACAAACAAGACAATCAAGCACTATCTTTCCCTAAATATGCATTTAAAATACAAGCAACCCGGTGTTTAAAGCATACCTTTAGTCCGACGTTGTTTGTAGCGGTCCAGCCTCTCCGATCTAGATGAGCTCCTCCTTCTCTTTGAAACCTGCATTCACTAACAAGCAAACGATTACATAGCACCTGAATAACTCATACAATAAAACATATTCATCATAAAGACCAAGGAGTATATGAAACAAATTATGTATAACAACTTGTTGAGAAAAATGAACTTAATTGTATTAAGTGGAAACAAAAGAAACCATTACAACCAGTGCCTTGGTGTTGTGCAGGTCCCTCCCAGGGTCCAGCAAGAGTTCTCCTTTACTTTGATCAGCTCACCCACTTCCAAATGAAGCTAAGAAAGGATGGGAATCTCTCCTCTCAAGCTCTATAAGGGAGTCCTAATTTCAGCAGCATCTACCCTTAGGAATGTTCAGCTTTCAACCTCCCCTCCCTCTGGCCCAATGCCTGTATTTATAATGCTTTGGAGGAAGTTAATCAGGTCCACCATCAATGGGATAAGCCCCTCTTTCAATGGGATAGCTCCCCTCTTGATGGGATAAGTTCCTCTTTCATAGGGATACATGAACCATCTAGAGGCGCTCAATACACGTCAAACCATCTTCTAGAATGCTCTAGAATCGACCACAAGTAACTTTTTTGAAGTAAAACTCGCGCCTTTTGACCTTTACAGGAGTACACACCCACCCCTTTACAGACAGGGCGTACAAGTACGCAGGTATTGTGAACTTGAGGTGCGTACACGCAGGTAAGGTTAAGAGAAACTGCGTAACCAGAGTTATTTGACTTTTTAAGGACTTTCTCTCTTTCTTGGAGTTTAACATGAGGAACAGAGGTATAAGACTTGCCAAGGAGGATAGTATGACAGTTGATGGAGTCATACTAACTGTAAATAGTCATGGTGACAAATTTTAGTGTAACAGATTGCCCCCTAAAGTGCGAAGCCTGTAGTAGATTAGGGTTTCATATCATCTAGGAAGGGTGAAGTACTTTATCATTTCAAGGATTATCTTGTGGAGAGCCCAGTCGGAACCTGCAAATATTCAACACAAAATACATATATAAGATCATATCATCACTGAGGTAGGCATTCCCATACTCAGATTGAAAACTTTAACTAACAAACTAACTACTGCTCTGATATAGGAATGATTTCGCAGTACATCATAATCATAGACTTTTGTAGACACAGTATGGACGCAGCCATCTGTTTATGATTAGTCTACTATATAATGAATACAAAACTCCTCGCAGCCTGGATGGTGGAAACTAGATCCAGGGTCTTCATTTCTACTTCTCGAAATAGTACGATTCTATCCATGCGAAAATGAGTTGATGTCGAACACGGTAGAAACCACTTGATTACCAATCGATGATGTAAATTGTTAACAAGTGTGAGAGAGACCACCAGTGATGTCAATGGTTCTCAAAGTACCCAGTACAATCCATGAGATGTGAATGAATGTGTTGATGTCAAACATGTCACGGAATCCTTCGATCGAAAGTCAATGATGTCAACCATCGTCAAAGGCAAGGAACCTGCCATTGATGCATGCAGATTTCAAGGTACTGACGATATCTAGGTCATCTTTCTAAATAATGTGCTGATGTCGATAGAAAGTGACCTGTTGCAGGCAAGCCTACAACACGAAATCATAAATCAAGTTGAAGAAATGTAGCTGTAAGGACTGACTCAGGGATGGTCAAAATGGATGACGGGTATTTTGCAGATGAATGGTTTATTTGCAGTGACCTCTTGAACACATAACGACACGACAGATGGCTTGGTAACAATTGACCCAAAGTTAATACTCGGAACCGGCTGAAGATTTTCAATGTGGTTTGATTAACTGTTAGGCAAAGGATTTCCCAACCCAGGTGAATGAAAAAGTGTCGTGTTCAAGAGTGGTGATAAGGTTTCTTCTGAGACAAAGGATGACAAATAGGCTCATTTTCCTCTCTTTCCCCCACCATTTCTGGCAAGTACCTCTTTATTTTTTACAAGCTTGAGGAGGATAACATATGCTTGATTATAAGCTCATCCTTCGGATGAGTCCAACTTAGTTTAGATTCGAACCCTAAGAAGGAGTGGTCCGTTCCTGTTTGTAATCGAACAGGTCCTTTACTGTGAAATCTTAACGAGTCCAGTATAGGAGAAACTCGGCGTTTTTCAATTTTAGAGAGTCTGAAAAAACTTAAGAAGACTCCAGGGTTGAACTTTTTCGTAAATTTGTGTCTCCCAAGCCCGAAAAAGTATAAAATAATACTTGAGAGAACCTCTTGATCTTTACGACCAAGGAGTACTTTCATGATTAGTGTCTTTGACCTGAAAAGTAAAAAGCGATCAAGGGCACGTCGTTTTATTTCCAATATCGAATTTGAAACGACAAAAATCCGGCAATCTTTTCCTGTTTTTACGGTCACAAAAGGGCTATAAGGGGATTGTCTTTTAATTCCGTTTTAACGAGTGTAAAAGAAATGCTCGGCAATCTTTTCATGTTTTAGGAGTCAGAAAAGGGCTTAAAGATGACTCTGATGTTTTTTGTTTGTAAAAAATGACAATTGTCCCTGAAAATCCTTTATCCTGCACAAAAACCAACACATTACTCATACCTGTTTAAAGATCGATAAAAATACTTTGAAAAATACCTTTTCATGGTGAAAAATAAATAAATTTACCATTTATTTACCCAAAAAACCTATAAAAAGGGCTTTTACCAATTCATTTTTACCATTTTACTGTTGAGGAGAGAAAAAGGGCTTTTGGCAAGAAACTTCCCGTGGAGATTGCGGAGAATCCGACCGACGAAATCGAACACCGTCTCTTTCAAGTATTCTACAACATCCTCCTCTTCATTTTCATCCGTTTAGAATTTGTTTTTAGGCCCTAGTTTCATTTTTTGGAGGCTTTGGGGTTTCAAAGTCCGCCTTTCGAGGTACGCAGGTGCTCCACTGGTGACCCGCGTACCCCAACATTTTCTCAGTTGGGAAAATGCCGGGCGTACGCACCTTGCCTTAAAGGAACCCGAGTACCCACGCTCTGTTCCTAAAGGCGGGTGCGTACTCCGCGCAAAGGGTTTACAAACCCCAAATTCTCCAAAATGGACCAATAAATTTTGATTTTATGAATTCTAATGGATGTTTTCTAGTGTGTAGATTGCCCACCATGCTTGATTGGTGCGAGAGAGAGCACGAAGATGTTGATTTGGCCGCCATTAATCATCAACCGTCCGTTGATGCTTTGAAGGCATGCGGCCTTT
The DNA here is from genome assembly GCA_031772625.1 of Pinus tabuliformis. Taxonomy (NCBI): domain Eukaryota; kingdom Viridiplantae; phylum Streptophyta; class Pinopsida; order Pinales; family Pinaceae; genus Pinus; species Pinus tabuliformis. Next base: position 1,067,387,767 of record CM062815.1, read on the forward strand.
ACAAATACTGGGCCATACCTGGCATGAGGGCCCAGGTGTGCTTTCTAGAGTGGCTGGTAGAGAGATGGAATGTCCAGGACCAGTGCTTTTACATTGGAGGGCACCAGCTCAAGATAGAGCCCTCAGATATTTATTTCCTCACTGGTTTGCCCAAGAGAGGCGAACACTTGACTCTGTTCGGGACTAGGTCGGGTGGCCAGTCCATCGCTAGTCTCCGACAAGAGTGGTGTAACACTCAGCCTCAGGAGAAGGGGATAGAGATCAAAACTATATCCCAACCTGACCTTATGGTGATTGCTTTCACGGTTACAAGACTTTGCAGGGTTGCCGCTTTACACATTGCCACTGGATCCCAGATGCGGATGGCGATTGATTGCTATCGGGGCACCATTTTCAACTGGTGTGATGTTGTGTTGGCCAACTTAAAGGGCCAACTGACTAGATCCAAAAACAGGCATCTAAAGACTTTTGGTTATGGGCCTTTAGTTGTGAGTTTTTCCCTAGAGAGGGTTCCGATGCTGATCCCACAGCAACTCACTGTTGAGGTTGGGCCTCCCCAAGAGCCTAAATTGATGCGATGGGTTGCGGTTATGGCCCGTCATCCTGACGAGGGCACGGAGGTTTTCTGATTTACTCTGGAGTATTTTCACTGGTTGGAGGACCAAATATTTTCTATAGAGGATTTTCCTTATGCCGGAGTTGATTTTCGTGGAGATCCGGACATGGTTCTTCCACCGGGAGAACAATGGGATGACACAGGTACTTCATTTTTCACAAGTTTTTAAATTATCTACTTTTTTTTGTTTTTTATATCGTCTCAAAACTGACAGTAATAATTTTCAAAATGCAGATGTAGGCCCACGTCGTCCAGCCAATCTCCGACCTTTCGAGAGGAGACTACCAGTTGCAGCGGCACCGGCCCCACGGGACGAGGCCACAGAGACCCTAGCTGAGTTGGAACAAGACCTAGAGCGTCTTACGGCAGATATACCAGAGACTACTATAGACGATATTCCTATCAGGCTTCAGCGCTATGTAGTCGCAGTCCCAGGACCTTTTAGGAGGTTCTTGTGTAGGGTGGCTCGTGCAGTGGTGTCGTATAGAGAGCATCACCAGTGATTGGATGATCATTTTTGTAGACACATGTGACATTTTGGTTTTTTGTACTTATCATTTTTGCCTATCATAAGGTGTTTTTCAACCTATGATCGAAGACGATGTATTTTTTGACACACTCCTATCTATATATATCATTATTAATAGCTTATCTTGTTAAACATGTGTGATGAAATGTTTTTAAATTTACATGTATGATTATTGCAAATGTTTGTTTAACATTCGAGAAGCAATTGCATCTGCTAATGTATTTAAATACCTTGGAATATGTTGATATTCAATGTAATCAAATTCATGTTCCAAGAGACGCACTCTCAAAAATAACCTTAATAACACTGGATTTCTAATGGCATAGACTCTATTAAGCTGTAATACAACGAGTTCAGAATCTAACCTCACTATCAAACTCCGAATCCCAAATGAAATAGATTCAGACAATAACTCAATCACTGCACTGTATTCTGCAATGTTGTTTGTTGTTCGACCGAGGCTTACCCCATGCATAGAAACTAACTCGTCAGAGGGCGAATAGATAACCCAAGCTACGGAAGAGATATTCCGTGTACTACGACAAGCACCATCAGCAAATCCAATGTATGTTTCGAGAGGCATTGACATCTGCAAACATCAAGCGTAAAACCAAGATAAGTAGAATAACGACGAAAAACACACTTTCTAAGCTAAGCACACTGTCTAAACTAACAAACACACCAGCTAGAAAGAAAAACCTAACCTAACTAAAATCTCCATACCCATCATTTAAGCATAATACCTCTTTAGGTAAAGTCCATTTTTGGGTTTACCCAAAGAGTCCCCGTCAATGTCTACCAGCTCATAGGCCCCTTTTGCTAGCTTTCGCTTAACAATGTAGGGCCCATGCCACATAGGAACGAATTTTCCAGCACCTAATTTATCGTTAGCTTGATCATATAATAGCACTAGGTCTCCTTCCGAAAAATTTCGAGGGGTCACATTTCGATCATACTGAGCTTTCATACGTTTTGCGTGAGTCTCGATCGCCAATGCAGCATCACGTCGAGTCTCATCTAATTGAGCTAAGTATAATAAATGCTTCTCCTCTTCGGAAGTAGCTGGAAGTAATTCGATGGCCATTTGAAGTGACGAGATTTCGCATTCAATGGGCAGCACAGCTTCCAAACCATAAACTAGTTGGAAAGGAGTGAACCCTGGTGATGTTTTCACTGAGGTTCGGTACGCCCAAAGCGCGGAAAATTAACATGTTGTGCCAATTCGACTGATGAATACCAATGATTCGTCGGATCATGATAACTAAAACTTTGTTGATGGACTCAACCAGACCATTCGCTGTAAGTTCTGTCATCATAACGTTTCGAAAATGGCGCCCATGGTCAGTGATTATCGCTTGTGGGACACCAAACCTAGCAATAATGTGATTGAATACGAAAATTGCAGCTGTCTTGCCGTCTGCCTCGAATGTAGGCATCGCCTCGGCCCACTTAGTAAAATAATCTACCGCAAGGATGATATACGCATGCCCCCCGGCCGAGTGAGGGTTACATGTAATAAAATCGATACCCCATTTGGCAAAAGGACCAACGGCAATTATAGGGTGGAGAGGAGCAGGTGGAGTGCGCATCTTGCGATCAAACACTTGACAGTTGTGGCATTTCCGGACCGCAATAATACAATCTTTGAACAAAGACGGCCAGAAGTAGCCAGCGCGCAATATCTTTTGGGCTGTGGCATACCCAGACATATGACCGCCACACGCTCCAGAGTGACAGTCATTCAGAAACCTTTCAGCTTCCTCGTGAGTTAAACAACGTCGAAAAACCAAGTCCGCCCCACGACGATAAAGAGTATCTCCAATAATTTTATACTGTTGGGACTGGAATCGAATTTTTCGACGTTTCGACTTTGAAACTTTGGGCCGAAAGGATTGGGTTTGTAGATAGACGATGATATCTCCATACCATGGATCTAAAGTGCTGATGAGAAACAAAGATTCGTCCGCAATGGGTTCCTCTGCCACAGTTTCCGTGTCAGCACGCGGGAAGTCACACATTAACTCTGCAAAAACTAAAGATTTCTTAGACTTAGATTTTTCAAACTCCAAGTCGAACTCTTGCAGGATAACGATCCATTTAGAGTACTTGCCCCCTAGCAATTGTTTAGTCAAAATGTAGATCATAGGGTTGCAATCCGAAATGACTGTAGTTTTACGGAGTAAAATGTAGTGACGAAAACGCTGGACAGCTTGAACGGCTGCCAATGCCAATTTCTCCACATGTGAATATTTGAGTTCAGTTGGATTTAACGTCCGACTAAGGTAATATATCACATGTTCCGTTCCGAATTCGTCTTCCTGAACTAAGACCATCCCAATGGTGGAATGAGCGGCGGCAAGGTACAAAAAGTAATCCTGGTTGTAGTTGGGAGGATGCAGCAACGGTGCATGGGTCAACGCGTGCTTGAGTGCATCAAAAGATTTCTGAGCTATCTCATCCCAAGAAAATTGAGCGTTCTGTTTCAACAACCGGGTAAAACCCTTTGTAACATCGACGTAGTTAGGGATGAATCATCGTAAAAAGTTTGCTTTTCCTTGCAAACTTTGGAGTTGGCGAAGACTCGAAGGAGGAGGCAATTTGATGATAGCTTCGACCTTCGAGGGATCGACGCGAATGTCGGCTTTTGAAACTACAAATCCCAGCAATCGTCCCACTTCTATACAGAAGACACATTTGTGTGGGTTCAACCGAATACGATAATGCCTACACCTCATGAAGATTGCTCGTAAATGGACAAGGTGATCAGCTCGATGTAATGAATGAGCGGGAAAATCATCGAGATACGGTTGCACAATGTGTTTGATGTCATGAAACGCATAAGACATCGCCCTTTGAAAAGTTGCTCCGGCATTCTTAAGCCCAAAAGGTAATTTGCAATAAGAAAATGTCCCCCATGGACAAATGAAAGCTGTTTTTGGTTGATCGGCAGGTAGAATATTGATTTGATTGTAACCAGAAAAACCGTCCATAAAGGAAAATATTTCACTGCCGGCACAATCATCAATTATTTGATCGATATAGGGTGTTGGGTAGTTGTCTTTGGGACAAGCTCGATTGATATCCCTATAGTCGATACATATTCTTATTGTTCCCTATTTTTTGTTAACTGGAACAATATTCGATACCCAATCCGTTAACGGGATCGGATAAATGAAACCTGCTTTCAACAACTTCTCAACTTCTGCTTTAATTGCAGCCGCTTTTCGTGGGTGAATCTGACGCAAACGTTGTCGGACGGGTTTAGCATCCGGGTAAGTTTTGATCTCATGGACAACAATCGCGGGATCAATTCCTGGCATTTCCTCATAGGACCAGGCAAACACGTCGTGGAATTCTTGAAATAGGGCCTTGTATGTCTGAATTTCGTCATCTGAACACAAGGCACCTATATGAATGTGCTCAACAATTCCGAGCTTGACTGAAATGTCAATGGGAACAGTTTGAGAAATGTTTCCCAAATTCAGCTCTGAATCAGGATATTTCATTGGATTCTGAGCTTCTTTGACATATTCAGCTGTAAAGATTGATGAGTAATCATTTTCAAAACGATCATCCTCAGGTAAAAAAGAAGATCTGTGATGGAGATCTTCCCATGGTAAATCGTCTACACACAGGACTTCATGAAGTTGCTCGTCAGATGACACAACTTCGGGAAACGCTATTAACTCCGAGGTTGACTTGAAAAGTGATTCCTCATGGACCACATTCATTTGGTCAACTTTTGTTGAACGCGGGTCGGTAAAAGACTGCACGGCTTCATAGGCAATTTCATATGGACTCAAAGGCATAGCATCACCAAATGAGTCTATCTCAGATTCAGAAGGAACGATCCAAGGATCGTCATAAAAAATGGTGTCTGAAGTAATCATATGAATAGATGCAAATGAAGACAATGCGTTGATTGGGGGAAAAGGAAAAGTTCCCAGTAAACCGGCATATTTAACTAATCCTACTCCAACATCCTTATAAGGGATAGTCATTTTACCGACATGCTGGATACTCTCTGAAGAGGCTGGGTCGGATGAAAAGTAAGCCAGCTGGTCTATTGTTATGATCTTACCATTATATGGAAACTTTATTACTCGGAAGACTGATGAAACGACCGTTGTCATAGCGTAAGACCAACTTCGACCCAAGAGAAGGTTGTAGTCTAGAGGGGCATCAACCACCTCCACATCTAGACTAACGGTTTTTCCTTCAACCCCTATAGGCAAATCCTGTAGAATGCCAAACGGATGAAACCCACGGCCATCAAAGGCCTTAAGAATTGTCGGGGATTGATTTAGTGAAGGAGAACCAAGCGATCTCCAACACTGTATCGACATAATACACGTGGAAGCTCCCTCATCAATTACAGTCCGATGAATAGGCCTATTTTTGACTATCACTTGGATCTGGAAAGCCATTTGATGAGGTAAACGCGGTGTACTATTTTCTAGATCAAAGATTATTAGGTTTGGGTCCTGAACATCAACAACTCCTATAGCCGACAAAAGTAATTTGCGTTGTGCTGGGCATGATTGCAGCACTTCCAAAGCCGACATTGCTGAGGGTGAAACAGCTAAATCCTCAACAATGTTGTAATTCTGGGCCGCTCTCGCATGTGGATTGAAAGCAGACCTTCGAAGTACACCCTTGGCGGGCGGTTTGATTACTAAGTCCGGGTTAGGTTTCTCGATCTGTAGTGGATCGGAACCGGGAGCTGAGGTTGATGGATTAGAATGAGAAGATTCTGCTTCTTTGCCATCAACAGGACTTTTACTACCATAATCTTGCGATCGAGTCGCAATCCTTACATGAGACATCATCAATATGGGTTCTTCACTGGCACTCGAGGAAGAACCTATCATCTTACTCTCCTGCTTTGGAAATGGATCTTTCAAAACAGCAGGAGTTGGGGAACCTTTGACGATTTTCACAACCTCGGCCGATGAGGGAAATCTCTTGTAAAATGATCCTCTTCACAAATAAGACAAGGATATCGAGGTTTGCGTTTTTCGTCATTGGTTTCCGACTTTTCAGTTTTCTCCTTTGGAGCTTTGTCTGCTTTATTCTTCTTCTTGCCTTTCTTTTTCCAACGGATTTTGATTTAGCCGTAGATGACTCTACAGCGTGAATATCGGCGGAAACTTCAGCAGAAGATTCTCTTGTCGGGGAGTCTGGTAAGGTTATAATAGGAGAAGAATTCTTTGAGGATTTCTTCTTACTTTTAGTGTTCACCGTACCAATCATACCATCAGCGGCATGAGACCCCGAAGGAGCAGCAGCGATTTGATTTGACTTAGGAAGATCTGGGATCTTTTCGTGTAACGTACCTGACTGAGTGTAAACTAAGTCAAGGTACTGCGCTTGAGCAATCACTTGCTCCTCAGTAACTACTCCAGCCTTAGCTACGTCTTCAGTAATCTTCGGTAACAATGATTTAACAAACCATTCAGCTAAGATTTGGTCCGGGATAAAAACTTTCACTAACCGCCTTCGACGTCTCCATTCATGAATATGATCGGAAATATAAGTGGAGGTCGATTGCTTTAATGAAGTTAGTAACTCTGTGCCATTATCATATCTGACCGGCAACTGAAAATGAGTTAAGAACGAGGTAGCTAACTGGCTAAAATTATAAAAAGAGGCTCGTGGTAACTCAATGTACCACTTGGCCGCGAGACCAATGAGAGTACGCTTAAAAAGACGTAAGCGGATCGAATCATCCGAGATGGAATTAGAGGCACACCAGAGGTGGTAAGTCATCACATGATTCGACGGGTCCTCTCCAGACTTACCTTCGAACTTGGGAATGTCACTGGGCAACTTATTTGGCATTGGCGGCCAAAACGAAAGATAATTTATTGGATCGTTCGTTAGGCGCGACAAGTCTGGTAAATCCAAAGTTGCGATAAACGGTAACTGCCGATTAGGATCCCTAAAACTCTGGGTCACGAGACCAGTCCCAGGAGGAGGATATCCAGGATAACTAGGAATAGGAATTGCATTCGGGATATTGTATCCTCCCAGAAAACCAGGATTAACCGGACCGTACTGGGGTTGTTGTGGTTGTTGATAAGTGTACCCAGGATACGGTTGATACTGGTAAACTGGTTGCTGGACAGCAGGCCTGTATTGGTACTGTCCCTGGTATGGTTGATAAGTGAATTGTGGTTGACTAGTGACAACCGTACTTAAACCAGGTTGTCCTACAGGCATCTGAACCGTAGTTTGAATCGTAGATCCAGACAATGGTAAAGATGTCTGAGGAGTAGTTACAGAGACAGTAGAAACCGGAGCTGTCGATACTCCAGAAGTAAGTGGGGTAGACTGAACAGATGTTGCGGTAGTTGCAGCAGTCGTTTGAGATGGAGTACTAGGTGCAATAGGCCCAGACTGAGAAACTACCGAAGGTACAGAAGTTTGAACATTAGACTGGACTGGTTGCTGGGGTGAACCAGAAACTAAGGGTTGTCCAGTTTGAGATGACAACTGTACACTTGGCTGCAATACCTGTTGAACTTGCGATGGATCCCACACTATGTTCATTTCGGGGTATTGACCCATGACAGGTTGAGGATATTGAGATCCATAACCGGATTGAGGGTAAGATTGATAATTGAAAGGTACATTTCCCGTACCTTGAACATAAGATTGACCTTGGGGTGGTTGGTAACCTTGACTCGAGTACTGACCTTGGGGTAGATACCCTTGAGGTAAGTACTGATACTGGGGTTGACCTTGAGGTATAAATTGATACTGAGGTTGACCTTGGGGTACATATTGAGGCTGGAGTTGACCTTGAGGAATGTATTGCACCACGGGTACATACTGTCCTTGAGGTTGCCCCCCAGATGCAATTTGTGTACCTTGAGGTTTCCCCCAAGTGTTAATTGAGGCTGCCCCCCAGGCGGTAACTGGCCACCTTGAGGTTGAGAACTGGGAATTGAACCTGACATCATGTAAATGTCTCCTATGCCCAACGATTTATTACCATTGTTTCCAGTTAATAACCCATGTTCAATGGGTTGAGGAGATGCTCCCGCAAAAGTACCAGAAAGTGACTGATACCCAGAGGGAACAGAAGGACCGTCGTACAAAAAAGATTCAGGAGATTGAGTAAACATAGACGACTGACCAGACATATTTACAGGAGTATAAATACCTCCAGGTGGATAAGGAGCACGAGGTGGAGAAAAACTTGACCCTGAGTTGTCCAAATAATTAGTTAACGAAAGATACCAAGTAGTACTTCTAGGTGGACTGTAAAAAATGGATTCACGCTCCCTTAGATCAATAGTAGGTTGATTTTCAGGGATAGGGACGCCTATTTCTTCTTCTGGAGCAAGTTCTTCAATAGCTATCAAACCAGAAGGAAGATTTTCGGTGATGACTCTTTCTACCCTAGGTGAATCAGGAGCACTAGAAGTTGGAGTAACAGGTTCAGATATCTCAGGTTCTTCGCCTATATCACTAGTAGATGAAAAACTACCAGCAAGCTCGGAAACTGCAATAGCTTCGGGATTATAACCTGTTTCTAGACTTTGGTAATCAGGATGAACTACCAACGAAGACTCTCCTTCTTCAGGTGGACCTACTTTACTGCCACTAGGAGTTACAAGGACTTTCAAACCTTCGTAATGACCTGGGACGTCTTCAGGAGGTTGCCCCGAAGTCTACGGGACTTCCTCAACAAATCGGCCACGGTTACAATCTCAGGAGACTGGCCCCGAAGTCTACGGGACTGTCTCGGTAATTCAGCCACAGTTAAAAACTTTTAACTATTACACACGCAAACAAAGTAAAATCTCAAAGCAAACCGCCTAAAGTCTCTAAAGAACCAAACAAATTCGAATCACACGCCTAAAGAATCTAGGGCGTCAAACCATACACAAACAGTAGCCTTCCGGACCGAAAACACTAGTTGGTGATGAAGCCCAACATCGCCGAATTCAGTACAGAAGTGGCGGGTGGAACAGTTACCCCGGCAACCTGCTTAATGAATAGACCGGCACAAGTTCCTCCACTTTAACCGTCTCGAGTGAAGTGAACCCCCCGGAAAATCCAAGTGAGTCTAGCCGACGTCTGCTCCAGGTACAGTGGGATCTTCCCTCCACCGTCACCTTGGGTAGAACCCTAAAGATAATGGTCACTAAGGTCACCAACAGCAACAAATATACCTGGGGGAACAGTCTACGATTCGATAGCACGCAAGGGCAAAGTATCAAGCTCAATCCCCTTGCCGGCTCCTTGACAATAATCCAAGGTTTACCGACAAGTGACCCCAGGCTCCTCGACAATAATCCGAGGTTTACCGTTTGTAGTACGTGCGTATCTGGCGTCGTTCCCAATGAAGGAGGATTGATCCCCTCACTGGTTCGGACACGATCTCGTGCTTCTCCTTTAAGAGGAGCTTTCCCAGAGCATAAATGTAACAGTTGGATTTATCCTACCACAAGATGAGCTACTTGTTTGGTTTTGCTGTCTTGGAGAGTTAATTACTCTCCTACTCCAAGACACTAGCCTGATCTATATTGGTGTTTCAGAGCCCTAGTAAATAAAAAGTTACTAAGTAAATTTTACTTTAAGCGTTAATTTTATGGCTTTTCTTTAGGACAAAAGGTAGTGGAGATGAAACTGATGGTGTGTAGACTCGACTCAAATCCACTAAAAAGATGCACCTAAGATGATTTATACTATTTTTCTTTTTTCAATGAATTCCCTAGCTAAGAGAGTTGGAGAATGCAAAATTGATATAAAGACAACTTTCTTGGCAATGAAAATCAAAGAAACAATCTCTTTATCTTTTCCAAAGCATACAACCCATGACCACTAATTATTTCACGAAAACTCCTTTCTCTTTTCAAAGACTTCAAATGCTACTAAAACAAACTTTCCTTCAAAAGAGATTTTTGTATTTTTTTCTATATTAACAAAGCATGTAAAACTACTTAACAAAAATCAAATTTAAAAAATCTATAACAATCAAATCAATTTTACCTAAAAGCAAATCTAAGAGAAATTCACCTAAAAGCAAACCTAATGAGGCAAAAGCCTACAAGGTATAATTCCAGGATGTTTTACTCAGTTACAATTCAACCAAGGACTAGTTCATGCAGAATCATAAACCAGTCAAAAACAAAAATCAAAATCTTTTGTTCTTTTTCTTAAGAATGAAATTCACAGCTTTAACAAACAAGCTTTCTCAAAATTCCGCAAAGAGACAACACAAAGGTAGGTTTCTCACAAAGGTGGATTTTATGAAAGGTCCGACTCCTAAGAAGACTGAAAAGACGAGGGATATCCAAGGTTTTACAACTTCTAAAGCCAAAGTCACTACAGGACCAATGCAAAAATCAAACCCTAGGGCTAGAACTTCTATGAATTTCACTAAAACCCTTGATACTAATGAAACAAGCTGAGATGAAAACTTTTGACAGGTAACCAGTGGATCTGGGCAGCAAAAAACAAATTATAAACGAAATCTAAGAGGCAAAAAAGGAAAAAATTGAAATTTTCTTAACTTTTGACAGGGTACGCAGGCAGCCTGTTTGCACAGGTGCGTGTATGCTCTGTGTACAAAGCTGCAGTGCGTACAGGTACGCACTGTGCTTAACGCAGAGGGTGCATACTGCTAACAAAACCAAGAAAAATAAAATCTAACTTAACCCTAAGCTATTCCACCCAAATTCACAGTCAATCAGTCAAAAACCAGAAAGAAATTGACTTTTCTCAAATCAATGTATCAATCAAATCCATGGATTCCCCAGTGGAGTCGCCATTTTGTCATGCAGAAAGAGTCAATTTTGCGGACAAAACCGACCTCCCTAGAAGCTAAGGCTTTCTAGTGACAAACAAGACAATCAAGCACTATCTTTCCCTAAATATGCATTTAAAATACAAGCAACCAGGTGTTTAAAGCATACCTTTAGTCCAACGTTGTTTGTAGCAGTCCAGCCTCTCCGATCCAGATGAGCTCCTCCTTCTCTTTGAAACCTGCATTCACTAACAAGCAAACGATTACATAGCACCTGAATAACTCATACAATAAAACATATTCATCATAAAGACCAAGGAGTATATGAAACAAATTATGTATAACAACTTGTTGAGAAAAATGAACTTAATTGTATTAAGTGGAAACAAAAGAAACCATTACAACCAGTGCCTTGGTGTTGTGCAGGTCCCTCCCAGGGTCCAGCAAGAGTTCTCCTTTACTTTGATCAGCTCACCCACTTCCAAATGAAGCTAAGAAAGGATGGGAATCTCTCCTCTCAAGCTCTATAAGGGAGTCCTAATTTCAGCAGCATCTACCCTTAGGAATGTTCAGCTTTCAACCTCCCCTCCCTCTGGCCCAATGCCTGTATTTATAATGCTTTGGAGGAAGTTAATCAGGTCCACCATCAATGGGATAAGCCCCTCTTTCAATGGGATAGCTCCCCTCTTGATGGGATAAGTTCCTCTTTCATAGGGATACATGAACCATCTGGAGGCGCTCAATACACGTCAAACCATCTTCTAGAATGCTCTAGAATCGACCACAAGTAACTTTTTTGAAGTAAAACAAGTGCCTTTTGACCTTTACAGGAGTACGCACCCACCCCTTTACAGACAGAGCGTACAAGTACGCAGGTATTGTGAACTTGAGGTGCGTACACGCAGGTAAGGTTAAGAGAAACTGCGTAACCAGAGTTATTTGACTTTTTAAGGACTTCTCTCTTTCTTGGAGTTTGACATGAGGAGCAGAGGTATAAGACTTGCCAAGGAGGATAGTATGACAGTTGATGGAGCCATACTAACTGTAAATAGTCATGGTGACAAATTTTAGTGTAACAGATTGCCCCCTAAAGTGCGAAGCCTGTAGTAGATTAGGGTTTCATATCATCTAGGAAGGGTGAAGTACTTTATCATTTCAAGGATTATCTTGTGGAGAGCCCAGTCGGAACCTACAAATATTCAACACAAAATACATATATAAGATCATATCATCACTGAGGTAGGCATTCCCATACTCAGATTGAAAACTTTAACTAACAAACTAACTACTGCTCTGATATAGGAATGATTTCGCAGTACATCATAATCATAGACTTTTGTAGACACAGTATGGACGCAGCCATCTATTTATGATTAGTCTACTATATAATGAATACAAAACTCCTCGCAGCCTGGATGGTGGAAACTAGATCCAGGGTCTTCATTTCTACTTCTCGAAATAGTACGATTCTATCCATGCGAAAATGAGTTGATGTCAAACATGGTAGAAACCACTTGATTACCAGTCGATGATGTAAACTGTTAACAAGTGTGAGAGAGACCACCAGTGATGTCAATGGTTCTCAAAGTACCCAGTACAATCCATGAGATGTGAATGAATGTGTTGATGTCGAACATGTCACGGAATCCTTCGATCGAAAGTCAATGATGTCAACCGTCTTCAAAGGCGAGGAACCTGCCATTGATGCATGCAGATTTCAAGGTACTGACGATTTCTAGGTCATCTTTCTAGATAATGTGCTGATGTCGATAGAAAGCGACCCGTTGCAGGTAAGCCTACAACACGAAATCATAAATCATGTTGAAGAAATGTAGCTGTAAGGACTGACTCAAGGATGGTCAAAATGGATGACGGGTATTTTGCAAATGAATGGTTTATTTGCAGTGACCTCTTGAACACATAACGACACAACAGATGGCTTGGTGACAATTGACCCAAAGTTAATACCCGGAACTGGATGAAGATTTTCAATGTGGTTTGATTAACTGTTAGGCAAAGGATTTCCCAACCCAGGTGAATGAAAAAGTGTCGTGTTCAAGAGTGGTGATAAGGTTTCTTCTGAGACAAAGGATGAAAAATAGGCTCATTTTCCTCTCTTTCCCCCACCATTTCTGGCAAGTACCTCTTTATTTTTTACAAGCTTGAGGAGGATAACATATGCTTGATTATAAGCTCATCCTTCAGATGAGTCCAACTTAGTTTAGATTCGAACCCTAAGAAGGAGTGGTCTGTTCCTGTTTGTAATCGAACAGGTCCTTTACTGTGAAATTTTAACGAGTCCAGTATAGGAGAAACTCGGCGTTTTTCAATTTTAGAGAGTCTGAAAAAACTTAAGAAGACTCCAGGGTTGAACTTTTTCGTAAATTTGTGTCTCCCAAGCCCGAAAAAGTATAAAATAATACTTGAGAGAACCGCTTGATCTTTACGACCAAGGAGTACTTTCATGATTAGTGTCTTTGACCTGAAAAGTAAAAAGCGATCAAGGACACGTCGTTTTATTTCCAATATCAAATTTGAAACGACAAAAATCTGGCAATCTTTTCCTGTTTTTACGGTCAAAAAAGGGCTATAAGGGGACTGTCTTTTAATTCCGTTTTAACGAGTGTAAAAGAAACGATCGGCAATCTTTTCATGTTTTAGGAGTCCGAAAAGGGCTTAAAGATGACTCTGATGTATTTTGTTTGTAAAAAATGACAATTTTCCCTGAAAATCCTTTATCCTGCACAAAAACCAACACATTACTCATACCTGTTTAAAGATAGATAAAAATATTTTGAAAAATACCTTTTCATGGTGAAAAATAAACAAATTTACCATTTATTTACCCAAAAAACCTATAAAAAGGGCTTTTACCAATTCATTTTTACCATTTTACTGTTGAGGAGAGAAAAAAGGCTTTTGGCAAGAAACTTCCCATGGACATTGCGGAGAATATGACCGACGAAATCGAACGCCGTCTCTTTTAGGTATTCTACAACATCCTCCTCTTTATTTTCATCTGTTTAGAATTTGTTTTTAGGCCCTAGTTTCATTTTTTGGAGGCTTTGGGGTTTCAAGGTCCACCTTTCGGGGTACGCAGGTGCTCCACTGGTGACCCGCGTACCCCGACATTTTCTCAGTTGGGAAAATGCCGGGCGTACGCACCTTGCCTTAAAGGAACCCACGTACCCACGCTCTGTTCCTAAAGGCGGGGTGCGTACTCCACGCAAAGGGTTTACAAACCCCAAATTCTCCAAAATGGACCAATAAATTTTGATTTTATGAATTCTAATGGATGTTTTCTGGTGTGTAGATTGCCCACCATGCTTGATTGGCGCGAGAGAGAACACGAAGATGTTGATTTGGCCGCCATTAATCATCAACCATCCATTGATGCTTTGAAGGCATGCGGCCTTTACAAATACTGGGCCATACCTGGCATGAGGGCCCAGGTGCGCTTTCTAGAGTGGCTGGTAGAGAGATGGAACGTCCAGGACCAGTGCTTTTACATTGGAGGGCACCAGCTCGAGATAGAGCCCTCAGATATTTATTTCCTCACTGGTTTGCCCAAGAGAGGTGAACACTTGACTCTGTTCGGGACTAGGCCAGGTGGCCAGTCCATCGCTAGTCTCCGACAAGAGTGGTGTAACACTCAGTCTCAGGAGAAGGGGATAGAGATCAAAACTATATCCCGACCTGAACTTATGGTGATTGCTTTCACGGTTACCAGACTTTGCGGGGCTGCCGCTTTACACATTGCCACTGGATCCCAGATGCGGATGGCGATTGATTGCTATCGGGGCACCATTTTCAACTGGTGTGATGCTGTGTTGGCCAACTTAAAGGGCCAACTGACTAGAACCAAAAATGGGCAGCTAAAGACTTTTGGTTATGGGCCTTTAGTTGTGAGTTTTTCCCTAGAGAGGGTTCCGATGCTGATCCCACAGCAGCTCACTGTTGAGGTTGGGCCTCCCCGAGAGCCTAAATTGATGCGATGGGTTGCGGTTATGGCCCGTCATCCTGACGAGGGCATGGAGGTTGTCCGATTTACTCCGGAGTATTTTCACTGGTTGGAGGACCAGATCTTTTCTATACAGGATTTTCCTTATGCCGGAGTTGATTTTCGTGGAGATCCGGACATGGTTCTTCCACCGGGAGAACAATGGGATGACACAGGTACTTCATTTTTCACAAGTTTTTAAATTATCTACTTTTTTTTTGTTTTTTATATCGTCTCAAAACTGACAGTAATAATTTTCAAAATGCAGATGTAGGCCCACGTCATCCAGCCAATCTCTGGCCTTTCGAGAGGAGACTACCAGTTGCAGCGGCACTGGCCCCACAGGATGAGGCCACAGAGACCCTAGCTGAGTTGGAACAAGACCTAGAGCGTCTTACGGCAGATATACCAGAGACTACTATAGACGATATTCCTATCAGGCTTCAGCGCTATGTAGTCGCAGTCCCAGGACCTTTTAGGAGGTTCTTGTGTAGGGTGGCTTGTGCAGTGGTGTCGTATAGAGAGCATCACCAGTGATTGGATGGTCGTTTTTGTAGACACATGTGACATTTTTGTTTTTTGTACTTATCATTTTTGCCGATCATAAGGTGTTTTTCAAACTATGATCGAAGACGATGTATTTTTTGACACACTCCTATCTATATATATCATTATTACCGGCTTATCTTGTTAAACATGTGTGATGAAATGTTTTTAAATTTACATGTATGATTATTGCAAATGTCTGTTTAACATTCGAGAAGCAATTGCATCTGCTAATGTATTTAAAGACCTTGGAATATGCTGATATTCAATGTAATCAAATTCACGTTCCAAGAGACGCACTCTCAAAAATAACCTTAATAACACTGGATTTCTAATGGCATAGACTCTATTAAGCTGTAATACAACGAGTTCAGAATCTAACCTCACTATCAAACTCTGAATCCCAAATGAAATAGATTCAGACAATAACTCAATCACTGCACTGTATTCTGCAATGTTGTTTGTTGTTTGACCGAGGCTTACCCCATGCATAGAAACTAACTCATCAGAGGGCGAATAGATAACCCAAGCTGCGGAAGAGATATTCCGTGTACTACGACAAGCACCATCAGGAAATCCAATGTATGTTTGGAGAGGCATCGACATCTGCAAACATCAAGCGTAAAACCAAGATAAGCAGAATAACGACGAAAAACACACTTTCTAAGCTAAGCACACTGTCTAAACTAACAAACACACCAGCTAGAAAGAAAAACCTAACCTAACTAAAATCTCCATACCCATCATTTAAGCATAATACCTCTTTAGGTAAAGTCCATTTCTGGGTTTACCCAAAGAGTCCCCGTCAAAGTCTACCAGCTCATAGGCCCCTTTTGCTAGCTTTCGCTTGACAATGTAGGGCCCATGCCACATAGGAATGAATTTTCCAGCACCTAATTTATCGTTAGCTTGATCATATAATAGCACTAGGTCTCCTTCCGAAAAATTTCGAGGGGTCACATTTCGATCATACTGAGCTTTCATACGTTTTGCGTGAGTCTCGATCGCCAATGCAGCATCACGTCGAGTCTCATCTAATTGAGCTAAGTATAATAAACGTTTCTCCTCTTCAGAAGTAGCTGGAAGTAATTCGATGGCCATTTGAAGTGACGGGATTTCGCATTCAATGGGCAGCACAGCTTCCAAACCATAAACTAGTTGGAAAGGAGTGAACCCTGTTGATGTTTTCACTGAGGTTCGGTACACCCAAAGCGCGGAAAATAACATGTTGTGCCAATTCGACTGATGAATACCAATGATTCGTCGGATCATGATAACTAAAACTTTTTTGATGGACTCAACCAAACCATTCGCTGTAAGTTCTGTCATCATAACGTTTCGAAAATGGTGCCCATGGTCAGTGATTATCGCTTGTGGGACACCAAACCTAGCAATAATGTGATTGAATACGAAAATTGCAGCTGTCTTGCCGTCTGCCTCGAATGTAGGCATCGCCTCGGCCCACTTAGTAAAATAATCTACCGCAAGGATGATATACGCATGCCCCCCGGCTGAGTGAGGGTTACATGTAATAAAATCGATACCCCATTTGGCAAAAGGACCAACGAAAATTATAGGGTGGAGAGGAGCAGGTGGAGCGCGCATCTTGCGATCAAACACTTGACAGTTGTGGCATTTCCGGACCGCAGTAATACAATCTTTAAACAAAGACGGCCAGAAGTAGCCAGCGCGCAATATCTTTTGGGCTGTGGCATACCCAGACATATGACCGCCACACGCTCCAGAGTGACAGTCATTCAGAACCCTTTCAGCTTCCTTGTGAGTTAAACAACGTCGAAAAACCAAGTCCGCCCCACGGTGATAAAGAGTATCTCCAATAATTTTGTACTGTTGGGACTGGAATCGAATTTTCTGACGTTCCGACTTTGAAACTTCGGGCCGAAAGGATTGGGTTTGGAGATAGACGATGATATCTCCATACCACGGATCTAAAGTGCTGATGAGAAACAAAGATTCGTCCGCAATGGGTTCCTCTGCCACAGTTTTCGTGTCAGCACGCGGGAAGTCACACATTAACTCTGCAAAAACTAAAGATTTCTTAGACTTAGATTTTTCAAACTCCAAGTCGAACTCTTGCAGGATAACGATCCATTTAGAGTACTTGCCCCCTAGCAATTGTTTAGTCAAAATGTAGATCATAGGGTTGCAATCCAAAATGACTGTAGTTTTACGGAGTAAAATGTAGTGACGAAAACGTTGGACAGCTTGAACGGCTGCCAATGCCAATTTCTCCACATGTGAATATTTGAGCTCAGTTGGATTTAACGTCCGACTAAGGTAATATATCACATGTTCCGTTCCGAATTCGTCTTCCTGAACTAAGACCATCCCAATGGTGGAATGAGCGGCGGCGAGGTACAAAAAGTAATCCTGGTTGTAGTTGGGAGGATGCAGCAACGGTGCATGGGTCAACGCGTGCTTTAGTGCATCAAAAGATTTCTGAGCTATCTCATCCCAAGAAAATTGAGCGTTCTGTTTCAACAACCAGGTAAAACCCTTTGTAACCTCGGCGTAGTTAGGAATGAATCGTCGTAAAAAGTTTGCTTTCCCTTGCAAACTTTGGAGTTGGCGAAGACTCGAAGGAGGAGGCAATTTGATGATAGCTTCGACCTTCGAGGGATCGACGCGAATGCCGGCTTTTGAAACTACAAATCCCAGCAATCATCCCACTTCTATACAGAAGACACATTTGTGTGGGTTCAACCAAATACGATAATGCCTACACCTCATGAAAATTGCTCGTAAATGGACAAGGTGATCAGCTCGATGTAATGAATGAGCGGGAAAATCATCGAGATACGGTTGCACAATGTGTTTGATGTCATGAAACGCATAAGACATCGCCCTTTGAAAAGTTGCTCCGGCATTCTTAAGCCCAAAAGGTAATTTGCAATAAGAAAATGTCCCCCATGGACAAATGAAAGCCGTTTTTGGTTGATCGGCAGGTAGAATATTGATTTGATTGTAACCGGAAAAACCGTCCATAAAGGAAAATATTTCACTGCCGGCACAATCGTCAATTATTTGATCGATATAGGGTGTTGGGTAGTTGTCTTTGGGACAAGCTCGATTGATATCCCTATAGTCGATGCATATTCTTATTGTTCCCTGTTTTTTGTTAACCGGAACAATATTCGATACCCAATCCGTTAACGGGATAGGATAAATGAAACCTGCTTTCAACAGCTTCTCGACTTCTGCTTTAATTGCAGCCGCTTTTCGTGGGTGAATCTGACGCAAACGTTGCCGGACGGGTTTAGCGTCCGGGTAAGTTTTGATCTCATGGACAACAATCGCGGGATCAATTCCTGGCATTTCCTCATAGGACCAGGCAAACACGTCGTGGAATTCTTGAAATAGGGCCTTGTATGTCTGAATTTCGTCATCTGAACACGAGGCACCTATATGAATGTGCTCAACAATTCCGGGCTTGACTGAAATGTCAATGGGAATAGTTCGAGAAATGTTTCCCAAATTCAGCTCTGAATCAGGATGTTTCATTGGATTCTGAGCTTCTTTGACATATTCAGCTGTAAAGATTGATGAGAAATCATTTTCAAAACGATCATCCTCAGGTAAAAACGAAGATCTGTGATGGAGATCTTCCCATGGTAAATCGTCTACACACAGGACTTCACGAAGTTGCTCGTCAGATGACACAACTTCGGGAAACGCTATTAACTCCGAGGTTGACTTGAAAAGTGATTCCTCATGGACCACATTCATTTGGTCGATTTTGGTTGAACGTGGGTCGGTAAAAGACTGCACGGCTTCATAGGAAATTTCATATGGACTCAAAGGCATAGCATCACCAAATGAGTCTATCTCAGATTCAGAAGGAACGATCCAAGGATCGTCATAAAAAATGGTGTCTGAAGTAATCATATGAATAGATGCAAATGAAGACAATGCGTTGATTGGGGGAAAAGGAAAAGTTCCCAGTAAACCGGCATCTTTAACTAATCCTACTCCAACATCCTTATAAGGGATAGTCGTTTTACCGACATGCTGGATACTCTCTGAAGAGGCTGGGTCGGATGAAAAATAAGCCAGCTGGTCTATTGTTATGATCTTACCATTATATGGAAACTTTATTACTCAGAAGACCGATGAAACGACCGTTGTCATAGCGTAAGACCAACTTCGACCCAAAAGAAGGTTGTAGTCTAGAGGGGCATCAACCACCTCCACATCTAGACTAATGGTTTTTCCTTCAACCCCTATAGGCAAATCCTGTAGAATGCCAAACGGATGAAACCCACGGCCATCAAAGGCCTTAAGAATTGTCGGGGATTGATTTAGTGAAGGAGAACCAAGCGATCTCCAGCACTGTATCGACATAATACACGTGGAAGCTCCCTCATCAATTACAGTCCGATGAATAGGCCTGTTTTTTACTATCACTGGGATCTGGAAAGCCATTTGATGAGGTAAATGCGGTGTACTATTTTCTAGATCAAAGATTATTAGGTTCGGGTCCTGAACATCAACAGCTCCTATAGCCGACAAAAGTAATTTGCGTTGTGCTGGGCATGATTGCAGCACTTCCAAAGCCGACATTGCTAAGGGTGAAACAGCTAAATCCTCAACAATGTTGTAATTCTGGGCCGCTCTCGCATGTGGATTGAAAGCAGACCTTCGAAGTACACCCTTGGCGGGCGGTTTGATTACTAAGTCCGGGTTAGGTTTCTCGATCTGTAGTGGATCGGAACCGGGAGCTGAGGTTGATGGATTAGAATGAGAAGATTCTGCTTCTTTGCCATCAACAGGACTTTTACTACCATAATCTTGCGATCGAGTCGCAATCCTTACATGAGACATCATCAATATGGGTTCTTCACTGGCACTCGAGGAAGAACCTATCATCTTAATCTCTTGCTTTGGAAATGGATCTTTCAAAACAGCAGGAGTTGGGGAACCTTTGACGATTTTCACAACCTCGGCCCGATGAGGGCAATCTCTTGTAAAATGATCCTCTTCACAAATAAGACAAGGATATCGAGGTTTGCGTTTTTCGTCATTGGTTTCCGACTTTTCAGTTTTCTCCTTTGGAGCTTTGTCTGCTTTATTCTTCTTCTTGCCTTTCTTTTTCCACCGGATTTTGATTTAGCCGTAGATGACTCTACAACATGAATATCGGCGGAAACTTCAGCAGAAGATTCTCCTGTCGGGGAGTCTGGTAAGGTTATAATAGGAGAAGAATTCTTTGAGGATTTCTTCTTACTTTTAGTGTTCACCGTACCAATCATACCATCAGTGGCATGAGACTCTGAAGGAGCAGCAGCGATTTGATTTGACTTAGGAAGATCTGGGATCTTTTCGTGTAACGTACCTGACTGAGTGTAAACTAAGTCAAGGTACTATGCTTGAGCAATCACTTTCTCCTCAGTAACTACTCCGGCCTTAGCTACGTCTTCAGTAATCTTCGGTAACAATGATTTAACAAACCATTCAGCTAAGATTTGGTCCGGGATAAAAACTTTCACTAACCGCCTTCGACGTCTCCATTCATGAATATGATCAGAAATATAAGTGGAGGTCGATTGCTTTAACGAAGTTAGTAACTCCGTGCCATTATCATATCTGACCGGCAACTGAAAATGAGTTAAGAACAAGGTATCTAACTGGCTAAAATTATAAAAGAGGCTCGTGGTAACTCAATGTACCACTTGGCCGCGAGACCAATGAGAGTACGCTGAAAAAGACGTAAGGAGATCGAATCATCTGAGATGGAATTAGAGGCACACCAGAGGTGGTAAGTCATCACATGATTCGACGGGTCCTCTCCAGACTTACCTTCGAACTTGGGAATGTCACTGGGCAACTTATTTGGCATTGGCGGCCAAAACGGAAGATAATTTATCGGATCGTTCGTTAGGTGCGACAAGTCTGGTAAATCCAAAGTTGCGATAAACGGTAACTGCCGATTAGGATCCCTAAAGCTCTGGGTCACGAGACCAGTCCTAGGAGGAGGATATCCAGGATAACTAGGAATAGGAATCGCATTCGGGATATTGTATCCTCCCGGAAAACCAGGATTAACCGGACCGTACTGGGGTTGTTGTGGTTGTTGATAAGTGTACCCAGGATACGGTTGATACTGGTAAACTGGCTGCTGGACAGCAGGCCCGTATTGGTACTGTCCCTGGTACGGTTGATAAGTGAATTGTGGTTGACTAGTGACAACCGTACTTAAACCAGGTTGTCCTACAGGCATCTGAACCGTAGTTTGAATCGTGGATCCAGACAATGGTAAAGATGTCTGAGGAGTAGTTACAGAGACAGTAGAAACTGGAGCTGTCGATACTCCAGAAGTAAGTGGGGTAGACTGAACAGATGTTGCGGTAGTTGCAGCAGTCGTTTGAGATGGAGTACTAGGTGCAATAGGCCCAGACTGAGAAACTACTGAAGGTATAGAAGTTTGAACATTAGACTGGACTGGTTGCTGGGGTGAACCAGAAACTAAGGGTTGTCCAGTTTGAGATGACAACTGTACACTTGGCTGCAATACCTATTGAACTTGCGATGGATCCCACACTATGTTCATTCTGGGGTATTGACCCATGACAGGTTGAGGATATTGAGATCCATAACCGGATTGAGGGTAAGATTGATAATTGAAAGGTACATTTCCCGTACCTTGAACATAAGATTGACCTTGGGGTGGTTGGTAACCTTGACTCGAGTACTGACCTTGGGGTAGATACCCTTGAGGTAAGTACTGATACTGGGGTTGACCTTGAGGTATAAATTGATACTGAGGTTGACCTTGGGGTACATATTGAGGCTGGGGTTGACCTTGAGGAATGTATTGTACCACGAGTACATACTGTCCTTGAGGTTGCCCCCCAGACGCAATTTGTGTACCTTGAGGTTGCCCCCCAAGCATTAATTGAGGCTACCCCCTAGGCGGTAACTGGCCACCTTGAGGTTGAGAACTGGGAATTGAACCTGACATCATGTAAATGTCTCCTACGCCCAACGATTTATTACCATTGTTTCCAGTTAATAACCCATGTTTAATGGGTTGAGGAGACGCTCCCTCAAAAGTACCAGAAAGAGACTGATACCCAGAGCGAACAGAAGGACCGCCGTACAAAAAAGATTCAGGAGATTGAGTAAACATAGACGACTGACCAGACATATTTACAGGAGTATAAATACCTCCAGGTGGATAAGGAGCACGAGGTGGAGAAAAACTTGACCCTGAGTTGTCCAAATAATTAGTTAACGAAAGATACCAAGTAGTACTTCTAGGTGGACTGTAAAAAATGGATTCACGCTCCCTTAGATCAATAGTAGGTTGATTTTCAGGGATAGGGACGCCTATTTCTTCTTCTGGAGCAAGTTCTTCAATAGCTATCAAACCAAAAGGAAGATTTTCGGTGATGACTCTTTCTACCCTAGGTGAATCAGGAGCACTAGAAGTTGGAGTAACAGGTTCAGATATCTCAGGTTCTTCGCCTATATCACTAGTAGATGAAAAACTACCAGCAAGCTCGGAAACTGCAATAGCTTCGGGATTATAACCTGTTTCTAGACTTTGGTAATCAGGGTGAACTACCAACGAAGACTCTCCTTCTTTAGGTGGACCTACTTTACTGCCACTAGGAGTTACAAGGACTTTCAAACCTTCGTAATGACCCGGGACATCTTCATGAGGTTGGCCCCGAAGTCTACGGGACTTCCTCAACAAATCGACCACGGTTACAATCTCAGGAGACTGGCCCCGAAGTCTACGGGACTGTCTCGGTAATTCAGCCACAGTTAAAAACTTTTAACTACTGCACACGCAAACAAAGTAAAATCTCAAAGCAAACCGCCTAAAGTCCCTAAAGAACCAAAGAAATTCAAATCACACGCCTAAAGAATCTAGGGCGTCAAACTATACACAAACAATAGCCTTCCGGACCGAAAACACTAGTTGGTGATGAAGCCCAACATCACCGAATTCAGTACAAAAGTGGTGGGTGGAACAGTTACCTCGGCAACCTGCTTAATGAATAGACCAGCACAAGTTCCTCCACTTTAACCATCTCGAGTGAAGTGAACCCCGCGGAAAATCCAAGTGAGTCTAGCCGACGTTTGTTCCAGGTACAGTGGGATCTTCCCTCCACCGTCACCTTGGGTAGAACCCTAAAGATAATGGTCACTAAGGTCACCAACAACAACAAATATACCTGGGGGAACAGTCTACAATCCGATAGCACGCAAGGGTAGAGTATCAAGCTCAATCCCCTTGCCGGCTCCTTGACAATAATCCAAGGTTTACCGACAAGTGACCCCAGGCTCCTCGACAATAATCCGAGGTTTACTGTTTGTAGTACGTGCGTATCTAGCGTCGTTCCCAATGAAGGAGGATTGATCCCCTCACTGGTTCGGAAACGATCTCGTGCTTCTCCTTTAAGAGGAGCTTTCCCAGAGCATAAATGTAACAGTTGGATTTATCCTACCACAAGATGAGCTACTTATTTGGTTTTGCTGTCTTGGAGAGTTAATTACTCTCCTACTCCAAGACACTAGCCTGATCTATATTGGTGTTTCAGAGCCCTAGTAAATAAAAAGTTACTAACTAAATTTTACTTTAAGCGTTAATTTTATGGCTTTTCTTTAGGACAAAAGGTAGTGGAGATGAAATTGATGGTGTGTAGACTCAACTCAAATCCACTAAAAATATGCACCTAAGATGATTTATACTATTTTTCTTTTTTCAATGAATTCCCTAGCTAAGAGAGTTGGAGAATGCAAAATTGATATAAAGACAACTTTCTTGGCAACGAAAATCAAAGAAACAATCTCTTTATCTTTTCCAAAGCATACAACCCATGACCACTAATTATTTTATGAAAACTCCTTTCTCTTTTCAAAGTCTTCAAATGCTACTAAAACAAAATTTCCTTCAAAAGAGATTTTTGTATTTTTTTCTATATTAACAAAGCATGTAAAACTACTTAACAAAAATCAAATTTAAAAAATCTATAACAATCAAATCAATTTTACCTAAAAGCAAATCTAAGAGAAATTCACCTAAAAGCAAACCTAATGAGGCAAAAGCCTACAAGGTATAATTCCAGGATGTTTTACTCAGTTACAATTCAACCAAGGACTAGTTCATGCAGAATCATAAACCAGTCAAAAACAAAAATCAAAATCTTTTGTTCTTTTTCTTAAGAATGAAATTCACAGCTTTAACAAACAAGCTTTCTCGAAATTCCGCAAAGAGACAACACAAAGGTAGGTTTCTCACAAAGGTGGATTTTATGAAAGGTCTGACTCCTAAGAAGACTGAAAAGACCAGGGATATCCAAGGTTTTACAACTTCTAAAGCCAAAGTCACTACAGGACCAATGCAAAAATCAAACCCTAGGGCTAGAACTTCTATGAATTTCACTAAAACCCTTGATACTAATGAAACAAGCTGAGATGAAAACTTTTGACAGGTAACCAGTGGATCTAGGCAGAAAAAAACAAATTATAAACAAAATCTAAGAGGCAAAAAAGGAAAAAATTGAAATTTTCTCAACTTTTGACAGGGTACGCAGGCAGCCTGTTTGCACAGGTGCGTGTACGCTCTGTGTACAAAGCTGCAGTGCGTACAGGTACGCACTGTGCTTAACGCAGAGGGTGTGTACTGCTAGCAAAACCAAGAAAAATAAAATCTAACTTAACCCTAAGATATTCCACCCAAATTCACAGTCAATCAGTCAAAAACCAGAAAGAAATCGACTTTTCTCAAATCAAAGTATCAATCAAAAGAGAAATCAATCAAATCCATGGATTCCCCAGTGGAGTCACCATTTTGTCATGTGGAAAGAGTCAATTTTGCAGACAAAACCGACCTCCCTAGAAGCTAAGGCTTTCTAGTGACAAACAAGACAATCAAGCACTATCTTTCCCTAAATATGCATTTAAAATACAAGCAACCAGGTGTTTAAAGCATACCTTTAGTCCGACATTGTTTGTAGCAGTCCAGCCTCTCCGATTCTGATGAGCTCCTCCTTCTCTTTGAAACCTGCATTCACTAACAAGCAAACGATTACATAGCACCTGAATAACTCATACAATAAAACATATTCATCATAAAGACCAAGGAGTATATGAAACAAATTATGTATAACAACTTGTTGAGAAAAATGAACTTAATTGTATTAAGTGGAAACAAAAGAAACCATTACAACCAGTGCCTTGGTGTTGTGTAGGTCCCTCCTAGGGTCCAGCAAGAGTTCTCCTTTACTTTGATCAGCTCACCCACTTCCAAATGAAGCTAAGAAAGGATGGGAATCTCTCTTCTCAAGCTCTATAAGGGAGTCCTAATTTTAGCAGCATCTACCCTTAGGAATGTTCAGCTTTCAACCTCCCCTCCCTTTGGCCCAATGCCTGTATTTATAATGCTTTGGAGGAAGTTAATCAGGTCCACCATCAATGGGATAAGCCCCTCTTTCAATGGGATAGCTCCCCTCTTGATGGGATAAGTTCCTCTTTCATAGGGATACATGAACCATCTGGAGGCGCTCAATACACATCAAACCATCTTCTAGAATGCTCTAGAATCGACCACAAGTAACTTTTTTGAAGTAAAACTCGCGCCTTTTGACCTTTACAGGAGTACGCACCCACCCCTTTACAGACAGGGCGTACAAGTATGCAGGTATTGTGAACTTGAGGTGCGTACACGCAGGTAAGGTTAAGAGAAACTGCGTAACCAGAGTTATATGACTTTTTAAGGACTTTCTCTCTTTCTTGGAGTTTGACATGAGGAACAGAGGTATAAGACTTGCCAAGGAGGATAGTATGATAGTTGATGGAGTCATACTAACTATAAATAGTCATGGTGACAAATTTTAGTGTAACATGCCCGAACAGGCCAATAGAGTAATTCATTTTTTTAATACTCATACCAGAGAACAAATAGCAGCTCTAGATATTAGGGACAGAATAGGTACCATTTTGACAGTTAAAAAGGTGTTGACTATGAAGAATTTTATACAAAATCTGGAGAGAAAGTGTCAAGAAATGCAGATAGAAATAAATGCTTTTACAGAAAAGTTTACAGTCTTGTAGCAAAAGGGTCTACCCAGTTTGTTAACCAGCAATCAGAAGCTATTGACACATGAACAATATGCTCACAGGGTGAAGACATATGTTAGCAATCAGATCACAGCATCATCAAGCACTTTAGAGGACATAGTACCTCCCTCTTGACAGAGCTTATATGAAAAGTTGGAAAATCTGTTCTATATTGAGCATGAAATAACACATCTTTTTGAAGTACAACCCAATTTCTACAGGTATACTGAAGCTGATGAAATATTGATAAAACTAAAAAGACACTAGTTGCCAACAAATCAATGGTGGCAGAGCATGTTAGAGATTTTACAAATGTAGTTTTAGTTCTCTTTTTGATCATCTGCATTGAATAAAATTCAATGCACGTGCCACCTATCATAAAAATGAAAACAATAGAGGAAGGAATTCACGCCAAAACGAATTAAAGCAGGATTAGGCACAAATGAAAGGGCCAGGACAGTAACACAAGAACACGGAATAAAGAGACAGCTACCAGCCCACTTGTTGAGTTAAAAAGTCAAATATATCAGACCACCTAAGGCAACCAGTACAATGGAAGTTACTCCTACATTCATTGCGCTCTGTTTTCAATGTCATTTACTTCCTTTGAAGAAGTAGATGGATAAAGTTATTGCTTGATATTTTCTCTATGAGATATTTTCTAACTCTTTTTGTACAAATACCTCCCCAATCCAAGTGTTAGGGGTTGGTGAATATCATTCTGGACCTGCGCTATAAATTTGAGAACTCTTCTGAATAAATATTGCTAGAATGCTTTGCTGATGAACTCTCTGGTTATGGAATTAATGGCAGAGGAATATGTTGCATAATTCTTGGATTATCTCATGGATCAATAAGTTTTCTAACTCAAGTTTTATTGTTTCTATGTTTTATATATCATTTACATATCATACTCTAAATCGCAGGAATAAAGAATAGCTCAGAATTTACTTTTCTGTACTCTGTGTTCAATTCCTATCATTTTTTATGTTTTCTTCAAGACTAGCATAGGCAGGAATTCTTGATTGCTCCTGTCTCCCTAGTTCTTACACTCTGAATATAATTAAGGAATTATTTACTCCTCCTCGGTAATATTTATTCATTTTCCCTCTGTTAGCATAATGAAAGATCCTTAATTGCCTTTCATTCGCTGACTCCATTTCATCCTATTCCAGCTTGAAGATTGTTCAATGTTTAATTATCTTTCTCTGTAGTTCCTCCTTTGCCAAAGAAACCATACCTAGAAGTTTATTTTCATTGACTCCATTAACCCAATGGTCTAAACTTCTCATACTTTGCAACCATGTTCTATTGAATGTCACCATCCAAACATCAAACAATTATCTGCACTTCATAACTAGCCTAACATATAACAAAACAAAGCTAAATCATAAAGAGAGAGCCCTCTCTGGTTGCAGATTGGCTAGAATCTGCAGCTAAAAGATTGGTTAGTGGTTACCTCGGTCGTATTCCATTTTCCCACTACTTTTGGGGAACAACCTGAGTGATAACATGTTCCACCTACAGTAAACACATACCCTGTTGTTCTCCTCTTGTTATCTCTATCACCGACCATATCTGCATCAACATATCCCTGTAGAGAAATGTTTGAACCACCAAAGCATAATGCTTGATTTGTGGTACCTCTCAAATACCTGAGAATCCACTTAACCACCATCCAATGTTCTTTTCCTGGATTGTTCATGTACTTGCATACAACTCCCACTGCATGTGCAATATCGGGCCTTGTGCATACCATTGCATACATTAAGATTTCAACTGCTAATGCATATGGAACTTTAGACATATGAGCCATTTCTTCCTGAGTCTTGGGACACTCCTCCTTACTTAATTTGAAATGGCTAGCCAAAGGTATAGTAATTGGTTTTTCATTCTACATATTAAACCTTTTCAACACCTTTTCTATGTATTCACTTTGAGACAATTTTAATTTGTGATTCTTCTTGTCTCTAGTTATTCTCATACCAAGGATTTGTTTTGTAGCACCCAAATCCTTCATTGAAAATGAGTTCGCCAATTTTATTTTGAGCACATTTATTTCTTGCGTGTTAGAACCTACAACAAGCATGTCATCTACATATAATAACAATATAATATAGTTGCCATCATTTTGCCTTTTGAGATAAACACAATGATTAAAGTGACATCTAGTATAACCTTGTTCAGACATAAACCTGTCAAATTTTAGATACCACTACCTTGGAGCTTGTTTTAAGCCATACAAGCTCTTCTTCAACCTGCACACTAGTTTCTCCTTCCCTTTTACCTAATATTCTTGTGGCTGCTGTATATATATCTCTTCCTCCAAATCCCCATGGAGAAAGGATGTCTTTACATCTAACTACTCAAGATGAAAATCTTCAGCTGCTACTAGACTTAAAATAGTTCTGATTGAAGTCATTTTTACAACTGGAGAAAATATCTCATCAAAGTCTATACCCTTTTTCTATGCAAACCCTTTCACCACAAGTCTAGCTTTATACCTTTTCCTACCTCCATCTTCTTCCTTCAACTTGTAAACCCATTTATTTTGCAATGTTGTTTTACCTGCAGGCAACCTGACTAAGTCCCAAGTCTGGTTATGTGATAAGGAGTCCATCTCTTCTTTCATGGCTTGCTCCCACTTCTTCCTGGTTTCTACATGTACTACTTCTTCATAACATTCCGGTTCACCAAAATAAATCAACAATACATAATATAATGAAGGAGAGTATCGTTCAGGGGGTCTACTTACCCTAGTAGATCTTCTAACACCACTTTCAGGTGTTTGAGGTGCTTGTTGCTATTGTGGTTGTTGTTTTGGATATTGAACATTATGATTTTTAGGCACCATCACTTTTTCTGTGATCTAGTCAAGCACTATGTATTCTCTATTTTCTTTTTCCTGCTACTGATCCTTATACAAAACCTTTTAATTGAATATGACATCTCTGCTCCTAAAGATTTTGTGTTTTTCATAATCATAAAAGAAATAAACAAAATCATTAACACCATATTCAATGAAGGTACATTTCTTTGATTTTGCCTCAAGCTTTGTTCTATTTTCTTTATTAATGTGGACAATGGCTTCACAACCAAAAGTATTTAAAAAAGAGTAGTTTACCTTTTTACCTGTCCATGCCTCCTCTAAAATACCACCATAAAAGGAACTTGAAGGCCCTCTGTTTATTAGATAAACAATAGTATCTACAACATCTGCTGTTGGGTCCCTATAATACTTTTTTTTCTCGTAGAAAAAGTCGTAATTTCTATTAGATCATAAGAAATTACATTCTGTAGATGCCTAAGCATATGCATAATGAGGCTGGCCGCCTCCCGGATAGTAGCAAAATAAACACAGTTTGACTACAACCATGTACAAGTAGCACAAAAACCAGTTTTTGCCTCCACGCAGGGAGTTACGATTCTCAGATGGATGTTGTATCATAAAACAGAGAAAGCGTGTAAAATATATGTGTGCTCCACGTAGGGAGACTTATGAGTATAACCCTGGAAATTAACAAAAAAGCCTGAGACCTGAGGTATCATGAAAAAGTGCCTGTAATGTATCTATCAATTGATTACAGCAGCTGCATCTCCGCTGCTTTGTAAAAAACCCTGTGGGTCAAAAAACAAAAAACTGTGTGGATAGGATGGGACCGTCATCATAGCTATATCTCCCTTTGAGCGTGCAGATCTACAAAAGGCCTGTGATAGTGTTGATGGAAAGTTCCATCCACTTCTTCCTGTATTAACCAGTCTTCTTCTTGCCTTTGCGCTGCCTGTTTTGATAGGAGGTGAACAAGCAAAGATGGCAATCTCTCCTCACAAGCTTCTAAATGGGAGTCCTAATTCCTGCAGCATTTACCCTTAGAAAATGTATAGCTTCAACCTCTCCTCCTTCTGGCCCAATGCCTGTATTTATAGTACTCAAGAGGAAGTTAATCAGGTCCACCATCAATGGGATAATCCCCTCTTTGGATGGGATAGCTCCCTTATTGATGGGATAAGTTCCTCTTTGGTAGGGGTACATGAACCATCTGGAGGCGCTCAATACACGTCGAACAACCTTCTAGAATGCTCTAGAAATGACCACAAGTAACATTTTAAAGATGAAACTTGCGCATTTTGACCTTTACAGGGGGACGCACCTGCCCCTTTACATACAGAGCGTCCAAGGACGCAGTTATTGTGAACATTAGGTGCGTACCCGCAGGTAAGGTTGAGAGAACCTGCGTACCCAGAGATAAACACATTTATAAAGACTTTCTCTCTTTTTGGAGTTTGACATGGAGAGCAGAGGCTTAAGACTTGCCTAAGAGGATAGCATGACTGTTGATAGAGCCATACTAACTGTAAATAGCCATGGTGACATTTTTTAGTGTAACAGATTGCCCCCTAAAGTGCGAAGCCTGTAATAGATTAGGGTTTTGTATTATCTAGGAAGGGTGAAGCGCTTTATCATTTCAAGGATTATCTCGTGGAGAGCCTGGTCAGAACCTGCAATTTTCAACACAAAATACATGTATAAGATTATATCATCACTGAGGTAGGCATTCCCATATTCAGATCAAAACTTTAACTAACTGAGTAACTACTCTGATACAGGAATGATCTTGCAGTACATCATAATCATAGACTTTTGTAGACACAGTATGGGCGCAGCCATCTGTTTATGATTAGTCTACTTAGATAATGAATACAAAACTCCTCGCAGCCTGGATGGTGGAAACTAGATCCAGGGTCTTCATTTCTGCTTCCCGAATTGGTACGATTCTAGCCATGCGAATAAATGAGTTGATGTCGAACATGGTAGAAACCACTTGATTACCAGTCGATGATGTAAACTGTTAACAAGTGTGAGAGAGACCACCAGTAATGTCAATGGTTCTCAAAGTACCCAGCACAATCCATGAGATGTGAATGAATGAGTTGATGTCGAACATTTCACGGAATCCTTCGATCGAGAGTCAATGATGTAAACTGATGTCAAAGGCGAGAAACCTGCCATTGATGCATGAAGACTTCAAGGTACTGACGATTTCTAAGTCATCTCTCTAGATAATGTGTTGATGTCGATAGAAAGCGACCCGTTGCAGGCAAGCCCACAACACGAAATCATTGTTCAAGTTGAAGAAATGTTGTTGTAAGGACTGACTCAGGGATGGTCAAAATGGATGACAAGGTATTTTGCAGATGAAAGTTTTGTTTGCAGACCTCTTGAACACATAACGACACAACAGATGGCTTGGTGATAAACGACTCAAAGTTAATCCCCGGAACCCGGCTGAAGACTTTCAAAATGGTTTGATCAACTGTGAGGTAAAGGATTTCCCAACCCAGGTGAATGAAAAGTGTCGTGTCCAAGAGTGGTAATAAAGTTTCTTCTGAGACAAAAGATAACAAATAGGCTCATTCTTCTCTCTTTTCCCCCACCATTTCTGGCAAGTACCTCTTTATTTTTAACAAGCTTGAGGAGGATAACATATGCTTGATTATAAGCTCATCCTTTGGATGAGTCCAACCTAGTTTTGATTCGAACCCTAGGAAGGAGTGGTTCGTTCCTGTTTGTAATTGAACAGGTCCTTTACTGTGAAATTTTAACGAGTCCAGCATAGGAGAAACTCGGCGTTTTTCAATTTTAGAGAGTCTGAAAAACTTAAGAAGACTCCAGGTTGAACTTTTTCGTAAATTTGTGTCCCCCAAGCCCGAAAAAGTATAAAATAATACTTGGGAGAACCGCTTAGTCTTGCGACCAAGGAATACTTTCATGATTAGTGCCTCTGACCTGAAAAGTAAAAAGAGATCAAGGACACGTCGTTTTAGTTCCATATCGAGTTTGAAACGACAAAAACCCGGCAATCTTTTCTTGTTTTTACGGTCAGAAAAGAGCTATAAGGGGACCGTCTTTTAATTCCGTTTTAACGAGTGTAAAAGAAACGCTCGGCAATCTTTTCATGTTTTAGGAGTCAGAAAAGGGCTTAAAAGATGACTCTGATGTTTCACTTTTTCGTAAGTTTTAACGAGTTCGAAAAAATGATAAAAATGTACTCATGGTTGTCATTTTTTCGTAAGTTTTAATGAGTTCGAAAAAATGATAAAAATGTACTCATATGGCCGACTTTCAATTTAATTTACGAGTAGGAAAAGACGGAAAGAACTCGGCATTTTCATTTGTTTTACGAGAATGAAAGATAGCAAAATAATCTCGGTATTTTCATGAGTTTAATGAGTCTTGAAAATAACTGAAATTGACTCGAGATAGGTTTCATTTTTACAAAAGCTTGAAACAGAGAAAAACTATGCTTCAAAGTAGTTTCATTTTTTCACAAGCTTGAAACAGAGAGAAAACTGTGCTTGATGCCCCCTAAGCGTAACTGCTAGAGTGCATGCCCCCCCAACTTCATTTCATTCAACCAGTTGGATGAAATGAAGGTTGAGTTACGAGATCATTTGAAAGACTGGACCTAAAACAAAAAACTGAAATAACTAACCTAAATATACAACTTAACATCTATGAGATCTAGTCAAACTCTCGACTCAAGTAGAGGAGGATTTGTTTCATTTTTTAACGAGCTTGACACAGGAAAAGAACTATGCTCGGATTCGGTTTCATGTTTACGCAAGCTTGAAACGAAAAACTATGCTTGTTATAAGTTTGCATGCCCCCAGCATAATGATGCAAAACGAGGTACATGCCCCCCAAGCTTCATTGTATTCAATGAGGTGGATGGAATGAAGCTTTACTTTCAAGATCTTGGAAAGACTCGACTTGAAAAGGGAGTTGTTTCATTTTTTAACGAGCTTGACATAAGACAAGGAACTATGCTCATAACTACTCTCTACAATCTACCTAACAAAAACTCTACTCTAAAAACCTTGATTCATTTTTTAACGAGCTTGATACAAGACAAGGAACTATGCTCTAAAAACCTTGATTCATTTTTTAACGAGCTTGATACAAGACAAGGAACTATGCTCTAAAATCCTTGTTTCATTTTTTAACGAGCTTGACACAAGACAAGGAACTATGCTCATAACTACTCTACAATCTACCTACTTAACCTACCCTTGTTTCATTTTTTAAAGAGCTTGACACAAGACAAGGAACTATGCTCAAGACTCCTTGTTTCATTTTTTAATGAGCTTGACACAAGACAAGGAACTATGCTCAAAAAGTTTGCATGCCCCCAGCATAATGATGCAAAGCGAGGTACATGCCCCCCAGGCTTCATTGCATTCAACCGGCTGGATGAAATGAAGGTTTACTTTCAATATTTAACTTGAAAAGGGAGTTGTTTCATTTTTAAGGAGGTTGACACAAGAAAAGAACTATCCTCATACCTGATTCATTTTTCAACGAGGTTGACTTAGTAACAGGAACTGTCCTCATAATCCTACTTTCTACAATCTACCTACTTATCCTAAAATCTACCTGATTCATTTTTTAATGAGGTTGACTCAGTAAAAGAACTATCCTCATGCTAGCCTATTTCATTTTTTAACGAGGTTGATACAAGAAAAAACTATCCTCGTACACACTGATTCATTTTTTAACGAGGTTGACACAGTAAAAGGAACTTTCCTCGTCGCATCCAGTCTCATTTTTTAATGAGGTTGAGACAGGAACAAACTATCCTCACACTCACTGATTCATTTTTTAACGAGGTTGACACAGTAAAAGGAACTTTCCTCACAACTCCTTGTTTCATTTTTTAATGAGCTTGACACAAGACAAGGAACTATGCTCATCGCATCCAGTCTCATTTTTTAATGAGGTTGAGACAGGAAAAAACTATCCTCACACTCACTGATTCATTTTTTAACGAGGTTGACACAGTAAAAGGAACTTTCCTCACAACATCCAATTTCATTTTTTAACGAGGTTGAGAGAGGAACAAACTATCCTCGTACTCACTGATCATGGCTTCCAATTGGAAGAAAGACATGTCAATGGACACACCTTGATCATGGCTTCCAAGAGGTCTTCATCAGAAGGAAGAATACTTCTCTGGAAGGAACACATGTCAAGAGACTCAAAAGGGATAAGAACATCGTGTTCAAGTAATCCCATAGAGTTTTCCATGTCAATTACCGGATCTAAATCAAAGGAAGATGAGCATACAGTGAGAGGCTCACTTACATCGGTAACTGAAAACATGGGACCAGTTGCCACATAATTAACCCGTGGCAGGGTAGATACCACTTTAGAATCAGGAACATTTAGGGGTTTCATATTATTGGTAGTTGAAACAAGACTAGGGAACGAAAGCTGGTCTACAGTCACAATACTGCCATTGTGAGGGAAAGACATCACGCGAAAGAGTGTCGATACGACAGCTTTCATTGCATAAACATAGTCTCGCCCAAGGAGTAAATTGAAATCCAAGGGACCTCGAACTACCATAAGATCAATACATACAGTTTTACCTTCCAAGGTAATAGAAAACTTAGGAAGGATCCCTAAAGGTTCACTAATGGTTCTGTTAAAAGCTTTCAGATTCTGCGTAATAGGCGCAAGCTGAGGGGAACCCAAAGCTCTCCAAACAGTTGAGGATAAAATACTAACAGAAGCACCTTCATCTACCTGTGTACGATGTATGTCCCTACCACCAGCCTTGACAATGATTTGGAAAGGCATGGAGGAAGGAAGACGAGGTTCTGTCAGTCTATTCCAATCAAAGGAAAAGACCTCAGTACTTGGAGGGGGTTCTGTAGAAACAGGTGAAATGCCCCCCGGCATAGAAGAATCTGATGTAACAAGAAGAACATTAGCGGTATGAAATTTACTCTCGAAAGGGAGAGTGTGATTGACCGAATGTGAAGTTGAATCGACCACTTGATCAACTAATTGATCATCAACCTGAGTGACATGAGTTTCACTCTCCAATGGAAGAGTGTGATTGACCGTCCTTGAATTTTGATCAATCACTCCGTCAGTTGACGGTAGGTTGGGAGAAAGTTTACGGTAACCAGTTGGAAATTCTTGCTGTGGAACAGTAAGGTTTTCCAACAATGTTGAGGCTTTATCCATGTGAGGGCAAATGTGAGTTTGATGACTCCCTTTGCATAACTTACAAGGAAACCTAACTTTACCCTTTTTCCCAGGAACCTGACTATCACTGGTTGATGGATCAATGGAAAGTTGATGAGATTTTTCTGACCATACTTCCAAGACCTTTGGAATACCAGGACAATTGACAAGGAAGTGGTCACCCTTACAAAGCCTGCAAGGGTATTTGGGTTTACGATGCATGTCGGAGTTTTCCTCAACACCATTAGCATTTACAGCCATGGTTGGTTGGTTGACTTCTTTCTTATCTTGCTTCTTCTTCTTCTTCTTCTTCTTCCCTTTCTTCTTCTTCTTAGCCTCCTGGTTACTAGCATCAAGGCTTTTACCAGGCGAAGAGGAAGAAATGGAGGAAGAAAAAATAGGCGAAGAAGGTAAAGGGTCAACAGAAGATTGGTGATGTTGAGATGGTGAACTCTGTTGAGGTGAAGCATCCGGTTGAGGTGGAACAATTGGAGTACTTTGGGCCAACGAAGTTGAAAATAACCATATCGGTAATCCTATTGTAAATCCAGGTAATGACAAAGTAGCCATATAAGGAGGACCAACATTTCCAAAGTAAGGAAAAGTACTAGGATTCTCGTTAGGAGGGGTTCCTAGGTTGGTAAATTCTGGAATATTTGCCATTATATTCAACTTCAGTGAATTTTATTAACAATTTATAACTAAAATTAACAATTCACAATTCACACCTAACAATTAAAATTCACAATTCACACCTATGGTCTCTAAAAGTAAAAACAAACAAATTAACACGCGCTATCAAATCTAGGAGTCAAACCATACACAAACAGTAACCTTCCGGACCAAAAACACTAGTTGGGGATGAAATCCAACATCGCAGAATTCGGTACAGAAGTGGCGGGTGGAACAGTTACCCCGGCAACCTGCTTAATGAATAGACTGGACCAAGTTCCTCCACTTTAACCGTCTCGAGTGAAGTGAACCCCCCAGAAAATCCAAGTGAGTCTAGCCAACGTCTGCTCCAGGTACAGTGGGATCGTCCCTCCACCGTCACCTTGGGTAGAACCCTAAAGATAATGGTCACTAAGGTTACCAACAGCAACAAATATACCTGGGGGAACAGTCTACAACCCGATAGCACGCAAGGGCAGAGTAACAAGCTCAATCCCCTTGCCGGCTCCTTGACAATAATCCAAGGTTTACCGACAAGTGACCCCAGGCTCCTCGATAATAATCCGAGGTTTACCGTTTGTAGTACGTGCGTATCTGGCGTCTTTCCCAATGAAGGAGGATTGATCCCCTCACTGGTTCGAACACGGTCTCGTGCTTCTCCTTTAAGAGGAGCTTTCCCAGAGCATAAATGTAACAGTTGGATTTATCCTACCACAAGATGAGCTACTTGTTTGGTTTTGCTGTCTTGGAGAGTTAATTACTCTCCTACTCTAAGACATTAGCGTGATCTATATTGGTGCTTCAGAGCCCTAGAAATGTAAAAATTACTAGATGAATTTTAATTAAGCACTGTGTTATTAAGGCTGTTATTACTCAAATGGGTAAATGGATACGAAACCAATGGTGTTATGACCCGACTCAACTGAATGCAATCGAATATGATAATGTAATCTTTTCAATTCGATGAATCCTAACTAAAGTAAGGAGAGAGTTTCCATTCACTTCAAACAATGCAAAAAATTGATCACTAAGAGAAAATATAACAAATTCTCTAATGCACTAATTTCATCAAGAAAAACTAATGCAAATCAATTTCAAAACCTTTTTTTTATTTTTATTTTTGTGTAAATTCAAATCAAAGAAAACTGATCTAAATCTACAATTGATTTTTCAGAATGTAAACTATGCAATTGTAATCTATGCACAATTCACTTGAAAACTATGCAAATGTAATCTATGCACATTTTTCATTCATATTCTGAAAATGAGAATTCTAATTATGCAAATGTGATCTATGCAAGAGAATTCTCAAACACAAGATGATTCTAATGTAATCTAAGAACCAATCAAGTGCAAGTCGAGAAAATTGGGTGAGAGTTCCAAAGATCAAAAATAAAAAACACTCAAAGGCGATTAACACTCATACACAATTTAGCCCCCCCCCCGGCGAATGAGGGGGAAATTTTTTTGCAAAAACAAGAGCAAAAAGATGCAAAATTGTGAAAAGACTAAGACAAACCTCCAAGTAATGACCAAAGGAAATCAAATTAAGAATTTCTCAAAAAAGAGACTCAAAACACCCAATTGATGAAAGCTTAAAGCAGGAATGCCAATGAAACAAGCTTAGGTGAAGATTTATGACAAGAGACTAATGGATCTGGGCAGTAAAAACTAAGAAAAAGCAAAATCTAAGAGAAAAAATGCAAAAAATGGAATTTTCTTAAATTTTAGCAGGGGACGCAGGCAACCTGTTAAGACAGGTGCGGGCCCGCTCTGTGCACACAGCGACAGTGCGTCCAGGGACGCACTGTGCAATACTCAGAGGGTGCGTCCTACTGGAAAATTCAAGAAAAACTAAATTGAATCTAACCGTAAGCTAACCCACCCAAAAACAAAGTCACAGAGCCAAAAACCAGAAAATAAATGACTTTTCTCAGATCAAAGTTGCATACAAAGGAAAAGACTTTCACATCAATGGATTCCCCAGTGGAGTCGCCATTTTGTCAGGCGGAAAGAGTCGATTGTGCGGACACAACCAACCTCCCTAGGAGCCTAAGACTCTCTAGTGACAAACAAGACAAACAAGATCTATCCTTCTCTAAACATGCATTATGATATGAGATATCAAGTGTTTTGTTCTTACCTTTGTCCAAACACTGTTGTAGAAGTCCAAGCTTTGTTGATCTGGATGAGCTCCTCCTTTTCTCCAAAACCTGTAATCACCAACAGTCAAACAATTAAATAGCACCTGATTATAACATAAAACAAAGCATATTCAACATGTAGACCAAGGAGCACATGAAATAACTCATAAACAACAAGTTATTGAGAAGAATGGACTCATTTGCATTAATAGGTAACAAAAAGAACAAATACAACCTGAGCCTTGGTGTTGTGCAAGTCCTTCCTAGGGTCCGTCAAGAGTTCTCCTTTACTTTGACAAAGCACACCCACTTCCAAATAGAACAAGCAAAGATGGCAATCTCTCCTCACAAGCTTCTAAATGGGAGTCCTAATTCCTGCAGCATTTACCCTTAGAAAATGTATAGCTTCAACCTCTCCTCCTTCTGGCCCAATGCCTGTATTTATAGTACTCAAGAGGAAGTTAATCAGGTCCACCATTAATGGGATAATCCCCTCTTTGGATGGGATAGCTCCCTTATTGATGGGATAAGTTCCTCTTTGGTAGGGGTACATGAACCATCTGGAGGCGCTCAATACACGTCGAACAACCTTCTAGAATGCTCTAGAAATGACCACAAGTAACTTTTTAAAGATGAAACTTGCGCATTTTGACCTTTACAGGGGGATGCACCTGCCCATTTACATACAGAGCGTCCAAGGACGCAGTTATTGTGAACATTAGGTGCGTACCCGCAAGTAAGGTTGAGAGAACTTGCGTACCCAGAGATAAACACATTTATAAAGACTTTCTCTCTTTTTGGAGTTTGACATGGAGAGCAGAGGCTTAAGACTTGCCTAAGAGGATAGCATGACTGTTGATAGAGCCATACTAACTGTAAATAGCCATGGTGACATTTTTTAGTGTAACACGCCCTTGTGTTGCGCTCCCTGTAAATATGATGACAATCAAATTTTTCAAAAGCTGCTATAAGCCTGTGTGTCTCATCCAGAATATGTATCAAAGAAAAAACAGAGCAAATAGATTTTCTGTTGAGCCAGTTGCAGACAAGTTTTGAGTCTCCAAACAGTTGAAGTTTTGTGCAGTGTTTTTCAAGTGCAAAGTGGATAAGGTGTTTGGCTGTGGAAAGCTCGGCGTAATTATTTGTGCCCCTTCCCAGGTATATTTGTAATTTGAAGCAGTGATCTTCCCTTAGGAAGAGGAGGGCTCCTCCCCCACAGCCATCCGCTTGTGCTGAGCCATCAAAATAGGCCCAGGGGTAAGATTTGTCAATGTGTTCCGAGAGAATGGATCGAGGAGGGGGCTGTGGGGGATCATCAGGGAGGAGTGCGAAATCAGCAAGGATGTGGGATCTGATGGATGGCCAGGATGGGATTTTTTGATAAAAAATTGCTCGATTCCTCGCCATCCAGATGGCCCAGCACATGAGGAGGGGGATGTTCCTATCTTTGCCCGAGTGATTCTCTAGCCAATTCAGCCAGGCTTCTATAATTGACTGTCCTTGCCATTGTTTGAGGGAGGGAGATTGAGAAGAAATGAGGGACCATTGTTCAAAGACAACCGGGCAGGACAGAAAAAGATGTTCAGTGTCTTCCTCATTACACCTGCAAAAGTGGCACCAGAAAGGCCCATGGAAGGATCGTTTTTTCAAGTTTGAGCCTGTGGGAATTTTGTTGAAAAGGATGGTCCACATAAGCATTCGCGTTCTGGGAGCTGCTTTGAGTTTCCATATAGCTTTCCACCACTGCTGAGCATTTTCTGGCTGAAATTGTCGCATGAGCTTTAGATAACCTTCCTTAGGAGTGTATGAACCATTTTTTGCATGTGCCCAAACTATCTCATCTTCTTCTTCCGTTATCCTGATGTGTGCTTGAGTGAGGGCTTCTGTGTAATTCTCCCAGTCATGCCGCCACTGTTCCGGAATGTGGAGATCTAGTGCTGTCTTCCAGGCCTGCTGGAGAAAAGTGGAGTTTTCTAGGTCTGCTATATGGGCTATGTGAGAGACACCTTGGTCCAAAAGATGAGCCGTTAGTTGTGCTGGAAGACGATGGGCATTGCCACACCCAATCCAGGGGTCTACTCCTATGCGGACTGCGTTCCCCTGATGTATCCTCCAAGTTAGACCTTCCCGAATGAGGGGGAGGGAATTGAGAACAGCTTTCCATATGTTTGAGTGTCTTCCGCTTCCCCTGTGTTCCCTGCGGATCCAGCCGAAGATGCTTTCCGGGGCAATATATTTTTCCACTACTACTGTTGTCCAGAGGCTGTGGGAGGTGATGAGTTGCCATCCTAGCTTTGCTGCCAGAGCTTTTGCGAAAAAATCCAATCTTTTTATGCCCCATCCTCCCCATTTCTTGGGCCTCGCTATGGTATCCCATTTTACCCAGGCGAAGAGGTTCCCCTGTTTGTTCCCCTTCCATAGGAATCTGCAGCATATCTTTTGGAGTCTGGTTAGGATTCCTCTTGGTATCCAAGCCAACGACATCCAGTATACAGGGGTTGCTTCCAGCACTGCTTTTATAAGGGTGAGTCTTCCAGCCCTGGTGAGATATCTGTTATACCACACATTAATTCTCTTCTCCACCTTTGCAATAAGCCATATCCAGTTAGCAATTTTGTATCCCCCATGTTTCACTCGAAAGCCAAGATATTTCAGCCCATCCTCCATCGGGTGTAATTGGAAAGGGAACCGGTTTTTTATGTAGAAGACCTCATGTTGCGAGCAGCCTATTGCTGTGAGGGTGGATTTGTGAACATTTATGATCATGCCTGTAGCCTTCTGAAAGAGGTCGAATACAAGTTGTAAGGCTGAGGTGTCGGCCAAACTGCCGTTTAAGAAGATGAGCACATCATCTACAAACAGGAGGTGAGTGAGAGAGCAATTTTCCGTGATTTTTATGCCATTAATCCTGCCCCTCCTGTGTTCTGACGCTATCAATCTGCTTAGCCCTTCCATGATAAGTAGGAAAAGTAAAGGGGATAGGGGGCATCCCTGCCGGAGACCTCTTTCGGCAGAGAAGAAAGGAGTGGGGGAACCATTAAGTAGGACACTGTACGGCACATCAGATATGCAGCTCATTATCCTCTTGATGAACAAATAGGGAAAACCCAGGTGGGTGAGAAGCATTCGGATGTAGAGCAGGTTTGCCCTATCGAAAGCTTTGGAGAGATCTACCTTTAGGATCATTCCTTTCAAGTTCTTGCTCTGCATCGAGTGGAGGAGTTCTTGTGCAGTACCAATAGCTTCATGGATCTGGCGGCGATGGAGGAAAGCAAATTGTTCAGGGGAGATGTGGGCTGAAAGGATGGGCTTGAGCCTGTTCGCAAGGATTTTGGCCATGATCTTATATAGGCAGTTGCAGAGCGAGATGGGCCTAAAATCATTGAAGGAAGCAGGCTTGTCAGATTTGGGGATGAGAGCAATGAAGGTGGCTTTGATGGCCGAGGGGATTTTTCTGGAGAGGCTACAATGATTGATCACTTTAAGGAGGTCCTGGCCCAGAAGATCAAAGAAGGCTAGATATAATTCAGTGAACCAGCCATCAGGTCCCGGGCTTTTGTCTCTTTGGAAACCCCGAATGGTGGCTTCCAACTCTCCCATTGTAATTTCTTTAGTGAGATCAGCTGCATCCTCGTCATCCACGAACCTGGGGAAGAGCTCGGCCACTCTCATGATCTCTAGCAAACTTGCTTCCCTCGGGGCCGTGTATATGTTCCTGAAGTGTGAGGAGGCGAGGGAGGCAAGTTCTCTGGAGGTGTGGACCTGTTGGCCCTGGTCATTTTGCAGCTCCCAGATAGTGTTGATCGATTTCCGTCCATTTGCAAACCGGTGAAAAAACTTTGTATTCTCATCCCCTTCCTTGAGCCAGATGGCTCTGCTTCTTAATCTCCAGCTTGCCTCTCGGTCTCTGAGAACTTGAGATCTCTGATTGATAAGGGCTTCATACTTGGCTTTCTGTTCCGGGGAGATGTAGGTTCCCTCCGATTGAGATTCAAGGTCTGCAATTGCTTGCTCTGCTTGGGTGATCATTAGGTCATCCTGTTCCCTTTTCTTGTGAGCCCATTCTCTGGATAGCACCTTGATTTCAGAGAGGTTTCTTACAAAGCAAGTAGCTGGATCTTCCTCCTCGGGGATCGGATGTAATTTCCAGAAGTCGGATATTAGTTTGATATAGGAGGGGTCCCGGAGCCAAGTGGAATTGAACTTGAAAGGGGCCTTGTGCTTCTGTTGCCTTTCTCCAACCTCGAGAAAAATAGGTTTGTGATATGATATCCCTCCACTGCCAACCCATTGCCTGGATCTGGGGTGATTACTGTGGAAAGCCTCCTTGATGATAAAGCGGTCCAGCCTCCTGGCTAGGCTTTGGTCACCAGATCAGTTGTTCTTCCATGTGTGCTGGATCTTAGCCGAGGGGATATCGATCCAGAGATGATCCTCTAGCAGCTTCTCGAAGAAGTCAGAAAGCGGGTCGATCTGCGCCATATGTCCCCAGGATTCTGAGAAGCCCATAGAGAAATTCAAGTCTCCTCCTAGAATTGCATTCTCAGCTAGGAGGAGAGGGGAGCTGAGAAGCTTTCGCCAGAAGAGATCCCTGTTGTGGCAAGGTCCATAGACATTTATGATTCTTAGATCCTCCTCCAGGTCCTTGGAGTATATGTCCGCCCCCAAGAAGCCCCCTCCACCCCAGATATTCTTCAGATTGATGGAACAGTTCTTGAAGCCAATTGCAATGCCCCCAGAGCGTCCTGAGACATCCATGGCATAGAAAGACCATCCTGGCATCCAAGAGCTGAGGATGGAGATGGCTGAATCTGCTTTGCATAGAGTTTCTTGTAAAAAGATGATGTCAACCGATTCAGAGAATAAGAGTCGCTTCAGGGCCAGTTTTTTCTCTGGGCTGGCCAGCCCTCTGCAGTTGAAGGACAAAATCTTCATGGAGGGGGATGGGGGAGGGTGTCCTTTGCTCTAAGTACCCTTTCAATGGTGTGCTGTTTGCCATGGATGACATCGTCCCCAGCTTGTTCTATAGCCTTGTGGATGGAGGAAGGTCTGCCTCTACACTGCTTGGGCGAGAGGATGAGAGGGCCCGCAGACAGCCCAATGGCGTCCAGCTCTTTCTGCTTGGCAATCGAGCGGGTGGAGTACCTCGGTGTGGAATTTACCGAGGGGGAGGGCGAATGAAAGGAGCGGGGAGGGACAGAGGGGAGGGAGCAGGAGGCAGATAAACCCGAAGGCTGAGGGATGGGGCAAGTCATATAATGTGAGCGTGAAGGGGGAAGAGGCGGACGGGAGACCTTAACTAGGTCAAGAGCCGATGGGGATGAGGGGGGGGGGGGGAACCAGGATCGGGGGGGGCACATGGGAGGGGAGTGATAAACTCAAAGATGAAAGAAGCAAAGCAGAGTCTGAAAAAGGAAGAGACGTACCCGATGAGAAGACGACTCCTTTTGCAGCCTTTGAGCGCGTCAAAGGAGGAGATGGAGGCCGGATTGGGTTCTTTCCTTGCTTCTTTTGCCGAGGTGCGGGTGGCACTT
Organism: Pinus tabuliformis; assembly: GCA_031772625.1. NCBI lineage: Eukaryota > Viridiplantae > Streptophyta > Pinopsida > Pinales > Pinaceae > Pinus > Pinus tabuliformis. The sequence continues at coordinate 1,067,431,690 of CM062815.1, forward strand.
CCACCGTGTCTGAGGTTTTGTTGTGCTCCGTTCTTGGTGCTGCCGCTGCCGGAGGGTCTGGAAGACCTTCAGTTGTGGGCTGGTCCTGCATTATGGAGGCCTGCTAGGCTTTTTGGAGGAGAGGGCAATCTTTGTAGAGGTGTCCCACTTGATGGCATCTTCTGCATCGATAAGGGATTCCTTCGTAGTCAAGCTTCTGCTTCCTTGAGAAAGATTTCCACTGTATAGTGATGTGTTCCGGCAAGCCTCCTCTAGTATCTAGATGAACTAGAACTCTGGTGTACGCCATCATCCCCGTCGAGAGATAAGATTTGTCAGATTCCATGAAGGTGCCCAAAGAGTTCCCTATTCTCCTGAAGATGTCCTCAGACCAATACTGTAAAGGTAGGCCCGGAAGTCTGACCCAGACTAGCCCAACCCTAATCTGTTCAATCTCTGGGTCGAAAAGGGGCGTCCATCTTTTGAGGAGTATCGGAGCTTTTTCAAAATGCCAGAAAGATGACAATACCCAGCTCGTGTGGTCCACCCTTGCGAACCTCAGTGCGAACCAGCCTCGCACGAATGTCTGGACAGAGGGGATTTCCGCCAGATATTGGCCCCAAATCTCCATGGCCCAGGTCTTCAGTTTTTTCGCTGAGTAGTGCCTGCCCCGGATGCGACCTACAATTACTCTGTCCGCTAAATCCATAGCGTCTCCCCACTGGAAGTATTCTTCAAGTCTCAGGATGATATCCTCAGATCTGGATTTAAAGCATCGTTGCTTCTTCAAAGGACGGGAGGACATGCGGCTAGGGTTTTCAGGTGCCCTAGATCCTGCCGGAGGAGAGATCGGGGGGGGGGGGGGGGGGGGGAGGGGGGGGGGGGGGGGGGGGGGGGGGGGGGGGATGGCCTCCGGGAGAGGGGGGATAGCATTGTAGCTTCCAGAGGAGGCAGGGGGAGCAGGGGGGGATAGGGTCAGCGGGAGAGGGGACCTCCGAAGGGTCAACAGGTTGATGGGGGAGGGGGGGAAGCCCTGGCTGAAGAGAAGGACCAGCGTCGATGGGGGAGGATTGAAAGCATTCTGCTAGAAATCCAAGGGAGGCCGGGGAGGGAGCAGAAAAAGGGGCCCAGGAGGAGGGATCGCCAGGCAGCAGAGAGGTGGGGAGAGCCAGATCAGTCGACTGTGTAAGGTCCTCAAAACTGGCGGAAAAACTTTCACTGTACATACCTCCAGAAGTCGAAAACGTGGATCGCCAGATGGAGCCTTCTGCCAGCGGGGAGTCCGAGTAATCCACCTCGTCAAGATCCATGTCGCTAGCTGCTTGAAACTACCTTGAACCCAGGTAACCGCTAGGGACCGGCACCGACAGTAAGGAAAAACTGTTAGGGTTTTTCAAATGCTAGAGATGTGGAGAAAACAATAGCCCATCCAGGTTGCACAGGTGGGAGGATAGTGACAGAATAACAGCCGTTAACTGTCTGGCACAGCTGCAGAAACCTAGCACCGTTCGGTAAGGGGTGAAACCCTAAACGGGGTGAAAAAAAGGAAGGGTAAAAACGAGACTGAGGGAGAATGGTGGGATGAACAAAACTGAGCGGAGAAAAAAAGAGAAACCCTAGGCACGAGGACCGAGTAAAGAAAACGGGGTCGGGGGAGGCTACAGGACCGAAACTGGCCTGCAACCCCGTTCATGCAAATCTCCGTTTAGGCCATGCCACAGAGGCCTGGTCGTACCTTAATTCTTATATTCCGGGTCCCTATAATACTAGTGATTACGCCATTACTATTGTAGTTGTATCCCTTATTAATATTGTTGTGCCCTTGTTGTCCCCATATTGTTATTACTGTGCCCCATAGAATCCCTCTATTGTTATTTTTGTGGCTTTATATTATTATTGTTAGGTCGGTTGGGTTATATTGTGACTCTTTAGACTCCTATATATAGAAAGGAGGTTTTGTCATTTGAATCATCCAAGAATTTTTCATTTATGTAATGTAAAGGAGGTTTCCCCCTTGAAGATGTTGAATTCTAAGGTGTTTATCTATCTTTTCTATCTTTTTCTTGAGCTGGTTTCATAACATTTGGTATCAGAGCTTTGGATTCTAGGGTTTCGCTGCTCCAAACAGGTCATCGTGGCATTTTCGCTATAATTTTTTTTCAGCGATGTTTCAGAAGCTAAAGAAAAACCCATTTGAGAAGAAATCGCATTGAATCTCAGGTCCAAATTTCAGATCTTTTCGCGCTATATTTGCGGAGATATGGTTTGAGGAAGTTGGTCTTTTTGCAGACTCCTGAATTACATTCCAAACAGGTGACCACGGGAAAATCGTCATAACTTTCTCTCTGAGAATCGGATTGAAATTTCGTAAGAAGGCACAGAAAGAGGACGGACTGTAGTTTCTTGTATATCTTTTTTGGAGCCAAAGGTCGAAACAGAGACACGTGGTATGTCGTACAAGTTTGCTCTACTGAACTAGTCTATAATCAGGTCACTATGGGAGATTTGACATAACTCTTCCTTGGAGAATCCAATTGGGATCAAACTGGTGGCATTGGAAAGAGAACACAGAGGGCTATTACAACTCACAATTTCAGAACTACTTGATTCAAAATTACAGAGATACATTAGAGGCAATATCGAGCTCCTACAAAGTGAAAAAAGATGTGTAGATTTTTTTAAATTTTTGCTTAAGCTTGGTTTGAAAAATTATTTCGAAGGAATTCAAAGGGCATAGTAGAGCATTGTTATCAGTAACTGATGCCCTGAGGAAAGAATGCAAACACCTAGTAAGAAACCTGAAAGCTCTAGCATGACTCATGAAGAAGAGGAAGAAATGCTACATGATATATCAAAATTACAAGACCAAGTGCAACAAATTTCACTCTCACAAAAGTTAACAGAAGCTAAGATAAATGGCGTGGAATATAAGATAAAGGGCGTGGAAGCTAAGATTGATGATTTGAAGACAGATTTGAAGAGAGACATGGCAGATTTGAAGACAGATTTGACAAATTTTCTACAAGAAATAGTTACTAATGGTGAAAAGGTAGTAAAGGAAACTCATGATGCGAACAAAATAAATGTTAATCATGATTTCATAGACTCTAATGTGGGATCGAAGACCCACCATATTACAAAAATTGATATGAGGAAGTTTGATGGCAAGGATCCCACAACATGGATATTACAGATGGAGCAATTTTTCGATCTCAATAATGTGCAAAACACACAAAAGGTACGTATTGCAACTTTATATTTGGAACCAAATCAGTTTGTATGGTATCAATGGATTTGCTCTCGTAAAGAAATTATCACTTGGGAAATTTTTACGGAAGAATTAACAACACATTATGAGGATACAAAAAGCAACACTTTTTTTAGCCAATTGATAAGTCTCAAACAAAAGGGTTCAATAATGGAGCACATTGAGGAGTTCCAAAAATTGAACATAAGGGTAAAAAATATTCCAGAGGAGCATAGGATTGATGTGTTCATAGGGACTTTAAAGGATAATATCCAACATGATGTTCGCCTTTGGGAACCTGATTCATTAGAGAAGGCATTCAGGTTAGCAAGAAAAATGGAAAGCAAAATTATGGCAACCAGGAAGCATACCACTCACAACTATAAAGATGGAAGTGTTGTTGCCCCTAGTATTCCACAACCTATAAGGTTGACACCACAACAATTGGAAGAAAAAAGAGCAAAAGGGCTTTGTTACAGTTGTGATAGCAAATACACTAAAGGTCATAAGTGTGCTGAGAAGAAATTATTCTACATAGATTGTGAAGAGGAAGAAGAAAAGGAGCAAGAAAGGTCAAAAGAAGAGGATATACTCCAGGAAAAAAGCCTAGATAAAGAAGAAATGAATCCAACCATATCTTGTAATGCATTGGCGGGAATTACCACTCCTCAAACCATCAAGATAGAAGGACAAATCAAGAAGAAAAAGGTAATAGTGTTGATTGATTCAGGAAGTACCCACAATTTTATTCATTGTAAGGTAGCAAAAGAATTGAATTGCTTCTTATATCCAGCACCAGAGTGTCAAGTGATGGTTGAAAATGGAGGAACAATAAATTTCTCGGGAAGGTGCCATAATATCAAGCTATCCATGGGAGAATATGTATTGACTAGCCCAATGCTTTCCATTCCAATGGGAGGTGCTGATGTTGTACTAGGAGTCCAATGGCTACAATCCTTGGGTACAATAGCTTTTAATTTTCAAGAATTTTTCATGAAATTTTCTATGGAAGGAAAGGAAGTTGAATTAAGGGGTATTGCAGGGAAACCGTGAAAGATAATCAGCTCTAACAGTATGACAAAGCTTCTAAAAAAGGAACAAAGAGGTGTAATTGCACAATTATGTTTGCTAGATGTTTCCACATTGGAATCATCTATTTCTCCAGATCTCCAAAAAGTCTTGGACAATCATTCCAAGGTATTTGAGACTCCCAAAGTTCTCCCACCTATTTGTGATCATGATCATGCTATTCATCTGATTCCAGGAAGTGTTCCTCCAAACATCAGGCCGTACAGATATCTCTATGCCAAAAAGAGTGAAATTGAACGTATGGTTGCAGAAATGCTAGAGGCTGGTATAATTCAACCGAGTCAAAGTTCCTTCTCTGCTCCAGTAGTATTGGTGCACAAGAAGGATGGATCATGGCGCATGTGTCCGGATTATAGGGAGCTCAACAAGCTCACTATTAAAGATAAGTTCCCCATTCCTGTCATTGATGAATTACTGGATGAATTGCATGGATCAATTTACTTCACCAAGTTGGATCTTCGTTCAGGATATCATCAAATCAGAATGAAGACTGAAGACATTCCGAAAACAGCATTTAGAACTCATGAGGGTCATTATGAATTTTTGGTCATGCCTTTTGGCCTTACCAATGCACCTTCAACATTTCAAGGTTTGATGAATTCCATTTTCAAACCATTCCTTAGAAAATTTGTGTTAGTATTTTTTGATGATATACTAATCTACAACAAGTCTTGGAAGGATCATGTTGAACATGTTGACAGGGTGCTACAACTATTGGAGGAGAAACAATTATATGCAAAAAGATCCAAATGTTTCTTTGGAGTACAAGAGGTGGAATATCTGGGTCATATTGTATCTCATGAAGGAGTTAAGGTAGACCCTAGAAAAATTAAAGCCATTAAGGAATGGAAAATCCCCACATCCATAAAGCATCTGCGAGGATTTCTCGGGTTGACAGGGTATTATCGCAAGTTTGTTAAGAATTATGGGAGAATAGTAGCACCTCTAACAACATTATTGAAGAAAGATGCATTTTCATGGACTCCACAAAAACCTTTATTGTGGAATGTGATGCTTCAGGAAATGGAATTGGTGTTGTTTTAATGCAAGATGAAAGACCCATTGCTTTTGAAAGTTTTCCAATCAAGGGAAAGTTTTTACACAAAGCTATTTATGAGAAGGAAATGTTGGCAATACTCCATGCACTTAAGAAATGGCGACCCTACCTAATGGGAAGACACTTCAAGGTAAAAACGGATCATGATAGCCTTAAATACTTTTTAGAACAAAGATTATCCTCTGAAGAGCAACAAAAGTGGGTCACAAAGATGTTGGGTTATGACTTTGAAATCATCTACAAAAAAGGGAAGCAAAATGTGGTGGCAGATGCACTCTCAAGAAAGGATGAGGATGTGGAAGCATTGTTGTGTGCCATTTCTATTATCCAACCAGATTGGATAAACGAAGCAAGGGAGGAATGGAAGAATGACGAAGAAGTGTGGGCACTTATTCGAAAGTTACAACAAGATTCCAGTACGTCTGATACATTTAGCTGGCAAAATGATTCGTTATGGTACAAAGATCGCTTATACCTCTGTAAGAATTCCCAGCTAAAACAAAAGATTCTTATGGAATTGCACACTTCTCCCTTAGGAGGGCACTCGAGATTTTTAAAAACTTACCATAGGGTTAAGAAGGAATTTTTTTGGGATGGCCTTAAATCAGATATTCAAAATTTTGTGGCAGAATGTTTGGTTTGCCAACAAAATAAAGTTGAAACAATTAAGACACCAGGTCTATTACAACCTTTATCCATTCCAAGCCAACATTGGGAGGAGGTTTCAATGGATTTTATCACAGGTTTACCCAAGTCTGAGGGAAAGAGTGTCATCATGGTGGTAGTTGACAGACTTACCAAGTATGCACACTTTTGTGCATTATCACATCCATTTAAAGCCAGTACAGTTTCTTCTGCATTTATGGAAACAATTCAAAAGCTACATGGAAACCCAAATATTATTGTAAGTGACAGAGATCCCATTTTCACTGGAAATTTTTGGACAGAATTATTTTCTTGTCTTGGTACTCAGTTAGCTCATAGCTCATCTTATCATCCTCAATTTGATGGGCAAAATGAGATAGTAAACAAATGTTTGGAAGGATATCTTCGTTGCTTTGTATCTAATAAACAAACACAATGGGTCAAATGGTTGCCTCTGGCTGAATGGTGGTATAACAATTCCTTTCATACAGCAACAAAAATGACCCCATTTATGGCACTTTATGGATATCAGCCACCATCCATCACATCACATTTAAGAGAAAATTATAAGGTTCAAGTAGTGGAACATCACATCGAACATCAACAATAACTCATCCAACTCTTAAAGGATAACCTCGTGTTGGCAAAAAATAGAATGAAACAACAGGCAGATCAACATCGCAGCAAAAGAAGTTTTGATGTAGGTGATTGGGTATTCCTACGGCTACAACCATATAAGAAAATGTCCCTCAAGCAAGCTAAGAAGGATAATAAATTATCACCAAAGTATTATGGTCTGTACAAGGTGTTGCAAAAGATTGGTACTATGGCATACAAATTGGAGCTTCCTGCAGCTTCTTAATTGCACCCAGTTTTCCATGTTTCATGTTTAAAGAAGGTTATAGGCGAAAAGCTCCCAGTTCAAATAATATTGCCAGAACTTGACGAGGAAGGAAAAATTATATTGGAACCAGAAGCAATCACACAAACAAGAACTTGACAGCTACAAAATCGATCAATTTCGGAGCATCTTATCAAATGGAAGAACTTATCTACTGAAGATTCCACATGGGAGGATGAGAATTTTATACAGAAGCATCCATAACTACTCAAGTGTTGAGGACAACACTTTTTTGAAGGAGAGGGGCATGTTGGGTCCCTATAATACTAGTGATTACCCCATTACTATTGTAGTTGTATCCCTTATTAATATTGTTGTGCCCCTGTTGTCCCCATATTGTTATTACTGTGCCCCATAGAATCCCTCTATTGTTATTTTTGTGGCTTTATATTATTATTGTTAGGTCGGCTAGGTTATATTGTGACTCTTTAGACTCCAATATATAGAAAGGAGGTTTTGTCATTTGAATAATCCAAGAATTTTTCATTTATGTAATGTAAAGGAGGTTGCCCCCTCTAAGAGGTTGAATTCTAAGGCATTGATCTATCTTTTCTATCTTTTTCTTGAGCTGGTTTCATAACATCTACCCAAAATTGTAAAGGCAATCCTGCATGCAATCTCATGCACCTTGCATGCTCCATGATTGACCTTTTCATCCTTTCTGACACACCATTTTCTTGTGGTGTTCCTGGAACTGTCTTCTCTCTGAGAATTCCATTCTCTAAACAATACCTATCAAACTCTTTACTGCAATATTCACCTCCATTGTCTGATCTGAGACACTTCAACCTTTTTCCTGTCTCATTTTCAACCAAAGCTTTCCATTTTTTAAAAGTATCAAATACATCAGATTTATTTTGAATACAATAAATCCAGGTTTTTTTGGTTGCATCATCAATAAAAGTAACATAATAATGAGAGCCACCAAGAGATGATACCTGAGCAGGTCCCCATACATATGTATGCACAAGATCTAATTTTTCTCTCTTCTTTTCTTTCCCAACTCTAAGGAATCTGACTCTCTTCTGTTTTCCATAAACACAATTCTCACAGAATTTTAAATCAACATGCTTCAAACCTGACAATAAATTTCTTGAGTGAATAATCTGAATCCCGTTCTCACTCATGTGCCCGAGCCTATGATGCCACAATGCTGTATCTTCTTCTGTAGAGGTTAAATCATTAGCAGAATTAGAAATACCATTGCATAAATACAATGTACCAACCTTTTCTCCTTTTGCTATTACCAGGGATCCTTTAGTGACCTTCTAGGTTTTATCTGTAAAAGTAGTCACACAACCTTCACCTCCCAACTACCCTATTAAAATAAGATTTTTCTTTAGATCTGGAACATGCCTGACCTCCTTCAATAGCCATTGATTTCCATTCTTTTGTTTTATGAAAACTATACCCATTCCAATGATTTTACAGGGTTTATCATCACCCAATCGAACTTATCCAAAATCTCCTTGAACATAATCATGAAAACGTGTCCTATCAGGTGTGGCATGGAATGAGGCCCCTGAATCTACCACCCAGGCATCAATAATATTTTCTAAAGAAAGAACCAAAGCAACTTGCAACACATCACCTGTTACATTCGCTTCATGATTATTTTCTTGTTGCGCGTCTCCTTCTTTTCCCTTTCGAGACTTGCAATGTTTATTCAAGTGTCCTTTCTTCCCACATTTCTAGCACACTATCCTCGATCTAGAATTGGATCTTCCTTTTCTTGACTTACTACGGTATCCAGGGCTCTTTCCTCTTTCCATTTTTCTTCCCCTAGTCTCTACAGTCAAAGCATTACCTGATGTCTCACTAGAGCTTTTCCGTCGCATTTCCTCGCTAAGGATAGCACCAATAACATCATCAAAATTTAAAGTACTAGATCCATAGACAGAGTTACTAATGGCCATAATTAAACCATTCCAACTTTCTAGCAATGAGCACATAAATAATAGAGCCCTAACTTCATCATCAAAAGTTACCCCTACAGAACTTAACTGACTGGTAACTATATTAAATTCATTTAAATGATCAACAACAGATCCACCTTTTGACATTTTCATATTAAATAAACGCTTCATAAGAAATACCTTATTTGAGGTCGAGGGTTTTTCATATAGTTTGGCCAATGTCGACATTAAACCCTCTGTTGTCGTTTCCTTTGAAATATTAAATGCTACTGACGTCGCTAGGCCCAACCGTATTGTTCCAAATGCCTTTCTATCGAGAATATCCCACTATGTGTCTATCATACTCGTCAACTTCTTTTCCTTTCCACTCAATGGTTGGTACAGATCTCTTTGATACAGATAATCTTCCATCTGCATCTTCCACAACTGGTAGTTTTGGCCATTAAATTTTTTGACCCTAAACCTACCATCTTCCGCCATTGCTCCCACTCGAACTAGGAACCCTTCTCTCTTGCGAGTTTATCAGCCAAATAGACCTTTGGCTCTGATACAAATTGTTAGAAAATTATATATTACAGATCAATGGAACACATAAAATATTGTGGAAATATAAACATAGAAAACACATAAAACAAGAGAGACACAGATATACGTGGTTCAACTAGTTTGGGCTACATCCACGGAGAAACAACCAGTCCTTCCTTTTATATTATCTAGCAAACTAAAGGGATACAACCTAGAGAAGATCCGTTGTAATTCCCGCTTCACTCTCAATCTCCTCTCTCTTCCTCACTTAGAATATGGATCTACATAGATGCAATACAATTACCTCATATATAGCGAGGGGTTGCCTTCTAGGGCAAAAAAACCTAAATTAAACATAACTTCTATTGTCAGATCTTTGCTTAATGAATGACCCAGATTGACTACAAAATTACAACATTTTACAAGGAAATTTTACATTTGATTTTAGCTTGGGGGGCACTGCGGCTCCTAAAGGTCACACTCGCCCCCCTAAGACCCCCCTTGCAGCGAATATTTTATGGGTTATGGGTGGCATTGCCGCCCCATTATGAACTAGGGTCTAATGCGGCGATACCTTTGAATACAGAAGATAATCAGGCTCCACACCCAACACTTAGAAAATTTGTGTTAGTTTTTTTTTATGATATGCTAATCTACAACAAGTCTTGGAAGGATCATGTACAACATGTTGACATGGTGCTCAAGCTATTGGAGGAGAAACAATTATATGCAAAAACCTCCAAATGTTTCTTTGGAGTACAAGTGGTGGAATATATGGGTCATATTGTATCTCATGCGGGTGTTAATGTAGACCCTAACAAAATTAAACCACTAAGGAATGGAAAATCCCCACATCCATAAAGCATTTGTGAGGATTTCTTAGGTTGACAAGGTATTATCCCAAGTTCGTTAAGCATTATGGGATAATAGCAACACCTCTAACAACATTACTGAAGAAAGATGCATTTTCTTGGACTCCAGAAGCATATAAATCCTTTGAAGCATTTCTTTGTGGAAGCATTTCTTTATGCCATTTCTATTATCCAACCAAATTGGTTAAAAGCAAGGGATGAATGGAAGAATGACGAAGAAGTTGTGGGCACTCATTCAAAAGTTGCAGCAATATCATGGTACATATGATACATTTATTTGGAATAATGATTCATTATGGTACAAATATTGCTTATACCTTTGTAAGAATTCCCAACTCAAACAAAATATTCTTTTGGAATTTCACACCTCTCCCTTAGGAGGGCACTTAGGATTTTTAAAAAAATACCACAGGGTTAAGAAGGGACTTTTTTGGATGGCCTTAAATCTGATATTCAAAAGTTTGTGGCGGAATGTTTGGTTTGCCAAAAAAATAAAGTTGAGACAATTAAAACCCCAAGTCTTTTACAACCTTGATCCATTCCAAGCCAATGTTGGGAGGAGGTTTCAATGGATTTTATCATAGGTTTACCCAAGTCTGAAGGAAAGAGTGTTATCATGGTGGTAGTTGGTTGACTTACTATGCACATTTTTGTGCATTATCTCATCCATTTAAATCCAGTACAATTGCTACTTCATTTATAGAAACAATTCAAAAGCTACATGGAAACCCAAAGATTATCGTAAGCGACAGAGATCCTATTTTCATTGGAAATTTTTGGACGAAATTATTTTCTTGTCTGGATACTCAATTAGCTCATACCTCATCTTATCATCCTCAATCAGATGGGAAAACTGATATAGTGAACAAATGTTTGGAAGTATATCGCCGTTGCTTTGTATTGGATAAATAGACACAATGGGTCAAGTGGTTACCTCTAGCTGAATAGTGGTATAACACTTCCTTCCATACTACAACAAAAATGACCCTGTTTATGGCACTTTATGGATATCATCCACCATCCATCACATCATCTTTAAGAGAAAATTCTAAGGTTCAAGCGGTGGAATATCACATCGAGCATCACCAACAAGTTCTCAAACTCTTAAAGGATAACCTCACTTTGGCGTAGCATAGAATGAAACAACATGCAGATCAACATCGCATCGAAAGAAGTTTTGATGCAGGCGACTTGGTATTTTTATGGCTACAACCATACAAACAAATATCCCTCAAGCAAGCTAAGAAGGATAATAAATTATCACCAAAGTATTATGGTCCTTACAAGGTGCTGCAAAAGATTGGTACTATGGCATACAAATTGTAGCTTCCTACATCTTCCTGAGTGCACCCAATTTTCCTTGTTTCATGCTTAAAGAAGGTTATAGGTGATAAGCTCCCAGTTCAAACAATATTGCTAGAACTTGACGAGGAAGGAAAAATCATATTGAAACTTGAAGAAGTCACGGAAACAAGAAATCAATAGCTACGAAATCGATCAATTTCAAAGTATCTCATCAAATGGAAGAACTTACCCACAAAATATTCCACATGGGAGGATTAGAAATTTATATAGAATCATCTGGAACTACTCAAGCATTAAGGACAACACTTTTTTGAAGGAGAGGGGCACGTTAGGTCCCTATAATACTTGTGTATTCCGTCATTGTTATTAGTGTAGCCCACTTATGGTTATTTTTGTGCCCATGTAGTCCCCATATTTTTATTGTTGTGCCCCATAAAAGCCCACTATTGTTATTGTTGTGCAATTACATTATTATTGTTATGTCGGCTCTGATTATATTGTGACCCCTTAGACTCCTATATATAGAAAGGAGGGTTTTTTATTTGTATCATCCAAGAATTGTTCATTTGTGTAATGTAAAGGAGGCTTCCCCCTTGAAGAGGTCATTTTTGAAGTCGTTGATCTATCTCTTCTTGTATTTTGTGAGTTGGTTGCATAACATTTCTATTGAATAGTTTTTAAATGCACATGAATAAGAGTGGTTTGAGAGCTTGAGAATGGTTTTACTTTATATTGCGAAGAGTTTTTCTCTAAGGGAGTTGACCAAGCACGATAAGGTTAAACACCAACACTAGTATCAAGATCTATCCTAAACATTGTCTCTTAACATTAACTGTGAGGTTGGCCTAGAGAAGGAAGGTTTTGAGAATTATTAGAAGTTTTCTTAGTGTGAAAAAATGAATATGTGTAAGTAGCCTTGAGACAAAACCCTAACAGAGAAATCTTTGCATAGAGATAGTGTCTCTAAGTGCAAAAGTGAAAAACCTCCACAACATTGCTTACTACACGTACATTCATACACATAGATTCCTTGTTGTTCCCTTACTACAATTATTCCCTTCATGTCTGTGGCACTCATATAGGCTTTGAGTAGCCCTGTAGGAGATAGATAAGGAGACCAACTCCATTGACAACTTTAGTTACCTGTCCTCTTTCAAGTAGATTATATTTTACCTCACCTCCTGGTATTTGTATTTAACCCTTCTTAATATCAAGCATGAAAATGGCATGGTAGAGTGAAATATTGCTTCCTATGCATGAATGGGAAATCAAAATAGTGGAGTGGACTGATAGTGAATTTAACTACTTGCTTTGACTGTTGGCATGTTAGCCTTTTTAAGTTTTGATTGCCAACAATTGATGCATGTCTTGTGAATCCTGTAGAGAAATTTGAGACTTAGGTTACTAGTTTTAGGTATAAACTCTTTACTTGTATTCATTATTCTTACAATTCACAAGTTCTACGAATTGGATTGACACAGGACACCTTGATACCCATTAATTTGTCCAAACATAGATTTGGGCACAAGCTGAATAAAAACCCCTTTTTACTATGGGTTGATAAATATTACTATGGGTTATTACATACAACATTAGCCCAATGAATTTCCTTATTCTTCATAATTATGTATGATAACCCTTGGTTGACCTTCCTACGTGATGCTCCTTTATGCAAACCCCCAAAATTTGTTACTAAAAAATTTGTTCCAATAGTGTCATACATCAACAATGAGAAGGTGAAGATTCAAAGGTACCTTAGTGGGTTACCCCAAGCCTACCATAATAAAATTGAGTTTGATGATCCAGGAACCCTAGAGGACACTATTTGGAAGGAAAAATATTACTATGAATAGTCCAAGCATAAGGTCGAGTTTTGAACCAACTAAAAAATGAGTGATAAGACTAGCTTCAAGGGAAAATGACTAAAACCCTTAGGATACAAGTAAGGAGGAAGGAATGTGAAGTTCATCACTCTCGTCAAGTGCGAATTTTAGGAGAAATTCACTACTGACAGTAAAGATCAACCCAATAAACTAGTAAGAGAAGAGATCGATGGGATTTGTTATGATTATAATTTATATAAAAATATTGTAAATATAAATAATAATAATAATAATTGTAATAATGATTAATTATTGATCATTAATTAGTAATTAGTAGATAAAAGGCATGTCTTGAAGGACATGACCATTCATGAAAGGGCACCTGCCTAGGTATATAAGCAGACCCTCACTTGTAACATTGATATATCACATCTCACATCAATTCTTGTATACAATATTCAATATATATGCTTCTTATCCTCAATGGATGTATTTGTGTTCCAAGTCTTCTAAATATTATTACGAAGTACAAAATTTGTTCATTGTAGGATTATGAAAGGACCTTTGCAGTATTGGACATGTGGAGAAAACCACATATGGATGGATTTTCCATGGTTGTAGCAGAATGGAACAAGGTTGTACAAGATACAAGAGGAAGCAACAGTGAACGATGTGGCCCATAACATGCCTCAAATTTATGTGGCCTTGGACAACAGGAAAGAAAATCATCAAGCCTTTATGATCGAATTAGAAGGTATGATCATCAACCATATTTTTTAAATTTTAATTGAACTAAGTTCTAATCTCAGCTATATAAGCCTAAATATTGTAGAGAATTGTTCTCTACAAAGGAAAACTCATGATAAGTCATGGTTGGTTCATTTAGCCACAAGAGCTAAAAAGTGAGTGACAGACTTAGTGGAATCATGCCCCTTGGAGCTTAGCGGTATGTCCACTACAACATCCCTCAATCTCCTGCCGTTGGGCTCATATGATGTCATACCTGGCATGAATAGGTTGGAGGCCCATAGAACCATAGTGCATTGTTACATCAAGTCACTAGAATTCCTTAGTGATGAAGGTTAGGAAATGGTGCCTCAGGGAATAAGGAAGTGTGTTTATGTTCAATGGATATTGACATTGCAAGTAAAAAGGTGCAGTTGAAAACGGTGTGCCTTATATGTGGTCTAAGTGATTAGTGAGCCAGAGAATTTTGAGGCTGGAATGGAAGCTCACTCGGCCTTGAAGTAGTTCATTGATGTGTTTCCAAAGGAAATACTGCGATTGCCACCCAAGAGAGAAATCCATTTTTCCATTGAATTACTTCTTTGATTAGTGCTAGTCTCAAAAACCAAATATTGTATGAGTGTGCTAAATTTAGTGGAGCTAAAATTATAGTTGAAGGAAATGTTGGACCATGGGTATATCATGCCTAGTGTGTCACCCTAGGGAGCTCTAATTATATTTGTAAATAAAAAGGATGACACAATTTGGCTATGCATTGATTATTAACAATTGAATAAAGCGACGATGAAGAATAAGTACAAATTGCCCAGGGTTCATGACTAGTTTGATTATTTGAGAGGGGTTGCAGTGTTTTCAAAAATAGACTTGAGGTATGGTTATCATAAAGCTTGAATTAACGATGAAGATGTCCATAAGAAGATATGGACACTACGAGTTTGTGCCAGTGCCCTTTGGGCTTATCAATGCCCCAGACACATTTATGTGTATGATGAATAATGTCCTAAACCCTTATTCAGAAAAGTTTGTATTGGTCCTGATAGATGACATCTTGGTCTACTCGAAAATCAGAGAAGCTGTGAAGAACATTTGAAAGCGGTATTTCAATTTCTGAGAGAGCACAAGCTCTATGCCAAACTCAGTAAATGTTATTTCTTTTGATCACAAATTTATTACTTAGGACATGTCATTTCAAACGAAGGATTTGTTGTGTATCCCGAGAATATTAAGGTCATCATGGAGTGGCCCACTCCCATAAATGTCGCCGAAGTGATATCTTTCATGGGATTGGTTGGATATTACTGATGATTCATTCAATATTTTTAAATATTGGGTATCCAATCACAACCCTATAAAGGAAATGATTCATTGTAATGGACATCAGAGTGCATAGCTAATTTTGAATGACTTAAGAAATTGCTCAGATGTGCACCTATCTTGCATATAATAGACCCAAAAAGGGATTTCTTGGTCTACATAGATGCTTGTAAGGAAGGAATAAGTGGAGTACTAATGCAGGAAGGAAATGTGGTTCATTATGAATGAAGGAAATTAAATTATCATGAGAAGAACTACACCACTCATGACCTGGAGCTTACATCGACAATAAATGCATTGAAAATGTGGAAGCACTACTTGCTTGTGAGGAATTTTGTGTTATGTCAGACCATGGAGGGTTGATATACTTATTTTACCACCCCAAGTTAAATGCTAGACAAGTTATATGGTTGGAATTTATAAATGAGTTTGACTTTGAGATAAAACACAATAAAGACAAGGAAAATAAAATAGCATATGCACTTAGCAGAATTTTGTATGTGGCTCACTTGGAAACAATGAGAACTTGTGAATGTAATGTTAAAGAAAATATCAAGGAGTCATTGAAACAAGATGAGCACTTTTAGCATATGAAAGAGAACTTAAAATGGGATACTGAGGTTTCATTGAGTAAGAACTGCATGCTCATAGACGATGTAATGTTGAAATTCAAGGATGGGTGATGTATACCTTGTATGGGTGACTTGAAGAAGCTCGTCTTAGATGAGTTTCACAAAATATATTTCTTAGGAGATCTTGGTTATTAGAAAATGATAACAACCATAAAGAAAATATATTACTAGATGGATATCAAAAGGGAATTTTTCGAATGCATTGTCAGGTACCTAGAATGTCAACAAGTCAAAGTGGAATGCAGACACCCAGTGGGATTGCTGCAACCAATCCCCATTGTTTGCTAGTTTTGGAACCCAGCGAGATTTTGTACAAGGTTTCATCTTTAGCCTAATGGACAAATCAAGAGAGTGAAAAAAAATAGAGGACATGTTGAAGGTGTACATCATGCATCAACCAAAGAAATGGGAAGAATTCTTTCCACTAGTGGAATTTCCCTACAACAACAAGTACAAAGAGTCGATAAATATGAGCCCTTTTGAGGCTTTTTCAGCAAGAAATGTAACACTCTTATTAGTTGGGATAACCCAATGAATAGGGTGGTACTTGATGTAGATATGTTGAAAGAAATGGAGTAGGAAGTGCTCCAGATTAGGCAAAAATTGAATGCAAACTAGGATAGGAAATAGAGTTATGCAAATCAACAAAGAATGCATAAGGAATTTCAAGTGTGAAAACTTGTGTATCACTTCATCAATCCAAGGAAGAGTTCCCTAAAAGCGGGATATTGTACTAAATTGTCACCCAAATTTTGTGGACCCTTTCAAATTTTGGAAAGAGTTAGGTCAGTAGCTTACAGGTTGGCCTTATCACCGACAATGAAAGCACATGATATTTTTCATATCTCATTGCTTAAGATGTATGGGATACTAATCATGTTGTTCATTGGTTTATGATACAATTTGAACCTGAGGGAAAGTTACAACTAGAACCATTATGCATCTTGGACCAAAGGAAGACGGTTCTCCATAATTGAGTAATAGAACCAGTCAAGGTGTAATGGAAGAATTTTGGACTAGATGAATCCACTTGGGAAATGGTGGATCAAATGAGGTTTCTTTACCCATTTGTGTTTACTTTGTAAGAACTATAAATATAAAAATTAGTGGTTAATTTTCAGTTATATTTATATAAAACCAAAGACGGTGTTCCTTTAAGGGGGTTGATTATATAACAGACGTTATTCATAGCACCACATATATGTAAATATAATTGTGTGAATTATAAATATATGCAACTATATGAGAAAAATAAATTGATGAGAAGTTTCAGGGAGGGACATATGGATCCAAAGCTTTGAGGGGTAGGCCATTGGTAGGCGATTACATGCCCATTGAGGGTTTGTTGCATGCTTTTTGGTTTTCCTAAGATGTGTCCAAATCAAGCCCACACGAAACTGTAACATCCCCCTATTCTACCCCCACTTATTATAATTGATAATTTTGATTGTAAAACTAGCGTGGAAGGACCGCGACTAGCTAGACCTCTAATTAAATAGTAATAATTATTAATAATAAATTAACACAATTGAAGGTTGGACAACCTTATCGATCTTTAGCCTAAGGGAAACTTTCTTGCTCACCTATCGTACCTAAGGTTACTTTAATACCTTAAGCTTGGTTTCCTTCTTGTTTGGCTTGAAGCCATGACTGATATTAGTTGAATTAAATGACGCATATACTAGTGGTGTACCATTGGGTTACAATTGTTGCGTTCTTATTTGGTTCCTATTACATGTTGTAAATATTCTCATACCCATCCGAGGAGGGAGGTTGTGGCATAATAGATCAGATACATGACAAGATGAGATTGGATGGAGGAAAACATGGACCTCTCATTTTGCAATGTGAAGGAGAGGAAGGGACATGAGTGCAATGAGCTATACAAAGGGGCAGGGAATGCCCATTCCTAGGGGTTATTATTTGGTTTTTCGCTGGTAGATTAAAAATAACAGAAATGGAAGAGCCAAGTGGAGATCACATAGCCATAGAAAAAAAGAAAAGATAGTGAAAGAAAAGGAGAATGGGTGCTAGACGCTTGGATATTGGGAGTATTCGACTATTACTAGATCACATATCCTTGTTTTCTTATCCCTTTCCATGGAACTAATGACCTAATATTTGTGACCTAATTAATCATTTGTGTGGTTATTTATTATAACCATTGAGTTCCTTTCTAAGCCTTTGTAGCCTATGTGAAATTCAGTGAGTGAATGTACCATTCAGAGTTGCTTGTTGAGATGGTGAAGCACTAGTATAGAGGACTCCATCTCTTAAAAATCCACTAAAATTCGTTCAACCCATTGGTGTGAACCCTTTCCCCATGCAAGAATTTTCCTCAAACACTAGATCAATTTTGGGGGTGGTCAGCTGCAAGAAAGGTTACAGTGTAGCTGGCCTATGGTTGGGTGGAGAGTGGAAATGCATACTTTAGTTACTAGCTAAATAAATATACACGCATAAGTATTCATGGTTATGCATGTTAGATTATAGTCTATAATATGCCTTATTGTTCTTATTATCGATGATTAATCCTATGTCATTTATGTAAGAATGCTTAATTCACTATTTAATCATGGTTGACTAGTTAACTTGTATATTGATGGTGATAATGATTTGCTTGAGTGATGTGGTTACAACATTTTTAATCAGTTGTAGTATCTTGGTATGTCCATGATTAGTGATTTGATATCACATAGGACTAATTGTGATTTCATAAGTTTCAGTTATCTATATATATTTATAAGCATGGGCAAATCATTACCTTAGCCATAATGGTGGGTTATCTCATTAGGAGTTAAATTTATGTGTTGTGTGTATGGAATAACTCTACATCAGGGAGGTCAAAAAAATTTATTAATGATTGTGCTGAATGTTTAGTTAGATGTCTGAATGATCATGATATTGTTCACATGAATATGCTTAATATGTTTCGACTAACCTGTAATGCACTGTTATTAGAGGAATGTGGTATTCCTATTGTCTATGATGAAATGTTGTATGTGAATGTATTTGTGGTTATGAGAGGCTTGGAGGCCTTTGTTTTTTTTTATATGATCTTGAAATGCGAAGTTATATTCATAGTCATGTATTGGTTTCTTGATGCACTTAACTAGATTGTTGTAGGGTATGATTTCCATTGTCTTATATGTTGTGAATATCATGGATATTTGATTGTTTAATATTGTTGATTTTTTTTCCTAGTAAAGGCCAATGTTTAAAGAAAAGTATGATATACCAGTGGTTCTGATAGTGTCACATGAGATCCACTTTGTGGTTTAATATGGTGTTGTTATATTTGAGTTTACTTAATGGATGGATTTATGGAATATATGATGGCTAAGCATAATGAGTAGAATGTTTTGTGGTTGGAAAATGGATTTAACTTTGTAAAATGAGTGTTTTGGGCAATTCGCCGATTCAAGGTAAATCTTTGCAAAATCCCTTGAAGTTCTTAGACTCTCTAAGTCTGACTATTGTAGAAAACTAGAATTTGTATCTGGGGCCAAATATCTTTTCAACTGGTACAATTATATGGAGTGAATGAGCCAGATGCAGTGTTATCGAGTGGGTGTATCCAGAGATCTAGAAATTCGAGCTATCAACGCATTTGTTCGATTGAGAAATGCCAAATAAGTGTTTGAAGTGAATTTTAGTATGAATTATAGCTATCTTGGGCATGTCTTACTTGGGCTAAACCTCTTGTTCAAGCCAAATATCAATTCATTTGACAGGCGAATCTAGGAGGCAGTGCATGGTGTAAAATTTTGTGATGCTAGATATATGTGGAGCTAGATGTGATTCGAGATGAGTGTATCCACGATGGGCCCCATTACGGAAAACTTGGTGAGAGGCCCTATAGGATATATGGCACGGGTACCACATGGAGGATTAATTGTGTAGGGCCAAATTTGGGACTAGAATTGGGTCTGTTGGAATGTATGAGGGTGCTCTGGGGGTCCGAGGAATATGAAAAAGTGTAAATTTTGGTGCACCCAGATTTTCCCAAACCCAATACAAAGGAAATCGATGAATTTCATGAAGGGGTTGGACCATGTAGGACCCACAAATTAAAATGAGGTCAAAAGCACCATGAAGGCATGGATATGCCCTTGTAGGTGCCACGATGGATTTACAAAGGACATGGTCTTGAGATAAGTTGATGTGGTGGTGCCATGTGGCCCATATGTAGCTGCCACATGACAGAAAATTGATGGTGTGGATTCATGTCATGATGATGTGGAAATTTCCCTTAGGTTACATAAGGGTTCCACATGGGAGTGTCTTGCTTATGTGGCAAGGTTTAATGGGCTAAAGGTGAAGTGGTGGATGCTACATGGATGTCTAGTGGGCTCACTAACCTACATCATTAAGGGAGAAAATCCATAGATCTAGGGATTTGGGGGTATGGGAGATATTACACTATGGCTTATTTTGTGCATCCTGGATCATGTATGAGATCATATATAAAGAAAAGTAATCACAAAATGTGATAGGTGTTGGCCTGGTGAAAATAGTGGCCCAAATTCTACCTTGATTGCCATGTCGGTGCTATGAGAGAGACAATATTGCTAGAGGTGACCTGACCAGTCCACATAGGCCACGTATGAATGCCATGTGGTGATTCCTTGCTAAAGTTATGCCATTTAATTGGTGTAAATTTAAAGCAACATTACTTTCAATCCATAAGTCGAATTGAGATAAAGTTATCAGAAAAATCTCGACAAGTCAAACGTGATGATGACCTTTCTTTTAGGTTTCGATGAAGTCGGAAAAAGAGGATTTTTGTAACCCTATCTTCACCATATACCATGAGGGTCAGGTTCATTATAAAGTGACACCTTCCACATCCCATGGGAGTACAAGGGGGTGGAAGGGAGTGTTACATAACTACCCTGATAGGAAATGAAGCTATGGAGTGTGTAACCTAGGTGAAGGATGGTGTCATATTATTCCTCTCCTTGTGGAATGTTGTAAAGAGAAAGAAATTTGTAGACCAAAAATACTACAGGAGTCAAGGAAGAGATGATTAGTTGGTTGGGGAAGTCTCTTTTGCAGTTGGTTAGAGAGAGAAATATTGTCAAAATTAGAGAATGGTAAAAGAACTAAAGAAGAAAAGCAAGCAATCATGAACAAGAGGAAGAAGGAATCATCATTGCAAAGAAAATCATGGAAGCACATGCATTAGAGAAAGGAATGAATATAATTGGACTGTCTCTGAGAGAGTGTTTAGAATTCATGGGTGATATTCCATGCATATCCTATATGAAGGCCACTGGACCATTTGTGTTGACACCTAATCATTGGGATTGGGTGAGCACTTGTAAATAATTTAAATAGTAAATGATGGAAAATAAAGATTCATTGGGAGGTGAAGCCCAAGAGTCACTCCCTCATGTATATAACCATGAGAAATCTTAATAAATAAACATAATTCATTTGAGTTACCTCCTGGCTTGACATGGTATCAAAGCCAACACCATTTTGGCTTCCCTCTATGCCCGTATAACTCCCTCCTGCATATGTTCTGCATATTTTGTAGAACTGACATCTTTGCCAATACTCCATTTTTTGTGTTAAGGGCTAATCTACTTCGAAACCTATGTTACTGGAGGATCAATTTTATGTTGCTTGGAAGTGTTGTGGTGCAGTGAGCGAATCCTCCATGTTGCACAAATGATATATGGTATGTCGATTTTTTCTAAGCGAGTTTGGTGGTATTACATTTCATTGACTGTGTGTTATTGGTGTTATTTTGTTGGTTGATCCAAATGTATTACTGCTCCTGTGGCATCGTGGTGCTCTTCGTGACTGTATGAACCACTACGCAGTGGAACCACACGCCATCTTTCTCTGCGGCTTGTCCTCGGAGTGCATCTGTCACTAGCTATACGATACCTTTCTCCTGGCGAGGGAATCCCTGATGGAGCAAGTATCGAAGACAGGGCAGGATAGATAGATTCTGGTAAGAATGGGGATATACCTGAGAACAATGCACTACAAATCGAGGTCATGTTGCTAGTGTTTTACTCCGACGAAGTGAAGGCCGCTGGCGGTATGCCTCTGCTTCTCCACATTCTCGACCTGGTAATACTCCTCCTCCCACCGTTTTCGTTTTAATACATTTTTGTGTTTTCTTTACACTACTCCCACTCCCATTTTTCTTTAGTACATGCGTTGGCCTCCATATAGCAGGCCCCTCCACATCATTGCATTGTAATATCTCCTACAGTCATACCGAGTCGCTGCATTGTAATATCTCCTACAATCATACATCCCCCACGCATTAACTGTGATACAATTATACAATCCACCTCCCTTCCCATACCACTGTTCAGTCAACATTGTTTATACGTTGACCCTCCCCCAATAATACCTCTACTCTATACACATCAGATTGTAATTTTTTACACCAAAACTACATTTTTTACCACCAAAAGTGCAAATTTTATACATTGGTAGCAGAAGTAATTTTTACAATACACAGATTTTAAAATGCATTCATTGATATCTGTTGTGGGACTGGTTCTCACTATGAATGAGAACTATCCTAAGTGGTCTCAGAAGATCAAATACACTCTCATTTTCAATGAGTTGTGGAAAGGGGTTTGTGTAGGAGAAGGAGATAATGAACCTGCAAAGCATACCTCAGACAAGGAATTCACCATTTGGGAAAACAAGAACAACAAGGCCTATGCCTTGATTGCAACATCTGTAAATGAAGAGGTGAGTTGTAATATTTCACCATTTTCGACTGATTTTGAAGCCTTACAAAAATTGAAGGAACTCTATGAATCACACTCTGCGCTTGAAGTTGTCCAATTGATGATTAAATTGTTCAACCTTGAATTCCAAAATGATGATCCTATTACACTTGCATCAAAAGTAAAATATATTATGCATGATATCAAAGTCACTAATGTTGAACTAGACATTCCTCTAATATCTTTTGTCAATTCACTTTATCCCACTTATTCAAATTATCTTGGGTCATTGTAAGCAAATTGA
This sequence comes from Pinus tabuliformis, assembly GCA_031772625.1. Classification (NCBI taxonomy): domain Eukaryota; kingdom Viridiplantae; phylum Streptophyta; class Pinopsida; order Pinales; family Pinaceae; genus Pinus; species Pinus tabuliformis. The sequence continues at coordinate 1,067,454,750 of CM062815.1, forward strand.
AACCTCAAAGAAATTACCTTTGACTCCCTTGTAAATAAATTTGCTAAGAGAGAGAAAGATTTTGGGAAGAAGACAACTCCTCAGTCTTATGAAGAAGTTGTGTGTCTTGCACATAGAGAGAAGAATCATTCTCAAGATTCTTCCATAGGAAGAGGTGGTTGAAGAGGAAGAGGAAAAAGAAATTTCAGAGGCAGGGGGGGGCAAACACTCTCAAGGAGAAAAGTCTAATCTTCATTGCATACGTTGTAGTAGAGATGGATCACATGATGCATGCACATGCAAGTTGCCTTGGGACAAAATTGAGCAGGAAAGAAATCAACCCAAAGGTAAAACCAATGACAAAGAGAAAGGTAAAGCACCTGAATTTGCTCATGATGTTGTGGCACATTGTAATATTGGATTAAATGAAGACTTGTTTAATGCTTCACTTGCTTCTTGGAAAAACGATTGGTTTCTTGATTGAGGAGCAACTTGCCACATGAATTTTAGAAGAGATTTTTTTGAATAATTTACTGACAATGTTGATGGAGTAGTATACATTGCATATAAATCAAAACTCAAGCCATCAGGGCTTGTTACAATCAGGCTCAAATTGTCTGGTCTTCTAGACTTTATTCTGCATGATGTTTTATATCTCCCACAGTTGAGGAGAAACTTGTTGTCCTTTGTCTACATCCACCAGCGAGGACACTCCATTCATATGTTTGATGGCAAGGTTGGGGTGAGAAAAGCATCAAATCATTCACTTGTCATGACGGGGATAGAAGAAGAAAGGCTTCTCAAGCTACTAGGTACCTCTGCTCATGCATAAAATTTCTCATATAGTTCTCATTATGATGAAGGTACATTTCCATGAAGTCTTTTATGGCATGCTAGATTTGGACACTTGAACTATGAAAGCCTTCGCTAGTTGAAGAAAAATGGTGTTATGGATTTTCCTACAATTCCTTGGAAACTTAAGCAATGTGATGCTTGTATTCTAGGAAAGCATAGCAAAAAATATTTTCATGATTCATATTCTAGAGCACATAGAAAACTTTAACTCATTCATTCATATTTATGTGGTCCAATGCTTGTTCCTTCTACAAATGGAAATAAATATATGATGACACTTATTGATGACTACACCAGAATGTGTTGGGTTTATTTATTGAAGAACAAACATGATGCTTTTCAAACATTCAAGAACTTTCATACATGGATTTAAAATGATGCACAATCTCATATTGGCTCTATTCGCACTAATAATGGAAAAGAATACACTTCAAATGAATTTTAAAACTATCTTTGCCAACATGGGATCAAACATCAAACAACTATGCCTTATAATCCCCAACAGAACGGAGTAGCTGAAAGAATGAATAGGACAATCTTAAATATGGTACGTTCCATGATATTTTTCAGAAATGTAAAATTGATGTTTTAGGCTGATGCATTTCTATGTGTTGTATATGTAAAGAATAGATGGCCATCTAATTCTATTAGAAACAAGACTCCTTATGAAATGTGGTATGGCCACATTCCTTTGGTAAATAATATTAGGGTCTTTGGTTCCACTTGTTATGCCTTGATACCAAATGTACATAGAAACAAACTTGGTGCAAGGAGTCATAAGTGTATCCTTTTGGGGTATTCAAATACCTCCAAAGCATACCGTCTCTATGATGAAGTTAATAAAAAGTTTTCTATATTAAGAGATGTAATCTTTCTTGAATCTTCAAAATCTTACAATGTTGTTCAGCGGCAACTTGATCGCTTCAATAGATTCAAACATGAAAAATCATTTCAAGAATTTGATAATCAGATTCCACATCTTTAAGGGGGGATTCATATACTGGACCAATCTTGGAATCTTCTTCTGAAGCACTCTCTCCCCTACATGAAACTCCAACCACTGATGATACTTTGAGTGATGTGATTGATAGAATTGGGAGACTCAATCTTGATTCAGTCCCAACTCAATCAACTAAGCAGCTTGGACCATCTTAGAAAGGTCCCCCAAAGTGGTTGACAAAGACAGTTGAAAGTGTTCATCTTGATGAGGTTGGAAAGATAGGAACAAGAAATTCATACAAGAAAAATAGAGGTGATGTAGATGATTCTAATTCACCTATTGATATGTATATTTCTTATGATTGTAACTAAATTTGTGTACAAAATTTTGAACCAACTTCCTTCAAAAAAGTTGCTTCTCATGATGAATGGAAAGAAGTGATGCAAAAGGAGTATGATGCCTTAATAAAAAATGGCACTTGGAAGTTGGTTGATCCTCCATTGGGAACCAAACCAATTGGTTGCAAGTGGGTCTACAAGAACAAGTATAAAGTTGATCGCTCACTTGACAAGTACAAATACAGGCTTGTGGCAAAAGGTTTTGCACAGAAGGAAGGGGTCGATTATGAGGAGACATTTCCCCCCATAGCAAAATGAGCTACCATCCGGACACTCTTTGCCGTAGCAGCTTAGAACGGTTGGAAAGTCCATCAAATGGATGTAAAAATTGCTTTCTTGAATGGAGATATGAAAGAGATTGTTTTTATGTCCCATCTTGAAGGATTTGTTGTGAAGGGACATGAGCATAAAGTATGCAAACTTGTGAAATCCTTGTATGGCCTCAAGCAAGCACCGTGAGCTTGGTATGAAAAGTTAACTGAGCATCTTTTGAAACTCAACTTCAAACATTATGATCTTGATGATGCAACTTTTTTTGTCAAGAAAGTTGGAAAAACAATTGTATATCTTGTGGTATATGTAGATGATATTTTGATGACAGGGAACAATGAGAGCTATATTGCATCCATAAAGAAGGAATTGAGGAAAGGTTTTGAAATGATTGACTTGGGATATGTTCACTACTATCTTGGTATTGAAGTAACTCAACATATGAAGTCTATATTCCTCTCTCAAAAGAAGTACATTGGAGATCTATTGAATAGGTTTGGCATGGTTGAGTGCAATCCTTTGACTACTCCAATGGAACAAAACTTAAAGCTCACATCCATTGAAGGAAAATAATTTGAGGATGCAACAAAGTATAGATATCTTGTAGGAAGTCTCAACTACCTGACTACTACCAAACCAAAAATTTCATTTGTTGTTGGAATCCTCTCAAGATTTATGAAAACGCCTTGTGAGGGACATTGGTCTGTTGCAAAAAGAGTTCTAAAGTACTTGAAGGGAATTCAAGACTTTGGACTCAAGTATACACAGGTGGGCGACTTCAGCTTGATTGGATACTTTGATTCAGACTTTGATGGAGACAAAGAAATTGGGGTATCTACTTCAGGTTATGATATGAGTCTTGGATCAGGAGCTTTCTCCTAGAGATCACACAAACAATTAGTTTCAACATATTCCACAACAGAGGCAGAATATGTGGCAACAGTTTAGGCAACAAAAGAAATTGTGCGGCCCAGGAAAATTTTGGAAGATTTGTAGGTAAAACAAGTACATTTAACTCCACTCATGATTGACAATATCTCTACAATAAAGTTGGCCAAGAACCCAAAGTTCCATGATTGAACGATGCACATCAATACAAAATACCATATGATTCAACATCATGTTGAGGCCAAGGCAATCCATCTACACCATTGTTCCACGAATGAGCAGATTGCAGTCATCTTCACCAAAGCGCTTGGAAGAGAAAATCTTGAAAGATTTAGAATGATTCTTGGACTCACCAACATCCCTTTAGATTAAGGGGGGAAATGTTGACACCTAATCATTGGGATTGGATGAACACTTGTAAATAATGTAAATAGTAAATAATGGAAAATAAAGATTCATCGGGAGGCGAATCCAAAGAGTCAGTCCCTCATGTATATAACCATGAGCAATCTTAATGAATAAACAAAATTCATTTGAGGAGTTTCCTCATAGACTGACAATGTGTTTATGCCTAAAGTATTGGTAGGAACTTGGCAGAGGAATTGGATCACTGCGGTGCTTGTCATGAGGCTAACAAACCACCCGGTTATTATTGCCTAACTGAAAAAACATTGGGATAGATAAATATGAGTCACTGTGGTGATTTCCATGAGGTTGATAAACCACTTGAACACTAGATTATGGACCCCTACAGTGCTTACCATGAATAAGTGTTCGATAAACTACCAAAAGTAGTTGATTTCACTTCCTGGAACTGAGATATAACCCATTTTATCATGGGAAGCACTATGTTTTAACCTAGAGGGAAAGTGAGTCATTATAGTGCTCACCGCTAGAGAGTAGTTGATAAAGCACATGGACAAGGGAATCCTTCTCCTAATTATGTTATTTAAGCCTTAGGCGTGAATTTCCTTGAATACCCATCCCCTCAGATTTTGGATTTGGCTCAAGGGTGGTCAACTACAAGAAAAATAGTAGTGTGGCTTGTCTACAGTTGGGAGGAGAGTTGAAGTCCCTCCTTAAGTTGTCAACCATCTTAAAACATAAAGGTAAGTGTAAATTGCTCATATATATTTCCTTATGGATTGTGATGAATCTTGTTATGTTATGAATGGTGCAATACCTCGTGTATTGTAAATGTAAATGAATGCTTGAGCTGTGAGGCTCACTATTATGTTCATGATTAGAATGATTTCATGTATTCTCATGCATTTTAAAGTATGTTTGTAATATGCTATTAATTATATATACATGGTGAATGAGAAATTATGTGTTCATATTTAGTTAGTTGATTCTTAGACTCATGGATATGCCTAGTTTAACCAATCCCTACATTGGATAATCTGTTAACAAAAACCAATAGTTCGGGTATCAGTTCCTTGGGCCATAAATTGCCTTAAGGCCTAGTGAGGTTGGGCATGGAGTGGTTACTTTTCTACTTATAAATCCAACCTAGGCTAATTTAGTCATATATGATTATGCACTAGGAGCAGAAAGTAGTGGGAATGCTTAACTTCATTTCTATTCCAGCGGGACCGACATTAAGCGAGCACTAGTGGAACCACACCCCAGTGAAATCGTGTCGTGTGAAAAAACATTGGCCATTGTCCATATCCTGTAGCAATCAAATTTGAGGAACAGGTGGGGGTCGATACACTTGGCCAAATGTTGATTGATAGAGATTGAAAGGTTTAAGGTTGGGGTTTCGGTGGAATTTCAAGCGGCAGAACATTTCCCACTACTCACCTCTCCCTGTGGTGGTCATTGCATAATACAATGCATGTGAGTGTGTTGGTGGAGTCCAATCAACCTGAGCCATAGTTCCATCATGAGACCATACCATTGCTCATTTCCCACCACTCAAATCTCCTTATTTGACATCTAGGATTGTAGATGGTGATAGCTCGTAGTGCCATGACATGGGCCAGATGACAAGGCCCACCAAGATGACTTGTCAAAGTTGTGTAGATGCCACATGGGCACCACGTGTTTAATATAATTCCATAGCCTTTTTTGATATACAAAAACTTTAATCGAGTGGAAATTTAGATCCAAGAATCGGATTGAGGTAAAATTAGTATCGCTAGAAGCTCTCTATGAGTTGAACACAATTGTGATATCATAAGTTAATTCTGCATACTAACAAAAACAAGGGTTTTCACTAACCCCATATTTATAATAGACCTTGGGGATAGAGTTAAACTACGAGTAACACCTTCCTTAGCCCTGTTGGGTCCTTCATTTTTTTGGAAAATATAGCGAACATAAGTTGCGAAAATAAAATGGCTAAAGCGATCAGAATAAGGTCACCGAAATTTTTGTAGAAATTTCCTGCAAATTCTCTACACATCTACCTATGAGATCTATGTAGAAAATATGACTGTAGATTAACCTGATAATGCAATATAACTAAAGAAAAATACTTAATCTACTTACAATCAAACTTGCAGAATCTTAATCAGTTTGAGCAAGATCAAGCAGAACACATATAACAGATAAGAAGAATCAATACACATGAAACATAGAAAATACTTAGGGGAAATCCTCAGCTAAAAAACCCCACTATCTATATTTTCATACAAGGTGGAAATACATCAAGATTACATAAATCCTTAGCTCTCATAGCTAGCTGGCTCTCAGTACAATCCTCCTGTATACTCATAGGCAAATAAGGCTTCTCACAAACCTTCTCCTCTGCCCTCCAAGCCTCCTATTTCCTTGTGTTGTTTCTCCTGGGTGATCCTACTGTTACCAAGTGTAACACTGATCATTCACACTGATCTCACACCCTGTAAAACTGCACAATCCTCAAGGAACCTTGTTCCTTCTGCATGGATGAGTTTCCTTTATAGGAAAATTCCTCCAACTGATAGTACACTATCCCTGTCTTTAATCTCAACTGGGTCTTCGTTTGAACTCACATGCATGAGTTATTTATGAGAGGATATTCGGTTATCTAGAGTACACTAGTTTCATGCATGCATGCATTAACTGATTGAACTCACAATTAGTTCCTCAAACTGTTTGGAACTAATTTAACTGGACATAACTCAGTTAACTGAGCTAACTAGTTACAACTCAAATACAACTCATCCTTATCTCCTTAATTAAGGTATAATCTCCTTAATTTAAGGGATAATTGTTGCATGTCTTCACAAAGACTTCTAGCTTGAATTTCTCTAACTAATTAATCCATAATGAATTAATTAATTATTTTTCAAGCAGCTGGTGAGACTAAATTTGAATTTTAATTCACAATTCTAATTCAAGGAGAAATCAAAATTGGAATATTCTGAATGCTACTTTTAGCATTTCTTGTTGCTATTTTCAACAAGTTTAAATGCAGCAAAGAATAAAACATTAAGACCGATGCAACCGAAAAACAGGGAAACGTGTTTGTGGAAGTAGGAAAATGGGGCCAATTTTGAAGGAATCAACAAGAAAAGGGGAAACAGCTCTAAGATTTTGTCAAAGAGGACCAAATCAAGGTAGGATAAAGAAACCTCTGAGAAGACTAAATCAAGTGAGCGAGCCTATAATGGAAAGCATAGAGGGATGAATTCAACAACTTTTTCATATATATTGAGTCTATGTTCTAGTTGTATTGGGTTTTTGTGTGCCGCATAACTCTGTATCTGCACATAAGTTCTAACATATGCGTTGTAAATTAATGTAATGTTTTGGTTAAGAGAGTCTCACAAACCTATATGATCCATGATGTAATGGCTGGCAATGTTAATAAAATGGAGTTTGGGGAAAAAAATTGTTGTTGTGGTTTGACGCATGCATAATGCTTTTTACAAATTTTAGTTTTATTCATGCAAGTGATGTCTCTATTTCTTTTGTGATGAAAACATGTCTCATTTATAATATGGTTGTGTTGTAGGGAAAACCCAACACCCCCCATTTTTCATTCATTTACTTCCAAAATGGGGACCCTTTCTATTAGTTTTTGGCTAAAACCCTTTTTATGATTTTCATTTAGGTTAATTGTCTTACAATTTTGCCTTTTTTTTCATCGAATTTATATTTTGATTGCTTCATTGAGTTCGAATTTTCACTAGCTTTCAATTGATACTTATTTTGCCTCATTTGGTTATTCGGTTTGCAAATGGCACTACTTCGAAGTTTGATCATTTTGTCGCATGGGTTGAATTTATGTACAAAATGTATAATATTTTAACTTTTCAATTAAAATAGTCATTTATTGTAAATATTAACCCTTGATTAATTTTTACTAATCTTTTCATTTTTCACAAGCGATCCTACAAAATGACCCAACCAAATTGTAGAATAGTTAAAAAAATCATTTTTGGGATCTCGGTAATTTACTCCAATTTCTTATTTTAAAACAAATTGTCAAACTCGAAATCTCAAAATTGCAAAGTGGTTGTAATTCATTTTGTGGGATTTTTAATTCCATGTGGGCCTCACTCCACATCACCTCATTCCTTCCAAAATCCCAATTCAAAAAATGTGAAATTAAAAATGTGATCTAAAAATTGCGATGCGATATTGTGATATCACATATAGCATATCGCAAAATCTTTAAGCACCTCATTTAAAAATTTGCGATCGCCAATTTGAAATTTATGTAAGCGACAATTTTCATTTAACATAAAGTTTTTGTTTTTGGATCCTTATGCCTTCCGACTTCGTGACCTCTCTCACCCTCCACCCCGCCCTCCACTCACTTAATCCTCCACTCTGCCTCACCTCACATAATATGATTTTGTTTAAGTTTTAGTAACAAGTTTTTATATATAATAAATATTATATTTTTATTATAATTATAATACAATTAAATTATAATATTAGTATAATTATATTATATTTTAATTTATTTTAATTAATTAATTAGGTTTTGTAATTAATTAAGTTTGTTTGTTTGTTTTTAACTATAACGGTTACATTAATTATTTAAAACTGGTTGGGCTGAAACCAAAACAACCATCATTACAATATTCAGAATTCCTTTTAGTTGCAGCTCTCCTTTTACTTACATAGGTGTAGATTTACTCTAGATTACGGGATCGG